>CM060439.1:91489812-92715979 GCA_030545235.1 Helianthus tuberosus | reverse complement strand
TCATTGATTAATAATTGTACGGATACCTGGAATTTTTGACAGTTGTCACAAACCGATTGCGGAAACATCGGAGTGAAATGAAAACGAGATTGCAAGAGACTTCATAACACTAAATGTGACAAGTATTTAATAAACAAATTTCATTCCATTGCTAACATCAAGTACACTGTTTGAAATAGAATTACAACAAGTTTGAAACAAAATAAAATACAACAAGTATTTAAGTTTAAGGTGCGTTTCTAGGCATCCTACTAGATTTCGTGCGTCATCATCATCATCAAAATCCTGCAACACATATTAAAGTATAGTTCAATACAAAAGTTTTGGCGAGCATACAACTTCGAATACTAGCATATGTATAAAAGTTTCAACAAATCCACATGACAAAATTGTTATCAAGAATTAACATATAACTGGCATGCAAGTATAAATGTCAACCCAAAGTTTACCGCTAGAGTAATCTTATCGTAGCAACGATAAGACCGTCCTGTGTTTAACTTAACATGATCTCAAGAATACGGGCGGTGTGTTACTCCTATAGTGCTATACATGTTTAGGGAGACTTGATCGAAGTTAATGACAAGTATAAAACATAAGATGTTCCAATGTATACGAACTCAAGCATAACATATTAAGCATGTATGTTGGATTTGTTTGTTTGTGATTTAAGCATAAAGTATGTGATTGCGTGTGTTTAATAGTAATAAATGTATTGCACCCAAAAGTGTAAAAGTAAAAGGGTTCATGTATACTCACGGTTTGCGAAAAAATTTTCACTTAGTGAGTTTAACGAGTCTTGAGTTGTTGGAACACCGAAGTTACCAATTTTGGTTCTTGAACTTTTTGCCAAAAGTTGAAAATCTTGGAGATTTGAGAGAGTTTGGAAGTAATTTGGAGGTGGTGCATGTGTTTGGAAGGTGTTAGGGTTGGTATTTCTTAGAGGGTTAAGTGGTTGGGGTTTAAATGAAGGTGGTTGGGAGTTAGGAGGGGTATTAAATAAGTTGGTTGGAGGTTAAAAGGTGGGTTTGGGGTATTAAATGAGTTGGTTAGAGGTTAGAACATTAAAGAAAGTGGTTGGGGAGATGAAAATTTTCATTTTTAGTCATTGTACTTGTATTGTTGGTTATTTTATGCTATAAAGGTGTATGCATGTATATTATAACTATGATACACATATGAATATGATTCCGAGAAAATATAATTTCGATGTATGTTTCGGTTTTAAATTAAAACGTGTATTTCGTGACTGATTACATATTATGGAGGTATGATTAAACAAGGTTGATATAAAAATACGATTTCCATCATGATCAAAGTCTCGAGATTATAAGGATTGAAATGAAGTAAGAATATAAGTTTCTAAAAACAAAATGCGAATACAACTTTCTAAATATGGAAAGTACAGAAAATGCGTCCCGAAATTTATTCAAGAGGAAGACTTGGGATAAGATGGTATTTTGGTGGTTCGATACGAGTGATAGTCGGTTAAAATGTTTTAGCTAAAATGAGAAATATTGATGCTTAGTGCCGAATCAGCGTGTTAAAAAAATGCATGGTTTCAAAGTTTTGGCTAAATATGTCGCAACCCCCGGCCCCTTCTTCTGGGATCGGGCGGACGCGAACTCAGATTAAGTGGTATCATTGGTTTATCATTATTTGGAAACGGAATTTACATCAGGACCGTAGTTAGGATATATTTTATCAGAGTAAAATACCACATTTTCATATTAATAAACACATGGGTAAAACCCAAGTTTCTGTTACAAACATGTTTATAGGGATAAACCCTAATTTATTGAATTTAAAACATCGTCTTTTTTTAGGTAACTTTTATAGCCACATTTTTCCAAGCCTTCAGTGCTCTCCAGCTGGCTTCTAATTGGCTTTCACATTTTGTTACCTGGAACGCGTTTTAAAAACATTTGTCAGTGGGAAATACTGGTGAGGGAATCCCAGTTTAATCAATAAGCATTTTTTCCTTTAACAGTATTGAGAGCAATTACAATGTTTATATCTACACAATTACTCATTCAGTATTGTCAATCCTGACTGGTAGGTCATATTACACATTGGCTATCTCGTTGTCCAATGGTAACGTGTTCCACATTTTGTATACAAAACCCCAACATACCGGCAGTAATTGAAGAACTACAAAGACTCAATCACTGCTAATCACATTGTAAATTATTTAAGGTTTTGTAAAAAGGTTCACAAAAAGGAGATTACTCTCATTGCTACTTTAGACTTTTCTTGGTGTTTTCCTGGTTATAATATATTAATTAAACAATGCACATGCGTTAGTATAATAACCCAATATTTACATTAGTTATACCCTCCCCGAGACAGAACTCCAACGACTACGTCGGGCAGAACCTCGACAGCCGTTACAGAGCACTAGATCAATCGGGCAGTGTATCTAATACGTAATCGGGGGTTAAAATACTTACAACGAGGCAAAGCTTCACTACTTTAGTGGGTATAATACCCGCTTATAATTTCTAATTCTGCAGAAATTGAGAGAGAGATCGAGTTTGGTGCAAATTTGAGTTGAATGCCGAAGCCCTCCTTATATAGGGCTGTTTGGCCACTTCCTCGCGGCCCGCGACGAAGACAAGGTGGGTCTTCGCGGCCAGCGATATAGGGGATCTAGGGAGTAGCCTTGTCCGATCATGAGATAGGTTCAACACGCGTGAGGACATGTGGCGGCTCAGGGTGCGGCCCCGTATCCAGGCGCTCGCGCCCCGTGACGGCCCTCAAGGGCTCTGTCGCGCCCCGCGACGACCCATTAAATTTCATTTTTAATTAATTTTTATAAAAATAAAGGCATTTTGGGCCATTTCTAGTATACGTGGTGTATTTTACGATGTATAGGGGCACTCTAATTATTTTTAGGGTGTCGGAATTATTTTAGGAGAGTTGTTATATCCTCCCACCTTGTTTTAGAACTCGTCCTCGAGGTCTACTGGAACAGGTGTGGATATTTTCTCTGCATTTCTGATTCGAGCTCCCATGTGTACTCTGGTCCTCTCTTAGAGTCCCATTTTACTTTGACAAGAACTAATCTCTTGTGTTTGAGATTCTTGACTTTTCGGTCTTCAATTTGAAGCGGCTTTTCTACGAACTTGAGCTTCTCATTTACCTCTATGTCCTTAATAGGTACCATTAATGTTTCATCGGCTAAACACTTTTTGAGATTACATACATGAAATACGTCATGTATTCCTGCCATTTCCTCTGGCAGTTGTAGCTGATAAGCTACTGGTCCTATTCTTTTAATAATCTCAAAGGGTCCAACATACCTGGGGCTTAGCCAAAAATGAGAGGTAAAACGGCTATCTCTATCAGAAACAATTGATAAAGGAATTCCATGTAATGAAACTATTTCATTTACATACAACTTAGCTAGTTGTTCCATACTGAAAGTTTCCTTCATTGGTAGGAAATTAGCAGATTTAGTTAGTCTATCTACAATCACCCAGATTGTATCATTACCTTTTCGTGTTTTGGGTAATTTGGTAACAAAGTCCATTGTTATCAATTCCCATTTCTATACAGGCATTTCTAATTGTTGTAACAAACCTGAGGGTTTCTGGTGTTCAGCTTTAACCTGTGAACAAGTTAGACACTTGGCAACATAAGCTGCTATATCCTTTTTCATTCCTATCCACCAGAAATTCTTTCTTAAGTCTTGATACATTTTATCGCTTCCAGGATGTATCGTATATTTAGACTTATGGGCTTCCTAGTTTAGGTATCCAAATTCTTTTCTTATGGAACCTCCAAATTCCATCTGTTCCTTGTTCTAATTCCTTAATCATTCCTTTCAATTTCTCAGTATCATCCTTGATTACTGATTCTTGTGCTTTTCTAATCTGTTTGTTTAAATCTATCTGCAGATTTAAATTAAGATAACGTACTCTTTTTGGCTTTTCGTGATATTTTCGACTTAGAGCATCGGCTACTACGTGAGCTTTTCCTGCATGATACTGGATATTACAATCCTAATCACTAAGAATTTCCATCTAGCGTCTTTGCCTCATATTCAATTCTTTTTGCCCGAAAACATATCTTAAACTCTTATGATCGGTGAAAATGGTAAACTTACTACCGTAAAGATAATGTCTCCAAATTTTCAGGGCAAAATTATAGCTCCTAATTCTAAATCATGGGTTATATAATTTTCTTCATGATTCTTAAGTAGTCTGGATACGTAGGCTATAACCTTATGACGTTGCATTAACACACATCCATACCCTAATTTAGAAGCATCACAATAAACTACAAAATCTTCAGTTCCCTCTGGTAATGCTAATATGGGTGTGTTGGTTAATCTTTGCTTAAGGATTCTAAAGGCTTCTTCTTGTTTTGGTCCCCATTCAAACTTAACAGACTTACATGTTAGTTTTGTTAAAGGAATGGCTATTCTAGAAAAATCTCGGATGAATCTTCTATAATAACCGGCTAGTCCTAGAAAACTTCTAACCTCTGTTGGTGATTCAGGGGTTGTCCATTTAGTAATCGCCTCAATCTTTGTGGATCCACATGAATTCCTTCATGATTGACTAAATGTCCAAGAAACTGTACTTCTTCTAACCAAAATTCACACTTTGAAAATTTAGCATAAAGCTTTTCTTTTCTCAGCAAATTTAGAAGTGCATGCAGATGCGCTGCATGTTCCTCTTTACTTTTAAAATAAATTAGAATATCATCTATAAAGACAATTATGAATTTATCCAAATATGGCTTACATATTCGATTCATCATGTCCATAAATACGGCTGGGGCATTGGTTAAATAAACCAAATGGCATGACAGTAAATTCATAATGGCCATATCTTGTTCTAAAAGCGGTCTTAGGAATGTCCTCTTCCTGTACCTTTAATTGATGATATCCTGAACGTAAGTCGATTTTAGAAAAGAATCGAGCTCCTTGCAGTTGATCAAACAGATAATCGATTCTCGGTAATGGGTACCGATTTTTAGTCGTGACTTTATTCAGTTCACGGTAATCAATGCACATACGCATTGACCCGTCTTTCTTTTTAACGAATAAGATCGGTGCTCCCCAAGGCGATGAACTTGGCTGTATAAATCCTTTCTCCAAAAGTTCGTCTAACTGCTTCTTTAACTCTTGCATTTCTGCGGGTGCCAAACGGTAAGGTGATTTGGCAATCGGTGTTGTTCCTTGTAACAGATGAATTCTGAACTCGACTTCTCTATCTGGCGGTAATCCTGGTAATTCTTCTGGAAATACATCTGAAAATTGAGATACTACAGGGATATCTTTTAATTCCTTTCCTTTAGTGTTAATGATTATGTAAATCATATACACTAATGATCCTTTCCTAGCATAACTTACAGTTTTCATCACAGAGGTGAATTTTGTTGATCTAGTTGGCTTATCTCCTTTAATTGTGATATTTTCACCTTTTGGTGAATTGACTTGTATTAACTTTTGATCACATAAAATACTGGCTTTATTGGCTATTAACCAATCCATTCCCAATACAATATCAAATCCTGCCAGATTCATTGGGTAAAGGTCTGCAATAAACTTTTGATTTAAAAATTCTATTCTTGCTCCCTGCAAGATTTCGATAATCTTAATGGATTCTCCATTTGCTATTTCTACTAAACATTCTTGTTGGAGTTTAGTTAATGGTTGATTGAGAAGTTTGCAAAAGGAAGTATTAATAAAACTTTGGTTCGCACCAGAGTCAAATAATACTTTGGTAAAAACATCATTAACTAAAAACGTACCGCCAATCACGTCCGGAATCATTTTGGCTTCTTCTGCAATCAGAACAAATGCTCTAGCATTCTTAGTAGTCTTGTTATTTGTGGCTAGAGCTAACTTCGGACAATTTGGCTTGATATGACCTTGCTCTCCACAATTGTAGCATATCTTATTGTTGGGTTTCTTCCTGCAGTCTTCTTCCTTGTGTCCAGATATTTTGCAAAAATTGCAGTATATGGAGCATCTCCCAGAATGCTTCCTTTTGCAATACTTGCAGTAAGGTGCAGAAGTAGAAACTACATTTTTCCCACGGTTGGAATTACCATAGCGAAATTCTTGGGTAAGCTTTTGGGCTAGGTTCTTCCTTTAGTTTTCTTCTTGGGTACGTACCAGTTCATCTGTCAAGGTATTAGCTAGTTCTACTGCTTCTTCTAAGGTTTGTGGTCTAGCTCCTTTGACTACAAGCCTAATTTCACCGATTAATCCCCAGATGTAACGAGAGATTAGCACTGGTTCAGGTGATGCTAGGGTTGGCACTATTC
This sequence comes from Helianthus tuberosus, assembly GCA_030545235.1. Lineage (NCBI taxonomy): Eukaryota > Viridiplantae > Streptophyta > Magnoliopsida > Asterales > Asteraceae > Helianthus > Helianthus tuberosus. The sequence continues at coordinate 92,709,700 of CM060439.1, read as the reverse complement.
TGGCATATTCAAAGAATGTAGTAGTGTAACTCTTGCTATCTACTCCAGTCATTCTTAGGTTTAAGAACTTATTTGCTATCTGTTCCTTTTCATTGGGATGATATAATTTCCTTTCTATCATATTCTTAAACTCGTTCCATTCCATACCATAGACCCTGTCACTTCCTCTAGATTGGAGGATAGTGTTCCACCATTCTAACACTGCATTTTTAAACAGATTGGAGGCAAACATTATTTTATCTTCTTCTGCGCACTTGCTTATTTTTAAGACTGCCTCTGTCTTTTCTATCCAGCGTAGAGCTGCAATGGCCCCTTCATTGCCATTGAATTCTATCGGTTTACAGGACCAGAATTCTTTGTAAGAACAACCATAAGACATGGTTCTTCTTCTTTTTGGAATTGGCATTTGAAAAATGGGTCCATTGTGCACGCTGTGACTAAGTTCCGTATGGGTTCGCTTACTCCCATTATCACTTTTATTATTATTATTTTCCGCGTCCCTAACATTTTGGATAATAGCTGGCATGGCATCTCTAATTCCTTGGGTTACAATGTGTCGAATTTCACTGTTATTTATTTGATTTTCATTATTCTGGTTTTCCAGATTTGCTGCATCGGCCATCTGGATTTTAAACAATTACCAAATATTAATATCCTAATACAATATCCAATGCAAATAATCACACAACAAGCATATTGATCCAAAATCGTCGAACATTGCGACTTTACTCTATTTTATATTATGCATCTATATTTATTACAAATATAACTGGAATTAAAATACAATATTAATATGCATCACTAACCGCAAGATGGTCTATACTACAATAGATATATAAATATATGTATATATATATATATATATAGGGGAGGGTTTAAATGAGAACGCTAAATATCGCGAGAACCGTGAGAACGAATCAAAAAACCGCGAGAAATTTGTCAAAAACAATTCAAATTCAAAATTTCTTTTTACACTTATCATTATTATTCAAATACAATGTTATAAATTTCATTTATACGTTTAAATTTACATGAATTCGTAAATAAAGAAAATTTACACATGTGTAAATTTGCCATTTACACATGTGTAAATTTGTTATATTTACACGTGTGTAAAAATTCTAATAAAAGTGATTTTGAGAGGAGAAATGAATTATTTAATGTTGTAAATTCTTTTTTTGATATTGTATTTTAATTACAATGAGGTTTGTATTAAAAAAATGGTTTTGATTGGTTTTTTTATTTGTTCTCACGGTTCTCGCAATATTTAGCGTTCTCAAGATAACCCTCCCCTATATATATATATATATATATATTATTACTATTACTGATAGGGGTTCATCCAAAACTCCATATTACGTTCGTCATATTTCCAGACGAGTCATTCCCCTATCTGTCTCATCCTCTCACTTCCTTCCAATATCTCATCACCAAAGGTTCGGAGTTCTTGCACATTCTCAGTGCTCATGCGTGGAGCGGGTGCTGGTATGGGATCTGGGTATTGTGGCATTTGTTCTTCCTGAGGGTATGGATTCTCTAGAATCTCCCTGATATATTGGTCATTATCATAATATGGGTCTATTGGATCCAAGTCGGGATAGGGTGGTCCTACCGCTCCTCTATGGGGATTGAGTAACGTTGCTGGTAATCCCTGTGGTCGTCAAACCATGGGTCATAATCTAGAGGATGGGGTGCTGGTACCCTAGGAATCTCAGCTGGGTTAAAAGCAGGATATTGTGGCTGGTCTGCTGGGTTTGGCTCAACTTCCATGGGTTGTGTGGGAAATAGTGGTAAAGGCTGGGGTGCTATGAGTTGTTCTAGATTAGGGTCAACAGTGGTAGTAGCTAATATGTGGAAATTAGCTAGTCTCCTATTGAGAATATCCTGGGTGTGAGCATTCATTTCTCTATTGGACGCTGCTAAGGCCCGCTGTTGTTGCATTTTTCTCATCCTCTTTCTACGTTCATGAGCTCCTCTGCTGAACCATCCTCTCTTCTTATGAGGGAATGGCTCCTCAGATTGTGCTTTGAACACGAAAATCCCTTCTTCGGTATCAGCCGAATACCTGGAGGGGGTAGGCTGTGAAGAGGTGCCTTCATTCCTAGGTGAACCAGACAGTTGACGGTAAGCGTCTGAAGGTCCTTGGTCACTCATGCTGTAAACTAACAAATTGTCAAATAACACAAAATAATAATCTACACGTATGCACATAGTATCATTGATTAATTCCTAACAAAATTGATAATTTAATTGTCAGCAGAACACCTCTTTGGATGAAATTAGTGGCTGTAGCTCTGATACCACTCTCTGTCGCAACCCCCGACCCTTTCTTCTGGGATCGGGCGGACGCGAACTCAGATTAAGTGGTATCATTGGTTTATCATTATTTGGCAACGGAATTTACTTCAGAACCGTAGTTATGAAATATTTTATCAAAGTAAAATACCACATTTTCATATTAATAAACACATGGGTAAAACCCAAGTTTCTGTTACAAACATGTTTGTTGGATTTAAACCCTAATTTATTGAATTTAAAACATCGTCTTTTTTTAGGTAACTTTTATAGCCACATGTTTCCAAGCCTTCAGTGCTCTCCAGCTGGCTTCTAATTGGCTTTCACATTTTGTTACCTGAAACGCGTTTTAAAAACATTTGTCAGTGGGAAATACTGGTGAGGGAATCCAAGTTTAATAAAGAAGCATTTTATCCTTTAACAGTATTGAGAGCAATTACAATGTTTATATCTACACAATTACTCATTCAGTATTGTCAATCCTGACTGGTGGGTCATATTACACATTGGCTATTTCGTTGTCCAATGGTAACGTGTTCTACATTTTGTATACAAAACCCCAACATACCGGCAGTAATTGAAGAACTACAAAGACTCAATCACTGCTAATCACATTGTAAATTATTTAAGTTTTCGTAAAAATAGTTTGTAAAAAGGTTCACAAAAAGGAGATTACTCACATTGATACTTTAGACTTTTCTTGGTGTTTTCATGGTTATAATCTATTAATTAAACAATGCACACGCGTTAGTATAATAACCCTATATTTACATTAGTTATACCCTCCCCGAGACAGAACTCCAACGACTACGTCGGGCAGAACCTCGACAGCCGTTACGGAGTACTAGATCAATCGGGCAGCGTATCTAATACGTAACCGGGGGTTAAAATACTTACAACGAGGCAAAGCTTCACAACTTTAGTGGGTATAATACCCGCTTATAATTTCTAATTCTGCAGAAATTGAGAGAGAGATCAAGTTTGGTGCAAATTTGAGTTGAATGTCGAAGCCCTCCTTATATAGGGTTGTTCGGCCACTTCCTCGCGGCCCGCGACATAGGGGATCTAGGTCGTAGCCTTGTCCGATCATGAGATAGGTTCAACACGCGTGAGGACACGTGGCGGCTCAGGGTGCGGCTCCGTATCCAGGCGCTCGCGCCCCGCGACGGCCCTCAAGGGCTCTGTCGCGCCCCGCGATGACCCATTAAATTTCGTTTTTAATTAATTTTTATAAAAATAAATGTATTTTGGGCCATTTCTAGTATACGGGGTGTATTTTAGGACGTATAGGGGCACTCTAAATATTTTTAGGGTGTCGGAATTATTTTAGGAGGGTTGTTATAAAATAGGTAGTTTGTGGTTGATTGAGCATACGTAGGCAATTTTGAGGGATAAAAGATAGGTTTCTATAAGTTGCTCGTTTGACTAAAGTGATTTAAGACATCAATCGTAAGTAAGTGCAAAAAGTAAAACATGTATGTGTGCGTATAAGCAATGCGAGTTTGACCGAGTTTGGATAACTTGGTGAAAGGAGTATTTTAAAAAGAATGTGTCCTAAGGAGAAAAGTTTTAGTATAAATAATGATGTAATTTGATGTAATGTGCGTCCCGCACCGTAGTTTCTAAGAAAAGTCTTATCGGTTCCAAGGCGTATTAGTAAAGTCATAATAAGTCTTAAAAAAGTGATTATTGGTGAGAAAATAGGATGGTAAATATTTATGGTTTTCAAAAGGTTTTGGCGGTAAATCGGCCGACTAGTTGGAGTTTGCGTGTAAAAAAAAATAGTTTATATATATTTTGACTTAACTGAGCTGGTGAGGATGTTTGCTAAAATGGATTGAATGTTTAGGCTGATTTACTATAAATAAGGTTTGGACGAAATGTTAAGGGAATAGTTGGGAATAATCATGGTATGAGAGTGAACGAACGATTCGGTAGATGAATGCAAGGGTATGAATGGTACGATTATTGGATATAATGCAAATATGAAGCGTTGAGAAATTCTAGTGATAGTTGTAGCCGTTGCGGCTAACGATGTTGAGGGTGAGGTTTCGTCATGGATAATCGTGTGTCGCGCGTTTCGTAGTGCGTTTGTGAGTTACTAAAGTTAGTTTAATCGCGTTTAATAAGGTCTAGGAAAACACCGAATTTCGCATGTTCTAATTATACTACTTCCGACTCACTATTCGGTGTCATGTTATGTTCTGTATCTTACAATACACAGTAGAATACCCTATGGTTTTCATGCGCCTATCACTATAATCCCGTGTGCACCCGCGATTATATTGGTTATTGCATGATCAACATAGTTTGTATTAGTAGTGCGTGAGTCAGTGTATGTTGAAATATTAAAAACGAGAATGTGCGCGTGTGATAGCGTATGAAAATTAAGCATGTAAGCATGATTATGTTTAAGTATGTGTGTGACCAACGTAAGAGAACCACTCGGGTTATGCTCACGTATAGGTTTCAAGCATGACTACCAAGGAGTGCGAATGTATGAGTATGCATATGAGTATGATTGATGACAATTGCGTATATAGTGTAAATTGAAGCATAACGAGTTTAAGCATATAAAATGATCATGAAATTTTGAGTGTGTAAAATGGAAGTGTAATGATAATATGTGTGAGATTGTCATGAAATGTCAATTAAAACGTGCACGATGATATGCATGTGTAGTTATTTGAGCAAATCATTGAGTTTATTGAATTCAAAATAGATTGAGTTTGTCAGGAGTGAAGCATCAGATTTATAAATGTCGAGAGGGTATTGAGAAAGGCATTTAGTTTGTGATGAAAGATGTGATTTGTAAAAGAAAATGCTACTTTTGTTTCAAAAATTGGGACTCACGTATGTCGTAGATTGTCTGTGTCTATGAAGTTTCCTTGCCCACGTGTTTAGATTTAGAATTGTGTATTAGCGATGCTCGAAAAATATTTTTAAAACAGTGAGCTTGCTCCATTTAAAGTATTTTGTATTGAAATAAGAAGGGTGTGTTTCAAAATTCCCGTAACAAGACTTTGGTTTCGAAAAGAACTTTAGTAAAATGAACTTATAGATAATCGAACTTCGTTGGTATAGTCGTGTAGGTGTAGTGTTACTATGTCTAGTGTATGTATTGGGAGTTAGTTTGGCCGGGAAGATGGTTGTGGTAGGTTGATCGAATAGTGGGTTGATGGTAAAGTGTCGGGTTCTGACTAAATACCTATATGTATGATGCTTGGTGTTTAACGGTACGATGTACGAGTGGGTTACTAGTCATGGGTATTGGAAGGTTCCCTAGGTATGGTTTGTATCGGGTTTCTTGTGTTGTGAGTATAGGCGAGGGTGGTAAGATTGTTGTGTTAAGGTATTGATAGATTTTTCGGTAGGAGAGCTAGTACTAAGTTAGGATATGTTGTTGAAAATCAAAGTCTCGAGGGTGTATGGTTGGTCATTTGCGTTTGTCGATTAGGTTGTCTGTGGATCAGTTATGTTTTTCCAACTAATCAGGGACCATGAAGCGACATCTATAAGTTTTATACGTATATGAGAGAAAGTCTTATTTTGGTCCCTATTGGGAACAAAATGTCTTTAGTATGATAGTATAATGTGGGTGTGTTTCAGTGATTGGGTCAAATATGAAATTCGTGGGCAAGAGATTCATTAGACCGACTAGGTTGATAGGTAGCATTTCGTAAGGTTTTGAAAATCGGGTAATAAAACATTTAAGGCATGATTAGGAATTTCGTGCATGTGATTTATGTAAAATAGATGGTAGAGTAAGAAATACGTTTGATAAAACAATAAAGTTCGAGATTTTTTCATAAATGAGAAAATTTGGCATAATGATAAAAGGTTTAAGCATAAGTTTCAAATCGAGTGGTTGCCATGAAAGTGGTCGAGATGTGATATAATCTCTCCTTGAGATGTGGATATCACTCCTAACTCAAGAGTGAGATTTCTTTGAGAAATGGGAATTGGTAACGATCATCGAGGTAAGCAAATCAACCCTAACTCATTGGTGAAGTCGTTGTAAGGAGGAAAGGAGCAGAGCTAATCATCAAGGTAAGGGAATCACTCCTATCTTGATGAAAATGCTTCCATTCTTTTCTACAAATATGAGTAGTGTCCATCTTGTGGTGTCATTTTGAAATCGTATACAAGACGTATGAAAAGGATAAGTATGTTATGCATGTATAATCGTTGTGAAATAAATTTTAGATTTTGAAAAGGTGAAGTTTGAATTGTGTTGTGCATAAAATTTGATACTAGTAAAATGGTGGTTTGATTAAAACTTGGATTGTTGCGAAATGGAACTTTGATTAAACCAAAGTGGTCGAAAGTTCTTTTGAGTTTGGGAAACATGCTTTGGCCTAATAGGTAGAATACTCTCACCGAAATTTCGGTTAACGGTATTCACCCTTCCGGTTACTACATGTCCTTAGTCATTCGAAAGTTCTAGACCTTGGAGGGATTGAAAAAATCGAGGAGTGGGACTAGTTATCAAGATGCGGGTTTCACCCCTAACTTGATAGCATCGTTCTCTAAGTGCGGTTGGTACTTACCAAATGAGATGAGGAACTACATCCGACTCGTTAGTAAGGGTCCACTAGAATGCGTATGGTGAAACTTCCATCAAGATAAGGATACACCTAACTTGATGTATATTTCGTGAAAATCAAAAGTAAGGACTGAGAGTCCATCACCAAAGTGTGGGTTTCACGCCTATTTTGGTGAAGTCGTCTCGTTTGTATAATACGAGTGTTTTCGTGTTATAACATGGTCTGTAAAATTGCCCTAGGAAAGACATATGTTTTGAAATAAGAAAGTAAATATGAGCCCATAAAGAGACTTTTTAATAATTTAGCATATAAATCAAGAATGTTCGAGTAAGGTGCTTAACTATAGACTAGGTCAAAAGCATGACAGTTTTCCTAATTCCCTATAGTTATGGCTCTGATACCAATCTGTCACACCCCAACCAATGGCGGAAACATCAGAGTTAGACGAAAACGAGATTGCTCATTATACATAACACTAACATGTGACAAGTATTTAAGAATAACTTTCATTTTGTCACACCCCGACCACGTAAAACAATGAAACGTGGCGGAAACGTCGGGGAGTGTTGTAACAGAATTAATTGTTTCACAACCATGGTAATTAAAGTTTCGTTTTATTCATCAAACAAGCGAGTTACATTGTCTTTAAACAAGAAATAAAGAGTACATAACATAAATTAACTAGTTCTTGTCTCGTTTTAAGTCACTAAGGCACAAGTCCGCCTAAGTATGTCTCGATAAGTCCTATGCATCAACTCCTGAAAACACATGTGAAAATAGGTACGTCAGCATAAATATGCCTGTGAGATACATAGGTTTTGTGAAAATAGGTTTCATGACTTGTAAGTTTAGAAAGAGTTGTTTAATAAAGTTTAGTCATGAACCTTGTAAATTGATTTGTTTTGTAAATCATTTAAAAAACAATAAGTTCAGATGATATATATAAATAAGAGAATAATGTATGGTTAAATGAATAACCATGTAAAATGAGTTTGTATAAGATAAGTTGTTTGTAAAACAATGTCTTGTGAAAAGTATGTTATTTGTATAAAATGTTATATGTCTAAATTGAAATGATTCAAATAACGCTGCGATATGTAATACCATACAAGCACTTATATATAGGAAGTACCAGCGGCGTATCCACCATGCTTGTATCATATTACACACGCCTCGTTACTTAAGTCACTTACTCAAACCAAACCATCAAGATGTAATGTTTAACAATTGTAGAAATGTTTAGGTATAGTCAAATGTCTATTTTCAAATGGTTCACATGGTTCAATAGATACAAATGGTTCACATAATGTAATATAATGTGTTCATATGCTGGATGAGCATATGCAACAAAATGTAATGTAAAACAATGTACTAAGTATGCACACAATGGACATACATAGCATGAAATGTAATGTAAAACAATGTACTAAGTATGCACATAATGGACATACATAAAATGAAATGTAATGTAAATCAATGTACTAAGTATGCACACAATGGACATACATAGCATGAAATGTAATGTAAAACGATGTACTAAGTATGCACACAATGGACATACATAGCATGAAATGTAATGTAAAACAATGTACTAAGTATGCACACAATGGACATACATAGCATGAAATGTAATGTAAAACAATGTACTAAGTATGCACACAATGGACATACATAGCATGAAATGTAATGTAAAACGATGTACTAATAGTGTACTAATGAACATAGCAAGCATATGATATGAAAACATGGAAACACGAAAGTAACAAGTAGGCACATGTGTTTCACCCCAAAATGTTTGAAAAACAGTAAAAGAGGGGTCTATGTACTCACTTGAGATTGCTTAGTAGTCCTTGAGTAACAACCAAACAATGCTAGAGATCACGGATATCAAACGGCACCTAATATAGGTAACTATGTTGATATACCGGACCTAAATCGAAGGATCGGATAGAATGAGGGTTCGTAAATCAAATGAGTATGGGAACTCAAGTAATATGGTTTAACAAAGCCCACATACTAAAATGAAACCTAACCTAAGTGCTTACGACCCATTACGACCCGTTTAGGTAGCTTATGCTACTTTAACGCGTCGTTCGCGTAAAACGCGTTCGGAATGCCTAACTAGTCCTATGATAAGTAAAATATGCCTTAACATGTCTAATATTGTTACCAAATCAGTTTAGATACCAAAAGTTATGTTACATATGTTTAAAATGAATTTTGGCGTTAAAAGGGCATTTTGGTAATTTACCTAAGGCATATATACTACCTATCATACAACTACTCAAACGATGTGACCATAAGGTATAACCTTGGAAGGTTATTCCCTATACAACTATGGTCACCTAATTTGTTTGGTCGGATCCTAATGATCGACCAAACGGGTCGGGTTCGAAAGTATAAGCGATTGTTTAGATCGCTTACCTTACGACCCTATATAAGCACTAAACTAAAAGTGACGAGCTAAGCATGTTAAAACATGCTTAACTAAGTTAGAAAACAGGTTTGGTATCAAAACAAACGGTTTTGATACCTAAGAGTAGTTTGGTTACAAAATACGCAAGAATGCGCGTTTTGGCCGAAACTACGACTCGTCACTGAGCCTAGATAACGTGGTAATCAGTAGGTATAGTTACTAGGGACTATAACCATCGTGATTACGCTCACGTTATGAAGTTCAAATGAACTTCGCATTGACCATAAACTGGTCAACGCAGAAAGTCAAACAAAGTTTGACTTTTAACGCTAAAAGAATAAAAGAACGAAGGAACACTTACAAAGGGTCCCCGAAAGGTTTGATTTCCAAATATTTCTCAGGTATGAAGCGTTCTTACACCTCAACTTAGAGAAGTTTTTAGAAATTTAGTGGGTTTTGAGTTGTGAATCAAAGGGGTATTTATAGGATTTGGACCACCGTTAGGATCGTTTCTCGAATACCGTGCTTTGATCTCACCCGTACACTTGTTGGAATGTTATGGAACCCAAATTGGCCCCCCCACCATCAGAGATCAACATGTGGAATTGAGATTGGGAGTGGGTAATAGCTATAAACAGCTGGCTGGAAGTTTCTGATGTGTTGGGGACCCCTTACGGACCGTAAGGGTCATGGCTTACGGTCCGTAAGCCAACAACTATGCAGAATTGGCAGATTTGGTCCCTGCACCTTGTTTCGTTGCGTAACGGCACTTCTAACACCCGTCAAACCCAATTTCAAGCTCCACAATAATGTTAAGACATAGGGAACATGAAATATGCTTGAAAACATCTCGGATGTCGGTTCGTTTGGCCGTACAGTTGCGATGTTCGGTTAATTACGACGGAATGCGCATAAGCGCGAAAAACGATCCAAATTGCGTGACGAATGGATTTTTCTTATGCCAAACACTAAAATAAAATATTTTAGTGCTTACATAAATTTTTGGATGTCCGGATGTATTCAGAACGTAAGTTATGCGCGAAAGTGTAAACTTATGCACTTTTTGACGCTTTTAGTCCCTGAATGAGCCAAAAGTTTATTTTAGCACACCGAACCCATCAAAGCCTATTTCTAAGCTATGTAAAGGATATTTAGGGTATGTTTAACTTATGGTCATGTTCCGGAATGTCTGTTACAGTTCAAATTGGCATACTTTCGCAGTTTGTCAAATTTAGTCCCTGTAAGCGAATTAACTTGTTTTTGCCATACCAAAGCCTTCAAAACTTATTTCTAAGTTATGTAAAGGTTATTTAAGGTATGTTAAGTATATGTTGATGTTCCGGAGTATTTTTTGCATTAAACTGGTTATATTTACGCATCGGTGCGCGTATAACCTTCCAGAAAGCGATTTAGAGCCCGAAATCGAACAAGAATTGATATGTGCAAACGATACACATATTTATACAAATACCAAGTATGAAATACAATATTTCATTGGTTTGGTATTTGTTTGATGGTTGAAGTGACACAGGTGTCACAGTCTCCCCTACTTTAGGAAATTTCGTCCCGAAATTTAGTTTTAGAGGAAACTTGTGAAGACAGCTGTGACGGTTTCACTTTCAGACAAATCCATTGAACCCTTAAGTAAAACTCTGGGCCATGTTAGGATTCTTAGCGAAAATGTCAACCCTCAAAGTGAAGTCCTTGTAGTAACAAAACATGGAGTTTCGAACTACGGGCTGAAAAATGTTTCTTATGAAGACTCATCATAGGAAACTTGGTGTGTGATTGAGATCAGAATTGGGGAGTGTAAGAATAAATGACATTGGACGAGGTCCAAGACTTCTCTCGTATCATTACTCTTGTCACTATCGGTCATAACACATGACAAAACTTTCTGTGGTTTCTGTGCACTGAATTCCATAATTATGTAGGCCTCCATAATTACGTAATTCCTTGCACAGTCCGCACGGTTCATGTCACACCCCGACCACGTAGAATATACAAAACGTGGCGGAAACATCGGGGAGTGTTGTAACAGAATTAATGTTTCACAACCATGGAAATTAAAGTTTCGTTTTATTCAATATAAGTGTTACAATGTCTAAACAAGCATGGAAATACAACATAATTAACTAGTCTGCATCTTTTATTGTCACTAAGGCCCATGTCCGCCTAAGTGTATCTTGATTATCTTATGCAACAGCTCCTGAAAAACACATGTGAAAATATGGTACGTCAGCATAAAAATGCCGGTGAGATACATAGGTTTTGTGAAAATAGGTTTCATGACTTATGTTTGAGAAAATGTTTAGTCATGAACCTTGTAACTTGCTTTGTCTTGTAAATCATTTGAAAAACGATAAGATCAAATGATACGTATAAATAAGAGAATAATGTATGGTTAAATGAATAACCATATAAAATGAGTTTGTATAAGATAAGTTGTTTGTTAACAATGTCTTGTGAAAAGTATGTTATTTGTATAAAATGTCAAATGTATCCAACTGAAATGATTCAAATAACGCTACGACATGTAATACCATACAACCACTTATATATAGGAAGTACCAGCGGCGTATCCACCATGCTTGTATCATATTACACACGCATCGTTACTTAATCACTTAATCAAACCAAACCAACCAATGTAAGATGTCTATGTCTAAACCAATTGTCAAATATCCATGTCAAATGTCTTTGTGTAAAATGTCTATGTCAAAATGTCATGTATGGCAAGTGAAATGTCTCAACTAAACCATATGCACAAAAACAAAGTATTGAAGTAAACATGGTTTAAATCAATATTATGTCTTGTGGAAAATGCATGCTAATACTGATAATGAACATTTATGCGGTATTGTGAAAACAATGCACTAAGTATGTAATCAAAATGAACATACATAGCGTGAAATGTCATATGAAACAATGTACTAAGTAATGCACACAATGGGCATACATAGCATGAAATGTCATGTAAAACGATGTACTAAGTAATGCACACAATGGGCATACATAGCATGAAATGTCATGTAAAACAATGTACTAAGTAGGCACACAATGGGCATACATAGCATGAAATGTCATGTAAAACGATGTACTAAGTAATGCACACAATGGGCACACCTAGCATAAAATGTAATGAAATCATGTACTATAATGTACTAACAAACATAACCGGTATATGATGTGAAAACAGGAAAGCATGAAAGTAACAAGTAGGCACATGTGTTCCACCCCAAAACAGTTTGGAAAACAGTAAAAGAGGGGTATAATGTACTCGCTTGAGATTGCTTAGTAGTCCTTGAGTAACAACCAAACAATGCTAGAGATCACGGATATCAAACGGCACCTAATATAGGTAACTATGTTAATAAACCGGACCTATATCGGAAGATTGGGTAGCATTAGGGTTTGTAAACCAAATGAGTGTAGGAACTCATGTGATATGGTTTGACAAGGCCTACATGCTAAATGAAACTTAACCTAAGTCTTATCGACCCATTACGACCCGTTTAGGAAGCTTATGCTACTTTAACGCGTCGTGCGCGTGAAACGCGTTCGGACCGCCTAACTAGCCCTATGACAAGTGTTATATGCCTAAACATGTTACATAATCAGTTATGTGACAAAAGTTTAGGTTACATATGCTTAATTACCAATTATACATGAAAAGGGTATTCTGGTAATTTACCTAAGGCACATAAACTACCTATCATACAACTACTCAAACGATGTGACCATAGGGTATAACCTCGGAAGGTTATTCCCTACCTACTATGGTCACCTAATGTATTTGGTCCGATCCTAATGATCGACCAAATGGGTCGAGTTCGAAGGTATAGGCGATTTATTAGATCGCCTACCCTACGACTCTAGACAACGTGGTAATCAGTGGGCATAGTCCCAAGGAACTATGACCAACGTGATTACACTCACGTTGCGAAGTTCAAACGAACTTCGCATTGACCATTACTGGTCAACGCTGAAAGTCAAACAAAGTTTGACTTTCTGACTCGAAAAGCAATAAAATAAGGAAAAGAACGAAAGAATACTTACGAAGGGTCCCCGAATGCTAAACTCGATTCGAAAATCTCAGGTATGAAACTAATGTTTCAACTTAGAGTTTCTCAAATCAAATTTCTAGTGATTATGAATGAAACATATGGTGGGTATTTATAGTTTTTCCATATAGAATATTCCTAGAATATTCCTAGCATATTCCAAGCATATTCCTAGCATATACCTTAGCATATACCTTAGCATATTCCAAGCATATACCTTAGCATATTCCAAGCATATGCCAAGCATATTCCTAGTATATGGCTAAGACGGGTATTTAACTGGGTACCGGGTATTTTATCTAGCGTTTAAATCCCGGTTTATGGCGTTCTAAATTATTTTTATTACTCTATAAAAATAAACTCGCCAAGTTATTACTGAAATAAATTTCAGTTGCCAGGACTGGCTGCGTTGTCTGCGTTTTGCAGTAGAAGCACTGTGTTGCGCAGAAACACACGGTACGCGCTTAAACTTTGAAAAATAACGTTTTTAGGCGTTTTAATTTATTTTTCAACACGGACCTGATTAAAATAAGATTTTAATCATAACAGAATATTTGTGGGATTTAAATATTATCCGGTCGGTCACCAACGTTCGTTTGGTCGTACGATCGCGATGTTCGGTTAATTACGACGGAATGCGCATAAGCGCGAAAAACGATCCAAATTGCGCGACGAATGGATTTTTCTTATGCCAAACACTAAAATAAAATATTTTGGTGCTTACATAAATTTTTGGATGTCCGGATGTATTCAGAACGTATGTTATGCGTGAAAATGCAAACTTGTGCACTTTTTGACACTTTTAGTCCCTGAATGACCCAAAAGTTTATTTTAGCACACCGAACCCCTCAAAGCCTATTTCTAAGCTATGTAAAGGATATTTAAGGTGTGTTTAACTTATGGTCATGTTCCGGAATGTTCGTTACAGTTCAAATTGACATACTTTCGCAGTTTGTCATATTTAGTCCCTGTAAGCGAATTAACTTGTTTTTGCAATACCAAAGCCTTCAAAACTTATTTCTAAGTTATGTAAAGGTTATTTAAGGTATGTTAAGTATATGTCACTATTCCGGAGTGTTCGTTGCATTAAACTGGTTATATTTACGCATCAGTGCGCGTATAACCTTCCAGAAAGCGATATAGAGTTTGAAATCGAACAAGAATTGATATGTGTAAATGATACACATCTTTTTTTTTTTTTTTTTTTTTTTTACAAATCCCAAGTATGAAATACAATATTTCATTGGTTTGGCATTTGTTTGATGGCCGTGGAGACACAGGTGTTACAGTTCATTTCAAAATGCGTAGGGGAAAAAAAAGTCAAACGAATAATCCTGTGGTGATTTAACTAGACTACAATAGTCTCTTGAACTAGATCACCAAAGGATCTATTAACTAGATCAACGGACAATCTCTTGAACTAGACCACCAGAGGGCCTCTTTAACTATATCAACACATGATATCTTTAACTAGATTGACGAATCAATCTCTTTAACTAGATCAACGAATGATCTCTTTAACTACATCAACGGAGGATGTCTTTAACTAGATTGACGAATCAATCTCTTTAACTAAACTACCCAAGAGGAATCTTTAACTACATCAACGGAGGATGTCTTTAACTAGATTGACGAATCAATCTCTTTAACTAAATTATTCAAGAGGAATCTTTAACTACATCAACGAAGGATGTCTTTAACTAGATTGACGAATCAATCTCTTTAACTAAACTATTCAAGAGGAATCTTTAACTACATCAACAAAGGATGTCTTTAACTAGGTTGACGAATCAATCTCTTTAACTAAACTATTCAAGAGGAATCTTTAACTATAACGTTGAAGCCCATCAAGGATTTAAGGTAGTACCTTTGGATATCCTACTATGAATCCCTTATACGAAGATATGGAAGATTCTACGAGGATTTGGATAACAAAAATTTGGATCACATAAAAAGGGAACACATAAGCACATAATCACATAATTGTTTAATTTGGCCTTAAATTTGTTATATTTGGACGCGGATACTTAAACCACACCAGGAATCCAATCCGTGGATTTCATTTGGCACTTTAAATCATCATTTTTTTTCAAGAATCTATCTATGAAGATAGGATGATCTTCCAAAAACTCGATTTTGTTTTCAAAGAAACATAATATTCGAATTAAGGTACAAAACAATTTTAGGATTTTACGGAAATACCCTTTGGTACCCTATTATGGATTTATAGTGGTACTTTTGGGTATTCGTCCAGAGTTGTAACTTGCGCCTTGTACTTCGTTTCCTTGGAAGAAACGGGTAATTAGGATTTTCGTGGAAAACACAAGAGATAATAAAATGGAAGAATTTTGGGGGTAGTCTGTTCTTCAAGGAATACGGCTCCTTGATTGTCGGTATTGTAGGGGATACGTTGTTTATACATGCCATCACATTTGTACATTGCAATGTAAAATAAAAAGATTTATTTATAAACAACAACAACAACTGTTCCATGGACCTTGACAACAAAAGGAAATAATACATAAGGCTTGATTATTTCTAAGCAACATTGTCTTTTAGTTGGTCCGATGCTCATCCCTGCGCTGGATTCGCATTAGCAATCTTTGGGCAATTTCTTCGGAAATGGCCCATCTCGCCACAGTTGAAGCAAGGACCTGGTGGGAAACGAGCTTGAGCAGGATTTACTTGAGGTTGGTTTGGACCACCTTGGTTTGGGGTAAATCGACAAGCATTTTCCAGGTGACCGATTCGCCCACATGATGCACATAAACGACACTGTAGGTGAGCTAAGTGGTGTGCATTACATTTGTTGCATATCGGTGCAGTACCGGCATAAGGTTTCCTTGCAGGAGGTTGAGTTGGTTGGTTGCGGGTGTTTTGGTTGGGTTGAGCAGCAATCGCACAATTCTGCGAAGCCTTACGCTTCTTAGAAGGTTCGGTTTTGCTTTCCTTGGTTTCCTCCTGAACATTAGCTGCTTGTTTCTTGTCACCTTTCCGAAAAAGTTTGCCCTTTCTGATCTGAGATTCGGTTAGGGTAGCAGATAATTCAATGGCATGTCTAACTGTGGTAGGATTACTAGCAGTAACAATGTCCTGAACTGGGTCAGGGAGACCATCAATGTATTTTTCGATCGCCTTATCCAAAGGCATAACCATGGTAGGACACAACAGGCTCAGCTCCTCATATCGATCAGTGTAGGCTCGATGTTCACCGCTGTCTTGCTTAAGATCGTCGAATTCTCTTTCCAAAGCCCTAAGTTCATGACGAGGACAGAACTCCTTCATCATCAGAGCTCGAAGCTCTTCCCATGTTTGAGCCAGTGCCACAGCGGCACCCCTATCTCTCATCACACCATTCCACCATGTCAAAGCCCGTTTCTCAAAGACACTAGATGCGAAATCTACCTTTCGCTCATTTGGGCATTGAACATGCCTGAAGGTGCTCTCTAGACTCTCGAACCATTGCAGAAGTGCAGTCGCTCCTTGAGACCCAGAAAACTTTGATGGCTTAGCCGAGTTGAACGTCTTGAAGTTGCAGGGGGCATTATTGTTGTTGAGGGCTTGGTTACATTGAGCAACGATGTTCGGGATTGCAGCAGTCATTTGCTGTGTAATGACAGCTGCCAGCTCCTCAATAGATACCTGATTTTCGCGTCGTGGAGGCATTCTAAAAGGGGAAAAAGAGAGAAAACAAATGAAATGGCATTGGGTAAGAATAGGATGTTACAATTACCGACCAAAATCATGGTTGATGGTCATTTGTTTGAACCACGAAGCAAACAAACAACACAACGGCTGAATCAAAGCAAATAGATCCTCATAATGTATCGCGAAGACATGCTCGCCTATAAGTGGACACTCACCCCAAGAGTTCCCAGGTAAGAGTGACTGGTCCGATTATGTGGATTTGTACGAACACTCTAGCCTTAGACAGAAAACCCAGGGTACAGGCATTCACTCTTCCAGTTTGCACGTGTTCACACTATTTAGGACCCAAAACTTTGACGAGAGTTTTGAAAATTCAAAGGGGTTCAAAACCTTATAACAGAGGGTTCAAAACCTAGTAATCAATCATCCTAGAACAGATGATTAGTTTTCAAATCGGTTTTGAAATTTATGTTCTTGTTGTGGTCGTCGCCTAAGGATAGGTGACGGTATTGTTTTATGACTAAACGCAAGTAAACTCGCGTTAGGGTCCTAGGAAGGTTATAGACTAGGTCAAAGTATTACTAATAACCTAATTCCCTATAACCATTGGCTCTGATACCATCTTTTCTGTCACACCCCGACCACGTAAAACAATGAAACGTGGCGGAAACGTCGGGGAGTGTTGTAACAGAATTAATTGTTTCACAACCATGGTAATTAAAGTTTCATTTTATTCATCAAACAAGCGAGTTACATTGTCTTTAAACAAGAAATAAAGAGTACATAACATAAATTAACTAGTTCTTGTCTCGTTTTAAGTCACTAAGGCACAGGTCCGCCTAAGTATGTCTCGATAAGTCCTATGCATCAACTCCTGAAAACACATGTGAAAATAGGTACGTCAGCATAAAAATGCCTGTGAGATACATAGGTTTTGTGAAAATAGGTTTCATGACTTGTAAGTTTAGAAAGAGTTGTTTAATAAAGTTTAGTCATGAACCTTGTAAATTGATTTGTTTTGTAAATCATTTGAAAAACAATAAGTTCAGATGATATGTATAAATAAGAGAATAATGTATGGTTAAATGAATAACCATGTAAAATGAGTTTGTATAAGATAAGTTGTTTGTAAAACAATGTCTTGTGAAAAGTATGTTATTTGTATAAAATGTTATATGTCTAAATTGAAATGATTCAAATAACGCTACGATATGTAATACCATACAAGCACTTATATATAGGAAGTACCAGCGGCGTATCCACCATGCTTGTATCATATTACACACGCCTCGTTACTTAAGTCACTTACTCAAACCAAACCATCAAGATGTAATGTTTAACAATTGTAGAAATGTTTAGGTATAGTCAAATGTCTATTGTCAAATGGTTCACATGGTTCAATAGATACAAATGGTTCACATAATGTAATATAATGTGTTCATATACTGGATGAGCATATGCAACAAAATGTAATGTAAAACAATGTACTAAGTATGCACACAATGGACATACATAGCATGAAATGTAATGTAAAACAATGTACTAAGTATGCACACAATGGACATACATAGAATGAAATGTAATGTAAATCAATGTACTAAGTATGCACACAATGGACATACATAGCATGAAATGTAATGTAAAACGATGTATTAAGTATGCACACAATGGACATAGCATGAAATGTAATGTAAAACAATGTACTAAGTATGCACACAATGGACATACATAGCATGAAATGTAATGTAAAACAATGTACTAAGTATGCACACAATGGACATACATAGCATGAAATGTAATGTAAAACGATGTACTAATAGTGTACTAATGAACATAGCAAGCATATGATATGAAAACATGGAAACACGAAAGTAACAAGTAGGCACATGTGTTTCACCCCAAAATGTTTGAAAAACAGTAAAAGAGGGGTCTATGTACTCACTTGAGATTGCTTAGTAGTCCTTGAGTAACAACCAAACAATGCTAGAGATCACGGATATCAAACGGCACCTAATATAGGTAACTATGTTAATATACCGGACCTAAATCGGAGGATCGGATAGAATGAGGGTTCGTAAATCAAATGAGTATGGGAACTCATGTAATATGGTTTAACAAAGCCCACATACTAAAATGAAACCTAACCTAAGTGCTTACGACCCATTACGACCCGTTTAGGTAGCTTATGCTACTTTAACGCGTCGTTCGCGTAAAACGCGTTCGGAATGCCTAACTAGTCCTATGATAAGTAAAATATGCCTTAACATGTCTAATATTGTTACCAAATCAGTTTAGATACCAAAAGTTATGTTACATATGTTTAAAATGAATTTTGGCGTTAAAAGGGCATTTTGGTAATTTACCTAAGGCATATATACTACCTATCATACAACTACTCAAACGATGTGACCATAAGGTATAACCTTGGAAGGTTATTCCCTATACAACTATGGTTACCTAATGTGTTTGGTCGGATCCTAATGATCGACCAAACGGGTCGGGTTCGAAAGTATAAGCGATTGTTTAGATCGCTTACCTTACGACCCTATATAAGCACTAAACTAAAAGTGACGAGCTAAGCATGTTAAAACATGCTTAACTAAGTTTAGAAAACAGGTTTGGTATCAAAACAAACGGTTTTGATACCTAAGAGTAGTTTGGTTACAAAATACGCAAGAATGCGCGTTTTGGCCGAAACTACGACTCGTCACTGAGCCTAGATAACGTGGTAATCAGTAGGTATAGTTACTAGGGACTATAACCCTCGTGATTACGCTCACGTTATGAAGTTCAAACGAACTTCGCATTGACCATAAACTGGTCAACGCAGAAAGTCAAACAAAGTTTGACTTTTAACGGTAAAAGAATAAAAGAACGAAGGGACACTTACAAAGGGTCCCCGAAAGGTTTGATTTCCAAATATTTCTCAGGTATGAAGCGTTCTTACACCTCAACTTAGAGAAGTTTTCAGAAATTTAGTGGGTTTTGAATTGTGAATCAAAGGGGTATTTATAGGATTTGGACCACCGTTAGGATCGTTTCTCGAATACCGTGCTTTGATCTCACCCGTACACTTGTTGGAATGTTATGGAACCCAAATTGGCCCCCCACCATCAGAGATCAACATGTGGAATTTTAGATTGGAAGTGGGTAACAGCTGTAAACAGCTGGCTGGAAGTTTCTGATGTGCTGGGGACCCCTTACGGACCATAAGGGTCATGCCTTACGGTCCGTAAGCCAACAACTATGCAGAATTGGCAGATTTGGTCCCTGCACCTTGTTTCGTTGCGTAACGGCACTTCTAACACCCGTCAAACCCAATTTCAAGCTCCAAAATGATGTTAAGACATAGGGAACATGAAATATGCTTGAAAACATCTCGGATGTCAGTTCGTTTGGCCGTACGGTTGCGATGTTCGGTTAATTACGACGGAATGCGCATAAGCGCGAAAAACGATCCAAATTGCGTGACGAATGGATTTTTCTTATGCCAAACACTAAAATAAAATATTTTAGTGCTTACATAAATTTTTGGATGTCCGGATGTATTCAGAACGTAAGTTATGCGCGAAAGTGCAAACTTATGCACTTTTTGACGCTTTTAGTCCCTGAATGAGCCAAAAGTTTATTTTAGCACACCGAACCCCTCAAAGCCTATTTCTAAGCTATGTAAAGGATATTTAGGGTATGTTTAACTTATGGTCATGTTCCGGAAAGTCTGTTACAGTTCAAATTGGCATACTTTCGCAGTTTGTCAAATTTAGTCCCTGTAAGCGAATTAACTTGTTTTTGCCATACCAAAGCCTTCAAAACTTATTTCTAAGTTATGTAAAGGTTATTTAAGGTATGTTAAGTATATGTTGATATTCCGGAGTATTTGTTGCATTAAACTGGTTATATTTACGCATCGGTGCGCGTATAACCTTCCAGAAAGCGATTTAGAGCCCGAAATCGAACAAGAATTGATATGTGCAAACGATACACATATTTATACAAATCCCAAGTATGAAATACAATATTTCATTGGTTTGGTATTTGTTTGATGGTTGAAGTGACACAGGTGTCACACATTTCATTGCATAAAAGAATCAATTACATTGTTTGAAATACAATACAAGAAGTCGAACAAATAAATTACAATACAACAAGTATTAAAGTTTAAATGCGTGTCTAGGCATCCTACTAAGTTCCGTGCATCATCAACATTATCATAAACCTGCAACATGTTTTAAAAGCATAGTTCAATACAAAAGTATTGGCCTGCAACATGTTTTAAAAGCATAGTTCAATACAAAAGTATTGGCGAGTATACATGTTTGGTGTACTAGCATATAAGTATAAAAATGATAATGAACAATCTACATGACAAACCTAGTTATCAAGATTAACGTATAAAATGGCATGCGATTTACAAGTCAACCCTCTGATTACCGCAAGTATAAAGAATGAATAAACTTAACATGACCTCTCGTTCCCGGGTGGTGTGTTACTCCTATAGCGCTATACATGGTAAGCTGTCGCAGCCCCCGACCCCTACCCCGGGAGTGGGCGCCACGAGATCCAGATGGGTGGTATCGGTGTTTATTACTTTAGCAGCGGAATACATCAGGACCGTAGTTAGGAAATATTTTTATCAGAGTAAACCACCAAACATTTTGTAATAATAAATCTTTGGGATAAAACCTAAGTTCATTTGCCAATACATTTGTAGGGACAAACCCTAATTATTTAAAATAAAAACTCCATTTTATTTAGGTAACTTTTATAGCCACTTTTCCAAGCCTTCAGTGCTCTCCAGCTGACTTCTATTTGGCTTTCACATTTTGTTACCTAAAACGCGTTTTGAAAACATTTTATCAGCAAGAAATACTGGCAAGTACATTCCATTTTGGTAAAGCAGCAGTTTTTTACACACATTACAGTATTAAGGGTGATTACAATGTTTATATCTACACAATTACTTGGTCAGTAAGTGTCACTCGACGGATCTGTGACTATGGTCATATCACACATTGGATACCCGTGCCTAATTGTGAAGGTTATCAAGTACTGTATACAAACCCCATAATACTGGCAACAATTGTAGACTTACAAAAACTTAATCATTGTAATTGTATTTGAAAACATTTGAGGTTTTGGTAAAACATTTTGACTTATAAAAACTTACTCTCAAATATTGAGAAAAATAAATGTACTTACATTGTTGGCTTAGGTGATACTACTATGGCTTCCTTGTGATTCTCTTGATTATTATCTATTAATATTAAACAATGAACACGTGTTAGTAAAATAACCCAAATCACATTAACCGTACAACTCGAGACAGAATTCCAATGACTGAGTCGGGTAAAGCCGACATGCATTACGGAATCCTAAATCAATCGGGTGTACACACGAGACAGAACTCTAACGACTGAGTCGGGTAAAGCCCTGACATGCGTTACGGAGCCCTAAATCAATCGTGTAGGGTAACAGAAGGGTTATAATACTTACAACGAGGCAGAGCTTCGCTTTATAGTGGGTATTATGCCCGGGTATAATAATTGTTAGTCAGAAGTTTGAGAGAAATTTAGAATTTGAACGAGTTGAAACTGAGCTCGTCGAGCTCTATTTATAGGTTGATCAAAGGCGGCTCGCACCCTGCGAGGAAGGAGAAGAAGGCCTTCGCGACCCGCGAGGAACCGCGTGTCAACTATAGCCTTGACTAGTCAGCACACTAGCCTTGCCGAGTCACATGCCACGTGGCACTGTGTAGTGTCGATCAAGCAAAGGCTGTCGCGGCCCGCGAGCGACACCTAAAACTTGTTTTTCTTGATTTTTCTAAGTGTATGGCTATTTCATGCTCGTTTCTCACGTACGGGGTACGTAAGGAATGTTTAGGGCAAGTTAAGGGTTCTAGGAGGGTTGTTATATCCTCCCCACCTTGTTTTAGATCTCGTCCTCGAGGTCTACTGGAACAGGTGTGGGTATTTCCTTTGCATTTCTGATTCGAGTTCCCAAATGTATTCTGGTCCTCTCTTGGAATCCCATTTTACTTTGACCAGAACTAGTCTCTTGTGTTTGAGGTTCTTGATCTTTCTATCTTCAATCTGAATGGGTTTCTCAATAAACTAAGTTTCTTGTTTACCTCTATGTTCTTAAGAGGTATTACTAATTATTCATCTGCTAAACGCTTTTTGAGATTACATACATGAAACACATCATGTATTCCTGCCATTTCCTCTGGCAGTTGTAGCTGATAGGCTACAGGTCCTATTCTCCTAATAATCTCAAAAGGTCTAACATACATGGGGCTTAGCTTTCCCCTCTTAACGAATCTGATTATTCCTCTCCATGGGGAAACCTTTAACAATACTTTATCTCCTACTTGAAATTCTAAAGGTTTTCGTCTGTTATTTGCATAACTCTTTTGACGATCTCGTGTTGTTTTTAGTCTTTCTTTGACTTGAATTATCTTATATGTTGTTTCTTGCACTATCGCTGGTCCAGATAATTTCTTTTCTCCAATTTCTGCCCAACAGACTGGAGTTCTGCACTTTCGTCCATAAAGTGCATCAAATGGTGCAACATTAATGCTAGTATGATAGCTGTTATTATAGGAAAATTCTATTAATGGTAAATGGTCGTCCCAATTTCATCCGAAATCAAATACACAGGCTCTAAGCATATCTTCCATCGTCTGGATTGTCCTTTCGCTTTGTCCGTCCGTCTGTGGATGATAAGTTGTGCTTAGGTTTAGCCTGGTTCCCATTGCCTTTTGGAAACTTGTCCAAAATGAGAAGTAAAACGGCTATCTCTATCAGATACGATAGATAAAGGAATTCCATGTAATGAAACTATTTCATTTACATATAGCTTGGCTAATTGTTCCATACTGAAAGTTTCCTTCATTGGTAAGAAATGAGCAGCTTTGGTTAATCTGTCTACAATCACCCAGATTGTATCATTTCCTTTTCTTGTCTTGGGCAATTTGGTAACAAAGTCAATTGTTATAAATTCCCATTTCCATATTGGCATCTCTAACTGTTGCAATAGTCCTGAGGGTTTCTGATGCTTAGCTTTAACTTGTGAACAAGTTAAACATTTAGCAACATAATTAGCTATATCCTTTTTCATTCCTATCCACCAGAAATTCTTTCTTAGATCTTGATACATCTTATCACTTACGGGATGTATCGTATATTTAGACTTATGAGCTTCTTCTAGAATTTTGTGGCGTAGGTTTCCTTGTTTAGGTGTCCACATCCTTTTCTTATGGAACTTCCAAATTCCATCGGTTCCTTGTTCTAATTCCTTAATCATTCCTTTTAATTTTTCAGCATCGTCCTTGATTGCTGATTCCTGTACTTCTCTAATTTGGTCATTTAAATCTACTTGTAGATTTAATCTGAGAGAATGTACTCGTTTTGGCTTTTCATGATACTTTCGACTTAAAGCATCAACTACTATATTAGCTTTTCCAGCATGATACTGGATATCACAGTCATAATCGCTAAGAACTTCCAGCGTCTCTGTCTCATATTTAATTCTTTTGCCCCAAAAATATACCTTAAACTCTTGTGATCGGTGAAGACAACAAATTTATTTCCATATAAATAGTGTCTCCAAATCTTAAGGGCAAAACTATGGCTCCTAATTCTAGATAAGGGGTTGTATAATTCTCTTCATGTTTCTTAAGTTGTCTAGAGGCATAAGCTATAACCTTTTGACGTTGCATCAACACACATCCATATCCTAGCTTAGACTCATCACAATAGACTTTGAATTCTTCAGTTCCTTCTGGTAATGCGAATATGGGTGTGTTGGTTAACCTTTGCTTAAGAATCTTAAAAGCTTCTTCCTGCTTCGGTCCCCATTCAAAGGAATGGCTATTCTAGAAAAATTTCGAATAAACCGTCTATAATATCCTGGCAGTCCAAGAAAACTTCGTACTTCCGTTGGTGATTCAGGGACTTTCCACTTGGTAATCGCTTCGATCTTTGAGGGATCCACATGAATTCCTTCATGTTTAACCAGATGTCCAAGGAATTGCACTTATTGTAACCAAAATTCACATTTTGAGAATTTATCATAAAGCTTCTCTTTTCTCAATAATGTAAGAAGTGTATGCAGATGCGCTGCATGTTCTTCTTTGTTCTTAGAGTAAATTAAAATATCATCTATAAAGACAATTATGAATTTATCCAGGTATGGTTTACATATCATGTTCATGTCCATAAATGCAGCTGGGGCATTGGTTAAACCAAATGGCATGACGGTAAATTCATAATGACCATATCTCGTTCTGAAAGCAGTTTTAGGAATATCCTCTTCCTGTAATTTCAATTGATGATATACTGAGCATAAGTCGATCTTAGAAAAGAATCGAGCTCATTGAAGTTGATCGAACGGATCATCAATTCTCGGTAATGGGTACCGATTCTTAATCGTGACTTTGTTCAAATCTCGGTAATCAATGCACATAAGCATCGATCCATCTTTCTTCTTAACAAACAACACCGGTGCTCCCCACGGTGATGAACTTGGATGTATGAAACCTTTGTCAAGAAGTTCGTCCAATTGGTTATTCAGTTCCTGCATCTCTGGTGGTGCTAATCGATATGGTGCTTTGGCAATCGGTGCAGTTCCAGGTATTAGGTGAATCCTAAATTCAACCTTTCTATCAGGCGGTAATCCAGGTAACTCTTCTGAAAAAACGTATGAGAATTTAGATATTACAGGAATATATTTTAATTCTTTTCCTTTAGTATTAATGATTACGGAAATCATATATACTATTCCTCCTTTCCTTTCATAACTTGCAGCTTTCATCACGGAGATGAATTTTGTCAATCGGGTTGGCTTATCTCCTTTGATTGTGATCTTTCCACCACTTGGTGTACTTAATTGTACTGACTTTTGATCATATAAAATACTGGCACGATTGGCTACCAACCAATCCATTCCTAATAAGACATCGAAACCAGCCAGATTCATTGGGTAAAGGTTAGCAAAGAAATGATGGTTTAGGATTTCTATTCTTGCTCCCTGCAAGATTTCACTTGTCTTAACGGATTCTCCGTTTGCCGTCTTTACCAGACAATCTTGTTGAAGTTTGGCTAAGGGTTGGTCAAGAAGTTTGTAGAAAGAAGTATTGATAAAACTTTGGTTTGCACTAGAGTCAAACAATACTTTGGCGAAAATACTATTAACTAAGAACGTACCGACAATCACATCTGGAATCATCTTGGCTTCCTCAGCTGTCAGAACAAAAGCTCTGGCATTCTTCTTAGGTGCTTCAGTTGTCTTAGCCTTGTTGGTTGTGGCTAGAGCTAGTTTCGGACAGTTCGGTTTGATGTGTCCAGTTTCTTCACAATTGTAGCATATCCTATTATTAGATTTCTTCCTACAGTCTTCTTCCTTGTGTCCAGATATTTTGCAAAAGTTGCAGTATATAGAGCATCTTCCAGAATGCTTTCTTTTGCAATACCTACAATAGGGTGCAGAAGAACCTGTTCCTTTTCCTCGGTATGAATTACTAGAACGAAATTCCTGGGTAAGCTTTTGAGCTAGGTTCTTCCTCTGGTTTTCCTCTTGTGTGCGTACCAGTTCATCAGTCAGGGTATTGGCTAGTTCTACTGCTTCTTCTATGGTTTGTGGTCTAGTTGCCTTGACTACGTGTCTAATCTCACTAATTAATCCCCAAATATAACAGGAGATTAACACATGTTCGGGTGAGGCTAAGGTTGGCACTATCCTAGCATATTCGAAGAATATGGTAGTGTAATCTTTGCAGTCTATTTCCTTAAAGTTGATCCATTCCATTTTATTAACTTATTGGCGATTTGTTCCTTTTCACTAGGAGGGCAAAATTTTCTTTCAACTATTTCCTTAAAGTTGATCCATTCCATTTTATAAACTTTGTCACTTCCCCTAGACTGGAGAATAGTATTCCACAATTCTAAGGCTGCATTTTTGAAAAGATTAGAAGCAAACATAATCTTATCTTCGTCTGCACATTTACTTATTTTTAGGACTACTTCTGTCTTTTCTATCCAACATAGGGTTGCAATGGCTCCTTCATTGCCTGAGAATTCTATTGGTTTGCAGGCCAAGAATTCTTTATAAGAACAACCGTAAAAAGCGGTTCTTCTTCTTTTAGGAATTGGAGCTTGGATAATGGGTCCGTTATCGTTCACACTGTGACTAGGTTCAGTGTGTTGACGTTTACTTCCATTTGCAGATTTATTATTTTCTGCTTCTTTAACAGTCTTGATAATATAAGGCATAGCATCTATAATTCCTTGTGCTACTATATGTTAGATGGCACTGTTATCTATTTGGTTTCCGTTATTCTCATTATTCTGGTTTTCCTGGTTTAATTCGTTCGACATCTGAATTGTGAGCATTTATCAGGTATTAATTATCAAAGAATAAATTTAATACAATTATTTATACACAATCACACAAACAGTTTGATCCAAAAATGTCGTACATTGCGACTTTTACTCTTTTCTATATATATATATATATATATATATATATATATATATATATATATATATGCTTCAATTACAAACTACAACTGGAATTCAAATATACTATGCATCTGTATCTATTCTAGTCTATCTATAGATTTTTTTTATCAAAATACAAAATTACACATATATCTAGGTATTTTCTAAGTATCATGTATCCAATCATGTATATCACGTTCAACATGTTTTCACATAAGCTTTTCTCCTATTAGCCGAATTCTATCTCCTTACTATACTAATTCGTCACCCAATAAGCGATGTTCCTCCAAATTTTTCTGGCTCATAGGTGGCATGGGTGCTGGTACTGGATCGGGGTGTTGCGGGATAGGTTGTCCATAAGGGTATGGGTTTCTTATTACACTCTGCGTCCACCATTCACTACTCCAAAAGGGGTCTAAAAAGGTTAGTATACTAAGTTATGGGGTCTGGTGGGGGAATTATAGGAATCACGTAGGGATCTACGTCGGGAATTGGGTATTGGTTTTCCTGGTCGGGTTCTAGCATTTGTTGGTCTGGGAATAAAGGTAACAATGGCGGTTCAGCTACTTGGTTTAGGTTAGCATCTACTGCTGTAGTGGCTAACATATGGAAATTGGCCAGCTATCTATCTAATTCCTCTTCCCAAGGTGGCCTAATGACTGTCTCTTGAGTTTGTGCATTCACTTCCTTATTAGATCTGACTATAGCTCTCTGCTGTTGTAACTTTTTCATTCTATTTCTTCTCTCATGTGTTCCTCTATTAAACCAACCTCTTTTCTTAGTAGTAAAGGGTTCCTCGGACTATGCCTTAAATATAAATATCCCTTCCTCAGTATCGGCTGAGTATCCTGAGGGATCAGGTTGAGATGATGTTCCCTCATTTTTCAGTGAACTATCTAAATGACGATAAGCGTCTGAAGTTCCTTGCTCACTCATACTATAAACAAACAGATAGTTAAATAACACACAACACATAATCACATAAATTATTTCCTAACACATAATTTAAAATTTAAGTGTCAGCAGAACACTTCTTTGGCTTAAACCAGTGGCTGTAGCTCTGATACCACTCTCTGTCGCAGCCCCCGACCCCTACCCCGGGAGCGGGCGCCGCGAGATCTAGATGGGTGGTATCGGTGTTTATTAATTTAGCAGTGGAATACATCAGGGCCGTAGTTAGGAAATATTTTTATCAGAGTAAACCACCAAACATTTTATAATAATAAATTTTTGGGATAAAACCCAAGTTCATTTGCCAATACATTTGTAGGGACAAACCCTAATTATTTAAAATAAAAACTCCATTTTATTTAGGTAACTTTTATAGCCACTTTTCCAAGCCTTCAGTGCTCTCCAACTGGCTTCTATTTGGCTTTCACATTTTGTTACATGAAATGCATTTTGAAAACATTTTATTAGCAAGAAATACTGGCAAGTACATTCCATTTTGGTAAAGCAGCAGTTGTTTATGTCACACCCCCAAAAATACCCCAAGCGGAAACCCCCGCGAGGCGTGTGACGTACCAGGATCTAGCCACCAATCACATTGAACTCATAACAAGATTTCAAATAAAACTTTCATTCATTAACATAAAGTGTTACAAAACATTAAATATATTTCAACGTGTTCAGCGGAAGCATAAATCTTTAGTTAAGTGTTTCATAAACCATATGTATGAAAACCATTAGACTTGTATTGCGATTCCATGTATCTCGACCCATGACCACTCCAGCCTCCCAGAGAGCAAGTTCCACATCAACACATAGCTATAACCTATGAGCATGCAAACAAGTGTATCAGACAACGCTGGTGAGCTCACAGTTTTACAAAAACGTTTGGTTACCAAGTGTTTAATCCAGTTTAATAACAATTCCAAATGTAATGTTGATAATAACTCGAGTACCGTACAAGATGGCTCCATATTATTTTTTCCCTTCCCCAATGCCCCTATCTAAGCATTGGTCATGACTGGGTCATTAGTTCATACCCGTCCTCTCAGGTACGGGGTGAGGGTGCCAAGCCTAAATAGCGCTATCAACTAATACACCGCAGAGTCGTTCCAACGTTTTTAGAGGCCCTAAGCGAAATATAGTTTTGGGGCCCTTTTCGGATTCTCATTGTTATTAAACCTCCATCATCTGTGATTCCTTGCTAAGAATGTCGTCGCTGTCGAGTTCCATTGTTATTGTTAAAAGATTTGTTTCGAATTACTTTAGATTATCGCAAGTAATTCCAATGGGCTTTTCAAATCTTATATCCAAGTTCAGAAATCTTACCTTACCTATTAAAATGAAATTTTAAACTAGTTCAGGCTATTTGGCTTGTCTGTACATATTGGTTTTCTTTTTCCTAATCAAACAAACTTGATAATGAGCTCTAATTCCCTAAACAACAAATTAAATAGACAAACAACCAAGCCTAGTGTCTAAATAACAAGACCAGTTCAACAAACAAGCAGGCACTAATTCCCTATAAAACAACTTGATTCAGAAAATAGCAAATTATAAAAGAAGAATGAGGATATTAGATATCTAACCTGTGCCACACCCACACTGCCACAAATCGAAGAACTGAATAAGCCCTAATTCCCGAATCAATCAACGTCTGCCACTGCCACAAATCGAAGAACTGATTTAATCAAAGAACGGAATCGAAAAACTGAATCGAATAACTGATTTAATCGAACAAGTCACACGGTTTGGTTTGTTTGTAATCGAACTCGAAGAACTGATGATTTAATGTTTATGTTTATCAAATCAAAGAACTGAGAAGATATAGATGTACAAAAGCAAAAATAGCCGTTAATAAATTACTTACCGACCTTTCATTCTTCAATTTCATCTGCGACTGTTCGGATACCTCATTCTACAGCCGCGGCCTTTCATT
Organism: Helianthus tuberosus; assembly: GCA_030545235.1. Classification (NCBI taxonomy): domain Eukaryota; kingdom Viridiplantae; phylum Streptophyta; class Magnoliopsida; order Asterales; family Asteraceae; genus Helianthus; species Helianthus tuberosus. The sequence continues at coordinate 92,679,347 of CM060439.1, read as the reverse complement.
CTTCTTCAGATTCTGATTCTGCGCGTTGAGTGAGGTGAGGCCTTTTGTGTTTGGATAGTTTGGACGGGCCTTTATGTTATGGGCTGTTTGCTTTAAAACTCAAAATAGGCCTACTATAGATAAAACCCATAGCAAATTTGGAGGCCTTTTAATTTGGGTGGCCCTAGGCCTGTGCCTAGGATTGGAAGCCTATTGGGCCGGCCCTGATACACCGTTACCTCTCAGGTAACAAACAAGATGGGACTTAATGGTGATAGGAATTGAGTGTATTATCCAACATTCCAGTTTTACACAGAAAGACTTATTCCTCTCAGGAATACCCATTTGATTTACCCAAAGACTTATTCCTCTCAGGAATACCCAATTGATTGTCCCACCCACCGGGACGCATGTTCAAGAGAAGTGAACTCACCTTAGATTGCTCGGTATGTTATATTACCCATTCCAAGTTGGTCAACCATACCCTACCGTGGTTACCAAGAATAGTCGGTATTATGTTCACATATATCACGTATCCAACATACACGTTGCACAAGTAGCATACAAGTAAGACACACATCCCTATATGAGTCGTAACCGTTAATTGTGCACCCCATTGATCCATAACGTTTGTCGTAAAGTTACATAACAAGTGTATGGGTTTCGTATGAAAATCAATCACCTAACAGTACACGTATTTTCATAGATTGCATTTGCTGCTAAGATCACAGTGCATCACATAACAAGTATTCAGTTCACAATCAATCAAGTCATTTATTTCACACAGTTTACATTCATCACAAGATCACCTTATGTTGCACATCAAGTACTCAGCTATCATAATAACTTATATCAGATGGATTGACTACCCACATGAGTCGAGTCAAAACCCTCATGTCTAGTTAACATTACTATCTTGCCACAATTAGAATGTCACAAACACATGTGTCCATAAACATCATCACTGTTTCCCTGTCCCGAACAATTACCTTTAGGCGAAGAATCCTTCTTGGCGAAGGTTGATTCTTCGCCGAGTATAAATACGTCAAAGGGTCCAAATGGTTCGTCTAATACAAGTCGACGAAGGACTAATCTTCGTTGGGTACGGGTACGGCGAAGATTCATGAGGGTTCGTCAAGCACCACTCGACGAAGAATCCATTCTTTGTTGAGTTATATTCTTCACCGGGAATCCAACGCCGCCGCCCTCAACAGCGGTTATGTTTCACTCAATTTCATAACAACAGTTACACATCTTCAGCAGGATCAAAGGATCAAACAACAGTTACTGCACACATTCAAGCAAACCCTATATACTGTTCATCATCAATGCTAACATCGCTACACCAAAATACTTACGTTTAATCTCATAATAATTATTCTATCCATCATTGGTTCTAACCATCGACTGACTACACACAATCAGATTATTAATTCATCAAGATATAAGTTCATCAAACCGGATTATCAAACCGCATCGTAAGTATGAACATGTACAAATTATCATAACCTTATCGTACAAACTATAGATTCACAGTCTTATCAATGAAACCCTACTTCATCACGTGTAACCATAGAAATCATCACATTCAGAATACGATAAACTAACGTGGATAAAACACTAACCGAGATTCCGAATAAGTTGGTTCGATTGAGACACCAGATGCTTCGAGTGATCGGAGGCAGCCATCGGGTTTGCAAGGAAGGGAGGGGGAAAAGTTTAGGGTTTTGTTATGTTTCTAAAAGAAAGACCCCAAATACAACGATTGCATCAAATATGTGTACAATGTGGGTTTCTGGGTTTGGGCTTTGTGTAACCGTTTGGGCCGAAGCCCTTATTGGTGAACCATCCACTTGACGAAGAATACTCTTCGCCATGTGTGAGGGTGACGAACATAAACCTTCATCGAAGGTTGAATGTGACGAAGAATCACTCTTCGTCAGAGAATGCATGTAACTAAGGACTTCGTCGTCGAACTCTTCGTCGACAGAAGTGTGGTATGGACAAGTTATGACCCAACATTAAGCATCAGATAGTTTCTAACTTACATATAACAACCAAACATAATAGTATTATAATCATTCACAATTAAAGCACATGGTACAACGTAAAAGAGAATTGTGAAAACAGTATCTGTGAAACAAGTGACACGTAGAGAAAGACCTTGAAATCTCGGGTTGTCACAGTTTACACATTACAGTATTAAGGGTGATTACAATGTTTATATCTACACAATTACTCGGTCAGTAAGTGTCACTCGACGGATCTGTGACTATGGTCATATCACACATTGGATACCCGTGCCCAATTGTGAAGGTTATCAAGTACTGTATACAAACCCCATAGTACTGGCAGCAATTGTAGACTTACAAAAACTTAATCACTGTATTTGTATTTGAAAACATTTGAGGTTTTGGTAAAACATTTTGACTCATAAAAACATGCTCTCAAATATTGAGAAACATAAATGTACTTACATTGTTGGCTTAGGTGATACTACTATGGCTTCCTGGTGATTCTCCTGATTATTATCTATTAATATTAAACAATGCACACATGTTAGTAAAATAACCCAAATCACATTGACCGTACAACTCGAGACAGTATTCCAATGACTGAGTCGGGTAGAGCCGACATGCATTACAGAATCCTAAATCAATCGGGTGTACACACGAGACAAAACTCCAACAACTGAGTTGGGCTGTGACAACTCGTATAAATCCCTGAACATTTCGTTTTACTGTGTAATTACATGTACGTTAAATGAATTAAATTTGGTGATTTATTTTATTTGAACAATGGTGTGCTTAGTAATGTGTAATGTGAATTATGTGAAACCGAAACCCGAAACTGAAATATTGGAATATGATATTTTGTGAATCGAAGCATTTCAAATATTATTCCACGATACGCAACGTTTTAATTAATTATTTCGGTTATCTTGTGAAACCATCGCTTAGTGCACAACCGTTACCTATTAAAAACCCAACCCAAACCCACCCCTCCCCTCCTTGCGCCACATATAGGCCCAACCCCAACCCAAGTCCCCTTATTTGAAACATTAGGCCCAAACCCACACCCTTGTTCCTTGTAGCCCGTTAGCCCAACTTTCTTGGGTTTTAATTATATGTAGGAGACTTTGGGAATAAGTAATCAAAAACCAAATACCTTCCCTAGTGTACGTCGACCAGAAGGACCCCCCCCCCCCCCCCCACCCGCGCAAATTGAAACCCTAGTTCAGCTTCTTGATTCGCCTTTCACCTCCGTGTAATCCCTTCTCTTGCTCCAAGGTTAGTATTCTTGATTGAATTGTGATTCATGGTGTGATTTTGGTAGAAACATGGCTGTGAATTTTTAGTAACATGCTAGGGTTTTGATGTTATATGATTTATTTCGGTTAAGAATGCGATTTGTTGAAGTAATCGATAGTATGTATGCATATATGATCATGGGCTGCGTTTTTATGAAAAATCATGATATGTTATGGCTAGGGTTTTGTGGTTTTGAGATGGTTAGATGATAATTGATGATTAACCTATTGTGAGTTGTTAGTAGGAAGAGTTGAGATCGTTTACACGCGTTTTGGTGTTGTTTAATTGTAAAACTGCATGCTGATTGATGAAAACAGCCAACTTCAGTTGGCTGTAAATGGACCGTTATAAATCGAAAAATTGATTTTCTGAAGTCTAAATTATATGTTTTCGAAAAAGGAATCAAATGGCACTGGAATCATATTTTTTCGAGGTCGTTTGCTATTTTTAAAGGGCCGTTTTGTACAGCAGCAAAAGCTGCGTTTTTTTCTACAGAAAATGTGTGTTATATTTTTCGTCATAACTTAAAATCTGGAAAGATTTAGGTCACGAAATTTGTACTGTAGATGTCCACTGATGTTGTTGTAATATTCCAACTGGAATTTAGTCAATCGGACTTACGATAAATTTTAAATGAATTTTTCCGTGGACTGCAGTCAGAAAGTGACGAATCTGATTTTAGCCTGGTAAATATTTTTTATAAAATAATTGGTGATGAATTGGATCCCGAGATTTTTTCAAAATAATATTTGGATCGTTTAAAACATTCTGTAAAATTTTGGGATTTTTTGGAATAAGGTAACTATTTTATTAAAATACCCGAAAACAGCCCAGTTTTGGATGTTAAAGCTGAAACAATATAAGTGGTGATTTGAATGTCTAAATGTCGGTTAGGTTATCTAATAATGATCCAACTTGTTATATGTTAACGAAAGTGTTATGTGAAGTATGGTGTGCTTGCTCTTGAGTAGTTATAGGTGGAATGTTTATATGGGCGTGAACTGTTAAAGTGAGTGCATATTATGTGGTAGATGCGTGTAGGAACTACATGCTTTATTTGAAATCACTAATAAACTAAATGGTAATCATACTAGGACGTGATTGACCAACCCTGACTATTAGCTATATTTTAAGAATTCAACCGAGCAACCAAAGGTGAGTTCACACTTTTCTTAAAAGCATGCAATTCCTGGTGGTTTGGGAATGGAACAAACAACAACTGTCCCCCTTAGGTGGGATGTAAACGGAATGGGTTAAGTAACAACTGTCCCCCTTAGGTGGGATGTAATCTGCGTATTCTCCTTGGGTAGAATACGTACCTCGTTCCTCCTTAGGTAGGACGACAACCTTAAACTTACTAGACAAAACTCTATCCTGAAGTCCCTCATTATTATATCGAATTAATCGTCAGGCCAATGGCGAACGGGTCATTAGTCAAATAGCGCTATTAGGTCTGACAAGCCTCACACCGTGCCGCAGAGGACGGAAGTGGACTAATGTACTTAGGCACTGTCAATGATGACAGACATTGACGTAGGGCACATAAACATGACTTCAGTCAGTAGTCGCCATATGGTAACGAGTCTAGTGGTTTACAACATGGGGAAGCCCCCGCGGTATATGGTTATGGGAATATGGAACTGGATAACTTTTGGTTTTCGAAACAACTTAACAACTTATGGTTTTTGGAACAACATTAAAACAGACAACCAACTGTGAACTCGCCAACATTTTTTTTGATACGTTACCACATGCTTTGCAGGTCGTCAGGTTATGTGCTGGAGCTTGCATTGGAGAAGGAGTCGTTGTGGGACATGAACCGCTGTGTGTGGTACCTGAGGAAAATCCACAGTTATCCTGATCTAACACCTCGCCATTTTTAGATTACTTACCAAATTTCCGGACGAAATTTCTTTCAAGTTGGGGATGATGTGACAACCCGAGTTTTCAAGGTCTTTCCTCTACACGTTGCTTGTTTCGCAATCCTCTTTTATAATTCGTTTTGCGTTGTAACTTGTGCATATTTGATGAATAATTGAAGTATTCTTTGGTATGGCTATTTATTAATTAACTTAAGAATTGTTTATGTTTCACAACTTCATAACTAAAGTATTTCACCGACCTCACTTCGACGAAGATAGTTCCTTTCCAATAGTTCTTCGTCACGAACCTTCGTCATCAACATCTTGGACGAAGTTTGATCCTTCATCATGGGCATTGTTCGCCAAAAAGGGCTTTCGGCCCAAACCAGTGAGCCCCAGCCCATCTTCTCCTTTTGTATACGTGAATGAATATAGAGGGGCACACACTTCCTTTCTAAACTAATGCAAACCCTAGTTTCTCCCTAAGAAAGCGACAATTATGGATCCTTTGGAAATGTCATCTTCATCGGTCGAACTCTCCCCCTCGCAGCATCTTCGTTCACTTGTGCTATCAAACAATCCTACAATCTCTTGGTTAGTGAATTCGTTCTTGTGTTAATTCTTGTTGATTGCTCTCGGTCATATGCAAACTTATCAATTTAATTGTATGTGCGACTACGATTCTTGTATGAACTAGGGCTCTACTAGAAGCATGTGTTGATCGAATGATGTTGATAGAATAACTAGGGTTGTTTGTTAACAATTTATTTGGATGCATGATTGTGACATAAAACTTGTATGAGTCGGTTTGATTAGGGTGAGTCAAATTACGATACGCATAGTGATGAACGTTCATGGTGAATAATAGAGAAATCTGATTTAGTGTGATCTGGTTCGAGTGATGATGATTGAATGCGTGAATCTGTAATTCATATGATAGGATCGATGATTGAAGTCTGTAGAATATAACGTAACTGTTAGCCAATGATTAAGGATCTTGAAATGTTGAAACTGTAACTGACTTGATTTGTTGTAACTGCCTGTTGAGCGGCAGCGACGAAGAGCACTCCCGACGAAGAACCAGTGAGCGACGAAGAAAATATTCTTCGTCGGGTGGCCCTTGATGAACAATCAAGGGGACTTCGTCATGTTCATCCTCGACGAAGAATGGTTCTTCGCCGAGGGATTCTTCGCCATACTTAACTCCGACGAAGGTTAAACCTTCGCCGGAGGATTCTTCGCCAAAGGAGCATCCCAAGAAGAATGGATTCTTCGTGGAGTTGCTGCATGTGTGTAATCAAACAGAAAAGTTTATGATGTGTATGATGATGAATGTCTGTGTTTATAAGATCTATTTGTTGCTTAGAATGAGAAATTTGGTTTGACTTGTGAGAGTAGCAAACCCACCTGTTATGTGTTGTTATGTGACATGCACATGGAATGTGAACTTGTATGCGAACTGAGTACTTTCTACATGTTATATAGTGATCGTTGTGATGAATGCAATCTGTGTGAAATACGTGACTTGGATATATGTTGATGAAACCGATCATCTTTGGTAACCACGGTAGGGTTTGGTTGACCAACTTAGAACGGGTAATGTAACGTAACATACCGAGCAAATCTAAGGTGAGTTCACTGCTCTTTTTCAAGCATGCGTCCCGGGGAGGGACATCTGGTAAATATTCCGGGGAGGAATATTGGGTAATGGATTTGACTGGAATGTTAAACCAGAATGTTGGATAATACACTCACTCCTATCACCTTAAGTCCCATCTACTACCGAAAAGGTTGCCGAGGAGGCAACGGGGTTATTAGTTGATAGCGATGTTAGGTTTGGCACCCTCACACCGTACTGGGGAGGACGGGCGTGAACTAATTACCTTAAATCATGACCAATGCTTTGATAGGGGCATTGGGGACGGGCAAATAATCTGGAGCCATCTTGTACGGTATCGAGTTATTATCAACATTGTTTTTGGAATTGCTTTTGAACTAAACTAAACTTTTAACAGTAAAACATGCAACACGATTCTCTGTAAACAAAACTGTGAACTCACCAGCGTTGTCTGATACACTTTTATGCATGCTTGCAGGTCTATAGGTATATATCATTGGAACTTGTTGTCTGGGATTTTGGAGTGGTCATGGATCGAAATACATGGAATCACGAGACACATCTAATGGCTTACATACTCATGGATTATGAAAAACATAGCAAATGATTTATGCTTCCGCTGAACATGTCGTGCTTAATAAATATTTTGTAACACTTTATTTTAATGAATGCAAGTTTTTATTTGAAATATTATTATGAGTTCAATGTGATTGGTGGCTAGATCCTGGTACGTCACACGCCTCGCGGGGGTTTCCGCATGTGGTATTTTGGGGGTGTCACACTGTGTGTTCATGAGAAACTTTATGAAACTTTAAACTTATATTTTGGTTTTGAACTTATACTTCCGCTGACTTTTAAATTCGGTTTTTGGACTTTGGTTTGGTGAACTTTAAATGTTTATTTTGCTATGGTTTTACTTTACTTTACTTAATGTTTATTATGATTGGTGGTATGATCCTGGTCAGTCACACGCCTTGCGGTAATACTCCGCTTGTGGATTTTGAGGGTGTGACACGGGCAGAGCCCTAACATGCGTTACGAAGCCCTAAATCAATCGTGTAGGGTAACAGCAGGGTTATAATACTTACAACAAGGCAGAGCTTCGCTTTATAGTTAGTATTATGCCCGTGTAACAACCCGCACTTTTGTGCGTTGTTACTACTCGTTACACTCGTTACGCCTAGCACCAGAGATTCGGATCATAATGTAACTATATCGCATATATCGCTATTCGAAGGATAATCGCATATTTTCGAAATACAATATCACTATACTACACTATTATCACACTAACACTCACGGAGGCATTGAGTGAGGACCTATTCTACCCTCCTCAGTGGCCGTGATGTGTCGAACGTAAACAATTAACGCTAACAAGGACCCTCGGGTGAGTGCTGTAGCTCCAGTCGTCATGACGATGACGACAATACGAGTAAACGGTACCCCGTCAGTCTTTGTGGCACTACATGAAATAACGTTCACGATGACATCAAGAAAGGACCTATACTACCCTCACTGATGGCCGTGAAACGTCGCTAATACTCGCATACTCGAATCGAAACCGATTGTTAAGTATCGAAACTTTGGATTATGGATACGTAAGTACGACCCCTAGTGATATATATATATAATAATAACAATATAATAATAATATAAAGTTTCTATGAAAAGCGCGCACTTCGAAAACTATCAAAACGATCAAAACGGAGAAGGCCAACGCGTCAGGATAGCTATCCGGACGGATGGGCCATCCGGACGGATGGACATGCGCACGGATGGGCCATCCGCACGCATGGGCCATCCGCACGCATGGGCCATCCGCACGCATGGGCTGTCCGGGCCAGAACTCCTTCCCCTCCTCTGTTGCCTATAAATACCATGTCACATCACTTGAACAGTGATGTGACAGCTCCTATTCAACCAAACACGCTCCAAGACCCTTTTCTCTCGATTTCCTCGCGATTCCGGTAAGATTTCAACCTAAAACTTGTACTTCTACAATCTACACTCGAATCTACATCATTCTATCTTTCAAAACTCCAATTCTAACCGTGAAATCTGCGGATTTGAGGCGTTTTGAGGGATGTCACCAAGAGTTCTTATGAACTTCAAGTTGAGGTCTCATTTCACTATAAACGACTCAGATCCGGGTGATTTCCACATATTTTAATGACAAATCTCACCTAAATCTGTGCGATTTCGAGTTAACCATGAAGAACCATCACGAACGGCCAGATCTGATGGAACGGGGTGATTCCCGGCTGTTGGAACGAGTCGGAACTGACGGAACTTCAAGTGTTAGTGCGAAATTACACTACCCTAGTAAGAACGAACGTATTCCTTCCGTTAAACACTCGGAAACAGTGTTCAGAGTGCGAAACAGACATGGCAATCCGCACGGATGACATGTCAGCCCGCACGGATGACATGTCAGCCCGCACGGATGACATGTCAGCCCGCACGGATGACTTGTCACCCGCACGTACCACTCATCCGCACGCACAAGCAAAGTCAGTCCGCACGGATGGCACATGTCCGCACGGATGACTTGTCACCCGCACGCACCACTCATCCGCGCGCACAAGCAAAGTCAGTCCGCACGTACCACCTTCATCCGCACGGATCATCTGTATCCGGACGGATGACATGCCATCCGGACGGATAACATGTCTAACCGCACGGATGAGGACCAATTAACCAAGTGAGTAACTCTTCAAGGTAATCTCGCTTAACCGTATATCGTTTACTCTATTTCCTCAAGGATCATTACAGACATACTCGCAGCCGACTCAATCAAGTTGTAATCCCGCTAAATACGCACTGTGAGTATACTTGACCCCTTTTTAATCGAATTTTGGGTGTAACATACGTTTCTAGCAAATCGAACTTATCAAACGAATTATTCAATCAATCGAATTATCACTTGCGAATAACTGTTATGCATAGATATACGTGATGCTAGTTGCATATGTGCTAGGGCTTATACTCGCGACGTCCCACCACGACTAGTATAGTACTATTGCGCCCGACGGGGTCTAGTTATGCCATCGTACATTCGAGCATCGAGGACTTAGTTGGTAGTATCAGTTTTGTGAGTATATATGTCGTGTATTACGTTTATGCATATGGAAATTCGCTACACTTTTTATCTATTATGCTACTTATCAAACCTGTATACTCGCCAATACTTTTGTATTGACAAATATTTTCACGTATGTTGCAGGTTAGATCGCAGACTATATCAAATCAAGCTAGGAAGTCTAGAAACTCAACTAAAGCCTAGGTTGTCGGATTTGTATTGTTCGAGAGGACAAGAAGTCTGTGATAACTTATGTGATTGTATTATTTGTTAGTATGGGATAACGAATGTATTAAATATTATCGCAATATAGTTGTTATGGATTCTCTTGAGCAATCTGATTCGCCTAGTGCCGCGCCCCGATGATTCCGCCATCGGTTGGGGTGTGACAGATTGGTATCAGAGCCATAACTATAGGGAATTAGGTCAGACTCGACCTAGTCCGGGTCGACGTCTTAGAAATTGACCTAGTCTATAGTCTAAGTACCAACAGGCCGACTCGTACAAACCCAGTGGGGTTTGTATTGGGCTTACTTGATACTCTCGATCGAAATTGCTAAAAGCTACAACTTTGTGTGAACACCGCATACTACAACTTCACACGAAGGAGCCTTTCCTAAGGCTGAAATACTACTTAGCCTTTCCTAAGGCCGACACAATACACGTGTTTTCAAAAATACTCGCAAAACATAACCGAGCGATCTAGTCGAGACCAGGTGTGAAAACCAAGAACTCTCGATATGATTGCTCACTCAGCGCATTTTTCTAGCACGAGAACCTTTCATCGAGTTAGGAGTGACATCCACATCTCGACGAAAGTCTCCATTTCGAAATCTAGTGGAACTCACGAATTTATTCAAAGAGCATAACCACCACTAGGAACGGAACTGTTAAGACAGGGGTGAAACCCGTACCTTAATAAGTCGTTCCACTCTCTATAAACTGGTTTTCAAAAGCTCTCACCAAGGACTCGACTATTGCAATAGCTCGAGCCACGCGATGACTAGGAAGACGAATGCCATGAGTTGCATCCCAGTGGAAGCATGGAGTCTTCTAGGTCAACGCGCGCGCCCGAACTTGTTAAATATAGTTGGGTTACCTTGGGTAGTCGACGCCTAAACACCCAAGGCACTCTTATCATACGACCTGCCAATCTTACAACTGGTTGGAAACTTATTTGCGTTTTGAAACTTTACGCTTTAATCGATTTCTCGATGTAACGATTTTCACTCCCTACTTTATAAACACACAATTCGCACAGCCATCGCAATCAAAAACGAAATCCGAATGTTCGCAACAAAACTAATGCCTAATCTATCGCATTCGCTCTCGTTTTCTCACTTCAACGCGACCTCGCTTATTCTAAATCGACCCGTATGTGCATGATTACAAGTTACATCTATATAAATATATATATATATACGTATAAACAAACAAGTCAATATGTGAGAACTTAGGGATTTCGTGTCTCCTATGTGGCTCCTATGTGATTCACATTACTAATATACTATCGCAACAAGTTTTGAACGCACTCATTCGCAATCTCAAAAATCATTATGATCGAATCTCATTCCTAGTCTCTTCCTGTCTAGATGCCTTCCAACAACTCTACCTCGAGACGAGTAGCTAGGAGGAGAGCCAAACGAAGTGTCAATAAGAGGATCGCATCACTTGTGACTAAGGAAGTGAGTAAGCTTATTCCTCGAATTGCCGCTCAAGTGCACTCTCTCAGCAACTCTCGAGCCTCGGAAGACTCCAAGACGGAAGCGCCGCAATCTACTTTTCTCTACAAGCACTTCAAAGCCTGTGACCCGATGGAGTTCACGGGTGAAGGAGGTGCGACCCAACTACTCCAGTGGTTCGATTCTATCGAAGTTACCCTTCGTCAAAGCGGGTGTCCCGATAGTTTCCGTACTACTTGCGCTACCGGAGTATTTCAATCGCGAGCACTCGCCTGGTGGACCGCCGAACGTAACAAACGTGGGATCTCCGAAGCTTACGCCCTCTCTTGGGATGAGCTGAAGGAACTCATGAAGAAAGAATACTGTCCTCCTCACGAAATCCAGAAACTAGAAAACGAGTTTTGGGAAATCAAGCAAACCAAAGGTGACAATGCTGGCTACACCGCAAGGTTCAAACAGCTTAGCATAATCTGCCCAAGTCAAGTTAACACTTCAGAAAAAGCCGTATCGAAGTACATTCGCGGCTTGCCTGAGTGTGTGGGTGATTTTGTCGAAGCTGCAAGACCTGCTACCATCGAAGAAACATACCGCTTAGCCGCAGAGATCAACCACAAACGACTCGTGGAAGGATTATTCTCACGGAATCCTGTCAAGCAAGCTCATCAAGCAATCGCCAGTAATCCTTCAGGCGAACATGTTGACGAATCTTCTGATGATTCTACTGACGAATCTTCTGACAACTCTGTTGGCGATTCTTCTAATGAATCAGCTAACGATTCTTCTGGCGGATCTGCTAATGATTCTTCGGACGGATCTGCTGCCGATTCTTCTGACAAATCTGCCGACGGATCTTCCGACAAATCAGCCAAAGACTCCGCAAGCGAGTCTTCAGACGAATCCTCCAACGACAACACTTCTTCGCAAGACACCGACAAACCCAGCCGCAAGCGAAAGACTTCAAGCCCGAACTCATCAACAACCGAACTGCTGCAACCGGAACCTCTTCGAACAGTTCCGATGTTTCCAAAACGAGCCTACACTGGAGCTCATCCTCAGTGTTACTCGTGTACCTATCACCATCCAGTTGGGGCTGACTGTCGCTATTGCAATAACTGCAACCGTTACGGTCACTTCACCCGCAACTGCCGCATCGAACCGTGAACTTGAGTACAACAACAACAGCTCCAGCGAAAGTCTTCAGCATCAGACACCTAGCAAACGTAGGATAAAGTTGTAATGATACGATTTTCGACGTTTATTTCTAAGCTTTGAACCTACTTTATTACTCAATGTTGCCCTCGTATTCTCTTTCACCCTCTAATCGTCGCTCTTAGACTAGATTCACACACATACTATATACTATACCACGAAATAATGTGTTTTACCCTCACTGCACTTTTAGGACGAGGTACGATAAACGTGCAAGGAACAATTAATCGCGGGTGCACACGGGATTACTTGAGTCAGTGCACGGAGATCGTAGTGAATTCCAAGGTGCCATAGCGTTTTGACAAAAGGTGACACCAAATCACGGGATGAAAGTAGTAGGGGTCAAGCAAGGTGTGCTTTATCATACTACCATACTTCCGTGAAGAAAGTGCCACGTGGAGTTAAATGTTATTAGACCTATTATACTATTGTGATTATTTTCAACACACTACACTCAATCGCAAGGCGTAACAAACCGTATCATCGCAAGACTTGTCGTAAGTCTGCAAACGCAATGCAATCGCCTCATCGATGGACTCTGGGGAGTCTACCTCGCAGGACAATTGCATCGACGCAAGACGGGTCGAAAGTCTGTTGCAACGAATCTAAAACAAGCAAATAAACGCTCACGGTATTGTTGGATGAGGACCTATTCTACCCTCCTCAAATAGCCGTGATGCGACGCAACGTAACGTTGAGCTTATTCGAAAACAAAACTCGACTAATCGCAATCGCTTACCTGGTGTATCTCGTAACCTCTATCGCTCATCACGTGAGCCTATATCATTTGCTGTGTATCAATCTATCGCTATCGCCTACCGTTATCGGTGATATTCGTGCTAAGTTAGAACGCATGACCTCGCCTCACGAGAGGAAGCTCATATGGTCAAGGCAGGGTGTTTTAGCCATATCAGCGCCCTTTCGTGGAAAAAGGCCATGTGGGGTCTAATGCTAGTCAAACTCTGTGGTGATAATCAATCGAACCGAACCGCGTAGATCAAATCGCATACCTCTCTCGCTCGCAACGCAACTATCGACTATTGTAACTCGTTGATCATCGCCGTCATCACGAGTGTTTTGTGTTTATTCGCTTAATCACTTAATCGCTTATCGCTTATCGTGTATAGTCTACCGCCTATTCGCGTACCGCTTATCGCTCGCTTGGTGTTCATTGCAATCTATGTGGAATTAGTACACATGACATCGCTTCACGAGGCAAACTAACCTGGTTAAGCATGGTGTTTCGCCATGTTAGCAAGCTCCCGTGAAAACGTGCCATGTGGGTGTAATGTGGAATCTAAACGAAAACGCGCTATTCGCTTCTCGCTTATCAACTCACTGGGCTAATCTATTCGATCCTATCTTATGCTCGGTCCGACTTTCTATCGATTGGGCCGAGTAAACGCAATTCTATCCGAGACATATCAGCACACCTGACACTGCCTCACGAAACGGAAGTAATATAGGCAAAGCATGGTGGATACGCCGCTGGTACTTCCTATATATAAGTGTTTTAAACATATTAACGAACTTCCGTGAGAAGGTGCCAAGTGGGGCTTGATGCTAAAACATCCTTTTCAAAAGGCTAAAACTGATTTTTATAAAACTTTTATTAAAACCCTAGAACAAGTGAAATTCCTCACAATGTGGAGTTAACATCGAATCAGCTTAACTCCATGTTCAAAGGGAGCTTCATGAGTTCAATTTTTCCTTAAAACCTTTTTCAAGATCAAAAACAAGACTTTCTTGAGATGTTGGTTCAACATCGAGTTCAGCTGGAACCCATGTCCTAGGAGAGTTTTCGTAACCCTTGTTTTCATCTTCGAATTCCTTAAAATGTTAGAAACTTAAACTTCCTTGCAACGTCGGATAACATCGATTCTGTTGCCCGCACGTTAAAAGGAAAACTTTCAAAAGATTATTCATCCTAAAATCTTTTTTTTTATATCTAAAACGAACGCTTCTTGTAACGTTGGTTAGCAATCGACTCAGTTAACTCTACGTCATGAGAAACCTTTCAAATTGCAATCACATTCGAACTAACGAATTCTACACAAGACAAGGTACCTTGGAAAGCCAACTCGTGGGGTTATTCCTTTCGTCTTTACGCCGCCTTCTCGCTATCGCAATCGGTCCCTCTTATTCGAAACGCTCTTGTTTGTCAACTCTCGGTCAAATCACTCGCTGTATCGCTACTCATACTAGATTAACTCTTAGAAGTCCACCTATTGGATTAATTTCGGGACGAAATTTCCTAAAGTAGGGGAGACTGTAACAACCCGCACTTTTGTGCGTTGTTACTACTCGTTACACTCGTTACGCCTAGCACCAGAGATTCGGATCATAATGTAACTATATCGCATATATCGCTATTCGAAGGATAATCGCATATTTTCGAAATACAATATCACTATACTACACTATTATCACACTAACACTCACGGAGGCATTGAGTGAGGACCTATTCTACCCTCCTCAGTGGCCGTGATGTGTCGAACGTAAACAATTAACGCTAACAAGGACCCTCGGGTGAGTGCTGTAGCTCCAGTCGTCATGACGATGACGACAATACGAGTAAACGGTACCCCGTCAGTCTTTGTGGCACTACATGAAATAACGTTCACGATGACATCAAGAAAGGACCTATACTACCCTCACTGATGGCCGTGAAACGTCGCTAATACTCGCATACTCGAATCGAAACCGATTGTTAAGTATCGAAACTTTGGATTATGGATACGTAAGTACGACCCCTAGTGATATATATATATAATAATAACAATATAATAATAATATAAAGTTTCTATGAAAAGCGCGCACTTCGAAAACTATCAAAACGATCAAAACGGAGAAGGCCAACGCGTCAGGATAGCTATCCGGACGGATGGGCCATCCGGACGGATGGACATGCGCACGGATGGGCCATCCGCACGCATGGGCCATCCGCACGCATGGGCTGTCCGGGCCAGAACTCCTTCCCCTCCTCTGTTGCCTATAAATACCATGTCACATCACTTGAACAGTGATGTGACAGCTCCTATTCAACCAAACACGCTCCAAGACCCTTTTCTCTCGATTTCCTCGCGATTCCGGTAAGATTTCAACCTAAAACTTGTACTTCTACAATCTACACTCGATTCTACATCATTCTATCTTTCAAAACTCCAATTCTAACCGTGAAATCTGCGGATTTGAGGCGTTTTGAGGGATGTCACCAAGAGTTCTTATGAACTTCAAGTTGAGGTCTCATTTCACTATAAACGACTCAGATCCGGGTGATTTCCACATATTTTAATGACAAATCTCACCTAAATCTGTGCGATTTCGAGTTAACCATGAAGAACCATCACGAACGGCCAGATCTGATGGAACGGGGTGATTCCCGGCTGTTGGAACGAGTCGGAACTGACGGAACTTCAAGTGTTAGTGCGAAATTACACTACCCTAGTAAGAACGAACGTATTCCTTCCGTTAAACACTCGGAAACAGTGTTCAGAGTGCGAAACAGACATGGCAATCCGCACGGATGACATGTCAGCCCGCACGGATGACATGTCAGCCCGCACGGATGACATGTCAGCCCGCACGGATGACTTGTCACCCGCACGTACCACTCATCCGCACGCACAAGCAAAGTCAGTCCGCACGGATGGCACATGTCCGCACGGATGACTTGTCACCCGCACGCACCACTCATCCGCGCGCACAAGCAAAGTCAGTCCGCACGTACCACCTTCATCCGCACGGATCATCTGTATCCGGACGGATGACATGCCATCCGGACGGATAACATGTCTAACCGCATGGATGAGGACCAATTAACCAAGTGAGTAACTCTTCAAGGTAATCTCGCTTAACCGTATATCGTTTACTCTATTTCCTCAAGGATCATTACAGACATACTCGCAACCGACTCAATCAAGTTGTAATCCCGCTAAATACGCACTGTGAGTATACTTGACCCCTTTTTAATCGAATTTTGGGTGTAACATACGTTTCTAGCAAATCGAACTTATCAAACGAATTATTCAATCAATCGAATTATCACTTGCGAATAACTGTTATGCATAGATATACGTGATGCTAGTTGCATATGTGCTAGGGCTTATACTCGCGACGTCCCACCACGACTAGTATAGTACTATTGCGCCCGACGGGGTCTAGTTATGCCATCGTACATTCGAGCATCGAGGACTTAGTTGGTAGTATCAGTTTTGTGAGTATATATGTCGTGTATTACGTTTATGCATATGGAAATTCGCTACACTTTTTATCTATTATGCTACTTATCAAACCTGTATACTCGCCAATACTTTTGTATTGACAAATATTTTCACGTATGTTGCAGGTTAGATCGCAGACTATATCAAATCAAGCTAGGAAGTCTAGAAACTCAACTAAAGCCTAGGTTGTCGGATTTGTATTGTTCGAGAGGACAAGAAGTCTGTGATAACTTATGTGATTGTATTATTTGTTAGTATGGGATAACGAATGTATTAAATATTATCGCAATATAGTTGTTATGGATTCTCTTGAGCAATCTGATTCGCCTAGTGCCGCGCCCCGATGATTCCGCCATCGGTTGGGGTGTGACAGCCCGGGTATAATAATTACTATTCAGAAGTTTGAGAGAAATTTAGAATTTGAACGAGTTGAAACTGAGCTTATCGAGCTCTATTTATAGGCTGATCAAAGGCGGCTCGCGCCCTGCGAGGAAGATAAAGAAAGCCTCCGCGGCCCGCGAGGAACCGTGTGTCAACTATAGCCTTGACCAGTCAGCGTACTAGCCTTGCCGAGTCACATGCCACGTGGCACTGTGCAGTGTCAATCAAGCAAAGGCTGTCGTGCCCCGTGACAGACCATGAGGGTCTCCGTCGCGGCTCGCGAGCGACACCTAAAACTTGTTTTTCTTGATTTTTCTAAGTGTAGGGCTATTTCGGGCTCGTTTCTCACGTACGGGGTATGTAAGGAATGTTTAGGGTCAAGTTAAGGGTTCTAGGAGGGTTGTTATATAAGTGGAGGCTCGTACGAAGTTAATGACAAGTTCATCACATAAGAATCACCCAGAAAACACGAATCAAGCATAACATAATAGTAAGCATGTATTGGATTGTTTGTATGTATGATTGCATAAAAGTATGTATGTAGAGTGTGTTTTTGTATATGTAAACATGTTGCACCCAAAAAGTGTTAAACGGTAAAAAGGGTCAAGTATACTCACAATATTGCACATGCTTTCCGATTATCCGTGAGTGACGAGTTGTTGGAGAATAAGGATTTAATGGTAAGGTTACGTGATGTTTAGGAAGTGGTAAGATTCGGGATTTAGAATTTAAAGTATCAAAAGTATGTATACAAAAGTAGTATCTAGTTCTAAGATCTCGTTTATGACACTATGTTAAGTGGTTTCATGGGTCCCAAATTGCCCATTAGAATCACCAACGAGAATCTTAGATTATAGATATAATAGCCTAAGTTTATGATGGTTAATCATAGGTTGATTAGCACCCCAAATTCAGCCTTGTTTTATATAGTTTATATTGTATTTATATGGTAATATTAGTAATCTAAACTAAGTCAAATCATAGATTATCATGTAGCATCATGTATGTCAAGCATGGAGGTTAAAACCTCTTTATATGATTCACCACTACACGAAATCATCACGAGGATGATTCGGAGGTTCATGAATTACAAGAAATAAATCTAACTAGTGCGAGCTCAAGTGACTAAGTAAGTCTCTAACCCAGGTGTGCCAACACGGCATGGAAATGTAATCCTAAGTGTCGGAGGCTAGATGGGGCTAAGTTACTTTGATACTAGTAAATCACTTGAGTGTTTATACACAAGTTCACAAATGAAGGAGTGGAACTAGATTGGAAAGCCAAAGCTCCCATGGTTCACACTTCACAAGTCACAAGTTCATCATATGGAAGATGATGAATCATGCTTGTTTTCATCACTTGGATTAAGACATGTATAAACTGAAAATTAAGAGTTTTTGAACTCATAACTTGGTGGTAATCATCTCATCGCAAACCCACAACTATAAGATAAGTTGTGAGCTTGGTGGATTCAACATTCCATCGAGTTTTAGCAAATAAACAAAAGTACATGAACACTTAATCAAAAAAGAAAGTTTAGAGGTGTTTGCACCTCTTAAACTTCATATGAATCAATTCCTAACAAGTCTCATAACCTTAGATAGGTTCAAGAACAAGTAGGCACAAGATACAATCAAGAAAACATAGTTCTATAAAAGTTTAACAAGTATTCTTCCAAAACAGAAAGTTTGGACCTCATAATGGTGATATTCCACCTTAGATTACCATGGTAATCTTGTGGATACACTCCAAGAGGTGTTCCAAGCTTTATAGAAGAAGATTTGGTGAAGAAAAATAGAAGAAAGTGAGTTTAGAGCTCACTTTAGAACTTGTTTGTAATCTGCCAATAACTTGTATTTGCAACTGATTTGAGAGTGTTTTTGGAGTGTAGAAGAGTTGGAAAAGTGAAAATGAGAGGTAGGAAGCTTGGTTATATAGTGGTGAAGTAGGGTTTGAGTTTTAATGGAGTTTAAAGGTGATTGGGTGAGTTTGGAGGTGGAAGAAATGGCCAATCTGCGTACAAGAAACAACTTTCTGCAGATTCAAGGCCGTGGCGCTACGCCACGGGAATTGGGTTTAGGCGTCGCGTAGCACCAAGCCTCAATTTGGCCTGACTTTCATTTATTGCACTTTAGTCCCTGAAGTTCGATATGTTTGACGTTTTGAGGTATAACTTGTATAAAGGGCATGAAATTAAGCATAAAACATGTATGGAGGCTTAGATTGAGTATCGTGAACGTATAACCAAGTATTTATATGTATAATTGTCACACCCCAACGATGGCGGAAACATCGGAGTGAGACGAAATAGATTGCTCGAGACATCATAACACTAAGATTTGTGACAAGTATTTAAATAATAGATTTCATTTCATTTCTAAAAGTCAATTACAAAGGTTGGAATCAAATACAACAACTTGAAATACAAGAATTACAATACAATAAGAATACAAAATTTAAGGTGGGTATCTAGGCATGCTACTAGATTCCATGCATCATCAACATCATCGTTAAACCTACAACATGTTTTAAAAGCGTAGTTCAATACAAAAGTATTGGCGAGTATATGTAACATCCCAAAATGTTTAAATATAACAATAAGTGAAAGTAAACAAAGAATTTAACTAAGTTCATGAGATATGGCAATATGGTAGTTAGTTATGGGAAAGCCTAAAAGTAAACACTCTTTCAAAGTGGGAGGGTGTAATGTGTAAATAGTAATTAAAAGGTTTTAATAATAAACAAAAGTTGAAAAACACCCACATTTGGGGGTTCTGGGTTTCGATCAGAGCAGGGGGAAGAACAAGCAAACCCTAGTTTGCTAAATTCCATCAATTCACTTGAAATTTCAAGGAGAATCTAATGCATGGGTCCATATTTTTGAATATCTAACCCTAATTAGTGAAGTGGTAAGTTTTATTTTCTGAAGTTATGATTTGTAGCATGAGGGTTACAAACCAATCTCGATTTCTTGTATCAAAATGTGGAGAATCTGAGTTAGGGTTTCCTCCTAGAACAGTAATCATGTTGATTTTAGGTTGCATGAAAGATTGTAGTGAAAACCCACTTTGTGAAATTGTGTTATGAAGAGGAAGATCATAAGGATTATAATCATATGTAATCTTGATATATGATCTTGATTGTATTACTTGAATGCTAGACAAATTGATGTAGAATAAAAGAATTGTAAGAACTAGCTTGATTATTGATGACATATAAGATGAACTAGTAAAAGCCATGCTTGAATACTTGTACATTATGCTTATTTAATGTGATGCACACTAAGTGTTTGATGAAATGCTTAAGAGAATAAATGTGTGAAATTCTGAAAGTTTGTGATAATGTTTATCACTTGAAAATGAGAAATTTATGTAAATGATGGAACGAAAGTGTTGGACTAAATGAATGAATGCGTTTAATGTAGGCGTGAAAGAAGAAGGTTCCAACACTAGGAAGTCGGAAAGCTCACAAGATCGAGGTACGTTAGTATACGCCTTATTTCTATTATGTTGACATATGTATAATAGTTTCGATTGTATTATGTTGATATGTTGAAATCGTGAAAATTGAAATCTATGACTGATTGGAAGTAAAGTTAGATCCGTCATAAAAGGATGTTGAGAATGAATAAGACACGAAAGATAATGCATCATATCCGGTTCTTTCTAGTCGAACCGAGTATGGGAAGTTAAGTATGTAACAAATTAAAGTTTACTCAATCCGTCTAATCGGATTGAGGTGTAAGTGTATGTAAAGAATATATTCGTTCATCATGAATGAATCGAATGAAAGTTATAGTAACAATACCAATACCCGTTGTTAGCGGGCAGGTTAAGAAAAGAATGTTAGTCTCTACAACGAGACGGGTATGTAATGAACCGTTTAACGGTTGATAATGTGTTGAAAAGATGTAAGGCCGCGATAGAAATTAATCGGATTATTATTTGGTCGTGTTGGTAACGAAATACTAACTCATTTGTTTATGTCGAATGTAGGTAAATCCTCATCTTAGGCGACTTGGTAATTTGGAGCGAGCATATGCACACAATATGATCATCAAGCGCTTCCGTTATTTTGTATAAATGTTTTGGGTCAAAAGCTTGTTTGTATAGCCTTCTTAGTCGTTGCACTTTTAAACTATTGATGTTATGTTTTTAGTCGTGTCTAGTCGAACGAGTTGTAGACTTACTTGTTTTGTTGATGGTTAAAACAGGGATGTGCTCGTCTTATGGACGGGTCATGCCCAAATTTTGTTAAATTAGTGCACAAATGTTATAGACTTCATCATTTTAAATTATGAAAAGCTTGGACTCTTTTAAAAAGTTTATGTTTATAGTGTCCTTTGGTCGTCATTTTATTAGACGTAGATGCGGGCCTAACAAGTTGGTATCAGAGCCGAAGTTTGAGGGATTCGAGCATGTGATGTGATGCTTGAAATCAAACGGACGGCTCAATTGAAAGTGTGCTCGCTCCGAAATCGCCAATGAGGTAAAATTTTAAATATTCGTTTGATATGAGTATGCACAATGTGTTACGATATAAGTTTTAAGATTAAGTATGCTAAGAAGTGATAAGGCGGGTAAAATGAGAAGTCCCTGGACCCGTGTAGCTGAAAATGGACCCGGGGAATGGTCGGAACAGCCAAAACAAGGTTCAGCACCGTTTCAGCAGAGGAGAGGCCGTCGCCGACGCCCCCCATGTTGCCGACGCCTTAATTTCCTGTCGAAGGGTAACAGTGGCCGACATCACATTCTTGAGCCCGTCGCCGACGGAAGGCTAGGCCGTCGCCGACGGCTAGCGGAAGTCCGGTCCGCCGGAACTTTTCAATTTATGTTATTTTTCGTATTTCGACTCCCCGAGTTGTTCGAAAGCCTATTTTATGCTTATTTAATGTGATGTACACTAAGTGTTTGATGAAATGCTTAAGAGAATAAATGTGTGAAATTCTGAAAGTTTGTGATAATGTTTCTCACTTGAAAATGAGAAATTTATGTAAATGATGGAACGAAAGTGTTGGACTAAATGAATGAATGCGTGAAAGAAGAAGGTTCCAACACTAGGAAGTCGGAAAGCTCACAAGATCGAGGTACGTTAGTATACGCCTTATTTCTATTATGTTGACATATGTATAATAGTTTCGATTGTATTATGTTGATATGTTGAAATCGTGAAAATTGAAATCTATGACTGATTGGAAGTAAAGTTAGATCCGTCATAAACGGATGTTGAGAATGAATAAGACACGAAAGATAATGCATCATATCCGGTTCTTTCTAGTCGAACCGAGTATGGGAAGTTAAGTATGTAACAAATTAAAGTTTACTCAATCCGTCTAATCGGATTGAGGTGTAAGTGTATGTAAAGAATATATTCATTCATCATGAATGAATCGAATGAAAGTTATAGTAACAATACCAATACCCGTTGTTAGCGGGCAGGTTAAGAAAAGAATGTTAGTCTCTACAACGAGACGGGTATGTAATGAACCGTTTAACGGTTGATAATGTGTTGAAAAGATGTAAGGCCGCGATAGAAATTAATCGGGTTATTATTTGGTCATGTTGGTATCGAAATACTAACTCATTTGTTTATGTCGAATGTAGGTAAATCCTTATCTTAGGCGACTTGGCAATTTGGAGCGAGCATATGCACACAATATGACCATCAAGCGCTTCCGTTATTTTGTATAAATGTTTTGGGTCAAAAGCTTGTTTGTATAGCCTTCTTAGTCGTTGCACTTTTAAACTATTGATGTTATGTTTTTAGTCGTGTCTAGTCGAACGGGTTGTAGACTTACTTGTTTTGTTGATGGTTAAAACAGGGATGTGCTCGTCTTATGGATGGGTCATGCCCAAATTTTGTTAAATTAGTGCACAAATGTTATTGACTTCATCATTTTAAATTATGAAAAGCTTGGACTCTTTTAAAAAGTTTATGTTTATAGTGTCCTTTGGTCGTCATTTTATTAGACGTAGATGCGGGCCTAACAAGTTGGTATCAGAGCCGAAGTTTGAGGGATTCGAGCATGTGATGTGATGCTTGAACTCAAACGGACGGCTCAATTGAAAGTGTGCTCGCTCCGAAATCGCCAATGAGGTAAAATTTTAAATATTCGTTTGATATGAGTATGCACAATGTGTTACGGTATAAGTTTTAAGATTAAGTATGCTAAGAAGTGATAAGGCGGGTAAAATGAGAAGTCCCTGGACCCGTGTAGCTGAAAATGGACTCGGGGAATGGTCGGAACAGCCAAAACAAGGTTCAGCACCGTTTCAGCAGAGGAGAGGCCGTCGCCGACGGGCCTCTGGCCGTCGCCGACGCCCCCCATGTTGCCGACGCCTTAATTTCCTGTCGAAGGGTAACAGTGGCCGACACCACATTCTTGAGCCCGTCGCCGACGGGAGGCTAGGCCGTCGCCGACGGCTAGCGGAAGTCAGGTCCGCCGGAAATTTTCAATTTATGTTATTTTTCGTATTTCGAGTCCCCGAGTTGTTCGAAAGCCTATTTTATGAATGAGTGAGGCCCATATAAGGCCTAATAAGGTAGATGTAATCACGGGTAGTGGTTACGATTGAATGAAATCGTAAAGGCCGAAAGTAATATGTCGAGTGGCGTGAATGAATGATGAAAGTTTAAAAAGTGAATAAAGATTAAAATGTAAGAATACGAATGAAGTAAATACGGGCTAATGAACTATGATATACTGAAAGCTTATGATTTGTATTAAACGAAATATGACATTGTGTAGATGGCTGATGCAAGCAACGTTAATGATGATGATGATACTGCTCGTCAAGAAGCATTTAACAATAAGGTCACAGAAGTGGCGGAAGGAGTTATGCAAGCTAATCTTCCACGATTAGCTCAAGAAGTAGAAAGTCGGGTGTTGGGAGTTGTGGATGCCATGATGACTAGCAAGATCGAAGAATTGAAAGAACTGATTGAGGGATCTAAATGTAAAAGCAAAGAACGACGGTGCACGTACAAAGACTTCATGGCGTGCAATCCTACAACGTATTATGGTAAAATCGATCCGATTGCATGCCAGAGATGGGTTTCAAATATAGAAGCGGTATTTATACGAAGTCGGTGTGACAAGGAAGACCAGGTGATGTTCGCTACTGGTCAACTCACTCTTCAGGCGAAAGATTGGTGGGATGCGCATAGCAAGGAAATAGGTGAGGATAGACTCCAAGTGATGACTTGGCAAGAATTTAAAGAACCCTTCATGAGATATCATTGTCCTCAGTCGGCTATTGATAAGATTCAGGAGGATTTCTTACGCATCCGACAGAAAAACGAATCAATAAATGAAATATCAAACACTTTCATGGATAAAATGAAGTTCTGTGGAGATTTTGTTGAGACTGAAAGAATGAAGATCAATCGCTTTTATGGCGTACTAAAAGCAGAATTTAGGGAGTTCATCACTCCCTCAAAATGTGAAACCCTTGACGAGCTTATCAATTTGGCACGAGATAGAGAAATTGAGATTAAAAGGCAAGAAGAACGAGGCGAAAAGAGATCAAATGAAAAGGGGGCAAGCTCAAGTCCATCCAAGAAAGCAAAGTTTCAAGACCACGGAAAGAAGGATAAAGCAAAGGGTAGTATTTCTCCGTGTAAAACATGTGGGAAACTTCATACCGGGGAATGCCTTTTGGGTAAGAAAGGGTGCTACAAATGCGGTGAAGAGGGGCATACATCCTACAAGTGCCCTAGCAACCCGAAGACATGTTTCAATTGTTTCCAGAAAGGGCATGTTAAGTCGGGGTGTCCTAAACTCCAACAAGGATCAAAGAAGGAGGGAAAGAACGAAGAAAGCTCTAAGGCAAAAGGGAGGATGTTTCAAATCACATCCGAAGAAGCCAAGTCCTATCCGAATGTGGTTTCAGGTATCTTTCTATTAAACTCCATACCGGTTTATGTTTTGTTCGATACCGGAGCCACTATGTCGTTTATTGCAAATGAAATCGTGCAACATCCTTCATTTAAGATTGAACGAATGCCAATACCTTTAGAAGTAGAAATAGCCGATAGTAAGAACTATGTGTTACATGAGGTTTGTAGAAATTGCAAATTCATGATAGAAGATGAGGAATTTGATATCGACCTCATACCTATGGTTTTGGGGGAATTTAAAATGATAGTAGGTATGGATTGGATGGCACGACACTGCGTAGAAATTAACTGTAAAAATAAGGTAATGCTTGTCCAATCTCCAAGTGGAAGGCAATTGAGTATTCAAGGGGAAAGAAACGTGGAAACAAAATTGTGCACCCTTGTTCAAGCCGTTAAATACGTGCTTAACGGGAGTAGAGCATACCTAGCTTATGTAGTCGACGCTCGTCAAAGCCTCCCGAAGCTTGAAGATGTTGAGGTCGTGAACGAATTTCCGGATGCATTTCCGGAAGAATTGCCGGGACTCCCTCCCGAACGAGAAATAGAGTTTCGCATCGAATTGAATCCGGGTGCGAAGCCGGTTGCGAAGGCTCCCTATAGATTGGCTCCCACCGAGATGCGGGAGTCAATGACACAATTACAAGATCTACTGGATAAGGGCTTTATACGCCCGAGTGTGTCGCCTTGGGGAGTGCCTGTCTTATTTGTTAAGAAGAAAGACGGGTCGATGCGTATATGCATCGATTACAGAGAATTAAATAAGCTGACCGTGAAGAACCGCTACCCTTTACCTAGAATCGAAGATCTTTTTGATCAATTAAAAGGGGCGAGTTGGTTCTCTAAAATAGACCTGCGTTCGGGGTATCATCAAGTAAAAATACGGGAAGAAGATGTTCCAAAGACCGCGTTCAGAACCCGATATGGGCATTATGAATTTTTAGTCATGTCCTTTGGATTGACGAACGCACCGGCTGCGTTTATGGATCTTATGAACCGGGTATGCCGACCCATGCTAGATAAATCTGTGATCGTGTTCATAGATGATATTTTAGTCTACTCGCGAAGCAAGACTGAACATGCGAGACATTTGCGTGAAGTACTTGAAGTTCTCCGTAAGGAGAAACTTTACGCAAAATTCTCAAAATGCGATTTCTGGCTCAGAGAGGTGCAGTTTCTCGGCCACGTAATAAACTCAAAAGGTGTCTTGGTCGATCCGTCGAAGATTGAGGCAGTAATGAAGTGGGTTTCCCCAAAAACTCCCACTGAAGTAAGGAGCTTCCTAGGCCTTGCCGGCTATTACCGGAGATTTATACAAGACTTTTCAAAAATAGCATTACCTTTAACGAAGCTAACGAGGAAGAAGGAAAGGTTTGTGTGGGGCAAAGATCAAGAAGAAGCCTTTCACGTGTTAAAAGAAAAGTTGTCTAGTTCTCCGGTCTTAACACTCCCAGATGGAACGAAAGATCTGGTTGTCTATTTGGATGCTTCACATCAAGGTTTAGGGTGTGTTTTAATGCAAAGGGGAAAAGTTATAGCGTATGCGTCAAGACAACTAAAACCGCATGAAGGAAACTACCCAACTCACGACTTAGAATTGGCGGCAGTAGTTTTCGCCTTGAAAATCTGGAGGCACTATCTCTACGGTGCAAAATGTACAATTTACTCGGATCACAAGAGCCTCAAGTATTTCTTCGAACAGAAAGACTTAAATATGAGGCAGCGGAGATGGTTAGAACTTATCAAAGATTATGATTGCGATATTCTTTACCACCCGGGTAAGGCGAACGTGGTAGCTGACGCGTTAAGCCGAAAAGAGTATCCGCCTCCCATTCGAGTAAAATCTATGAAGATGATAGTTACGCCACGATTACTTGATATGATACGCGATTCCCAAATAAATTCGCTTGGAGCAGAAGACCCAAAGAAAGAAAGAATGAAAGGTATAGTTGATAAATTAGAAGAAAATTTGGCCGGACTCAAAACAAGATTCGGTCGAATTTGGATACCACGATTTTGTGAAGTCAAAATCGCTCTACTCGACGAGGCTCATAAGTCACGATACTCAATCCATCCCGGGGCAACCAAAATGTACCGGGACTTGAAAACCAATTATTGGTTGCCGGGTATGAAACGCGATATTGTAAAGTATGTCTCGAAATGCTTAACATGCTCCCAAGTGAAGGCAGAACATCAAAAACCATATGGGGAGTTACAACCCTTGGAAATTCCAGTCTGGAAATGGGAGGAGTTAACTATGGATCTGGTAACCAAGCTTCCTAGAACGAAAAAGGGGCATGATGCAATATGGGTAATTGTAGACCGACTCACAAAAAGTGCCCACTTTTTACCTATTCGAGAAGCTTACTCTTCTGAGAGGATGGCGGAAATTTATATGAACGAGATCGTATCTCGACACGGGGTGCCCGTGTCAATCGTTTCAGATCGAGATACTAGATTTACCTCTCGTTACTGGCAGAAATTTCACGAAAGCATGGGCACGAAGCTACACATAAGCACAGCCTATCACCCTCAGACTGATGGTCAATCAGAACGAACCATCCAAACGCTTGTTGATATGTTAAGAGCTTGTGCCTTAGATTTTGGCGGAAATTGGGATGACCATTTACCACTAACGGAATTTTCTTACAATAATAGCTATCATAGTGGTATTCAAATGGCTCCCTATGAACTATTATACGGGAGAAAATGTAGAACTCCTGTATGTTAGGGCGAAGTTGGTCAGAGAGAACTTGCGCCAAGTGACTTAATAGCAGTAATGAATGAAAAGATTGATTTGATTAGAACTCGACTGAAAGCAGCCCAGGATCGACAAAAAGCTTATGCGGACAAGAGAAGGCGTCCTATCGAGTTTCAAGTCGGAGATTATGTTCTATTGAAAGTATCACCATGGAAGGGTATAATCCGTTTCCGCAAACGGGGTAAATTAGGTCCTCGTTACATCGGACCGTTTAAAATCTTGGCTCGAGTTGGAAGGGTTGCATATTGATTAGAATTACCGTCTTCACTAGACGGGATCCACAATACCTTCCACGTATCGCAGCTGAGGAAGTGTCTTGCGGATGAAACAGCATTAGTACCTCTCGATGATATCGAGTTGGATGAGGGGTTAAATTATATTGAAAGACCAATAGCCATTAAAGACGTTAAGGTGAAGAATCTTCGCAACAAGGCCATTAAACAAGTGTTGGTACAATGGCAACACCGAAAGGGGTCGGAATTTACATGGGAAGCGGAAGATGAAATAAGGAAGCACTACCCTTTTCTCTTCGGTATGTAAATGTTTAAATTGATTATGTGTCCAGGTTTCGAGGACGAAACCTCAATTAAGGGGGTAGACTTGTAACATCCCAAAATGTTTAAATATAACAATAAGTGAAAGTAAACAAAGAATTTAACTAAGTTCATGAGATATGGCAATATGGTAGTTAGTTATGGGAAAGCCTAAAAGTAAACACTCTTTCAAAGTGGGAGGGTGTAATGTGTAAATAGTAATTAAAAGGTTTTAATAATAAACAAAAGTTGAAAAACACCCACATTTGGGGGTTCTGGGTTTTGATCACAGCAGGGGGAAGAACAAGCAAACCCTAGTTTGCTAAATTCCATCAATTCACTTGAAATTTCAAGGAGAATCTAATGCATGGGCCCATATTTTCGAATATCTAACCCTAATTAGTGAAGTGGTAAGTTTTATTTTTTGAAGTTATGATTTTTAGCATGAGGGTTACAAACCAATCTTGATTTCTTGTATCAAAATGTGGAGAATCTGAGTTAGGGTTTCCTCCTAGAACAAGAATCATGTTGATTTTAGGTTGCATGAAAGATTGTAGTGAAAACCCACTTTGTGAAATTGTGTTATGAATAGGAAGATCATAAGGATTATAATCATATGTAATCTTGATATATGATCTTGATTGTATTACTTGAATGCTAGATAAATTGATGTAGAATAAAAGAATTGTAAGAACTAACTTGATTATTGATGACATATAAGATGAACTAGTAAAAGCCATGCTTGAATACGTGTACATTATGCTTATTTAATGTGATGCACACTAAGTGTTTGATGAAATGCTTAAGAGAATAAATGTGTGAAATTCTGAAAGTTTGTGATAATGTTTATCACTTGAAAATGAGAAATTTATGTAAATGATGGAACGAAAGTGTTGGACTAAATGAATGAATGCGTTTAATGTAGGCGTGAAAGAAGAAGGTTCCAACACTAGGAAGTCGGAAAGCTCACAAGATCGAGGTACGTTAGTATATGCCTTATTTCTATTATGTTGACATATGTATAATAGTTTCGATTGTATTATGTTGATATGTTGAAATCGTGAAAATTGAAATCTATGACTGATTGGAAGTAAAGTTAGATCCGTCATAAACGGATGTTGAGAATGAATAAGACACGAAAGATAATGCATCATATCCGGTTCTTTCTAGTCGAACCGAGTATGGGAAGTTAAGTATGTAACAAATTAAAGTTTACTCAATCCGTCTAATCGGATTGAGGTGTAAGTGTATGTAAAGAATATATTCGTTCATCATGAATGAATCGAATGAAAGTTATAGTAACAATACCAATACCCGTTGTTAGCGGGCAGGTTAAGAAAAGAATGTTAGTCTCTACAACGAGACGGGTATGTAATGAACCGTTTAACGGTTGATAATGTGTTGAAAAGATGTAAGGCCGCGATAGAAATTAATCGGGTTATTATTTGGTCGTGTTGGTAACGAAATACTAACTCATTTGTTTATGTCGAATGTAGGTAAATCCTCATCTTAGGCGACTTGGCAATTTGGAGCGAGCATATGCACACAATATGACCATCAAGCGCTTCCGTTATTTTGTATAAATGTTTTGGGTCAAAAGCTTGTTTGTATAGCCTTCTTAGTCGTTGCACTTTTAAACTATTGATGTTATGTTTTTAGTCGTGTCTAGTCGAACGGGTTGTAGACTTACTTGTTTTGTTGATGGTTAAAACAGGGATGTGCTCGTCTTATGGACGGGTCATGCCCAAATTTTGTTAAATTAGTGCACAAATGTTATTGACTTCATCATTTTAAATTATGAAAAGCTTGGACTCGTTTAAAAAGTTTATGTTTATAGTGTCCTTTGGTCGTCATTTTATTAGACGTAGAAGCGGGCCTAACAGTATACAAGTTTTGTGTAGTAGCATATAAGTATGGAAAAGATAATGAACAATCCACATGGCAAACCTAGTTATCAAGATTAACGTATAAACTGGCATGCAATTTGCAAGTCAATCCTCTGTTTACGCAAGTATGAATGAATGAATGATTAAGTTAACATGACCTCAAGAATACAAGCGGTGTGTTACTCCTATAGCGCTATACATGTTAAGTGGAGGCTCGTACGAAGCTAATGACAATTTCATCACATAAGAATCACGCAGAAAACACGAATCAAGCATAACAAATAGTAAGCATGTATTGGATTGATTGTTTGTATATTTGCATAAGAATATGTATACTAAGTGTGTTTTTTATATGAAAACATGTTACACCCAAAAGTGTGAAAACGGTAAAATGGGCCAAGTATACTCACAAGATTGCTAATGCTTCTGATTATCCAAGTGTTGACGAGTGAATGAGTTTAGGAGGTTGAATGTATTCGGATTTGAGTTCAAGGAATATTTAGAGTCGGAATTTAGGTAAGTAAAATACACCAAAAGTATGTATACGAGAAAATAATCATCTAGCAATTAATACTCGTTTTTGACACTATGAACCCATATGGGTTAGAATGTTTTCATGGGTTAATGCACCCATTAGAATCGTAACGAGAAACTTAAGTATCTAGGTGATGTAACTTAGTAACTTGACGAATAACCATTTGGTTATCATCAAGGTTTCAGTTTTTATATGTATTATGTGTATTTTATATGTTTTATATAGTATATTATATGATTAGTCCAACAAGGATTATCATAGAAGTCATGCATAGAGGTAGGAGGATAATCTTCCATTTTAAGACCTCTTTTGAATTCACCAATGCACAAGTTGTCGTAAGACAACAAGGATGGTCATGAATGGACAATAAGGAAATGAAATATACATACTAACTAAGAGAAACCATCAAGTGAAGTGTGGATTGTAAGTAGGATAGCCCAAGCTATCCAAATAATCACACATACACAAGTTCAAGTCTTGTTTATCACTTGTGGGTTAAAACCCTTTTAAAAACAGAAAGTTTAGAGGATCAAAACCTCTGAATTTGTATGTTACAACCTTGTTTTTAAGCACACATAATCATAGTCTTGATTAGTGGCATAAGGACATAGGAATGTATGAGTAAATCATAAGATTAAAGAATGTTTAACAAATTTTTCTTCCAAAACAGAAAGTTGGACCTAAAAAATGGGGTGTTTCACCTTGGATTTCCATGGAAAACCTTGTGAGAATAATCCTAGAGGTGTTCCACACTTTGTAGAGGAAGAAGAATTGAAAAAGATGAAAAAATGTGAGTTTTGACTCACTTTTGCACTTGAAAGTTGTCGCCTTGAATTTGATCTTAAACTGAGATTTAGCTACTGATTTGGAGTGTTTAGAGTGAGGATTAATGAGTTTGAAAAGGAGAAATGAGGGTTAGGAGTCTTGTATTTATAGTGGGTGAGGTTAGGTGAGTGTTTAATGAGGTTTAGAAGCCCATTGGTGGAGAATGGAGGTGGAGGTTGGAGCCATAAATACAAGATTCAAAATTTATATTTTAGGATGGAGGTTGGAGCCAAAAATGCAGATTCAAAACGTGGGTTTCAGGGGGGGGGGTTTGGCTTTTTGTCACAAATGGTCCCTCAAGTTTGATAAGTATGCAATTAAGGCCCCAAAGTTAGGTTTTAGGGTGTTTTCGAGCGCTTTTCGTGTAGTTTCAAGCGTGTAACAAGCATGCAAGTATCGTAAACTTAATAGTGATGTCAAGTATGTCCATGTATGTGAAATTATATAAAACAAGTATCGGTAATGTCGGTTGTAACACATAGTTGTCGGTTATTGCACAAAATGCAAGTATAGGTGATTTACGATCTATAACACATAATTGCAATTATAATTAATATGTCGAAGGTCTTTACAAGTATAATATGATGTATTATGATGTATAATAAGTATTGGAATCATTATGTTGGTTAATCACGTAAACGCGTTGAAAGTCGGTTATTTGCACGTATCGTCACATAGTTTTGAATTAGGGTTTGTTGCATGCGATTAAAAGTATAAATTGAACATAACAAGTATAAATGGAACATAATGGATATAAATATGACTTTCATTATGATCGGTGTCTCGGATTACAAGTTGGAAATACGATACAAGGAATACAAGTTTCCAAAAATAGAATTACAAGACAACTTTCTAATTAAGGATAGTTACGAAAAAGCGGAGCATTATAATAATGAGTATAAAAACATATATTTACGATAGGTTGCAGGAGAAATACGTATGTGTTTACGAGAATGATGAACATGCATCAAGTATGTGAATAAATCGAATGAAAAACAAGTATGAATAATCAATGTATAATTCTTATAAAATGATCAAATTTTATTACGATCCAGATGTCGATTTATAATGATAGGCAACGAATATGATTTCAAAAGGGATACGAGTTTCCATTAATAGAATACAAGGCGAGCTTTCTGACTAAAGGAAGTTCTAAAAAGCGAGGCGTTACAGATCGAGGGGTGAAGGTTTGTAGAGTTAGTCGATCATGGCGATTGAGACAGGATGTTGCGTGGTGGTTTGGTGGTGAAGAAACAGGGGGAATAGAGAGGGTTTATATAATCTGGTCCTGAGAGTATCAGGTGTGTTTGGTACCACCTGATCTTTCGTCTTACAAATTAAAACATCAAATCCCCCTTTCATAGGCACCGCAATTACATACAACCATGTCTTGATTCATGAAGAACGAGATGAAGAAGAAAGGGGGAAGATTTAGAGTTTTTTATGTCTCTGTAAATGGGTTTTATGAAGAAGGATTGTTCTAAAAGACTGATATGTAATAGAGTAAATTGCCAAAATCGTCCCTAAGGTTTGGGTATGTTTGCCATTTTCATGCAAAACAACTTTTTTGTCAAATATAGTCCTTCACTTTTGGGATTTTTTTTCATTTTCATCCAAACATCTGACTTTTTTGCAATAAAGTAAAGTATTTAAACGAATTTGTTTTTGCAATCAAACTGAAAACTGTGAACTCGCTAACCTTTGTTGACATACTTGTGCATGTTTTGCAGGTCGCTAGGTACAACTCGGGAGCTTGTAGCATTGGAGCGTTGTGGCTACATTTATTTATTGGTGTTGATTTTTATTAAACAATGTGGTTTCAAATATTGTCTGGATTTTTAACATTTTACTTCCGCTGTTGAATTGAACTGTGTTTTAGACATTTTAAACTCAATCACTAATCGTGTTGATTGTGATGAATTTTAGTAACTTTAATAACTGTTCAACATGATTAGTGGCTTGATCTTAGTCAGTCGCACGTCTCGCAGTAAAACTCAGCATGTGAATTTTGAGGGTGTGACATAATTAGTGTTTAAAAAACTAAGTTACCCTACTTTTAGAATCCTACCTTATGCAATAAAAACAAAACCTCTTAACTTTTAGATATTTTAAGACGACTTTCCAAAATTCATTATATTATATAATATAATATAAAGTAACACAAAAAATCACTTCTATTGAACACAGATGCTCTAAAGCACTTCTAACAAACCACTCCATACAAACGAACATTTTATTCTTTTTAATTTGAGTATAGTATTGCTATAGGTTTTTTTAATTAAAAAATTGATATATTAGTGATTAACAGTGTCTATGTGTGAGCAATAACTGAATCATTAATTGAAAGCAATCAATAACTGAATTGACCGAAAACCGATTAACCAGAAAATGGTTTTTGGTGTTTTGTGTAACCTCGTTTAACTAAAATTAATTGAATTGAACCGAACCGAAAGCAACCAAAAACCGGTTTTGTTTTTTTTTTTTTTTTTTTTTTTTGTGTATCCTCGTTTAAACAAAATTAACTAAACTGAATTATTCATATTCTTTTATATTTCTAGTTTTTATGCCTTGCAGTGGCGGATCTAGGATTCCGACCAAGCGGTAACGTTTTATAAATAAGCGGTAACGAAATCGAAAAAACGTCAAATTTTTCCAAAATTTACACTAAAAACGTCAAAAAATTTCCGACCAAGCGGTAGCGGAGGCTACCACTTGTTACTACATACATCCGCCCCTGATGCCTTGAGTTTATGTAGCCAAAGTTCGGTTTTAGCTATTAACCGAAATTGAATGAATGGAACCAAAAACCGTCAATGCTACCGGATAAATAGAACTGACTAACTAAAAACATTCTGATTAATAAAATAGACTAAGAAATAACTTTGGGTTCAGCTTCAGTTTGAAACAATAACACTAAACCAACCAAACCAAAATAGTGTTTGTGTTCCCGCTACATTAGATATACACCCTTCTAGTGCCATAATAATAAGTCACAATCAAGGAGATTGCCACATAAATGTTTAGTTAATGCTAACCTAATCCTCATCCTATATAAACCCCATGAATGTTAAAGATATAATTTACCATTATATGCCATTGATGGATGCATACCAAATCAAGTAGCAGGTTTTGAGCGAGACATGTATGAAGAAAGAATTCAATATCAGTTTGCTTTCCCGAATTCCCAACAATTTCTCTCTCTTTCTTCCTCAATCACATCACCGTCGGAATCTTATTTTACTCCAAATTCTACACCCACCGACGGCGTCCTTTAATTCACTCTGCCCCTACATCATTTCACAAATCCCTCATCGTCGTCTGTACGTATTCGATAATGTGTCAGAAATCACGTACGTTATTGCTATCGTCATCTCTCTGTACGTATCCTGAAACTCGATACTTAATGCACAACTTCCTTATAAAAACAAACAGATACATACTACTGATCTTCGAATCGGAAAATAATCGGTTAGCGATGGGGAACTGTCTTACGGCGGCGGTGGTGGTAGTGCATCCAGGATATAAAGTGGAGACGTTTTACCGGTCGGTTACTGCTCGTGACGTCATGAATTCAAATTCCGGTCACTACGTCGGGCAACTGGTTAAGTCACCGGTGAAGTATCTGAAGCTTCTCCGGCCAAATGACACCTTGCTTGTTGGCCAAGTTTACCGACTTATCAGCTACGAAGGTAACCGTACTGCATGATTTACATGATGTGGTTGAATTGAATCCTTGAGTGATTTACGAGTTGTTTTTTAAAGATGTGTTGAAAGAGTTTGCTGTGAAGAAGTGCGTGAAGCTTGGGAAGTTGTTAATGGAAAGAGGTGTGATTGCTCCGGTGCCGGTACCAAATATCACTTCCGGCAAGGTAATCGTTTAGTTGTTGAAATAGTGGAGCATCATCAAGTAAACGTGTGGGCGTTGGTTTGGGGGCGTTTTGGCTCCTTAATGCCAGCTGCTCCACCCCGGGTTGGCATTGAGCCTAGCGTGGGGCAAGGTCTGGGTGACATGACTGATTTTGGTTGGCTGAGTTAAATTTTAAATAGTTTAAACAACAACAAAAAAAATCCACATGGCTGGTCACGCCACACCACACCCCTAGTTTTTGAGTATTATCTTGTAGATCCAACCCTCGCCTCATGTCGAGCAATGCCTCCAATCCAAGCTCATCCACACCCCATAGTCTTAGGCCATGTGTAGTGGGGGTTATGCAGATGCGGGGTTATATATGTATGTATTATGTGTGTGTGAGTGTGTTTTCTTGTTTGGCGTCGTGATAATCTTTGCAGGGAACAAAATTTCGAAGCAATAGCGCTCCACACTGGGTGCTGTGGGGCGCTATATGTTTGATTTTGGCGTGATATCCTCTTCTACTACGGAAGGACTTACTAGTAACATGATAATGAAATGAAATAGCAATTAATATTTCATATTGATTTCATTGCAATATAATATAATATTTTATAAATTGTGGTGGTTTTTAACTTTTTTTTTTTAAGTAACCGGTTTGCTTTGTTTTTGAAACGAGAAAACAAATTGGCTGTCTTACCGGTTTACTGGTCTAATTATTATATTCAAAAATCAGTAAATGAACTCGTAAATGAGATTTTTAAGACGAAAAAAATTGTTAAAAACAGTTCATCCCTGACCCGACTGGTCCTGTACCTGGTTCATGGACCGATAGGCTACTGAGTCGTGAAAACATTACTCTCGGACACTCAAACATTATTTAAATATATAATAACCTTTCTAGTTTTATTTAAAATTAAAATGCAACTAAGTTTTTAATTAGTAATATGTAATATAAATTTATAACGTATGTAGTTTTATTTTGTTTTCGAATACAAATCAACATGAATTTTATTTAATGCAAGTAGTATTATATAAATTGTTTTTTTTTTTTTACTTGGTAATATTTATTAAATTAAATAAATAACATTTTGCAGAATCTCATCAGCAGAAGAGAGCATGGTGGCAGGAAAGTACGTGAAAGTCACGGTGGCGGACAATGGAAACCAGCATTAAAGACTATTTCAGAGATTGGAAATTGAGTCATCAGTATATTTCTCTTTTTACCTTTTTGCAAAACTATAAAATATATACCAATTAGTTTCTTTACCTTTTTGCAAAACTATAAAATATATATCAATTTGAAATGTTTAATCGGTAAGTTGATGGGTGAAAACATGTGTGTATGTCAATTCAGCCACAAGTTTGAGCTTCGCGTAAATTTAGCTCATACTCGTTTAACATACATAGCTTAAGCCTTAAGCTCGGCTATTTAGCTTAACAGAGCTCGAGATCGGCTTTCATGGCTGAGTGAGTTCAAACGTACAAACAGAAAGAAAAACCAAACCAAGCCATTGACGAGTAAAACAATTTACAATGTTCGTGTTGTTGATCTGGGCTTCAAATATGTTCCTAAGGTCGACTCCCATCGTCTTCAAAAGTACTTAAATAGACAATTTTTAGAGTTTTCCAAACACTGCATAACTTGGCGACAGTTTTTTGGAAACATAGAGCCCGTATGAAAATACGTACGGCTCGTATGTGGTCTTTATAAGCATACATTCAAGCGAATTGTTTCCAGCTTCACTGAATACAACAATTATAAGCATACATTCAAGCGAATTGTTTCCAACTTCACTGAATACAACACTTGCTCCGTCTTTTGCATCTTTTCATTAATTCTACATCAAAACCTATAAAATCATGATATGAAACAGTAAGTACCATAATTTCATGACATGAAACAGTAAGTACCATTATTTCATGACATGAACCAGGAAGTGCATTTGGTACTGGATACCGGTACCAGTATCGAATTTTTCGGTACCGATACCCACTTTTTGTCATTTTCGGTATCGTTACTTTCGATATCGGTACTGGTTCGGTATGGTACCGGTAGTACCGTACCATACCGAATATTTCGGTAACGGCATCGGTACCCAGTTTTGGCGAATTTCAGTATTGGTATTTTCGGTACGGTACCGGTACCACGCTCATCCTTAGGAAGTACCATAATTTTATTGAATCTTCAATATAAACTCGTTAAATGTGGGAGAGTAAATTGCCATTTTAGTCCCGAGATTTGGTCCAAATTGCGATTTTAGTCCAAATAGTTTTTTTATCTCCTCTGAATCCCTGACTTTTCTCATTTTTTCTATTTTGATCACATTGTCTAACTCAGTCTAAAACCATGGTTATAATCAAGGGTATTTTTGGCATTAACAAAGAAAGGTTTTTAAATTGCCATTTTCATCCAAAACCATTTTTATATGTTTTTTTTCTTTTAATCATTTTTATATATATTTTCATCCAAAAACTTTTTTACACTTATAATAATAATAATAATAATAATAATTAAAGTCAGTATTTAGCTTTGTGGACCTTTATTTCTCGCCCACATCCCTTGTTTTTCTATCATTTTGTCTCTTGTAAAAAACACCAAACCACCGTAGCACCACCATCACCTCCACCAACTGCCACCACCGCCACCCACATCACACACACGTGTGTGTGATAAGAAGAGGGAGAACGGGAAGGATGAGGCAAGACAACAACAGTCCTCCGCCGGCCATGGCTCTGATACCAATCTATCACACCCCAACCGATGGCGGAATCATCGGGGCATGACACTGAGCGAAACCTTGTTCATGAGAATCCATAACAACTATTAATGACAATATTTTTAAAGTTCAATATCCCATACTATTAAACAAATAAAGCAAACAGTCATTATAGATATTCAGTCTCAAAAACGAATTCCATTCCGACAACTCAGATTTATTTGGTGAGTTTCTAGACTCCCTAACTTGTTGCAGCATAACATCCAAATTAACTTGTCACATACGTTAAAATAAAAGGCAATACATAAATTAAAGGTGAGTACACAAGTTTGCATAGATAATAGTATGAAAAGCGTTTACGCATAACCAGCATGTAACACGTAACGGGCGAAGCATGTAACTATCAACAATAATTACAACCTAACTACGAGACTACGTTGTAGAGTATGCGCGACTCATGTTCACCGAAGCGAACACGTGAAGTAAAGTAATGTGATCCTTAGCAACCCATGTCACACAGGTGCTGAGTCCAAACTATAGTGTTATCGCTGCTAGAGGCGGTCTAGTGTAACACTGTATAAGCATAGTAACAAGCATTCAACAAATCACATATAGCATGCGGGAACGGTTAGCAATTATAAAGTATTTGTGTTGTGTGTTGTGTTTTGATATAGAACGTATGTAACACCCAAAAATGCGTTAAACGAAAATGGGTTCGAGTATACTCACAGTGTGTGTTTAGCAAGTAAACACAATTTGGATTGAAATGAAGGGAGCGCGTAGGGTCAGCCTGTGCACGGAAACAGAAGCATAAGTCTTCCTCATGGCTGAATGGTCGTAAACAGAATGTCAAGTGAGGTAAAAGTGGATTAAGTGTTCAACAGGCTATCCGAACGGATGGGTTTAGTCCATCCGGGCGGATGGTCCCATCCGGACGGATGGTCACCGAACGGATGGCCATTCGGACGGATGGTCATTCGGATACTCTGTGGTTGTTTATTAAAAGTTGAAGTTTAGTTAAAAGCGTTTAACAGTCGTGGAAACAAAGTGTAATCAACGGAAATTGTCAGGGTCAGATCATCCGGACGAATGGGTTCCATCCGGACGGATGGCCATTCGGCGGATGGTTTGTGGATGAAGTTTTTGTAAAATTTTGTAACCAAAGGGTTTTAAGTTAACGGAGACGGCGTGACGACGTGTCAAACAACGGAAAATCCGAAATCCAGTTCATTCGGCCGGATGGGTCCTGCCCATTCGGACAAACGTGTTGTTCTTGATGAAGATTCATGTTTGACCCGTTAATCGGTCCATCTCTTTGGTGGAAATCAGTTTTCAAGGCGGCTTTCGACTAAGGAACGAGTCGAGAGCCTGACTGAGTCCCGATTCCATCAATATTGTGTAAAACCCGAAGAAAAGTTCAAAACTAGTAGAAAAATGTTGAATCTTTCATAACTAAGTTGAAAAGTCTGAAAATCCTTTAGATCATGAACCAATCTCCATTAAATGATCCTCTACAACAGTTTTCCTAAGCAAAACGAGTGGGAACCACCTTTGAGAGGTCCAAAATCAGTGATTGCGAGAAAAAGTTGAAGTGTGTGTGTGATATTGATGAAGAAGATGGAGTAGAAGTGAATAGTGGTGGATATTAAGGAAGATTTGAGAGAAAAAGCTTACAAAATGGCCTTGAATCGCGACTGAGACTTGGCGAGCGGATGGGGGTGTCAAAGTGTTGAAATGAGGGTGTACGGCTAGTATTTATAGGGGGAGAGCGAGGGTTTAAGTCGGTGGCGAAATGGCGGTGTCCGGATGGCTCCATCCGGACGGATGGTCATCCGGGCGGATGGCCCTACGGACGGCCGGGTTTGCGTTTGTTAGTTCTCCCACTTTGGTTCGTCTGTTAAGCGTTGTGTTGCGTTAATCGAGTTGCGAGTGAGCGTTTAAGCGTATAAACGTTGCGTTGATAACCACATAACATTCAACAAACAACCACACAATTAACACACATAATATAATTAAATCTGCATTTCGAGTCTGCGTTAAGTTCGCGTTTGTGACAACTCGTGTTTTGCAGTTCCTTTATGCTTATCATACAGTATAACTTATGTGTACGTTATGTGAATCGTTATGTTGATCAAAGTTATTCCAGCGGTTGTGTTGTGTCATTGTATTATGGGCTTGGTTGATGATCAAAACAGTTTATTAGTTTATAATTTTTATGAGTAAATGATACTGTTGTTAGAATGTTAAATGTTAGTAATAAAGACCCAAGACGCATTCCCCTTTTGTGGCCACACATCCCTTCCCTTTCGGGTGGTTTTGGCCCAGTCTACACGAGCCCAAATCAGGTCCGATCCACCATATACTCTTTTGGTTATGTGGTTCTCATAGGGGGGGGGGGTTACTCATAATTCTTGCACACACAAAAATTACAAACCCTAGCTCTCTTCTTTCTCTCTTGAGCGGCGGCAGGCTCTTCTCATCGTGTAACACCATTCTTCTCATCCAAGCTATCAAGAGCACTTTACACCTCTCGGTTAGTATGAACAGAACTGTTTTAATTTTGTTTGATTATGTTCGGCTATGTGCTAGTGGTGATGAGTCACAACGATGATCATGGATCATGTTGATCTAGGGTTGTTGCTAGAAAACTTGATAGATGATATAAACAATGATAAGTCGCGTGAATGTATGATAAGGAAACATGAATACACTTGTGGCAATAGAAACGGATTATGATTAGATATAATTTGCTAGTGTTCTTGGTGTTAAAATTGATGTTAGCGATAACTAGTGTTTATGTGATATTGATGATCGATGACTTCGTTCTATAGCATGTTCATAGCTGTGTTAGAATGATGTAAAGGATCTCGAGTTACACTTGTTCTGATTGATCTGTTGTAAATAATGATGATGGTATTAATCATGAGATGATGATTTGAGTTGATGTGGATTTGTGAATAACTGCTTTGTTCTTGTGCAACATGAATAGGAAACTGATGGGCCAAAAATGTGGGGGTGTGTAACTGAATTAGGGCATTAGTCGCACACCTTAACTTTGATCGCACACAATCACCAAGTCGCACACTCTGGCACTGATCGCACACTTGGATTGGGGTTCATTTATTTGCTGGACTGCACACAAATTATTAGACATACATGGACACATTTGGGCCACACACACTAAATAGGGTCACACGAGGCACGGGTCGCACACTCTAAGGAGAGTCGCACACTTGTTGTGGGCTGCTCCTTAGTGGGCCAAAACACTTCGTGAATCACACAATCTCCCTCGTGGGCCATCGATTGGATTGGGTCGCCTGGTCTCTTAAGACTAGTGTACACCTGGGTCGCACACTATCGGCTGGTCGCACATAGGAGTGTGAATCGCACACTTCCTTTGGGCCTAGACTCAGATGGGCCGCACATTATGCGATGAATGCTATGAAGGCGTGATTTACTTTTATGTCATGTGAAACGATGTGTGTAAATACTTGTATGGCACTTGTTTGATGTATGTGAAGAGAATGTGACTTACTTGCGTATGAAACTGATTATTATTGGTGACCATATTAGGATTTAGTTGACCCATTGTAAACGTAAACAAGTAACTTGTCTTACCGTGCAAACCTAAGGTGAGTTCACTTCTCTTGAGCATGCGTCACGGTGGGTGGGACAATCAAACGGGTATTCCTGAGAGGAATACATCTTTTCTGGGTTAAACTGGAATGTCGGATAATAAACTCATTCCTATCACTTTAAGTCCCATCTTAGACCGAATTAGTTACCTGAGAGGTAACGGGGTATTAGTTGATAGCGCTATTAGGCTTGGCAACCTAACACTGTACCTGAGAGGACGGGCATGAACTAATGACCTTAAATGACGACCAATGTTTTGATAGGGGCATTGGGGACGGGCAAACAAACTGACGCCATCTTGCGGTACTCGATTTATTATCAACATTGTTATTAAACTGAACTAAACATTTGGTAACTAAACGTTTTTTAAAAACTGTGACTCGCCAGCTTTGTGCTGATACACTTGTTGCATGCTTGCAGGTCGTTAGATTCTTGGATATGGAACTTGCTGTCTGGAACTGCTGGAGTGGTCATGGGTCGAGAAACTTGCATACGCGTGACAAGACTATTGATTTTCCATGTATCTACTTTTGAACATTGAACAACGATTTATTTTATGCTTCCGTTGAACATGTTAAACTTTAAGTTATGTTTTGAGAATGCCTTAACGTAATAAATGGGAACTTTTTATATAATATCTTGTTATTAGTTCAATGTGATTGGTGGCTGGATCCTGGTACGTCACACGCCTAGCGGGGTTTTCGCTTGTGGAATTTTGGGGGTGTGACAGTTTGGTATTAGAGCCACTGGTTATAGTGAACTAGGTTTTAAAACGTTTTTATAAAACCAGACTATAACCGACTTGATCAATACTCGTGTGGCTGAAGCCCTAGAGACACAGCAAGCTGGTACGATATGTACCAAACACTCTTTATCCTTGTGTCGCGTACTTGACTCTTACTCGTGTGTCGTATTTTATTTCGTCTTTAGGTCAACATGCGAACCAGAATCAGAACAATCCGCCTGCTTGCACGTTCAAGACATTCATGGATTGTAAGCCACAGACGTTCAGTGGGACTGAAGGAGCAGTGGGACTACTCCGTTGGTTTGAGAAAGCTGAGTCGGTTTTTTCTATGTGTAACTGTCCTGCTGGGGACAGGGTGAAGTATGCTTTGGGCACTCTTGAGGATGGTGCCTTGACTTGGTGGAATGCCCAAGTCCAAATGCTGGGTATTGAGAAGAGTACTGCCCTCGTGATGAGATCCAAAAGCTGGAAAATGAGTACTACAACCTGAAGATGGCAGGATCTGAGATCGAGGCATACATGAAACGATCTCATGAACTTGAGAATATGTGCCCTAACCTATCACGACCACCACATCGAAGAATTGAGCTGTACATCAACGGTCTAGCACCGCAAGTCAAGGGTTTGGTCACTGCAGCGAATCTTGACAAATTGCCTCGAATTATCCGCTTAGCTCACAAGATTACTGACCAGGAGGTGGAGCGTGGCTCGTTACCACCACGTATTTCCGCTACTGCCGCTACTACTACAGCTACTACTCCTACTACTGATAACAAGCGCAAATGGAATGATACGGAAAAAGTGTCCAACTCGAATCAGTCACAGAAAAAGCCAGACAACAGTAACAATCGCAGTTTTAGTCAGTCGTCCTCTGTTAACCAGAACCAGAGCAACAACTCGAACCAGGGTTCCTACGCGAGGAAACAACCAAAGTGTAGCAAGTGCAACTATCATCACCGTGGACCGTGCACCCGAATCTGTCACAGATTCAATAAAGTGGGTCATATGGTAAGGGATTGCAGGGCCCCATTCCCAAAGCAGCAGCAACAGCAACCTCCACAGCAACAGCAGCAGCAACAACAAGAAAGGCAACAACTTTAACAAAACCAGGGTAATCGTAAGGGATGTTTCCAGTGTGGAGATGAGGGTCACTTCAGGAGGGATTGCCCTTAACTGAATCAGAATGCTGGGAATAATAACAACAGCGCGGGGAACAACAATGGAAATAATGGTGGGAATGGTGCGCGTGGAAGAGTGTTTACCATCGGAGCTGGTGAAGCCAGGAACGATGGCAACGTTGTGACCGGTACGTTTTCTGTGAACAACCTTTTTGCTTCTTTTTTATTCGACTCTGGTACCGATTGGAGTTATGTGTCCTTGGGGTTCAGCCGTCAGTTAGGAGTGACTCTCACGCCTCTCATAAACAAACACGTTGTAGAATTGGCTGACGGCAAGTCAATTGAAGCCTCACACGTTCATCTTGGATGTAAACTCGATCTTATGGGTCAAGTGTTCGACATTGACCTACTTCCCGTTACTCTTGGAAGCTTTGATGTAGTCATTGGTATGGATTGGTTGTCTAAGCACCAAGCGGAAATTCTCTGTAAAGAGAAAATCGTACGTATTCCTCTCCCCAGTGGAGAATTTTTGTTGGTCCAAGGTCATCGAAGTGGTGCAATGGTTGGCATCATTTCAGCTATGAAAGCCCAGAAGTGTTTACGGAATGGCTATCCTGCTATTCTAGCACTTATCACCGACACTCAGCCTGAGGAAAGGAGGATAAATGACTTACCAATTGTCCGCGAGTTTCCTGATGTATTTCCCGAGGAACTTCTAGGTTTACCTCCACACCATCAGGTGGAATTTCAGATCGACCTTACACCAGGAGCAGCCCCAATCGCTCGTGCTCCTTATCGTCTTGCACCAGGGGAGTTGCAAGAATTGTCTAACCAACTTCAAGAACTGTTGGATGGGGCTTTATCCGACCCAGTTCTTCGCCCTGGGGAGCCCCAGTCCCATTCGTGAAGAAGAAAGATGGGTCCTTCCATATGTATCGACTATCGGGAACTCAACAAGGTGACCGTCAAGAACCGTTATCCCTTACCACGTATCGATGATCTATTTGACCAGTTGCAAG
This sequence comes from Helianthus tuberosus, assembly GCA_030545235.1. Classification (NCBI taxonomy): domain Eukaryota; kingdom Viridiplantae; phylum Streptophyta; class Magnoliopsida; order Asterales; family Asteraceae; genus Helianthus; species Helianthus tuberosus. The sequence goes on along the minus strand of CM060439.1, from coordinate 92,634,479 downwards.
GGTCAAGTTTCTATTTGAAGATCGACTTAAGATCGGGCTATCATCAGATGAGGGTTCGAGAGGAGGATGTTCCTAAAACGGATTTTCGAACTCGGTATGGCCACTACGAGTTTCTGGTCATGTCATTCGGGTTAACTAATGCACCAGCGGTTTTCATGGGCCTCATGAACCGAGTGTGCAAACCGTACCTCGATGATTTTGTCATTGTGTTTATTGATGATATTCTGATATATTTTAAGAGCAAGAAGGACCACGAGCGGCACTTGTGTCTTATCTTGGAGCTCCTGAGGAAGAACCAACTCTACGCGAAGTTTTCTAAGTGCGACTTCTGGATTCGAGAAGTACACTTCCTTGGCCACATTGTTAACGAATTTGGAATACATGTGGATCCCGCTAAGATTGATGTTATCAGAAATTGGGCGGCACCAAAGAATCCTTGGGAGGTGTGACAATTTCTAGGTCTCGCTGGATACTACCGCAGATTTATCAAAGACTTCTTGAGGATCGCTCAACCTCTTACCACGTTGACACAGAAAAGGGGTTGTATACTCCTGGGGAACGAAACAGGAAGACTCTTTTCATCTTTTGAAACAAAAACTATGCAGTGCACCGATCTTGTCCTTACCTGAGGGCACTGAAGATTTCATGGTGTACTGTGATGCATCTGTTCAGGGTCTCGGTTGCGTGCAGATGCAACGCGAGAAAGTGATAGCTTACGCTTCTCGACAGCTGAAGATGCAAGAGAAGAATTACACGACTGACGACTCGGATTTGGGGGCCGTGGTGTTTATGCTAAAAATCTGGAGGCATTACTTGTACGGTACTAAATGCACTATTTATACCGACCACAAGAGTCTTCAGCATATCTTTGACCAGAAAGAGTTGAACATGCGACAGCGTCGCTGGGTGGCACTCTAGAACGACTATGATTGTGCAATCAAGTATCATCCAGGCAAGGCTAATGTTGTATCTGATGCCCTCAGTCGCAAGGAAATGAAGCCTAAACGAGTTCGAGCTTTGCAGCTCACCATTCACTCAAACCTGCCTGACCAGATTCGTTCTGCCCAAACTGATGCATTGAAAGACGGGAACCTTAAAGCTGAAGAGATGCCAGGCTTGGAGAAACAACTTGTGGAAAGATCTGACGGTATTCACTATTTCATGGAACGAATATGGGTCCCTCTGTACGGAAACATTAGAGAGCTTGTGATGGACAAAGCACACAAGTCTCGATACTCTGTTCATCCGGGTTCTGATAAGATGTATCAGGATCTAAGAGCCTTACATTGGTGGCCAAAGATGAAAGCTCACATTGCGACGTATGTGAGCAAATGCTTGACTTGTGCGAAGGTCATGGTGGAATACAAGAAACCGTCTGGATTGCTTCAGCAAACATAAATACCCATATGGAAATGGGAACAAATTGCTATGGATTTTATCACCGGTCTACCTAGAACTCAAAACGGGAACGATACCATTTGGGTGATCCTCGACCATCTCACGAAATCAGCGCACTTCCTAGTGATCAAGGAAACTGATAAGTTCTCACAACTTGCTGGCGTTTATCTGAAAGAGGTGGTTTCTAGGCACGGGGTGCCAACCTCTATCATCTATGATCGTGATCCGCGTTTCATATCCGATTTGTGGCAGGCGATGCACAAATCTTTTGGCTCACGTCTTGACATGAGCACTGCTTATCACCCTCAGATGGATGGTCAAAGCGAACGGACCATCCAGACGCTTGAAGACATGCTGCAAGCATGTGTGATCGATTTTGGTAAAGGTCGGGAAAAACACTTGCCTCTAATAGAATTTTCTTATAACAACAGTTACCATTCCAGCATCCAGGCAGCTCCGTTTGAGGCATTGTACGGACGAAAATGCCGATCTCCTCTTTGTTGGGCTGAGGTGGGTGACAGCCAGATCACAGGTCCGGAACTTGTACTTGAAACTTTAGAGAAGATTGTCCAGATTAGAAATCATATGGTGGCAGCACGCGACCGTCAGAAAAGCTACGCGGATAAGCGTAGGAAACCCTTTGTCACACCCCAACCGATGGCGGAATCATTGGGGCGCGACACTAGGCGAATCAGATTGCTCAAGAGAATCCATAACAACTATGTTGCGACAGTATTTATTACATTTGTTATCCCATACTAACAATCAGTACAATCACATAAGTTATCACAGATTTCTTGTCCTCTCGAACAATACAAATCCGACAACCTAGATTTTAGGTGAGTTTCTAGACTTCCTAGCTTGATTCGATGTAGACTGCAACTAAACCTGCAACATACGTTAAAATAATGTCAATACAAAAGTATTGGCGAGTATACAGGTTTGATATGTAATAGTGTAATAGATAAAAGCTGCGAATTTCCACATACATAAACGTAATACACGACATATATACTCAAAAAACTGATACTACCAGCTAAGTCCTCGAGCTGCAATTGCGATTGCTAAACTAGACCCCGTCGGGCGCAATAGTACTATACTAGTCATGGTGGGACGTCGCGAGTATAAGTCCTAGCACATATGTAACTAGCATCACGTATAACTATGCACGTAAGTCATTCGTAAGTGATAAGTAGTTTAAGCATTTGATGTAATTCGATTTGATATCAACGTATGTTACACCCAAAAGTGCAAAAGCAAAAAGGGTTCAAGTATACTCACAGTTGGTGTTCAGCAAGTAAACACAACTTGGTTGGATTGAAGGGAGCACGTCCAAGATTAGCCAGATTATAGATTGATAGCGTAAGCGTTGAACGGTGCGTAAATCGGTAAGCGTGTCAGAGAGTCGGACGGTAATCCGATCGGATAGCCGGTCGATCGGATGACAATCCGTTCGGGTGGTCATCCGATCGGGTGACCACTCGATTGGGTTGTCATCTGACGTGTTTGTGTATGATGGCTTGACTTTTGAAGTTTTCATTGTAGCATTTGTAAAGAGAGAAGTATCTCTACCCTTCAGGTCGGTCGATCGAACGGCAGTTCGATCGGACGGTGATCCGATTCGTAGTACACTTCAGTGAGAACAAGTTCACAGCAGTTTGTCACTCGATCGGATTGTAGTCCGATTGGGTGGTAGTCCGTTTGGAACTGTTATGTAAAAAAAATTGTTTAAGCGTTGAAGTCCAAACATCTCATGGTCGGGTGGTAGTCCGGTCGGGTGGTAGTCCGGTCGGATGGCAATCCGATTGGACGATAGCCCGTTCGATGTTCCAAGACTTCAAAAGTTGAAGATAAAGTTTAAGTGTGGGACCCCAAGGTGCAAGCCGATCGGGTGGCAGCCCGATCGGGTGGCAGTCCGATCGGACGGCAATCCGTCCTGGTGGTCTGATAGTCTTGTCACTTGGTTGTTTTGATAGTTTGTAGTTTTATCAAGACAGTTCAATAACGTGTCAAACAACAGAAATCTCGTCAAGACTTAATGACCCGATTGGACAGGAATCACCCTAATCCGATCAGTTAACTGTTCGAGACGGTGTTTCGTGTTCAACCCGAAATCAGAAATCTCATGGATAGAATCCAGATCTTGAACCAATACAACACTAAGATTGAGTAGGAGGTCAGACCAAGCTCCGAATCTATCGGTTTTTACAGCATTGAGTATAAAAGAGTTGAAAGAAAGTTAGAAACCATCTTTCAATCCTTTTTCACCATGAATATGTTCAGATCTGTGTAAGATCTTTGTTTATTCGTGTGGAAATCGTTCAGATCCAAGTTGTTCTTGGTGGATTGAAGCCAAAACATGAAGTTCATAAGAACTCCATGATGACATCATCCTAGAACACCTCAAATCCATTGATTTCGCGGTTAAAAGTTAAGATTCGAAAGAGAAAATTATGGAGAAGTGCGTGTAGATCATAGAAGTACAAGATTTGAGGTAGAAACTTACAAGAATCGCGAGAATTCGAGAGAAAAGGGGTCCAAGAGCGTGCTGGTCGAGTGAGAGCTGTCACATCATTGTTCAAGTGATGTGACAAGTGCTATTTATAGGTGAATGGGAGTGGAGGTGATGCAGTGCATCGGATCGAAAGGCTGTCCGATCGAGCGACACCTCGATCGGGTGGTAATCCGATCGGATGGTAGTCCGATCGGATGGCCATCCGATCGATCGGTCAGTCGATCGGTGGCATCCGGCGAGTTGTGTTTCGGTGTTTCGATGAGCGTTGCGATAGTTTTGGTTACACATTTTCATATATATATATATATATATATATATTATAATTAATCACAAAAGGTCGTACATACGTATTTACATTCCCCAGTTTGCGTTGCGATAGTCGGGTTTCGTTTCGAGTTTGCGTTACTTGCGACACATCACGGCTATCGAGGAGGGTAGAATAGGTCCTCACTCAACGTCATCGTGAGTGTTAGTATGTGCGATGAGACGTGTTATGCTACAATGATCAACGGGGTACCACCCAGTCGTATTGCCATCATCGTCACGACGGTCGGTGGGGTAGTACGCACTCGTAGAGTCATTGTTAGCTCTAATGTTGGCGTTAATGTATTATGCGAAAATAGCGTTGTAATAGTGTAGTATGCGACGCAGTTACATTATGATCTGAATCTCTGGTGCTAGGCGTAACGAGTGTAGCGATTAGTAACAACGCACGAACGTGCGGGTTGTTACAGTCTCCCCTGCTTTAGGAAATTTCGTCCCGAAATTAATCCACAAGAAGGGTTGCGAAAGTTGATGCGAATAAGGGTAGCGATAAAACGTCAATATAAGCGAGCGGTCGATTGAGATTCGACGAGCGTGGGCGACGAGTTAAAGCGATTCGTATAACCAAAAGCGATAACACACACAGAAAGGCGATTCCCAAGCGTTTACAATTTTCGAAAAGTCGGTTAATTTGAAAAACTTGATTACGAAAATTCCTCTCACAGTGCGGCGTTAACTGTATCGATGTTCACACCAGCGCTTTGAGGAGGGTTTTGTTGGGTTACTAAAAGAATTTAAAGTGTTTAAAACTCGTTTTACGAAATTTTCTCATCACATGGCGTTAACTTGAGTCGATTGTCACACAAGTGTTATAAGAAAATCTCGCTTCGTTCAAAGGTTTTTAGAAAATTTTATAAGGGAAAATCTTTGTTTTCACAAAGGTTTTAAATAATATCAAGATTTCAAAATTTGAAGTCGGCCCCGCATGGCACCTTCCCACGAAAGTTCGACAATATGGCTAAAACACTTATATATAGGAAGTACCAGCGGCGTATCCACCATGTTTTAGCCACATGGTTTCCGTCCCGTGAGGCAGTGTCATGTGTGTCGACACAGTACCGATAGAGCTCGATTCCCTCGGTCCAAGCGAAAGAGGCTCGGGCCAAGTGTAAGAGAAAGATTGAGCGAACTGAGCGATGAGGTCGTTTACGAACTCAGTTCAGCAATGCAAGCGAGAGGGATGGCGGTATGCGATAAGCGAAAAGCGAAAAGCGATGAGCGATAGCGACAACCGTCGAGCGATAAGCGATAATTGTTGCGATGCCAGCGATGGTGATATGCGCGATTAATGCGATTCGATTGGATTGATCAACACCACAAAATTCAACTAACATTAGACCCCACATGGACTTTTTCCACGAAAGTCTGCTGATATGGTTAAATCACTTATATATAGGAAGTACCAACGACGTATCCACCATGCTTTAACCATATGAGTTTCGTCCTGTGAAGCGAGGTCATGTGTGCTAACTTTAACACAGATAACGGTGAGCGATAGCGATAGCGATAGGCGACGAGCTATTGAGCAATACACAGCAAGCGATACAGCGATGTACACAATAAGCAATAGCGATTCACATAATAGGCGATAGCGATTCACATAATAGGCGATAGCGATTCACATAATAGACGATAGCGATTTGCGAGATAGATTTTAGCGATAAAGCGATTTAATTAGCTTCGGATAGAATCACAAATTTTAACTATCGTTGCGCCCCACATGGCATCTTTCCACGAAAGTTTGCTATGGCTAAAACACTTATATATAGGAAGTACCGGCGGTGTATCCACCATGTTTTATTCATACTAGATCCGTTTCGTGAATCGATGTCATGTGCGCCAACATACACAAGTAGCGATAAGCGTTAGAAGCGATAAGCGATGCGAGTATCGAAGTGATGAGATTGATAGATGCGTTAAGCGTTAAAGTGTTGCGAGGGTGATGTGCGTTAGATTCCAGCGAAATTGCGGTTGAGTTGCGATTAAAGACTTACGACCAGTCTTGCGTCGATGCAATTGCCCTGCGGGGGTAGACTCTCCAGAGTCCATCGATGAGGCATTTGCATTGCGTTTGCAGACTTACGACAAGTCTCACGATGATGCGATGTAATTGTTACGCCTTGCGAATGAGTGTAGTGTGTCAAAAATAACCATAATAGTATAGGTCTAAATAACGTTCAACTCCACGTGGCACTTTCTTCACGAGACTTCGGTAGTATGGCAAAGCACACCTTGCTTTACCCCTACTACTTGCATCCCGTGAATAGATGTCGCACTTTGTTGACATGGTCAAGACGCTTATATATAGGAAGTACCAGCGGCGTATCCACCACGCTTGACCATGCTTTTAACGTTATGGCACCATTAGAATTCACTACGATCTCCGTGCACTGACCAAAATAATCCCGTGTGCACCCGTGATTAGTCATTCCTTGCACGTTTATCGCACCTCATTCTAAGAGTATAGTGAGGGTAAAACACATTATATCGTGATATAATATATAGCATGTGTGTGATTCCAGATTAAGTGCGATGACGAGAGAGGAAGCGAGAGATAAATAGAGTCCACATTGCATCGAAAAATAGAACAAATTCAACACATAAAAGAAACTAACGGTGAAAATCGTAGCATTACTACAACATTGGAAGCATGACAAATGTTGTTGTGGAGGACTTTGGCAGAGACTGCGATCGTTGTTGAGATTCCTCAAGTCTGCGGTCCCGTGCGACAGTGCTAGGTAAGGTGACCATACCAGTTGCAATTTGCGCAAAAGCGACAGTTAGCTTCTGGCGGGTAATGATACGTACACATGAGACACAGGGGATGAGTTCCGTTGTAGTCGCGCTTCGAGTGAACTGGAACTGCTTGAAGAGGTTCTGGTTGCGACAGTTCAGTTGTTGAAGAGTTTGGTCTCATGGTCTTCCGTTTGCGGCTGGGCTGAGCTTCCTGAAACGGTGCGTTGTCGTCAGAGGATTCGTCCAAGGACTCACTTGAAGAATCATCGGTAGAATCATCAGAGGAATTATCAGAAGAATCGATGACGATTGCTTGATGAGCTTGTTTGACAAGATTCTTGGAGAAGAATCCGTCCAAGACTCGTTTTTCGTTGATTTCTGCGGCTAAGCGGTAGGTTTCTTCGATGGTAGCAGGTCTTGCAGCTTCGACAAAATCGCCCACACACTCAGGTAAGCCCCGAATGTACTTCGTGATGGCTTTTTCTGAAGTGTTGACTTGACTTGGGCCGATTATGCTAAGTTGTTTAAACCTTGCAGTGTAGCCAGCATTGTCACCTTCGATTTGCTTGATTTCCCAAAATTCGTCTTCTAGCTTCTGGACTTCGTGGGTGTAACACCTCGAAAATTTACGTCCTATAATGTCTTGACACGTGTCATAACCTTTGAACGTGTGAAAGAATACTTTCGAGGGACTAAAGTTGACAAACAATGAAACTAGGTAAATATAAGGGTTCAAAGTGTCAACAATGAATAAATATACTTTACAATAACCCTACATGATGTTTATAACCTTAAACGAATAAGTCATGGATCATACGTAGCTAATTGTGAAAGAAAGTGAGAGGTTACAAACTACAGGGGTTAAATGTGTCAACATGTTTAAGATATACCTCTGAGTGACCTTTTAGCAAACCCGAAGCTTTGTAACGATTATTTATGCTCACTAGAACGTGTGATAAAAATATCACCAAGTTTCGTTATCGTATGAGAAAGTTATGATAAAATTCGTGTGTGAGGGTTAGAATCGTCAACATTGAAAATTAGGGCTTTTCGGGTGATCACAAGGTTACCCGAGGACTCGACAAAGATGATATAAGCCTTAAAACCCCTAAATGTCAATTTTAAAGGTTTAAAATGCAAGAATGAAAGTGAAAGCGACGTTTAGGAGGACCGGGGACTGAAATGCAATAAACAAGAAATTGAAAACCTGAACACAGGTCTAAGGTGGGCCGCGTAAGATCATGAAGATCTTTACGCGGGCCGCGTGCGATGCCCAGTTGCAGAAAAAACAAGCAGGTGTCTGTCCAGCCTTGTAACCGACTCAAAATGCCATTTTGGCATACCATGGGCGTCCTAAACTGGTTTATAGGCTCTAGGGGGCACTTGTATGCATCTGGTGACAATCCTAGACATGTATGGCACCATCTTGAGCAACCGTGAAAACTATACAAAGCTCCATTATTTTGCAAGTTTGATAATTCATGCACAACTTCAACTTCTGATCATTCTGGAGCTAAAGGCCATCTTCTAAGCTTTCCAAATCGTTCATTAGACACTTGTAAGTATGTTTAACCTTCTCTAATTAAGTTATGCTTAGTATTTAGCTTAAAAGTCAAACCGTCGTAATTGCAGTTTGACTTAACGATAAAACACAAACGGTCCAGTGTTTTGTCGAAACGAAAGTTGTTATAAGTTGGTAATTATGTGGGCAATTAACCCTTAAAAGGGCACCCTCTGATTCCCGATCTAACTAGGTCGAATGACGGGTCAAACTTCTTACGAAAAAGTCAACAGAATCATTAAATGCGTAATTAGCGATATAGAAGGCGTGTAACCTGTTTTATCATTCATATAACCTGGTAATAAGTGTTCGGACTTGTCTAAGCTTGTTTAATTCGACAACTTTCTGTTTAAGATCGATTCGGAACCGAAAGGCGCATAGTTTGACTTTCTGCCTTGACTTCGGTTCTGACCCGATTTATATAGGTTTAGACATGCCTTAAAGTTCCATTAGGACCTAGTTACATGATTGTATAACCCTCTGCGTTTATACCACTTGAATCCTTAATTGACCGACGTTTCCGTTAAGTGCTTAAATATGGACCATAATGCCCTTATGACCATACAACGAGAATTTAGGAAATGTGAAAGTACAATAATCTTTGTTACTGATTATAAAACATGTCCCTAAATTTTCACATCAGTTAGAGGTCTAGATTAGGAGTTATGCTTAATGACGTAATTAGAACGATTCTTAGTAATTAAACGGCGTCATTAGCGTAAAGCCTATCTAAACCCAATTTTTGACACCAAACCTTTTACCCACTGATGTTATATAATATTTTGGGATTTTTGAAGATTTTTAATTATTTTTAAACTGATCATAAGCTAGGATTAGTGCCTTGATTCGGTAAATATCGAATATACCCTTTTCGGCCATAAAATGAGTTTTACAAGTCATTTTGCTACCAATCCAATTGCTACTGATTTTAAATAATAAATGTAGTGTTTTGAACCTGTTTAACTGATCAGAAAACTCAGAATCCTATTTTAACCCGTACGTCGCTTAAAACGGCTTTATACGCGTATTATACGCATAGTTTGAGTTTAAAACCATTTTGTCTCTTAAGACTTATTACCAACTGAGGTAACCTGTTAAAATAAATTATTTTTCTGACTTATTCAGACCCGGATCACAGAAGCTTAACTGATCCCTTTTATAATCTTTAAAATGACCAAAATACCCCTACGGGGCTTAATATGAGATTAAACTCGTTTTGGGCATAATGGAAGGTATCCTACTGATATCACAACATATTTAAGGCATGTTAACTTAGGAAACCTGTTTAGGACTCTTATGGTTACCCGTTACGCTTCGTGTGCGTTCGGTTCGGTTTATGTAACTAGTTTATATAAATTAGCCGAAACGGGTCAAACCTTATCGGTTTTATCTCCAAATCCAGAATGTGTATAATATACCCATATTAAGCAAGTCTTCAAACTTGTCGGGTCTAAATCACATTCTATCCGGTCTTCGCTTAATCGTGCGTACGAACCGTATCTTTAAAACTAACCGGTCTAAGCTTAAGCTTAACTAAAGACCCGTTAGGATTCTAATAGGTTGTTATAAACCTTCGTTCCAGATTAGGAGGACCAGTAAAAGATACTTGCATTCGCTGATTTTGATTTATACTTGCTCAGGTAAATACTTTTAACTTATTTTCCCTATACGGGCTTGGGGTACGGTATATAAAATACCGCTTGGTCGGGCATTGAATCTTTAATTGTATGATGGTTAAAGTATTGAGATGTCTTGTTTAAATTGTTTTGTTTGCTTAAAGCCTTTGGGGGGTTAATGACCATGTCCCGGATATCCCTGGCATCATTTTACGAAATGGCCACGACCTAAGCACGGGGCGTAGGCGTACGCACGTCGGTGTCTCATATACATAATGTGGTGTGTCTATTGATCTTTAGCCCGGCTTGACCCGGGCTACTGAACGCATAAGAAACATGTAAATCCTTTACAAGTATTATATTCAAATAATTATCCCAAGTTATAAAATATTATTTGTGCCTTGTGCCTTAAATGCATTTTCTTAAACTCTTTTCAAAATGAGTCGATTGATTGTATTTACCAGTGTAAACTGACGTATTTTCTCAAAAAGGTTAAGTGCAGGTACTACGCGTAATAGGCTGGCTTTTCTCCTAGCATCCACAATAAGTCTCGCAAGCTTGGATGTCATAGACTGTTGAACATTGTCTCCTTTTATTTTGATCTACCTGTGGATTTATATTCGACTACTTGTGATACTTAATATTACAATATTGTTTGGTTGAAATGAATCTATACTTTGCTTCCGCTGTGCATTTAAATATTGTGTTGTTTGACTATTATGTTGCCAACCATGTCACGATACTCCCCCACCGGGCCCACCGGTGACACGTGGAAATCCGGGGTGTGACAGTGGGGAGGGCAGTACTCTTTCTTCATGAGCTCTTTCAGCTCATCCCAAGAGAGAGCGTAAGCTGCGGAGATCCCACGTTTGTTACGTTCGGCGGTCCACCAGTCGAGTGCTCGCGATTGAAATACTCTGGTAGCGCAAGTAGTACGAAAACCATCGGGACACCCACTCTGACGAAGGGTAACTTCGATAGAATCGAACCACTGGAGTAGTTGGGACACACCTCCTTCACCCATGAACTCCATCGGGCCACAAGCTTTGAAGTGTTTGTAAAGGAAAGCAGATTGCGGCGCTTCTGTCTTAGAGTCTTCCGGGGTTCGAGAGTTGCTGAGAGAGTGCACTTGAGCGACAATTTGAGGAACAACCTTGGCCACTTCCTTGACCACAAGCGAGGCAATCCTCTCCTCGGCGCTTCGTTTGGCTCTTCTCCTAGCTGTTTGTCTCGAAGTAAAGTCGTTGGAAGACATCTAGACAGAGGGAGATTTGGAGTGAGATTCGATCATAATGATTTTGAGTTTGTGATGCGATTGAGCGCGATCAAAACATGTTGCGAGTAATATAATAGACTTCACATAGGAGCCACATAGGAGACACGAGATTCCTAGATTCCCACACAATTGATTTGTTTGTATATATATAATTAGTTGTAGCTTATACTCGTACACATACATGTCGATATAGAATGCGCGAGGACGCGATGCAGAGAGTGAGAGTGAGAGCGAGTAATTAGACATTAGTTTTGTTGCGAACATTCGGTTTTCGTTTTAGATTGCGATGGTTGTGCGAGTCGTGTGTTTATAAACCAGGGAGCGAAAATTGATAAATCGAGAAATCGATAAAGCGTAAAGTTTTAAATCGTAAACACATAAGCGTAAATAGGTTCCATAAAGCGTAACAATCGGCGAGTCGTATGCTAGAAAAATAGATAGAATGCCTCGGGTGTTTAGGCGTCGACTGCCCAAGGTAACCCAACTATACCCAACAAGTTCGTGCACGTGCGTTGCCCTAGAAGACTTATGCTTCCACTGGGATGCAGCTCATGGCACTCGTCTTCTTGGTCATCGCGTGGCTCGAGTTATCGTCATAGTCGAGTCCTTGGTGAGAGCTTTTTGAAAACCATTTCGTTGAGAGTGGAACGGTTTATTAAGATACGGGTTTCACCCCTGACTTAATAACTTCGCTCCTAACTATGGTTGTGCTCTTCGAATAAATTCGGGAGTTCCACTGGATTTTGAATTGGAGACTTTCATTGAGATATGGGTGTCACTCCTAGCTCAACGGAAAGTTCTCGTGCTAGAAAAATGCGCTGAGTGAGCGATCTTATCGAGAGTTCTTGGTTTTCACACCTGATCTCGACTGGATCACTCGGTTGTGTTATGCGAGTATTTTCAAAATCGTGTGTATTGTGTTGGCCTTAGGAAAGGCTAAGTAACATTTCAGCCTTAGGAAAGGCTCTTCGCGTGAAGTTGTAGTATGCGGTGTTCACGCGAAGTAGTAGCTTTTAGCGAATTCGAACGAGAGTGTCAAGTAGGCCCGTGCAATTCCTACTAGGTTCGCACGAGTCGGCCTGTTGGTACTTAGACTATAGACTAGGTCGTTTCTAAGACGTTGACCCGGACTAGGTCTAGTCTTGCCTAATTCCCTATAGTTATGGCTCTGATACCAATCTGTCACACCCCAACCGATGGCGGAATCATCGGGGCGCGGCACTAGGCGAATCAGATTGCTCAAGAGAATCCATAACAACTATGTTGCGACAGTATTTATTACATTTGTTATCCCATACTAACAATCAGTACAATCACATAAGTTATCACAGATTTCTTGTCCTCTCGAACAATACAAATCCGACAACCTAGATTTTACGTGAGTTTCTAGACTTCCTAGCTTGATTCGATGTAGACAGCAACTAAACCTGCAACATACGTTAAAATAATGCCAATACAAAAGTATTGGCGAGTATACAGGTTTGATATGTAATAGTGTAATAGATAAAAGCTGCGAATTTCCACATACATAAACGTAATACACGATATATATACTCACAAAACTGATACTACCAGCTAAGTCCTCGAGCTGCGATTGCGATTGCTAAACTAGACCCCGTCGGGCGCAATAGTACTATACTAGTCATGGTGGGACGTCGCGAGTATAAGTCCTAGCACATATGTAACTAGCATCACGTATAACTATGCACATAAGTCATTCGCAAGTAATAAGTAGTTTAAGCATTTGATGTAATTCAATTTGATAGCAACGTATGTTACACCCAAAAGTGCAAAAGTAAAAAGGGTTCAAGTATACTCACAGTTGGTGTTCAGCAAGTAAACACAACTTGGTTGGATTAAAGGGAGCGTGTCCGAGATTAACCTGATTATAAATTGATAGCGTAAGCGTTGAACGGTGCGTAAATTGGTAAGCGTGTCAGAGAGTCGGACGGTAATCCGATCGGATGGCAATCCGATCAGATAGCCGGTCGATCGGATGACAATCCGTTCGGGTGGTCATCCGATCGGGTGACCACTCGATTGGGTTGTCATCTGACGTGTTTGTGTATGATGGCTTGACTTTTGAAGTTTTCGTTGTAGCATTTGTAAACAGAGAAGTATCTCTACCCTTCAGGTCGGTCGGTCGAACGGCAGTTCGATCGGACGGCGATATGATTCGTAGTACACTTCAGTGAGAACAAGTTCACAGCAGTTTGTCACTCGATCGGATTGTAGTCCGATTGGGTGGCAGTCCGTTTGGAACTGTTATGTAAAAAAAAATTGTTTAAGCGTTGAAGTCCAAACAACTCATGGTCGGGTGGTAGTCCGGTCGGATGGCAATCCGATCGGACGACAGCCCGTTCGATGTTCCAAGACTTCAAAAGTTGAAGATAAAGTTTAAGTGTGGGACCCCAAGGTGCAAGCCGATCGGGTGGCAGCCCGATCGGACGGCAGTCCGATCTGACGGCAATCCGTCCTGGTGGCCTGATCGTCTTGTCACTTGGTTGTTTTGATAGTTTGTAGTTTTATCGAGACAGTTCAATAACGTGTCAAACAATAGAAATCTCGTCAAGACTTAATGACCCGATTGGACAGGAATCACCCTAATCCGATCAGTTAACTGTTCGAGACGGTGTTTCGTGTTCAACCTGAAATCAGAAATCTTGTGGATATATCCAGATCTTGAACCAACACAACACTAAGATTGAGTAGGAGGTCAGACCAAGCTCCGAATCTATCGGTTTTTACAGCATTGAGTATAAAAGAGTTGAAAGAAAGTTAGAAACCATCTTTCAATCCTTTTTCACCATGAATATGTTCAGATCTGTGCAAGATCTTTGTTTATTCGTGTGGAAATCGTTCAGATCCAAGTTGTTCTTGGTGGATTGAAGCCAAAACATGAAGTTCATATGAACTCCATGATGACATCATCCTAGAACACCTCAAATCCATTGATTTCGCGGTTAAAAGTTAAGATTCGAAAGAGAAAATGATGGAGAAGTGCGTGTAGATCATAGAAGTACAAGATTTGAGGTAGAAACTTACAAGAATTGCGAGAATTCGAGAGAAAAGGGGTCCAAGAGCGTGCTGGTCGAGTGAGAGCTGTCACATCACTTTTCAAGTGATGTGACAAGTGCTATTTATAGGTGAAGGGGAGTGGAGGTGATGCAGTGCATCGGATCGGATGGCTGTCCGATCGAGCGACACCTCGATCGGGTGGCAATCCGATCGGATGGTAGTCCGATCGGATGGCCATCCGATCGATCGGTGGCATCCGGCGAGTTGTGTTTCGGTGTTTCGATGAGCGTTGCGTTAGTTTTGGTTACACATTTTCATATATATATATATATATATTATAATTAATCACAAAAGGTCGTACATACGTATTTACATTCCCTAGTTTGCGTTGCGATAGTCGGGTTTCGTTTCATGTTTGCGTTACTTGCGACACATCACGGCCATCGAGGAGGGTAGAATAGGTCCTCACTCAACATCATCGTGAGTGTTAGTATGTGCGATGAGACGTGTTATGCTACAATGATCAACGGGGTACCACCCACTCGTATTGCCATCATCGTCACGACGGTCGGTGGGGTAGTACGCACTCGTAGAGTCATTGTTAGCTCTAATGCTGGCGTTAATGTATTATGCGAAAATAGCGTTGTAATAGTGTAGTATGCGACGCAGTTACATTATGATCTGAATCTCTGGTGCTAGGCGTAACGAGTGTAGTGATTAGTAACAACGCACGAACGTGCGGGTTGTTACACCCTTGGAGTGCGCTGTAGGCGATCGCGTTATGTTGAAAGTCTCACCCTGGAAGGGTGTGGTGCGCTTTGGGAAGCGCGGCAAGCTTAATCCACGTTACGTTGGGCCATTCAAAATTCTGGAACGAATCGGTAAAGTGGCCTACAAGCTCGAGTTACCTGACGAGTTGAGTAACGTCCATGATGTTTTCCACGTCTCAAACCTAAAGAAGTGTTTGTCTGATGAAACACTTGTGGTACCCTTTCAAGAACTGAAGATCCATGATAAGTTGCAGTTCATCGAAGAACCTATTGAAATCATGGATCGGGAAGTTAAGGTTCGTAAGCACAGTCGAATCCCAATCGTGAGAGTTCATTGGAACTCAAGACATGGATCGGAGTTTACGTGGGAACGCGAAGATCAGATGAAGCTCAAGTATCCTCAACTGTTCAAAACGGCGGAATCAAATCCTGAGGCAACTGGTGAATTTCGGGACGAAATTCCCTTTCAAGTTGGGGATTGATGTGGCACTAGGGGAAAACACACAGTCATCTTGATCTACTTATCACTTCTCGCCATTTCATCCCTTTCATTCCTCTAGGGATGCTTATCAAATTTCGGGACGAAATTTCTTTCAAGTTGGGGATGATGTGACAACTCGTGTTTTGCAGTTCCTTTATGCTTAATACAGTATAACTTATGTGTACGTTATGTGAATCGTTATGTTGATCAAAGTTATTCCAGCGGTTGTGTTGTGTCATTGTATTATGGGCTTGGTTGATGATCAAAACAATTTATTAGTTTATAATTTTTATGAGTAAATGATACGGTTGTTAGAATTTTAAATGTTAGTAATAAAGACCCAAGTCGCACTCCCCTTATGTGGCCGCACACCCCTTCTCTTTCGGGTGGTTTTGGCCCAGTCTACACGAGCCCAAATCAGGTCCGATCCACCATATACTCTTTTGGTTATGTGGTTCTCATAGGGGTGGTTACTCATAATTCTTGCACACACAAAAATTACAAACCCTAGCTCTCTTCTTTCTCTCTGCAGCGACGGCAGGCTTTTCTCATCGTGTAGCACCACTCTTCTCATCCAAGCTATCAAGAGCACTTTACACCTCTCGGTTAGTATGAACAGAACTGTTTTAATTTTGTTTGATTATGTTCGGCTATGTGCGAGTGGTGATGAGTCATAACGATGATCATGGATCATGTTGATCTAGGGTTGTTGCTAGAAAACTTGATAGATGATCAAAACAATGATAAATCGCGTGAATGTATGATAAGGAAACATGAATACACTTGTGGCAGTAGAAACAGATTATGATTAGATATTCTTGGTGTTAAAATTGAGGTTAGCGATAACTAGGGTTTGTGTGATATTGATGATCGATGACTTTGTGCTATAGCATGTTCACAGATGTGTTAGTATGATGTAAAGGATTTTGAGTTACACTTATTCTGATTGATCTGTCGTAAATAATGATGATGGTATTAATCATGAGATGATGATTTGAGTTGATGTGGATTTGTGAATAACTGCTTTGTTCTTGTGCAACATGAATAGGAAACTGATGGGCCAAAAATGTGGGGGTGTGTAACTGAATTAGGGCATTAGTCGCACACCTTAACTTTGATCGCACGCCTTAACTTTGATCGCACACAATCACTGAGTCGCACACTCGGGCACTGGTCGCACACTTGGATTGGGGTTCATTTATTTGCTGGACTGCACACAAATTATTAGACATACATGGAGACATTTGGGCCACACACACTAAATAGGGTCACACGAGGCACGGGTCGCACACTCTAAGGAGAGTCGCACACTTGTTGTGGGCTGCTCCTTAGTGGGCCAAAACACTTCGTGAATCGCACAATCTCCCTCGTGGGCCGTCGATTGGATTGGGCCGCCTAGTCTCTTAAGACTAGTGTACACCTGGGTCGCACATAGGAGTGTGAATCGCACACTTCCTTTGGGCCTAGACTCAGATGGGCCGCACATTACGCGATGAATGCTATGAAGGTGTGATTTACTTTTATGTCATGTGAAACGATGTGTGTAAATACTTGTATGGCACTTGTTTGATGTATGTGAAGAGAATGTGATTTACTTGCGTATGAAACTTATTATTATTGGTGACCATATTAGGATTTAGTTGACCCACTGTAAACTTAAACAAGTAACTAGTCTTACCGAGCAAACCTAAGGTGAGTTCACTTCTCTTGAGCATGCGTCCCGGTGGGTGGGACAATCAAACGGGTATTCATGAGAGGAATACATCTTTTCTGGGTTAAACTGTGATGTTGGATAATACACTCATTCCTATCACTTTAAGTCCCATCTTACACCGAATTAGTTACCTGAGAGGTAACGGGGTATTAGTTGATAGTGTTATTAAACTTGGCAACCTCACACCGTACCTGAGAGGAATGGCGTGAACTAATGACCTTAAATGACGACCAATGTTTTGATAGGGGCATTGGGGACGGGCAAACAAACTGACGCCATCTTGCGGTACTCGAGTTATTATCAACATTGTTATTAAACTGAACTAAACATTTGGTAACTAAACGTTTTGTAAAAACTGTGACTCGCCAGCTTTGTGCTGATACACTTGTTGCATGCTCGCAGGTCGTTAGATTCTTGGATATGGAACTTGTTGTCTAGAACTGCTGGAGTGGTCGTGGGTCGAGAAACTTGCATACACGTGACAAGACTATTGGCTTTCCATGTATATACTTTTGAACATTGAACAACAATTTATTTTATGCTTCCGCTGAACCTGTTAAACTTTAAGTTATGTTTTGAGAATACCTTAATGTAATAAATGGGAACTTTTTATATAATATCTTGTTATTAGTTCAATGTGATTGGTGACTGGATCCTGGTACGTCACACGCCTAGCGGGGTTTCCGATTGTGGCATTTTGGGGGTGTGACAGCGCTGCGATAGCGTTTAAGTAACAATTGTTATAAATAAGCGATGTAAGTTGCGATAAAATGTGTTTAAGTGGTAAGCGTTATAATAAGCGTTTAAATACGAATACTGCGATTGAATAAGCGTTGTATTATGTGTTTAAAGTGCGTTGAAAATATAGTTTAACCCATAGCGTTAATCGAATCCCAAGAGCACAAGCGTTTACGAAGGAATACGATAAAAAGTAGGAACAACCGAAATACGGATTGTTACACCATCTCCGGCATGAACCATCTCTAGGGCTGCAAACGAACCGAACGAACACGAACAAGACTATGTTCGTGTTCGTTTGTTAAGAAATATATGTGTTCGCGAACCGTTCACGAACACTTATCGAACGAGATTTTATTTTCGTGTTCGTTTGTTAAGGAAATGAACTTGTTCGTGTTCGTTTGTGTTTGTTTGTTAATTTTAGGCAACGGTCGAAAACAAACGTTGACGAACACAAATGAACACAAACTAATGCTCATGAACACAAACAGACACAAACAATCATTCATGAACAGAATATATAATACATCGACACTTATTAGATATTTAATTTTTCGGAATTTTGAAGTATTGACATAAAAATAAAAACTAAAAACACTAATGAACTATCGAACACAAACGAACACGTTACCGAACGTTCACGAACATAAACGAATGAACACGACCTCTGTTCATGTTTGTTCTTTTAACTAAACGAACAAAATTTCTTGTTCGTGTTCGTTTGTTTAATAAACGAACACAAACGAACTTCCCGCCGAACGGTTCACGAACTGTTTGCCGGACGTTTGGTTCGTTTGCAGCCCTAACCATCTCACTTGCATGCCCCATTTTGGACAGATCTACTTATTCCGGTGACGGTAGTTGGTTTATAACCCGAATGTAAGCAGTTAGCTTAAAATAAATCAAACACATTCTTAGAATAAATCAAACACATTCTTTAACTTAAAATCACAATTATCTACATATTTCAAAAACTTATTACTATCTAGTAAGAAACAAAAGAATTTTTAGCATAATTTATGAAGTGTCAACTTAAAATAATAGAAAAAGATTATGATTATGGTAAATATTAAACATAATAGATGTTTATCATTATAAAAAGCATATAAGTAATTTGAATAATCTGTTATATCTTTTGTTTTATTTGAGATGATGTATCATACTTTACTTATTAATTTGAATAATCCTTTATATCTTTTATTTTACTTGAGATGTTGTATCATACTTTACTTATTTAATTAAATATATGAATTAATTAAATTCTCTATAGATGCTCTATTTATTTTAATTAAATAAATACAGTTAAAATATCATTATATTTGAATTAAATGATGTATTGAATTTAATAAACAATTTTAACTAATTAGTTCTACAATAATTTTAATGGGTATTGTTGATGCAACAAATACAAGACCAACGGTGGTAGCTGGACTGGCTAGGCAAAATGGTTGAAGGGTTCAACCTTGCCTAACGCAGGTCGTGGGGTCCCCCCACGTTTGCGAGACGTGGAAGGAGGTTTACTAGTTTATTGTTGTTCTTTGCTATGGATCCTCCTCTGAATTGTACTCAGATTCGGAAGTGGCAGCAAAGGGAATGTGTGTGTTGGATGTGAAAGGGAATGACTTGTGTGAAACAAGCATTCGATGTGAATGACCAGAGATTAGAGAATCAGAGCTGGTCAGGAGATGTTTTCTGAAGTAAATGAAGTGTCAATTTATAAGAGAAGACATCTCCCGAAGTGGAATGTATTAGACTAGTAACCTTGCTTGCAGTGGAGGGTTTCCCCTTTCGGGGGTTGAAGGCTTTTGACCCCCGGATAATAGTGTGCATTGTGCAGACCTGCTTTGCTTTTGCGGCTGCGGGTTGGTGAAGCGATCTCCAGATGTGACCGGCCACTGTTTCCGCATTGCTTTTCCCAACTCACAGCTTTTCAACCGTTGAACCGTTTAACCTTTTGAGCGTTTACATATTTAATCATTTTATTTAGTCTTGAGCTACCCCCGTCATCAGCCCCACAAGTTAGAGGTTTTTGGGTTTATGAGCTCAAGGACTTCTGACTTTTATGTGCGTTTTTTATTTGCCTAAAGGTTTCAAGGGTTCGTTGTTTGAAGGCTTGAAAGGTTGAAGGCAGTTAATATTTTGAATTTGAATTTTAAATAACTGACAATTGATTTGATTGATGTATGGCAGTTGATAGGGTGGCGGTTTTTGCAGAAGTTACTGTTTGCCATTATTACCCCTATTGTGGGTTTAGATTTATTTTATATTTCCAAAACTTATCCATTTGCTTCATAATTCTTTCCAAGTTTCTGCCATTTCTCTCCTTCTCTAAGGTTAGTTCCGGTTTCCTTTTCATCTTGCATTCTTCATTTTCCGTTTTCAAAAATGGGTGCTCGTAAGGACTTAGCAAAATCTTTTTCCCGGTTAACACAAGAGGAGGTAGATTTATTTTGTATGGAATATGGTATCGATAGAAAGTTTAACCCAACTGCTCCTGCTTGTGATGTTCCTGTTGATAAACCGACTTCTGGTTCGATTGCCCTTTATTGTAGTCATTTTGAGTTCTCAAATCTTCGTTATCCCTTTTCGTTTTTTGTTTTGAACTTGTTGGAGTATTATCGGGTTTCTTTTGGGCAAGTTCATCCAAAGGGGATGGCTAGGGTTTTACATTTTGAGGTTTTGTGTCGTGCTCTTGGGTATGATCCTTCCCTTTTACTCTTTCGCCGGTTTTTTCGTTTGGCTAAGAATGGCGATTGGTTTACTTTGAAACATCCAAAGTTGATACCTGCCTTATTTCGTCGATGGTTACTACGCTTGGGGCTTGGAAGGATCGCTTTTTCTGGGTTTCCGATGCTATTCTCCCATTTAAAATGGTGTGGAGGAATCCGGATGCCGTTCTCAATGATCCGGAACCTTCCGAGTCTGAATTGAATGATGTTTTTCTCCAAGACATCCGGGGGTGCCCTTCGAGGGTTCGTCCCTTTCCTGAACACTTACTAGTTCTATTAGGGGTTAGTAAAATTTGGGGGAATGTTGATCGGGATCCGGTTCTTATGAGGAGTGGCATGGGTATGCATTTTCCTTTTTTGCCTTCTTTATGCTTTTCTTAACTTATGACTTATATGTTGTTTGCTTTTTGCAGTCATGTCTGCTTTGGATTTTATTAAGAGCGACGATACTTCTGATGTTGTTTTTGAGGATGCTCCGTCTGTTCCTGGTGAGAATGTTGTGGTTAGAACTGCTGATCAAAGGTTTGAGGGCTCAGGTTACGTTAGTGCTGCTACTGCCAAGGGTTTTTCTAAGTCTAATGTTCCTAAGTCTTCAACCCGCCGATCTTCTCGTCGGTTGTTGAAGGCTGGTCCTCAATCCACTTCTACTGAACCAGTGGTCTTGAGTGATGATATTGAAGTTTCGGAAGATCAAGGTGTTGAAGCAGGTGCTGAGAAGGATAAAGAATTGGTTGTTCATGGTAAAAAGGTTTCAGGCAAGAAGGTTGTTGCCACTCCTGTTCAGGAGTCTTCGAGCAGGGACGTTGAAGGGTTGGATCCGGAAGGGATTTATGTGCCTACTTGGTCGGTGAAGAATGATGACAGTTTCAAAGATGCTGCTGTTTGTGAGGATGCTCTGAGTCACATTGCTCCTCCCTCAGTGCACGAGACTATTGCTGGAATGGATGATGACCTGATGTTGTCCCGTATGATTTTGAGTACTTGCAACCTTGCTGCCATGCTTCCTCAAGGCATTGCCCGTTTTCGTCAAAGAATGCAGGAATATGAAGAATTCTCCAAGAAGAAGGATAAAATGAAATCCTCCATGGCTGGGATGAAAAAGGAGATAGCTGGTTTTGCCGAGAAGGAAGCAGCATGGGAGAAGAAGGTTAGTGATCTGAAAAAGATGCATGAGATTGAGATGGGTGATTTGAAAAAGAGCTTCGAGGCTGATAGGTTGAAACTTAGGGCTGACCGGGAAGCTTTGTTTGTTCAGCAACAGGCTTTTGGTAAGGAGAAAGAGAGGTTGAAGGCTTCAGTTGCTCAGGCTACTGTGGATAACCAATGGCTCATAGAGCAGGGTTTTCACCAAGTGGTTACTTATCTATTGCACTCCAAAGAGTTTAACTCTGCTCTTGGTGACGTTTACACTAAGCTTCTTAACCTGGGGAAACACCAAGGCCTCATTGCTGGGTATAAACTTCATGAATCCGGCCATCCTTTGGAGAAGTCACCTCTGTTTCGTCCCGAGGCTTCTGATGTTTTTAAAGGCTCCGTTGAGCAAATGGAGAAGTTGACCTATCCTTACATCCATCAGGTTTCCACTTGTTTTGGTAAGGCTCTTGCTGTGTTGCAGGACTTGAAACCGGAGGGCCTAAATGAGAAGGTCTGTGCTGAGATTTTGGGCTCTCTTTCAAGGAAGAGATCTTATTCGGGGGATAGTGATGATACCCTTTCAGGTCAGCCGGATGTTCCCAAGGATGCGAGTTTGGAGGCTTCGGCGGTTGGTGGTGATGGAGGTGTGAAGACTAAAAAGTTGAAGAAAACAAAGAAGGCCAAGGGCGAAGGTTCTGGAGTTTCCAAATCTGTTGATGCTTGATTCGTAGCTTTCTTAGCACTGAAAACAATTTATGTTTTGTAATGTTAACTTGAACAATATTAGGTTATTAGGAACCCTTAAGGTTCCTGTTGGCTGTGTTTTAAGGCCTTTGTGGCCGCTGGAACAGTAGTTTAAGCTTGCAAGTTGTTAGGACTTGCTCTAACTTATGTTTGAAAGTCTTTTTGGGGCTTTCTTTTATATGATGTTATGTTTTAACTATTTTCCTTGTATTATTATGGTTTTATGCTTGTGCCTGTCTGTTAATAGGTTGAAGCCTTTAAGGTTTCGAGATATTGCCCGGGTGGCTTGAAGCCTTGAAGGCTTCTTAGTTTTGCGTCCTGGCTTGGTTTGTACCTTTGTGATTTTTGTCCAATTGACTTTGTTCTTTTTGGATTTGCTTTGTTCTTTTGTAACTTTGTCTTTGTCGAGTTTGTGCTGCCCTTATGTTTTTTATACCTAAAAGGGTTCAGTGCTGCAGACACTTAGCCTTGGCATTTTTAACAAGAAGAGATGGCACCTATCCTTTTAATTATTTCTTTTGGTTTTTTAGCCTTTTTTGTAGACTATATTTCTAAGGCTTAGGGAATATTTGGTGTAGGCTGCTCATACCCGTCTATGAGACAATTTTATTTTTTCTTAACAAGTCTCATGGAGTTGTATTGATTTAGGAACTCACCCCTTACATAGGCTCATTCAATCCTTGAACCTATTGAGCGATGTGGCCTGGGAGCTCATCCCCTTACATGGCCCTTGCCATGGAGTTTTTTGCTAGGTTCTCAACCTGATTTTGGGATAGAAAGACAAGTTTGATAAAACAACTTCATTCATTAAAGCAATACTTGCTTTTTACAAAAGGTATTCATAATCCTGCTTGAAATACATTTTTGATACAAACCAGACTTTCCCGTTTAAACATTGAACCTTTTCAGGGTTTTGCCGTTCCAATGCCTTGGAAGCTTTTTGCCTTCTGAATCAGCCAGCTTGTAAGATCCACCTTTGTGTGCTTCAAGGATGGTGTATGGGCCTTCCCATTTTGGGCCAAGCTTTCCTTGGTTTTCTTTTTTGCTGGCTTCGTTGTTTCTGAGGACCAGGTCCCCTGGCTTGAAACGTTCGTTCTTGACTTTTTTGTTGTAGTAAGCTTCCATCTGTTGTTTGTATTTGGCCTCTTGAATTGCGGCTTGATCTCTTGCTTCCTCTAGGAGTTGTAAATTCAACATGGTCTCTTTTTGGTTTGTTTCGGGATCCATGTTGACAATTCTTTGGGTTACAACTCCTATCTCGGCAGGGATCACAGCTTCGGATCCAAATACCAAGCTGTACGGTGTTTTCTTATGGCTTGTTTTTTCGGTTGTTCTAATTGCCCATAGGACACTAGGCAATTCTTCAAGCCAATTGCTTTCATATCTTCCCAATCTTGTCTTGATGCCTTCTACTATGCTTCTATTTGTTCTTTCAACCTGACCGTTTGATTGCGGATAAGCCACTGAGCTAAAAACCTGATTGATTTTGTATTCCTTGCACCAAATGCTGAAAGGCTTCTCAGCAAATTGTCTTCCGTTGTCGGTGACAAGTACTCCCGGCAATCCATAACGGCAAATGATGTTCTCCCAGACAAAGTCGATGACTTGCTTTCCTGTGATCTTAGCAAGTGGTTTGACCTCGGGCCACTTAGTGAAGTAATCTACTGCCACCAGTAAGAATTTCACTCCCCCTTTGCTTGGGGGAAATGGACCAACAATGTCCATTCCCCATTTATGGAATGGCCATGCCGAGGTTATCGGAACTAAATCATGCTTGGGACTTTTTGGGATCGGTGCATGGATCTGGCAAGCATCACATTTCTTCAACTCTTCGGCTGTATCGCGATGCATTGAAGGCCAAAAATATCAGAGGTTCATGAGCTTTGCAACTACCGACCTAGCTCCAAAGTGAGCTCCGCATACACCTTCATGAATTTCCTTGATCAAATATTTACTTTGCTCGGGACCGACACATCTTAGCAAGGGAGCAAGGTAACCCTTTTTGTAAAGGGTTTCTCCTTGTAGTATGTATTGCCTTGCCTTGATTTCAACCCTTTTGGCTTCCACTTGATCATTGGGTAATTCACCATTTTTGAGTAACTTTCTTATGGGAGTCATCCAGTTTGGTTCTTCTTCGGTAACCACGTCTTGAACCTCCAATTCATTAATGGATGGGGCCTTCAACACTTCTACCAGTACCTTCTTGGTGAGGTGGGCAAAAGTGAGGGATGCAAGCTTACTTAGGGCATCGGCCTTTTTGTTTTGAGATCTTGGGATCTGTTTGATGTTGCACGCTTGGAAGGTACTCATCAGTTCCTTTGATTTTTCTTTGTATTTTTTCATGTTGGGCTCTTTAGCTATGTAGCTGTCATTCACTTGGCTTGAGACCAGCAACGAATCCGTGAACACTTCAAGCTTTTCAACCTTCATTTCTTTGGCCAGCCTTAGGCCGGCTATTAGTGCTTCGTATTCAGCCTCGTTATTGGTGGTCTGAAAATCAAAACGGAGAGCATATGTGAATTCCAAACCTTCTGGGTTGATTAAAATTAACCCGGCCCCTGACCCTTCAACGCTTGAAGCCCCATCAGTAAAAAGCTTCCAGGCTTCATGGTTGGAAGGTTCAGTGGTGGTAGTGTTTACTTCAGTGGTTGTTTGGTTTTGGACTTCCACAATGAAGTCGGCCAAGACTTGGGCCTTGATAGCTTTTCTTGGGACATAGGTGATGTTATGTTCACCCAGTTCTATGGCCCATTTGGCTAATCGCCCCGAGTTTTCAGGTTTTTCAAGCACACTCTTAATGGGTTGGTCGGTGACCACTTGTATGGGGTGTGCTTGGAAATACCTTCGAAGCCTTCTAGCTGTTTGAACTAAGGCTAAGGCAAGTTTTTCAAGGGGAGGGTATTTTGTTTCAGCTAATTTTAAAGTTTTGCTGAAAAAATAAACGGGTACCTGGGCCTTGTCTCGCTCAATGGTGAGGACTGCACTGATGGCCTCGTCCGTGATTGAGAGGTACACCGATATTAACTCCCCGGTTTTTGGTGCCTCAATGTCTGGTAGGGAAGCTAGATGTTGCTTCATCTGGTTGAAAGCTTCTTCAGCTTCTTCAGTCCATTTGAAATCCTTCTTATCTGAGCAGTTCTTGAGCGTTTTGTAGAAGGGCAGAGATCTTTCGGCTAACTTTGAGGTAAAACGCTTCAAGCCTGCAAGCTTCCCGTTCAAGCTTTCAACCTCCTTTTTGGTCTTTGGTGGCTTGGTTTCAAGGACGGCTTTCACTTTGTTAGGGTTGGCTTTGATGCTTTGTTTTCCAACAATGTGGCCCAAGAATTTTCCTTCCTCGAATCCAAATGAACACTTTTCCGGATTAAGCTTCATGTTAACCTTTCTGAGGTTTTTGAAAGTTTCTTGAATATCATCGAGCATTTGATATTCCGTCTTGCTTTTAATAACCAAGTCGTCGACATATGCCTCCATGTTTTTGTCAATTTGGCTTTCGAAGGCTTTGTCAACGAGCCGTTGATAGGTTGCTCCTGCATTTTTGAGGCCGAAAGGCATCTTTTGATAGCAAAAGATCCCTTTGTCCGTGTGAAAGGCTGTCTTTTCCTCATCCTCTATTTTCATGAGGATTTGGTGATAGCCTTTGTATGCATCAAGAAAGCATTTGAACGAGTAGCCTGTGAGGGAGTCAACTTTGAAATCAATTTCTGGTAGTGGATAGCAATCCTTAGGACAAGCTTTGTTAAGATCCTTAAAGTCTATGCACATCCTCCAAGAGTTGTCTGGTTTCTTGACCATAACCGGGTTTGCAACCCATGACTGGTACTTGACTTCTCGGAGAATACCGGCTGACACAAGCTTTTCAACCTCTTGGCAGGCTGCCAGACTTCTCTCAGGTGCCAAGCTTCTTTTCTTCTGGACCACAGGCTTGACCTCCGGTGGTATTCTCAACTCATGCTCGGCAATGTCCCGGGGGATCCCGGTCATATCTTCAGGACACCAAGCGAATACATCGCTGTAGTGTGTTAGCAATTTTTCAAGGTATGAAAGGGTCTCTTGAGAAAGGTCTGGGTTGACCCTTATTCTTTGTTCAGGGTATTTAGGGTTTATGACCAACCTTTGCCTGTCTTCTTCACTGTTTGAACTTTCACCTTCAACCATGTAGGCTTCCTGAGAGGGTTGAAGGGTTGCTATGCCCCTTTCGGTGGGAAATTTGACTGTGCCATGGCCAACAGACACGGCCATGTAAAATGCACACTGTCCTGGTCTTCCGATGATCACATCATAGCTTGAGGGGATGTTGATAACCACAAAGGTGAGTGGTTGGGTTCTTTCTTTTAAACCTTCACTGAAACGAACATTAAGTGTCAGTTGCCCTAAAGGCTTGAGGGGTATGTCAGCGATACCTTTTATAGAGGTTCCAGAGGGTTGAAGCCTTGAACGTTCTTCATTGCTCAATCGGTTGAAGAATTTTTCGAACATGATTTCAGTGGCTGCCCCCGTGTCTATGTATGCCTTGCATGTTTGCAACGTTCCCACGGTAGCTTCTACCACGAGAGGGCTAGAGAGAGGGTCATTCTCCGTAGGGGGGAAACAGACACATTGAAGCTCCCAAGCTTCCAACCTCTGCCTCTTGTGAGGAACCTTTCCATCGAAATCTACCATATTGACTTCCTTACCCTTTCCTTCAGCCATTTTGTCCCGGACTCCCTTTACCAAATGAGCGAGTTCTCCGGACTTAACAGCTTCTTCTATTCTTTTCTTGAGTTGGAAGCAATCATTGGTGTGGTGACCTTTTTCTTCATGAAACTCGCAGTATTGGGTGGAGTTCTCGTTTTTCCTGCTTTTGGGGAGAGGTCTAGGAGGCCGAAAGTTTTGTTTAACTTCTTCTGTTGCAAGGATTTCTTGAGGGGTCTTTGTGAGGGGTGTGAAACTTATGCCTTTTTCCCTGCTTGAAAGGTTCCGACCTTCAGACCTTCGAGGGTCTGAACCCTTTGACCGCCGGTCATAGGAGTTGAAGTTCCCTCTTTTTCTGGCTGGACTGTTGCTTCTCTAGCCGGACCCTCTTTTTCTTTGTTCCTTAATGTCTACTGCCTCCTCTCCCCGGATGTGGGCTTCAGCCCTTTCAAGAGCTTCTTCTAAGGTCTTGGGTAGAGATTTGTTGAAATCCCTTGTAAGGTACTTAGAGGTGATGGCATTCATGAAGCCAGCCACCCTCATTTTCTCATCGGCCCCTACATAAGTCAGACCTTCCTTCTTGTATCGTTCAATGAAAGCACGGAGACTTTCATCATCGCGTTGTTTTATCTGAAAGATCACTGTTGCGTCTTTGACATATCGCCTTTGTAGGGAGAAATTGGCCAGGAAACCCTTGCTGAGATCGTCAAAGCTTCGAACGCTTTGAGCAGGTAAATCGTTGAACCAGATCCTGGCGGATCCAACAAGAGTTTGCATGAACATTAGGCAACACTCAGCGTTGGACCATTTCTCTATCCGAGCTGCACCGGTGAAGATCTGAAGATGGTCCTCAGGATCTTCAGTCCCATCATATGTCCTGATGTGGGCTGGCATTTTGATCTTTGACTGGAAATCATAATCGGCTATCTGCCTTGAAAAGCAGGAAAGGTTACTGGGCTTGTATGGTTTAGCCAAGTCTTCTTCAGTCCTTGCATCCACATTACTGCTATTGCCGTTGTTTCCCTGAGTGGCAAGCACTTGATTGATGAAGTGTTGCCATGGGAAGTTGGCCATCATCTGGGTCATCATGTTGGGCATGGGGTTGAAGCCTTGAAGGCTTCCTGGGCCAGCGGAGCAGTTTATCCCGAGGGGAGCACTCATAACAGTACTTCGTGCTAAGGGGAGCACGGACAGAGCTTGCTCCCATGTAGTTGTAGTAGATGCTGGATAGCTTGTCACTGGGGATTGTAGGAGCTGGTCAAGAGTTAGCTCATGTCCCAAAGGAGCACCACTAGTAATTGGTTGGGAAGAGAAGATAGGATGCACCGTAGGATTTGTCATAGTGGACAGATAAGGGTGAGGGTTTGAAA
The DNA here is from genome assembly GCA_030545235.1 of Helianthus tuberosus. Taxonomy (NCBI): domain Eukaryota; kingdom Viridiplantae; phylum Streptophyta; class Magnoliopsida; order Asterales; family Asteraceae; genus Helianthus; species Helianthus tuberosus. The sequence goes on along the minus strand of CM060439.1, from coordinate 92,605,684 downwards.
GGTTACTGGGACCAACCTCACTTCTTGTTGCAAAAAGAGGGGGAGGTGGCCCAGGGGACAATGTTGGTTCAGGTTCATCATAGTCTAAACGAATCCTCACTCCCTTTTCTCTTTCTTTATTCACGTGCTGGTTGAGAAGGGACCTTAGCACAAGGAAGTTGTTGGCAACCCCTTCAGGGGTGAGTTCAACACATGATGGGGCATCGGAGACACCGATATTGGGAGATGGAACTCCGGATCTGGACGGAGTTGGTGTGTTGAAGTTGAGGAACTCGGGTGTGCTCCCCGGAGTTGAGAAAGAAGTTGGTATAGCCACGTGAGCTTGGCTACTACCCGGAGTGGAAGCGTTTGGAATCTGATTTACTTCTTCCGGGGATCCACTTTCAGACATGGTGATTTTAAGCGAATAGAGCTACACTACTAGGTCTTTTTTGAGAAGAAATAGCGGCGTAGCCCCACGGTGGGCGCCAACTTGTTGATGCAACAAATACAAGACCAACGGTGGTAGCTGGACTGGCTAGGCAAAATGGTTGAAGGGTTCAACCTTGCCTAACGCAGGTCGTGGGGTCCCCCCACGTTTGCGAGACGTGGAAGGAGGTTTACTAGTTTATTGTTGTTCTTTGCTATGGATCCTCCTCTGAATTGTACTCAGATTCGGAAGTGGCAGCAAAGGGAATGTGTGTGTTGGATGTGAAAGGGAATGACTTGTGTGAAACAAGCATTCGATGTGAATGACCAGAGATTAGAGAATCAGAGCTGGTCAGGAGATGTTTTCTGAAGTAAATGAAGTGTCAATTTATAAGAGAAGACATCTCCCGAAGTGGAATGTATTAGACTAGTAACCTTGCTTGCAGTGGAGGGTTTCCCCTTTCGGGGGTTGAAGGCTTTTGACCCCCGGATAATAGTGTGCATTGTGCAGACCTGCTTTGCTTTTGCGGCTGCGGGTTGGTGAAGCGATCTCCAGATGTGACCGGCCACTGTTTCCGCATTGCTTTTCCCAACTCACAGCTTTTCAACCGTTGAACCGTTTAACCTTTTGAGCGTTTACATATTTAATCATTTTATTTAGTCTTGAGCTACCCCCGTCATCAGGTATCAAATATTGTGATGTGTTATGAATTATATTAATTTATTAATAATAATATTGTGAATATCTAATATTATTATCATTATTATATTATATCAAAAAGATTTGTTTATTATTTAAGCAATTATCCGATTTTTTTATTATTATTTTTAGCCAACCTTATCATATGTTATATGTATTTCTAGGTTATTGCCCGCGTTACACGCGGTTTAACAAATGAAAATACTTTGAAGCTATAATTTATAAGTCTATAAATAATATTTTTACGAATTTGAAGTTTTATAACATAAAATAATAAAAAAAATGAGGGACTAATTTTTAAGCTTTTTTTACTTAATAACTCTGCTTCTTGCTTCTGATTCTAATAGATTTTGTTTCAACATATATCATAGCAAAGTTGACATAAATTAGCATAATAAATCACTACCAAAAAGTGGTTTAAAGAAGAGCAGAGGCGACTCTTTTCCGAAAAAAAAAACTGTATCTTATCACTAACGATCCATTTAAATCAAAGCACGTGATCATCTTGATGTAAATACAAAAGTAATAGACTACTTAACATTTTTATATTAATGACCAAAGATATCAGTAGAGTTACTTCGTTACTGTTATAATTTAATTAGCAAATGAAATCAACTTGACTATTTTGATCCTACGTTCACGTATATAAACCAAACAAACTACAAGACTGGTACCTGGTATCGGTTCGGTTCAGAACCGGTCCGATATCATGCTCATCCCTACTAATACCCGACAATAAAGATAACTACATTTTGGTAAGAACATAAAAGTAGACTGTAAAGAATCTAGCACCATAAGTTTTGCCACACAACCTTCTTAATAAACATGAGATAACCGATACAAAACTACGACTAAGTTTTGAAAGGAAATTAACCAAACTAACCTCAAACGTTACGTTTGTCATAATAGTTCAAGTATAGCAAAAACATAATACCAAAATGCAAAGACTTGAGACAAAATATTGGTAAAATAAACAAAACTTACCAAAACTTTTCATCCGTTATCTTCTTCACTCGGTTGACTTTTTCTTCTTAACATCACTAACATCAGCACATCCTCTATTTAAACATTTATTATATTATATACTATTAATTTGAAAGTTGTTTGTGCATAGTGGGTTTGTACATGATGCTTAATGAGTTTTTGTGCATAGTTGTGTTGTACATGATGCTTAGTGTGTATAAATTTATAAAATAGATTATAATTACATTTAACCGCAACACTTTTTACACTTTCAACTTTTGTCTCATATACTTTTCATCTTATACATACTTTTCGTTTTGGTCTAAATTTTCGAGTTAATACGCCGCAACATGCACATGTGGTTCAATGTTTTTACCTTTACTTTTTCCCGTTTGACGGTCGTGTTGTGTTTTATGTTTCAGTTTAATTTTTGCGCATTAACAGTCGCAACGGCGTGCATGGTTCAACGTTTTTACGTCTACTTTTCGTTCGGTTTTATTTTTTTTCGTTTTTTACAAGCTTTTAGGATGTTGTGGCCGTTGACGACGGTGTGGCATAAATTCTACTTAGCATGGTTTTACTCCCCACCCAACACGGAGCCTTAATACTAGTTTATATTAACTTGTATTTTTTTTTCGGCATATCCTAAAGACAACACTTGTCTTGTGTAATTATATTATTTACTTTTATTTACTTTCAAACTTTTATATTTATATATAGTCTAATTTGCAACAACTCTATGCATTATTAGTGTGTTGTACAGGAGGCTTTAGTTATTTTATAGGCATCTCTTTTATTGCACTCTGTGTTGTTTTCTTTGTACACTTGCCAGACCCTCCCACGTGTTTCCAATCAGCTTCTTCTTTAACCCGCTTTTCTTTTCCACCACTGCTATCCATGTTTCAGTTAAAACCACAAACCCTAACTCAAATGGGCGTCTTCTCCACACCTTCCTTCCAATGCCTAAAGTTGTGGGTGTTGTTTAAGCAAGAGAGAGAGTGAGAGAGCGCAAAATGAGAAAGGGCATAGAAGAAAGGAAACCGAGAGGTTCCAGTCTCCGGTGACGACGGATCCACGGTGGCTTGAGGCGGAGCTACGATAGTGGTGAGGATGAACAATATGGTGGCTAGATTATGTTTACTTCACCTTCCTCGGCTCTCTGGATTGAAGTTGTTTCAGATTGTCGTGAAGAAAATTCCGTTAGATACAAGGTAAGTCCGACTATCTTCAACCATGTTATTCTAAGTTATACATTTATACCATATTCCAATGCTCGATTTTGGTATTTGGTAGCTGATTTAGCAACACACGGTAACAGCAATGGTTTGGTACTCCGACCAAACTGGTGAAACTCTGATTATATCAATCGGCCTAATGGCTACAGTAATGAACTAAGAAGTATTAGTCTGACTCTAGGGTTCTGTTACACCCCGGTAGCTAAAACTTGATTCTAGGAAAGTATTGTATGCTGTGTATATGCAAAGAAGGTAAATTATTCAAATTAGTTTTTGTAGGACTTTACTGATAAGAACATGACTTATGTGTGCTTGGTGTTGTTAGTTACTATTTTATATGTACTGTATACACATAAAGCTTTATGTAAGTGTTCTCATTTTTTGTTTTCATACTTAACATAAGTTTTGACACAGATTTCTGTTGGCCACATATCTTACTTTTGGTTTGACCTGATGATAAGTCCTAACTTGATATGGATGCTTTAGTTGTAATTTGATATACTAAAAGAGAAATGAAATTGTAGGCGAAACTTGAATTGAAATGATTTTCATTATTATATATGTTAAGAATGGTGAGAACTGATATGCAAAATTCATTGTTGACTTAGTTAACGGGTCTACTCGAGTAGTCAACAATCATGGACATCTGCGATAGAAGGTAAGTTATTCTCATGTTTGTTTTTTTATTATATGAAGTATTTATGGTTAATTGTCTTAATTTCTTCAGTATCAATTATATATGTGCTGAGAATTGGTCGGTGATAATTTTTATACATGAACGCATTCATGGCTACCCTTGACGCCTCAAGTCAATTGACGAAGTTGGAGGACACAGTGGATGTGACAATTAACGTCGATTACGAGTTCTCTGCACCGAAATTCTTCTATTTTTTCGAAGGAAAGACTGCATTCGGTGACCCCTTCGATGTCCCAGCAAAACGTACGTTGGTCTTGCATGCTCTTCCTTTGTCAAGACAGTCCTCCATAGGTAACAAAAAAATATTTTTTAAGTTGTTTGATGATTTTGAAATAAATTCGTTTAACACTTTTGGAGTTGTTTATTTCAGGAGATTGTATGTATTTTGAAAAAAAAAAATAATAACGAATTTTGCGTTTTACAGGGGATTTTTTCAGATATGACTTTTATCAAGAAAAACGAGTATTAAATTTCACGGCTACATTTCAAATATCATTCCTGTGGTTGGTAGAAATTTGTGCTATTAAACTTCTCTATTAGGTTCATTCTTTCACTAGGTAACTTGGAAGTGGTGGGTCTGAGCTCATTATTACCAGATCAACTAATGGTGTTTCTACAAAGCAATTGGTTCCCGGGAATATATGTGTTTCTATCATCAAAGGACATGTCCATTGCCACCACTGTTGTGCTAGCTGCCTAGGTATACCTCAAAATCCCACCACTTTTGTATAAAGTTAAATGGTGGCAAGACAGGTAGTCCGGGTAACGGGTCAAATGAGTTTGGGTTCAAAATTGAAATGTGTCATTCATTTAGCGGGCTGGGGTGAAATATTGGTTAGGTTAATCCTCTTTAATCCCTTCTGTCCAATTTGATATCTTTTATATGCATAATTAACACCTTAAACGATATTACTACAATTAAAATTTGAATCTTAGGACAACTTACCATGGGTTTGACTTGAATTGTTGTGTTGTTTCTGTTTAGGGACTGGGGGAAACAAGTGGCTTTAGGTAAGGAACATTCATGATGTTATTTCTTTTAGTATTATTATTCAGACATACAGTTTTATGTATATATTTTATATGTATAGTTTATTAACAACAATGATTGACTGAAAACTGATTACAAGTGGATTTGATAATGCCCTTGCTGCAACCAGGTTAGAGTTTTTGTTTAAGAAAATTTTGTGGGTTTTGACTTATTGAAGGGTTGTGATTAAGAGCGTATGATCGGGCCGCGATCAAGTTCTGAGGTATTGATGATGATCCTAATTTCATGTAAAAGAATATGAGGAAGAAATGACATAGGTGAGGTGAGAATTTGATTATATATTGTGTCTGATTTGCTTATAAATTTCTTGATTGATGTACGCTTTTTGTTATGCAACAGGCGAAGAATCTTTCAAAAGATGAATTCATCAATATACTCCGTAGGCAGAGCACTGGATTCTCTAGAGGAAGCTCGAAATATAGATGAGTGACTCTTCATAAATGTGGCAGATGGGAGGCGCGTATGGGTCAGCTTCTAGGGAAAAAGTAAGGAACCGTTCACGATCTTGATGCTTGATAGATGAGATACATACTTGATGTAACAGTCGTTTACTTATAGTATTTGCGGGTAGTTTACTTTTTCCATATAAATAAACGACTGTCAAGCTGATCCATGTAAGAGCCCGTCAGTTATTGGACCTACTCCTCTTCAGAGTGATAGAATGTAAAGGGTAGACAGGATGGCTAAAAAGGATATGAAGTTTAGGAAGGAAAATGGGTGTGGAGCTCATAATACAAAACGCATCACTAATAGAACAATAAACTATACTTGAAAATTGAGCTACATTAACAATCTAAACCATATTGAACCCCCTACAGTGAGAAGCAATGGTGGGTGTTCGGGTTATATAGTGCGACGTGCTTCATCCTAGACAGCCATGAATGTGCATAACTCAATAAAATTAGCTACACAAAGCGTTATGCTAACCGGTATTGGAACGTCTCTAATTGACAAAAAGCAAGAAGACCAACACATATCTGATATTGAAGCGTCTCTAACAAAAAGCATGAAGACAAACACTTTTTTGAGTCAAGCCACTAACTGATATTTGAGCGTCTCTAATTGACAAAAGGAAAGAAGACTTAACACATAGCAAAAGACCACTTTAAAAGATCACAAAGGGTCTAAAAAATTAGGTTATCTTTAGTTTCAGTAATCTTTTTTCTGTCATACACTTTTTTGGTGACCATTAGCCGCTAGAGAAGCTCAATTGCAGCTGGTGACTTGCTGATGGTTGTGTCGCCCAGGTGAATTTGCTGACTATTCCTAAGCCAGACGCAAATTATTGTAACTAGATGATGATGAACGTGCGTAGTACGTCAATAAGGGGCTTTTAAACCCTTAGCCTCCATCATGTTTTAGTGTTTGTTGTATATATGTCGAAGTTACATGTTTAGAATTGAATACGCTAAATCACATAAATCAGTTTCATAACCTGATTGACGTCTAGTAAACTGTATGAATTTTTTTTATGAGCAAAATCTTTAGAAAACAGACTCATCGGTTCCCTGGTTGTCTTTCTAATATACAAAAAAAGCACCATTATAACATTTTTTTTCAATAACAATACCATTCACAGTCTATATACTTTACCAAACAGATTCGAAAAAACCTCCAGCAAGCATTTCACCTCCCCCAACAAACCTAATACTTACTTTAGCGATTGTCCTCCTCCTCGTCGTCAGTTTCAGGGTCACACAAGTTGTCATCAACGCTATTGTGTTCGAGGAATCCTACCTTGAACTGCTCAAAAGTCATATCCGAAAACGGGTTCAAGCCCTTCTTATAATATATTGCGTCAGGACCCGAATTATGGGCCTCTATTTCACGGAGATGTTGTTGAAAGGTTTCGAATCTCCTCTTCTCCTCCTCAGCGGAAGGGTATGATTTGCTGTGCTCTAACTTCCACTCCATGAATATCTCCCGGTCTTTATTAGCCATTATTGCAACCTCTATGTATTCAACCAAGCGTTTAGAAATCTCAGGGAAAGTTATTTATAACAAAACTAACAAGAACCAAAGCATATGTGACCTAATATAACAGTTGAAAGAGAGGTTTTTCAAGAGAGAAAGTTAGGGTAAAAAAAGTTAGAGAGACGTACCGAGATAAATGGGATGAGAGAGATGATTGTGTATTGAATTTTGGTTGTTGCTTTGGTTTAAAAAGGAAGGGTAATGGGCTAATGGCGGTTGGTATGCCTTTTGTTGAGCGGTTGAATTTGAATTTGATAGGAAAAGGCTCGGGTTTAACGGATTGAAACTTGAAGGCATTCGTGTAAAGTGTAATACCGTGGGGTATCGTGGGGCTTGGGTTGGACTTGGGTTAGGGCATGAGTTGACACGTGTAATTTCAAAACTCAATTCAACAAACCCACTTTGGATGTGGTATGGTGGGCGTGGCTTGGCTGGCGTGGCCAAGCCACATCAGCTTTTTTTTTCAATATATATATATATATATATTTATAACCATTAAAAACTACATAAACATACAAAATAATTATTAAAATAAACATACAAAATAATTATCAAAATAAAAAACTATCATTCTTCGTCGTCTTCGTCGGTTTCGAACCCAGGAATCGTTGAAACATTATCCACCAAATCAGATCGAAGGTTGTGATGTATATCCCTTGACTTTATCAAAAATTCATTTGCCGATTTATCTTCGTCTGTTACGTTACCTGGTTGGGGGTCATCGTCATCATAGTAGGTAACGACCGCTCTACCTTCATCCTCCAAAATCATGTTGTGAAGAATGATACATGTGTACATCACGTTTCCAATCTGATCCTTGTCCCATAGTCGACAAGGCATTGCCAATATTCGCCACCTTTTCTTCAAAACATCGAATGCTCCCTCGACGTCTTTACGTGCAGCCATCTGGACCCTGTTAAACTTTAATCTCTTTGGATCTGTGGTACCGTGTCTTGTGAACGATTTTACGAAAACCCCCCACTCTGGGTAAATCCCATCAACTAGGTAGTACCCATACACGTACTCAATCCCGTTTACAAAGAAAGTTCCTTTGGGTCCTATACCATTTACCCGATCATTGAAAAGGGGCGAGTGGTTTATGATGGTAATATCATTATGTGAACCTGGCATACCGAAGAACGCATGCCATATCCAAAGATCTTGGGATGCAACCGCTTCAAGCATGATGGCTGGCATCCCGTGAAATCCACTAGTGTGAGCGCCTTGCCATTGGGTAGGACAAAGTTCCCAAGCCCATTTCATACAATCTAAACTACCTAGCATCCCGGGTAGCCCATGATAATCTGCGTGATGTTCCAATATTTGTTGCATGTCACTGAAGGAGGGCTTTCTCAAATATTTTTTCCTATAAAGTTCTAGAATATACGAACAAAAGTTGTGAAGACTTTCTCTAGTTACACGTGCAGACATTTTTAAATAGTCATCCATAATGTCCGAACTATTGCCGTACGCTAACTGCCTAAGTACGGTCGTGACCTTTTGCCACGTACTAAATCCTAATTGCCCGGTTACATCGGGTTTTTAACCGGGTTTTTGTTGGAAATAAACATACTTCTCCTCAAGATCTCTAGATATCCTTAAAAATAAGTTTCTACTCATACGAAAACGACGCCTAAACATTTTTTCATCATACTTAGGTTCCGCTGAGAAGTAATCGCTTACTAACAAATTGTTAGCGGTGTACCGTTCACGAGCGATGTACCTTCTCCTCCGTTTAGGTTGTTGAGTCTCTTCCTCATCGTCTTCGTCTTCCACGATAGCTTTCACCACCGCCGCGATCGTTTGTAGAAATATTTCCGCACCATCGTCAGATGATGATGACGATTCACTATAACTTGAAGAACTCATGGCAAGATTGTGTTTTATGTGTTTGATATTGTGTGAGAAAAATGTTAAATATGGTAAGATATTTATAAAGGAAAAAAAAATTTAAAAAACATACCCCCAACGGCTAGTTTGTATTGGCCATTCACAGCCCGCCATGTCAGCTTCCTTCCCCCGCCCCATGCCCGGCTTGAAACCCAAGCCCCAAGGGCCACGCCCCAACCCAAGCCCACCCGGGGTGGTGGCTTGGGCTATCACACCCCAACCGATGACGGAAACATCGGGGTATGGCACTGAGCGAAACAGATTGTCCAGAAGTTTCCATAACAATTATCATTATCAATTAATTTAAAGCAACATGTCCCATACCATGTCTTAAAAGATAAACAAATTATTACAGACAAAATCTAAGCAAATAGTTCTGTTCCGACAACTCAGATTTCATTTGTACAGACAACTATTTGTTGGCCTCTAAGACCTTATTCTAGCCTCGATTTCCTAGCAGATAAGCATCCTAAGCACCTGTCACATACATTAAAATAAAGTCAATACACATAGTGTAAAGGTGAGCATACAAGTTTGATAATAGCATATAGAGTTCGAAAGCGTTACGCATAACGAGCACGTACACAGAGAGAAATGAGGCATGTTAGTTATCGACATGAACCTATCGATACCAATGACTGCGGGTTGACTGCCCGAGGCAGTTCGTAATACATGATCACCACTGTAATCCATGCAAATAATTGTCCTTAACAACCCCCGAGTGAACGGGTGTTGAGTCCAAACTAATAGTACTATCGTTGCTAAGGCAGGTAGACAACATTCCATGTGTAAACATAACAAACAAGCATTCATTAAGTCACGTATAACATGCGGTAACGGTTAGCGTTTAAAGTATTGCGTAGTGTGTTCGATGTGATTTAGAATAGGTAACGTATGTAACACCCAAAAGTGCATAAAGCAAAAAGTGATCGAGTATACTCACAGCGATGATGGATTGAAGGGAGCGCTAGAGAGTAGGGTTAGCCTGAACAGTTAACGATAGCATAAAAGATAAGCGACGCGTAAAACGGTGCAAAGTACAAGTGGTTCGGACAGCAGTCCATTCGGATGGTAGTCCGATTGGACAGCCAGTCGTGCGGTTGGTCGTCCGTTCGGACAGTAGTCCGGTCGAATGACTGTTCGAGTGGATTGTTCCTTCCTTTGAGAAGGATGTGTTTGTGTATGATGGCTTGACTTTTGAAGTTTTCGTTGTAGTATTTTGAGAACATTGAAGTACCTCTACCTTTCAGGTCGGTCGATCGGACGGTCGTTCGATCGAACGGCAACCCGTTCGGTTGGGCACTTCAGTGAGAGTAAGTCCACATTAGGGTGTCACTCGATCGGACGGTTGTTCGTTCGGGTGGCATCCTTTGTGCATTGAACATGTTGAAAATTGTTTAAATGTTGAAGTTAAACGTCTCATGATTCGGATGGCAGTTCGATCGGTTGGTAGTCCGATTGGACAGCAATTCGTTCAACATTTAAACTTCAAGTGTTGGCAAAATGGTTGTGTGGGACCAAGGTGCAAGTCGTACGGGTGGCCAGCCGTTCGGTTGGGTTGTCCGTTCAGACGGCACTCCGTCCTGGTTAACCTGTTCGTCTTACACTTGGTTATTTTGATAGTTTGTCATTTTATCGAGGTATTTTGATAACGTGTTAAGAAACAGAAACCTCGTCAATACTTGGTGTTCCTGATCGGACAGGAATCACCCAAACCCGATCAGTGGATGGTTCGAGACGATGTTCCACGTTTAACCCGGAATCAATAATCTCGTAGATAGAATACGAATCTTGAACCAACACAACCACAATAATGAGTAGTAAGTCGGCACAAGTCCCGATTCTATCGGTTTTGAGTGCATTGAGTGTAAAAGAGTTGAAAGAAAGTTGGAAACCATCTTTCACTCCTTTTTATTGTGAATCTGTTTAGATCTATGAAAGATATTTGGTTGTTTATGTGGAAATCGGTTAGATCTAAGTTGTTCTTGGTGGAATAAAGCCAAAACATGAAGCTCTTCAAGAACACATGATGACGTCATCCTAGAACATCTTGAATCTTGATGATTTCACGGTTAAAAGTTAAGATTCAAAAGACAGAAAGGTGTAGGAGTGCGTGTAGATTACGGAAGTACAAGATTTAGGACGAGATCTTACCGGAATCGCGAGAAATCTGAAGAAAAGTGAGGAAAACGAGCTGGTCGGACGTCAGTTGCCAAAAGTAGAAAGTTTGGAAGTGACAAGGGGTATTTATAGGGTTACCCAAAGAGGAAAGGGGCTGGTTGATCGGCTAGGCAGCCCGTGCGGACAGCCTGTCCGATCGGACGGCAGTCCAAACGGTCGACTGGTCGAACGGCTGGCAGCCTGGTCGATCGGTCACCTCGTTTAGGTGTTCGGCGCGACGATTTTTTATGTTTCGATTGCGATTGCGAGCGTTGCGATGCGATAGATTTTCCTAGTCAAATTACTTTTAATCCCAACTACTCATATCTCGCACTATCTCTTCTCCACCAATTAACATATCTTTTCGATTGCGATTGAGTTCGATTGCGTTTGAGTTTCGATTGCGATTCGGTTGATTACCACACATAACATAATTTAAACATGCACAAGGAACACATAAGGCACACACACACGTATACAATAACCAAAATGCGTAATTCGAGTTGCGAATTCGATTGCGATTTGATGTTTATTAAGTTAGATTGACTAGCGTTTAATTGACTTTATCGCATTGTTACTTCCTATAGTTTACAGTCGTACGTTGATTAAATAGCGAATAACACACGTCGATTATTGTGATTGTTGACACTTACTCCACATAATACAGCTAAAATAAACACATAAAAGAAATTTACTACTAGTCAAGTCGCGCGATCGGTCGTTGACTTTGACTTTGGTTTTCGAAACACGGGGTGTTACAGCCTCCCCTAGTTGAGGGAATTTCATCCCGAAATTAGGCCGAAGCCGTAACAAACAATTGCGGGTACTTCGCCTTCATGTCGCTTTCGAGTTCCCAAGTGAACTCCGCGCCTCGCTTGCTTTCCCATCGGACTTTCACAATAGGAATGCGCGAGCGTCTGAGCTGCTTGGTTTGGCGATCCATGATCTCAACAGGCTTTTCCACGAAGTGTAATGTTTCATTCACTTGAAGATCCTCTAACGGAACATGTAAGTCGTGCTCGGCTAGGCACTTTCTGAGGTTTGAGACGTGGAAAGTCGGGTGTACGTTGCTAAGTTCCTCCGGTAGTTCGAGTCTGTAAGCCACCTTGCCGATTCTTTCCAGAATCTTAAAGGGTCCAACGTATCGAGGCGTGAGCTTTCCTTTCTTGCCGAATCGGACCACACCCTTCCAAGGAGAAACCTTTAGGAGTACGTAGTCACCAACGTCAAATTCAAGGGGCTTGCGTCGTCTATCGGCATAACTTTTCTGACGATTCCGAGCTTTCGTTAGATTGTCTCGAATTTGGAAAATTTTGTCTGTCGTTTCTTGCAATAGCTCGGGACCGGTTAATTGCGAGTGACCGATCTCGTGCCACACAATAGGCGATCGACATTTTCTTCCGTATAAAGCCTCGAATGGTGCCATTTGAATGCTTGAATGATAACTGTTGTTATACGAGAATTCGACTAACGGCAGGTAAGTATCCCAATTACCACCGAAGTCTATGACACACGAATGGAGCATGTCTTCAAGAGTACGAATCGTTCTTTCAGTCTGACCGTCGGTTTGCGGGTGGAATGCGGTACTTAGATTAAGCGATGTACCGAGAGCCATTTGAAACGTTTCCCACAGTCGCGAGGTAAACCGAGCATCACGGTCAGAGATGATGTCGCGAGGCGTCCCATGATTACAAATGATCTCGTTGGTGTAGATTCGGGCTAATCGTTCTACCTTGTAGTCTTCTCGTATTGGCAAGAAGTGAGCTGATTTGGTCAAACGGTCAACAACAACCCAGATGCTGTCGTGACCTGATGACGTGTGCGGAAGCTTTGTTATGAAGTCCATAGTTATACTCTCCCACTTCCACATAGGGATCGGTGGTTGTTCGAGTAAGCCAGAGGGTCTTTGGTGTTCAGCCTTGACTCTTGCACAAGTCAGGCACTTCCCAACGTAGAGAGCAATATCCCTTTTCATACCAGGCCACCAGTACTTGTAGCGAAGGTCCTGGTACATTTTGTCGGCACCGGGATGAATAGAATACCGGGATTTGTGGGCTTCGTCCATCAAAATCTTTCGCAATTCGGTCCGTTTAGGGATCCAAATTTGGTCCAGATAATGGAATATCCCATTCGGGTTATTCACAAGATGAGTTCCATCGTGATAGATTCGTTCCTTCTTCAAAGTGTGTTCATTAAAGCAAGTATGCTGGGCTTCGCGGATGAGGGTTTCGAGGTCGTATTGGGCTTGGACATTACGAATGCTGAGCAAATAGCTCCGTCTGCTGAGAGCGTCGGCAACGAAATTTGCTTTGCCTGGGTGATAATGAATCTCATAGTCGTAATCGTTGAGAAGTTCTACCCATCGGCGTTGGCGCATATTAAGTTCTTTCTGATCAAAGATGTGTTGTAGGCTCCTATGATCAGTGAAGATCGTACACTTGGTACCATACAGGTAGTGTCGCCAAATCTTTAACGTAAAAACAACTGCGCCTAGCTCGAGATCATGGGTTGTATAGTTCTTCTCGTGAATTTTGAGCTGACGAGATGCGTAAGCTATAACCTTGTCTCGTTGCATGAGAACACAACCAAGACCAAGGTTGGAAGCATCACAATAGACAATGAAGTCGTTGTTTTCGTCGGGAAATGTGAGAACAGGAGCATTGCAAAGCATGTGCTTGAGGGTTCGAAAGGCAGTCTCTTGTTCAGTTCCCCAAACAAAAGGCTTGTCTTTATGCGTAAGGGCGGTAAGCGGCACAATGATCTTCGAGAATCCTTCGATAAATCGTCGATAATAGCCCGCTAGTCCGAGAAAAGAACGGACTTCAGACGGGTTCTTTGGCGTAATCCAACTCTTAACTGCTTCAATCTTCGCATGATCGACGTGAATACCCTGACTATTGACAATGTGACCCAGAAACTGAACCTCCTCTAGCCAAAATTCACACTTAGAGAACTTGGCATAGAGTCGATTCCCCTGGAGTAACTCGAGTACCAAACGTAGATGTTGCGCGTGTTCGGTCTTCGATTTGGAATAAATCAAGACATCGTCGATGAATACGATGACGAAACGGTCGAGATATGGTTTACACACGCGATTCATCAGATCCATGAAAACCGCGGGTGCGTTGGTTAAACCAAAAGGCATAACAACGAATTCATAATGGCCGTATCGAGTGCGAAAAGCGGTTTTGGGTATATCCTCCTATTGAATGCGTAACTGGTGATAGCCTGAGCGTAGATAGATCTTCGAGAAACATGTAGCACCTTGCAGTTGATCAAACAAATCGTCAATGCGAGGCAAGGGATAGCGGTTCTTGATGGTTAGCTTATTCAGTTCCCGATAATCGATGCACATCCTGAACGACCCATCCTTCTTTTTGACGAAAAGGACTGGCGCGCCCCAAGGAGAGATGCTCGGGCTAATGAAGCCTTTCTCAAGTAATTCCTGGAGTTGGTTTGAGAGTTCACACATTTCGGACGGTGCGAGTCGGTAGGGAGCTTTGGCAACAGGATTGGCTCCGGGAATGAGGTCGATACGAAAGTCGATATCACGACTTGGCGGGAGTCCTGGGAGATCGTCAGGAAAAACGTTGGGGAATTCGCAAACAACAGGTACCTGAATTACCGCCTTTTCTTTATTTTCCTTCTCCGCTACTACAATGTTAGCCAAGAAAGCTCTGTATTCCTTGCGGGGATACTTGCTAGCTTGGACACATGACATTAGCTTGAGACCCTTCAAAGCAGTTTCGCCATAAACACACAATAAATCACCATTCGCGAACGAGAATCGAATCATCTTTTCGAATCACACAACTTCAGCATGGTTTTCACGAAGAAAGTCCATGCCTACTATGACGTCAAAACTTCTGAGTTGCATCGGAATTAGGTCGATTGGGAAGATGTGATTGTTGAGCTCGAGAGTACAATCACGAAGAACAGAGTTAACGGCGACAGTTCTTCCAGTGGCGACTTCAACATCGAACGTCGAGGATAGTTGGGAGCGCTTACGACTAAGGAGCTTTTCGAATTCGAATGACACAAAGCAATTATCGGCTCCAGTATCAAACAAACACGACGCATAAATACCATTCACAAGGAACGTACCATTGACCACGTTGTTGTCAGCCTAGGCTTGGCGCACATTGATGTTGAAGGTTCTGGCGCGTGCGGCTTGTTGTTGCTGCTGCTGCTGCTGTTGCTGCTGGTGAGGCTGCTGCTGCTGGGGCTCTTGTTTCACCACCCTGTTCGGGCACATGTTCGCAAAGTGGTTGGGATCACCACATGCGAAGCAGACTCGGGCGTTGATCGCGGGTGCCGGAGCCGCTTGTTGGCCTTGCGGGGCTGGGAGCAGAGCTTGATGAGCAGTGGTTTGAGCTGGGGCTTGACGGGGACCAGTACGGCAGTTGACAGTGAAGTGGCCGTACATGTTGCAGTGAGCGCAGAAACGACAGGCGAGACCCACCGGGTGATGATAAGAGCATGTCGGGCAAGCCGGGTGGGGGTCTGTGTATGCACGCTTTGCTGGTGGTGCATAAGAAACTGGTGCTGGACGGTGATGGGGCTGCTGCTGGGCCGGTACGGCTTGAAGTGGAGCAGCAGTGGTAGTGACAGCACAGTTCTTGTTGCTGGAGCTGCTGTTGTTGTTCTTCTTCTTGCGGCGTGAGGATTTGGACGATTGAGCGGCGGCGGTTTCAGCAGTTGGTGTGGCGGTGGTAGCTTGATGCAGGTTCTTCGAAGTTTTATCCCAGACACCAGCCTTGACCCGCTTGTCGTTGATTTCAGCGGCCAGTAGGTAGGTTTCTTCGATCGTTGTAGTCTTAGCCGCTTGCACGAAATCTGCAACACAGTCAGGCAGGGCTCGGATATACTTCTTGATTGCGATCTCCGGAGTCTTGACTTGATCAGGACAGATAATGCTGAGCTGCTTGAAGCGAGCAGTGAGTGCAGCGTTTTCTCCATCCTTCTACTTTATGTGCCAGAATTCATCTTCTAACTTTTGGCATTCATGAGGAGGGCAGAATTCTTCCAGCATGACCTCCTTGAGTTCGTCCCATGACAGACCGTATGCTGCATCATTCCCACGTTTGTTCCTCTTAGCCGTCCACCAGTCTAAAGCGCGGGACTGGAAGACGCCATTTGCGTTGAGAGTGCGTAGGTTATCTGGGCAACCGCTCTGTCGTAGTGTGACCTCGATGGAGTCAAACCATTGAAACAAGGTTGTAGGGCCTTCTTCTCCTGTGAACTCTTTCGGTCCACATGCCTTGAATTGTTTGAAGCTGAAAGCAGCTTTGGGAGTCTCAGTTTGGGATTCCTCAGACGATTTGCTCATGTTTTCGTATATCTCGCTGACGACTTGGGGAACAACTTTCGCCATTTGTTTAGTAATCATCGTGGCGAGACGTTTGTCAGCTTGCCTTCGGTGAGCATCTCGGGAAGCGCGAGATCCCGATGACGACATTGTCTGCATCAGACATCGTCACAGGACTCAACATGACATATTCGAATCTCACCTCGCAATCTTATTACTACTAAAGCTCAGGAACACATCAAATCACATAGTCACATAGACACGTAATCACATATTCACATAAGCACAGAAACATATAAGCACGTATAGCACAGAAGCACGGAAACACATTATATTTTGCACGCATTCACCTTCTCCTATTGCACATAGGCGTAAGGCAGTCAGAATACAGAAACCTATCTTTCAAAGTTCGCGGGCGTTCGAGGTTAGCGTTCGCGAATACTTGTCGAGTAGTATAGTAGTATAAGCGTATAACATAGCACAAGGTCGTCCATAATTCAGCGATTTGTCAGCGTTTTGAGATAGAATGCAGTGCGAGTCATGCGTGTCGATCGAAGTAAAGGCAGAAATCGAACAAGTCTCCAAAATTAAACACATAAACAAATAAACACACATATAAACACATAAAATCAACGAATCATCAGAGTCAGCAGTTGCGGCTCGGAATCGAAAACACATAAAAATCGAGGAATAGATCGTCTGCGGCTATTAGACTTCGACTAACCAAAGTAGCTCAACTATTCACATGGACTTGTTGTGCACATTTGTCCTTCAGGATAGTGCCATTGCCTCGATTCTTGGGCGTTGGGCACACATCCCGTTAGTCATATTGTGACTTCAGGTCGTTGGAGTCCGTCGAGACTTTGGTGAGAGTTTTATAAAACAAAATAAAGATCGGAACAAATCGTCAAGGTTAGGGCTTCACCCCTAGCTTAACAACTTCGTTCCTGTTTTCGATGAAATAAAAGAGAATTATGCGTCAAAGTATGGATTTCACTCCTATTTCAACGCAATTTCCCGTGTTTGTAGATAAAATATGGGTTGAACAAGCAGTTTAATCGAGAGTTTGCGGTTTTCACACCTGATCTCGACTTAATCGCTCATTCATATTTGAAATTTTTCGAGTGCAGTGATAGTGTAGCGTAGGCGAGGATAGCGAGGAACAGCAGGTATGCTCACACTTAGTCCCTACTGGACATGTATGAGTCGGTATGTTGGTTCCTAACTATAGACTTGGTCTCTAAGACATCGACCCGGACTAGGTCGAGTCTTGCCTAATTCCCTATAGTTATGGCTCTGATACCAATCTATCACACCCCAACCGATGGCGGAAACATCGGGGTATGGCACTGAGCGAAACAGATTGTCCAGAAGTTTCCATAACAATTATCATTACCAATTAATTTAAAGCAATATGTCCCATACCATGTCTTAAAAGATAAACAAATTATTACAGACAAAATCTAGGCAAATAGTTCTGTTCTGACAACTCAGATTTCATTTGTACAGACAACTATTTGTTGGCCTCTAAGACCTTATTCTAGCCTCGATTTCCTAGCAGATAAGCATCCTAAGCACCTGTCACATACGTTAAAATAAAGTCAATACACATAGTGTAAAGGTGAGCATACAAGTTTGATAATAGCATATAGAGTTCCAAAGCGTTACGCATAATGAGCACGTACACAGAGAGAAATGAGGCATGTTAGTTATCGACATGAACCTATCGATACCAATGACTGCGGGTTGACTGCCCGAGGCAGTTCGTAATACATGATCACCACTGTAATCCATGCAAATAAGTGTCCTTAACAACCCCCGAGTGAACGGGTGCTGAGTCCAAACTAATAGTACTATCGTTGCTAAGGCAGGTAGACAACATTCCATGTGTAAACATAACAAACAAGCATTCATTAAGTCACGTATAACATGCGGTAACGGTTAGCGTTTAAAGTATTGCGTAGTGTGTTCGATGTGATTTAGAATAGGTAACGTATGTAACACCCAAAAGTGCATAAAGCAAAAAGGGATCGAGTATACTCACAGCGATGATGGATTGAAGGGAGCGCTAGAGAGTAGGGTTAGCCTGAACAGTTAACGATAGCATAAAAGATAAGCGACGCGTAAAACGGTGCAAAGTACAAGTGGTTCGGACAGCAGTCCGTTCGGATGGTAGTCCGATCGGACAGCCAGTCGTGCGGTTGGTCGTCCGTTCGGACAGTAGTCCGGTCGAATGACTGTTCGAGTGGATTGTTCCTTCCTTTGAGAACGATGTGTTTGTGTATGATGGCTTGACTTTTGAAGTTTTCGTTGTAGTATTTTGAGAACATTGAAGTACCTCTACCTTTCAGGTCGGTCGATTGGACGGTCGTTCGATCGAACGGCAACCCGTTCGGTTGGGCACATCAGTGAGAGTAAGTCCACAGCAGGGTGTCACTCGATCGGACGGTTGTTCGTTCGGGTGGCATCCTTTGTGCATTGAACATGTTGAAAATTGTTTAAATGTTGAAGTTAAACGTCTCATGATTCGGATGGCAGTTCGATCGGTTGGTAGTCCGATCGGACAGTAATTCGTTCAACATTCAAACTTCAAGTGTTGGCAAAATGGTTGTGTGGGACCAAGGCGCAAGTCGTACGGGTGGCCAGCCGTTCGGTTGGGTTGTCCGTTCGGACGGCACTCCGTCCTGGTTAACCTGTTCGTCTTACACTTGGTTATTTTGATAGTTTGTCGTTTTATCGAGGTATTTTGATAACGTGTTAAGCAACAGAAACCTCGTCAATACTTGGTGTTCCTGATCGGACAGGAATCACCCAAACCCGATCAGTGGACGGTTCGAGACGATGTTCCACGTTTAACCCGGAATCAATAATCTCGTAGATAGAATACGAATCTTGAACCAACACAACCACAATAATGAGTAGTAAGTCGGCACAAGTCCCGATTCTATCGGTTTTGAGTGCATTGAGTGTAAAAGAGTTGAAAGAAAGTTGGAAACCATCTTTCACTCCTTTTTATTGTGAATCTGTTTAGATCTATGAAAGATCTTTGGTTGTTTATGTGGAAATCGGTTAGATCTAAGTTGTTCTTGGTGGAATAAAGCCAAAACATGAAGCTCTTCAAGAACACATGATGACGTCATCCTAGAACACCTTGAATCTTGATGATTTCACGGTTAAAAGTTAAGATTCAAAAGACAGAAAGGTGTAGGAGTGCGTGTAGATTACGGAAGTACAAGATTTAGGACGAGATCTTACCGAAATCGCGAGAAATCTGAAGAAAAGTGAGGAAAACGAGCTGGTCGGACGTCAGTTGCCAAAAGTAGAAAGTTTGGAAGTGACAAGGGGTATTTATAGGGTTACCCAAAGAGGAAAGGGGCTGGTCGATCGGCTAGGCAGCCCGTGCAGACAGCCTGTCCGATCGGACGGCGGTCCGAACGGTCGGCTGGTCGAACGGCTGGCAGCCTGGTCGATCGGTCACCTCGTTTAGGTGTTCGGCGCGACGATTTTTGATGTTTCGATTCCGATTGCGAGCGTTGCGATGCGATAGATTTTCCTAGTCACATTACTTTTAATCCCAACTACTCATATCTCGCACTATCTCTTCTCCACCAATTAACATATCTTTTCGATTGCGATTGTGTTCGATTGCGTTTGAGTTTCGATTGCGATTCGATTGATTACCACACATAACATTATTTAAACATGCACAAGGAACACATAAGGCACACACACACGTATACAATAACCAAAATGCGTAATTCGAGTTGCAAATTCGATTGCGATTTGATGTTGATTAAGTTAGATTGACTAGCGTTTAATTGACTTTATCGCATTGTTACTTCCTATAGTTTACAGTCGTACGTCGATTAAATAGCGAATAACACATATCGATTATTGTGATTATTGACACTTACTCCACATAATACAGCTAAAATAAACACATAAAAGAAATTTACTACTAGTCAAGTCGCGCGATCGGTCGTTGACTTTGACCTTGACTTTGACTTTGGCTTTCGAAACACGGGGTGTTACAGCCTCCCCTAGGCGCGAGGCGACCTAAGGTGCATAGTGTACAAAAGGCGCAGGTGAGACGATGAACGAAGAAGATGCAGCTGAACGACCCACCACCTTCTTTTCTCTATTCCTTCCACTTTTGTTTCAGCCAACTTCATGAAGGTTTGAAATTTCATTTTACTGGGGGCTAAAACCAAAACTAAGGTTGATTTAAGAACTAATATAGTACTGTATCATATCTTTGAATGGCTTGAAATAATTAAGATCAACAAAACTTAACCAACATACAATTTAAGCCATTTTGGCGCTATGATGGTTCAATGGTAGGCTCTATTTTAGGGCTTCAATAGCAACTATCTCACTTATCAGGTTTGAACAATGGCAAATTTGTTGAATAAAGTGTTTTGCTGTTTACATGTTTTTATAAATATATTTTTTGTTCGGGTGCAGCTATCGTCAATGTCAATCTGTCTAGCCAATCATTATAAGAATTTTCAGATACTTTAGTTTTAATTAGAGTTACCAAAACATAGTAGATCTATTTCAGTGCAGAGGTTACCAAAACTAATTTTACGCAACTATTCCCAAATCTTGATAAGGTGGTTTTCTTAGACGATGATGTTGTAATTCAACGTGATTTATCTCTGCTTTTGAGATTGACCTTAACGGGAAGGTCAACAGAGCAGTTGAAACGTGTAAAGGTAAGATTCGTGGGTCATGTCTAAACGTTTCAGAAACTACTTCATATAAACGTAGGCTTACATTCAATGTTTACGATGTACCCGCGTCCATCGGACGGGTGTCCACCTAGTAACAAATGAGGGTGTGAAATAGGTGGAAAAACACAATTAAGGTGAAACCAGGGAATGACACGCGTCACTCAAATTATATATTTATGTTATACCCTGTTGATATTACAACATTCATAAATTATTATGTCTTTACTACTATACTAATATTTGTATACTATATATACTAATATTTGTATGAATGTTTTATTTTTAGATTAAATCAAACATATTTTTAACTTAAAATCACAACTGCCTACATATTTCAAAAACTTATTACTATGTAGTAATAAACAAAAGATTTTTAGTCAAATTTATAAAGTGTCAACTTAACATAATAGAAAAAGATTATGATTATGGTAAATATTATATTTAAATATCGTAGTAAATATTAAACATAACAAATATTTATTATAACAAAAAAAAATAATCATATAAACAATTTGAATAATTCCTTATATCTTTTATTTTAATTGACATGTTTTATCATACTATACTTATTGAAATAAATATATGAATTAAATAAATACTCTATAGATGCTCTATTTATTTCAATTAAATAAATATTGTTTAAATATCATTGTATTTGGATTAAATCATATATTGAATGTAATGAACAATTTTAAATACTCTAGATGATAAATAGTTTAAATTTTATATTAAATTCAACAACTTCAATATTTAAATAATATAAAAATAATTTGGTTCCCGTGTTCTGATATAGAAAAAGAACACCTAAGTTATGAAAATTGGTGTATATATAAAAATAATTCACTTATGCAAATTTGTGCAGACATTATAAAAGTTACATCCTCTCTATATTGAAATTCGTGTGCTACACGGGTTTATAATCTAGTTTTATAATATTTGATAATATTTGATGTATTTTTTTTTTATGACGTAAAATTCCAATGTAAGTTATTAGGTTTAATAATACCATAGTAATAAATAAATATTTTATCATGATAAGTCCTTGGTTATAAACAATAAGTGTAAAATGTAGTGTTGATACGAAATAAGGAACAATGTTTGTCAATAATTTGCGTTAGACCGCCAGTAATGGGGCGTTTTTTTTTTAAATTTAAAAAAAAAAACGCCGGAACACGCCCCTATACCATTACACCCGGGCGTTTTTGAGCGTGTTTCGAGAAAAAATTGTGCCCAGCGTGGTTTAAAAAACGCCGGAACTCTATTTCTTTACCCAATTGAACCTTGCCATGTGTGTATACTTAGTTTTAATTAAAAAAAACAAAAGAAATTAGTCCCTGCAGGTTTTGTTCTTGTGGGTTTTAAAAAGTAAAGTTGCAGGTTTTGTTCTTGTGGGTGAAAGGAAGAAGAAGAAGCTTTTTCATTTTAGTCCCTGCATTTTGATTATATTTAAAAAAAAGATTTAAACTTCAAAAGTCTTTAAAAAAGGATTTTGCATTTCAGTCCCTAAAGTTTTAATTAGTTTTAATTAGATTTTGGAAATGTAATTTTTTTTTACTTTTGAATAGGTTTTTTTATTTCTAGTATTGTATTTTTTTTAATTTAATAAAGTATTTTAAGTTTTTAATTAAAAAAAATAATTGTGTAGTGATTGGAAGGGGCGTTATTGGGCATTATTCCCACTACGGCACTTTTGCAATAACGCCCAATAATGCCCCCATGCTGACTGGACTGCCACATGGCAGAAAACGCCCCATGGTGGGGGCATTATTGAGCTAACCACTACGCATGGTCTTATAGATGCTTTATGGAAAGTATATGTAAAGGCGACAAATTATATCAATATAGGCTAGCATTTCGGAATGAGCATTTTTTTTTTTTGACTGGCTAATTTTTTCCCATTAAATACTTATACCTCCCAAGGATTGAACATTGATATTCCCACAAGAGATAATTCCTCTTGATCACTAGGCTATAGCCTAAGTGGCAAGCACTTGTAAATTAAAGGTGATACATGAATGTATTGGTGTATTAAGGCAGGAGATGTGGACTCGGTATGGCAGCGGCAAGATGGTGCAAGATGGGTGTAGGAGTGTGAGAAAGAACGACGGCAAAGAGAGATACGTAAAAGGGTACTGGTTCAGCCGAATCCGTACCAAAAAAGAAACACTTTTAGTGTTATATGTGTGTGTATTTTGACTTCGCATCGGTAGAAATTTCAACATCGAACCCAAAGGATTTGATTTGGGTAAAACAAACGTGTTAACTTGAGGCTAATAAAGTTATACGAGTAAAAAATGACCACTATAATCAAATTTATCAACTTAAAACAGGTTCAAATGTGCCACCACCTCTACCATTATCGTTGTTAGCATCTTGGCCCCCACTGTTATCGCCACCTTGGCCACTACTACCCACCAACATCGTAAAAGCAAGTACAGCGGGTGAACCCGTTTTGACATTCTTTTTCATAACTCATCTCAAGGCGAGCCGATTTTCGCCATAACCCCTTTTGACCCAAACAAAATTGTATTTTTATAAAACGGCCCGTTTTAACACAAACTCAGTTTTTTTCGAACACGTTCCAACCCTGCCCGTCCATTTTACCAGGCTTAGTAACCAAAAGAGGAAATGAACGGACATGGCAAGCGAGCGGGGTTCTTAAATAGGTGACGTCCCTGCGTGAGGAGAGAGGACAAAGAAGGGGCAAAGACTCACGGGAATGAAGCGGCACCACAAGCTGATATAGACGCTACGAGATTTCAGGAACACTGGGACAACACATCACGCCGGGGGAGCGGGGAGCATAACACGGTTTATTAACTTGACTTGATGCAGGGTGCTAAATTGTGGTTATTAAATGAGGAATAAGTAACATGAGTAATGTTGTGCACTGAACCATTTTATATGTTATTTGGTAAAACCTCATATTTTTCATTCTGGGGGTGTGTTTAGAAATGGTATTGGAGCAACATCATGGATTGTCAGACCGTGACGTCAATCAGTAGCCGCACGACATTAAATCATGTTAAAGGGGTGACAAACGGAAGTTTACTATAAACAGAACTCGACATGAATCCATCACAGCTCAACATTTGAGTAGTACCAGCATAGTTGACAAAAATTGTAATCCTTAATAATTCATCAGACACTGATCAAACGATAAAAACCTTAAAATAAACGAAATAAAACATCAAAACCTGAACTGGAAAGTACAAAAAAAAATATATCTTTTTAAATCCCAACAAATAAATTCAGTAATTCATCAAGTCTATACATGGAAACTTTTCACAAAACAATTAATACACATCTGCTGAGAAAAAGAAGAAGAAGAAGCATGAAAAATGGCAACAGAATACTCCGTTTCATTAGTAGATCAAGATTAGCAAACCCCCAACTCAATGACAACAAATATGATTTAAACACATATTTAACTTTTGGATTTGGAATGCTTGATGAGCCAATCAATGACCGAGTCGATGTTTGTTGAGTTCTTGCACGAGATCATATAGCAGCACACTTCTCTATCCGTGATCGATTTCAGATCCCTGCATAATTGTTGTATAAATATATATATATATATATAGTTTATAAAGCGTGTATGGTGTTGTAACGTGTTACTTACATCTGATCAGTTAAGGCTTGCTTAGAGAGGGCACCCTCCTTGTCGATTTTGTTTCCCAAAACAAGCAAAGGTATTCCACTTAACGATGGCTTGCTTAGCAGATCGTGAAGTTCACTCTTTGATGTGCTTAAGTTATCCTGATCCGCAGCATCAACGACATACCTGAACCGCACAGAAAACCCACTTGTTATGACCCAAACCCGTTTTAACCCGATACCCCACCCGTCAAGCTATATAATGTTAACCCGTTTTAGGGTAGTGGCATCAGTAAGGGTGTGAATTTCTGACACAACATAGATCTACTACGATATTCACGGTTGGTGTTAGTCTAAATGGGTTCAGTTCAGTTCAGGTCGAACCCGCAAACACGTTTTAACTAAACTAGCCGTGTTTGGGTTAAACTGGCATGTTTATTTTTTAAAAACAATTTAAGTAATGTGTTTTATGCCAAGAGTTTACAAGATAAAAGAAAAATGGGCATCAAGTTTTATAGTTTAAACATAATTGTTTTATATACATCTGTACTTATTGCCATAAATATGTAACTTTAGAGACTTAATATGCAAAGAGATAAAAAGAAAACCGTATTTGGGGTTAAACATGTTGTGCTTTGTGTCAACACAGGGAAAGTCATGTTGTTTTTGGGTTCGTGTCGGGTTTGACCCACCAACTCGCGAACACGACCCATTCAACACCCCTAGGCATCAGCGTAACCAAAATAAAAATTCCAACTAAACAAAAAAAGTAATATTCTGTAATGTTGAAGATAAGGAATGAGAGGGAATCATACACAATGGCAGAAACTGCACGGCAATATCGCTCCCACATGCTGCGAAATCGGGGCTGACCACCAAGATCCCATAGCTTTATTGTTACATTTCCTTTTGTTACCTTGCGCATATTGAATCCCACCTGAAAACTCAAATTACATTTTTTTGTTAAATTATTGACATTGGGACGCACATTTATTACTTAATATGGCATGATTTCAAGAGTAAACTCACTGTAGGGATCATATCTTCACTATATCCACCAGTCTAAAAGCAAAGCAAAGCAAAAGAGAACAAACAGTTTTTTCAGCACACAAGAACAAGATTAATTTAACTGATACAAATATGAAAACAGTGTAATTTACTTACAGCAACAACGTTAACAAGCGATGTCTTCCCAGCATTCTGGAGCCCTATCAAAGAGAGCTCCATTTCTTGCTTGAAAAAGAGGCTGCAACATATCACAATAAGATAAGTTCATCTAGTTGTAGAAATGAAGTTTGTATGATAGAGATTGGGACTGACTTTGGGAAAAGATCTGAGAAAGAGGGGAAGGAGAACTTTATTGCAGAAAGCATAAAGGGAAAATACAAATGATCAGGGCTATGCCCTCTCTCCATGCATCATGCAGGAGCAACAACAATCTAACAAAGTCTTACCTGACTACCATTACATCATTTAATCATACTTATTATACTATTTCTCTCTAACAAACTTTTTAGCCACTTTCAAAAATTCCTCGTTTGCCCCTTCTAGCTAGAATAGACGTGCATCATTTTGGGCCCTTCCTTTGTATGTATTGCTGATCCATTGTATTATTATAAGGTCATCATGATTATTAAGTTTCAATCAAGTCTATCTTAAGGATTATTATATTAACAATAATCTGATTATTGTTGGAATAACTATTTATTTTTATAAATTCATTTAGGATAAAATTTTATTTTTGTTAACTTGTATCATTAGGATCATTGTTAGCATGTATTTATCTCTTATGATGCATTTTTTGATGTTATAATTTATGTAATTCATGATCTTGCAAGCTTGTGTTGAGAGTGTGGCAATCTTTTTGATAGGTTCAATGATTTTATCAATGACAACGAACGAATGCAAAATCGATCTACTTTCTAATATTAATTACTTTCAAGAGGTAAGATCTGTCCTATGATGCCTAATATGTAGTAGTAGATCATCCTCCCCTAACCATACTTTTACAGGCTTCCGTAGGACATAATATACTTGTCATAACTAACTAATGAAGTAGCATAATTCCAATATTAGCCAAGAAAATAGCATATTTCCATATTTGAGGCCCAAAATCTTGATATTATGTCCCATTTGCTGATAAAAATATAGAATCTTACGAGTTAAGTCAATCACATGAAGCTTAGTTGGAAGTCACAATGAACATACATGTATAGAAAGAATATGATGTTGATTTTGTTTCCGGAGGCGGAGACGTTAAGCACACTGACTTTAGGGTACCAAATGATTTACTCTGACCATATATCAACAAAAGGTTAGTCTTTGGTCCCTACTCTACGTCTCTACCTAAGAAATAACTTTAAGATACAAAGCAAGCATACATGACTGCATAAGGATGTTTGCATAGATTGCATCCAAATATAAAATGCTTCAATATTCGAATTTTTTTATTAAACTTTCTTAACCAGAGAGAAGGATGATGAAGGTTGCAAGATTAAAGAAACAGTAGGTTGATCATATTGCTAAGCTTTAATGTCACTATAGTTGGGATTATTAACAGTATAGTAGTAATTACTAGAATCATTAGTGATTTTTATAAGTTCTAGCAGAATAGTTTTTTTTTTTTTTTTTTGGATTATAAGCTTAACAAAATTAGTTGACATCTTTTTTCTTAAATTTAGTCAAAAAAAAAACACCCTTACATGTAATTTCTTGGGTGCTTTTTTCACGAGAAAGGAACCTAAGCTCTAGAACTTAATTTCTATATTGAAAAATACACATGAATGATGCAGTCATACTAATGTTTAAACTTTCCAAGAAATCATATTATAATGTTTAAAACAACCAACATCAAAGAGACACCAACACTTTCTTATGGCGTCTGAAAGCATAAACAAGAAAATCCACATTAATATGAAGATGACAGGATGTGTTTAGAAAGAAAAGTTATCTCCATAACGAGGGTGCTCTGTGGGCACTAAAAACTGTCATTATTCATGTCCAATACATGTGTATTAATCTAGAAGGGAAGGGATTTTCTTGTTAATGTTTTTCTCATCTAAATTAATTAGCTTTTATTCTATCAAATACATGTACATACATACATACATATACAGGGGAGGGTTACTAGAAATATTGCAAGAACTCGCACTACCATATGATATATAACCATTCATTTCTCTATGTATGTATCTAAGATTCTAAAATGACTGCTAATATACAAAATTATTACACTTGATAAGCGTGAATTATAAACATCCATGTGTATGAAACTTATTACCAGTAGCAGGCAGAAAGAAAGCGGATAAAAAGAAATCATTTAGTATATTATACACTTTTCATTTAGTTTTTTTTAATATTAAATGAATGATTTACACTTAAGATTGATTCTGGCGATATTTGTGGTTCTGTCACCTACATATACACGGGTGCATTCAAGTGAGAACTACTAAATATTTAGTAACCATTTGATTCACAGGTGTATTTGGAGCTGCGGGGAAGAATCCTCTCTTCTATAGGTGAGATTATACTGGGTGGGTACGGTTGATGTTGCTGATGATTCACCAAGGTATGCAAAAAACATTACAAACTATAGCGTATACCGTGAATACGCTATTTTTAGAACCGCTGTGTGAAGCGATTCTCATTCACACACACAAAGAGACAATTTTTCTACATTTTTGGATCCAAACTAAACATATCTAAATCATCAACCATTAACACAAAATTCTACATTTCCACATGAAACACATAACAGATCCCCTAATTTCTCAGCCCAAAGATAAACCCAAATCAATAACAAATAACTGAAATGAATCAACAAAAACAGGATTACCTTCGAAGCCAGTTGAGAAAAGCTTCCCATAAACCCATGAATTTGACAGTGAAAATTGAAGTTTTGACTGGTGAATTCTTCTTCAAACTGGATGAATGAATGATTGCCCTAAAAAAGACAAATTGGGAATTCAGGAAAGTGATCCATCATTAGCAGCTCAAGTTTGCTGTGTTAAACCTACGTGGACCAATGAAAATTGAGCCGTTTTGTGGGACGCCAGAGTGGCGCGCGTGGGACGCACGTTGAATGATGAATTGATACACCTGGCTGCGTGGAGGGAACGTGCGGGTGGTTAGATGGGGAGAGATACAGTTCATTATCTTCAAATATATGCGCGGCTTGGTTTTTGTTTTTTTGTTAACGTACAACTAAATCATCTGATAAAAAGTTTTCATCAATTTGAGTCGTTTACGTTGAAATGTGAATTTAAACCGGTATGTACGTCAAAACTGGCATACGCCACGTGTTACGGATGCGGCACCTTAGTTGTTTATTTATGACGGCACGTTATGTGATGTGTTAGCCATATGAAAACACGTATTTCGACGTATCCGATCTAACTCGGTGTAACTCATATAAGCATTACGCTTACAATTTACGATGATGACATTAACGTGTAATACCCGCACGTGACATTAAGTGTTTTTTACTTGACATCAACGCCATTTGAAATAAATAAATAAATAAATAAAAAGTATGTCTCAGTCGTTGCGGTGTAGAGTTGTAACAGTAACTTCAACAGCCGTGTAAAATCGTAAATGTAATTTAGACATTAACATGGTTTGGCATAGATATAAAAAAGTATAGTAATTTATGACACACTATGGTCTAAAATCGTAAAAGCAATTCAAAGAAAATGAGACGTTAAGTTATTAAGTAGAAAAGGTTGGCGAATCAAAGTTATCAATTACAAAAACTTAGAAGTGAATGTTTAACCTACTAACTTAAATAATAGGGGTGTAGATGTCAATTTAGAAAGTGTAAGGACCAACTTTTATTTTTTATAATCTAATAAATAAATATTAAACTATATGTAAGTAATTAATTTTAACTAGCAATAAGACCCGCGCGCGTTGCGGCGCGGGTACTTCGCAAACATCAAATAAATTAGTCCAAACGTTATGTGATGCAATAACCATATAAAACACGCGTTTAGAAGTAATCGATTGAACTCAATGTAACATATATATATATATATATAATGTGATTGGATCAAAACATAAAGTAAATCAAATTTATACCGTACAATCATAACGTATTACATGTGACCCTAGTCATACATAGAAAATGTAACATGTATAACGGAAAAGTTGACACGTATACTAAAAAGAGATTAATTAGAGCTTTTAAAAAAAGAAATCATAATTTGACTCCACTCCAATCGAAACAAAATTTACATAACATTCATAAAATAATCACGAAAACATATTATATTTGGCCCGAGTCGTTTCCCAAAAAAGTTTATGTCGAAACATACACCAACTCGAATTTATATAGAAACGTACATAAAAATGTGCACGAAAAAAATGGTATTTTTGTTAAATGAAAACGTATTATATTTAACCTGAATCGTTTCCAGGAAAAGTTTACATCGAAATGTAGAGCAAATCGAACTTATACTGACACGTACACAAAAATATGCACGTAAAAAAATAGTTTTTTTCTTAAGTAAAGGGGCATAGTGGTAAACTCGAAACAAATTATTAGTAATAACTTAATAGGTTAAATACGTTCTAAAAACCGTGACAAGTAGCACTAATGCCACACCACTGACAACGACCACCAACATTAGAAGATCTCGTAAAAATAAAATAAGTAAAAAATTAATACCGAACGAAAAACAGACGTAAAATCGTTGAACCACGCACGCCCGTTGCGAAGTGTTAATGCGAAGAAATTAGCCATAAACGTTAAATATTGAAAATAATAACTAAGTCGATCTAGGACCCGCGCGTTGCAACGAATTTGTTAAACGAACAAAAATAGAAGCGTTGTGACCGCCACCCACCTTTTGTTTTAAGATATAGTGTAATGTTAGTTTAAACTTAGACTCGTTAATTTATAAGATTAAGTTTTGGTATCTTTTAAGGTTCAGTCCATCTTAAATCTTTATTCAATGTAACACATGAATAACATATTAATAATTTCATGACATCTGTTTTGGATTTTTCTTAATAAATTAAATTTTAATAATTGGAATTATAACTCAATGACCAGTGACAATTCATACGGAAAATTTGAGCAATACAACTCTTAGCTTTCATTTAGGTTGTCAACAAAAGTTTTGTGGAGGATGGGGGAGAAAGTTATGGGATCATATTTTTTTCCTATCGTTATGTTTCAGGTTATATGTTCTAGTCGGATATTCAATTCGGGTCAGGTCAAACAATAATAACCCGAAATAAAAATACATAATCTTCATTTATTCAAATAACACGTTTTTACACATAAAAAACTTTACTTAAAGTTTATAAACAATTATAAAAACTTACTAATAGCTCGTTCTTCACATTTTTTTAACTCAATACGAAAATATGTATAAATATTTTGGATAATAAACTTGGTAGAGGTAAGGGATTTTTAGGTAAAATAATTGGAGGTGGCGGACGTATATAATTTTAAAAATTTCGTATGGAAAATCGGAAATATTACACTTTTAACCAAAACATTGACGAGAGCAGGTGCAGCCCCCCCCCCCCCCCCGGTACCTTCAAAGCTACGCGCCTGATTTTCAAGTCAATCTCACCATAACGAAGAAAAAGAGAAAATACCATGGATTGAAAGAAAGTAAGACACATATCTTCATGTCCTTATTTGTTTGTGTGTGTATATATATATAATCAAAATACAATTTGTCTCAAATCTTGCACTTTTTTTCCTTATGTGTTTTCATCTTTTGGAACCAATCATTTACACTCTTTGTTCATAATACTTGTAAGTGTTTCTTATCGACAGCATGAATTACACAAGCATTCAAAAATCATTGCACAATTTGACTTTACAGGCTTCATTGCCAAAAAAACATCTATAGATTGTTGTGGTTGCAAATGACAAAATAGATGATAGTGATAGAATGTAAATCCCTTACCTTCTCATTATCACCAATCCAATATAAATAGTACAATAACCGAATCGCCTAAACTAGAGGCAATATTTACAATTAACAATATACAATCGTTTCCTAATATACACATATTCTATTACACCCCCGCAGTCGAAGCGTTGGGAGGCCGAATGCTTAGACTGGTTCTGAAGTCATCGAATAGGACACGAGGGAGGCCTTTGGTGAATATATCCGCGATCTGATGGCGAGAAGGCACATGAAGGACTCTAATGAGACCGCGTTGAACCTGTTCGCGAACAAAATGTATATCCAACTCGATGTGCTTAGTCCGTTGATGCTGAACTGGATTACCTGAGAGATAGATAGCACTCACATTGTCGCAGTAAACAAGAGTCGCACGAGACAACGGATGATGCAATTCGAGAAGAAGATTCCGAAGCCAGCAAATATCTGCAACAACATTGGCGACGCCCCGATACTCGGCTTCAGCACTTGAGCGGGAGATTGTGGACTGTCGTTTAGAGGACCAGGAGATGAGATTGTCACCCAAATACACACAGTACCCTGACGTGGACCGACGAGTGTCCGGGCATCCAGCCCAATCCGCATAGGCTACCAAAGAAAAGTTTTGAGCCGGGCCGAGATGAAGACCATAATCGGAAGTCCCTTGAATGTATCGAATGATGCGCTTTAACGCGTTCCAATGGCCAACACGAGGAGAATGCATGTGCATGCATACTTGCTGAACCGCGTATGATATATCAGGTCGAGTGAATGTCAGATACTGTAGGGCCCTGGCTAAACTCCGATAGGTAGTAGGGTCATCGTGTAAAGTGCCGGAGTCTGCGGATAGTTTTGTCTGTGTGTCAACGGGAGTGGCAACTGGCTTACAAGAGTCCATAGAAGCACGATGAATAATATCCCGAACATAAGCCTCTTGAGAGAGAAACATGTGGTTGCCATCCCGTTTAACCTGGATACCCAAAAAATAAGACAGAGGCCCCAAATCCTTCATGGCAAATTCCCTAGATAGAGCACACATAAGCTGATGTCGCAGTGCATCCGAGGAAGTGGTGAGAATGATATCATCAACGTATATAAGAAGAAACGCCACATCCCGGCCATGTTTGTAGACAAACAGAGAGTTGTCGGACTTACTTTGGCGGAAGCCCTGAAGAGTGACAAAGTCAGTGAACCGCTGGTACCAAGCCCTAGGTGCTTGTTTGAGACCGTATAGGGATTTCTTTAGGCGACAAACATGATCCGGGTAATCCTTATGATGAAACCCCATGGGTTGGTACATGTAGACAGTTTCCTCCAAGTTACCATGTAGAAATGCGTTGGTTACATCGAGCTGATAGATCTGCCAGGACTTGGCTAACGCAAGAGAGAGAACCAGCCGAATAGTGGCCGGTTTGACCACCGGGCTAAAAGTCTCACCACAATCGATACCTGTCTATTGATTTCAACCATCACAAACCAACCTTGCTTTATACCGCTCCAAACTACCGTCGGACCTGTACTTATGCTTGAAGAGCCACATACTACGAATTATGTTCATATTGGGTTGTCTGGGTACAAGTTCCCGGTCTTGTTTTTAATAAGTGCACTAAATTCGTTAGTCATGGCATTATACCACTCCGGAGTGGCTAAGGCAACCCGAGGGTTTTTGGGTATAGGGACAACAGTAGAGGTATGCAAGTTAAAGACTTGTTTGGGTTTAGTAATGCCACTCATAGATCTCGTGTGAATGGTGCGAGTCGTAAGTGGAGGTGGTGGGGACGGTTGGGAAGGAATAGGTGAAGAGGAGAGGTTAGGTTGGTTTGGGCCGTGGTCGTGTGGTGAGGATACGGGCTGGAGAGGGTTAGAGGTAGGCGGGTTATCGAGGTTGGGCTGTTGGGCCGAAGTGAAAGGGAAGGAGTGATGGGCCGATGAGTTGTTTTGGCTGGAAGTGGGAGGGAACGGCTAATGGGCTGATTGGGTGATTGGGCCGGAAGTAGGAGGAGTTGTGGGAGTTGGGCCTGAAGTGGAGTTGTTTGTAGGTGGGCTAGAGGAGGAGGTGGTAGATGTGGTAGATGTGGGTGCAGGGCCGAGAGGAAATTGTGGGGTAGAGGTGGTAGTGTTGTCCCAAAACAGTGGGTGGATATTAGAGTTTAAGAAATCATACGAGGGTGGGGGTGTTGGGGATTGAATTTTGTAGGGGAAGATGGACTCTTCAAAATGGACATGGCGAGAAATAATTATTTAATGTGTGGAGAGATCGAGACACTTGTAACCGCGGTGGTTGGAAGGATAGCCGAGAAAGACACAAGGCTTGGAACGAAAAATGAGACGATTTATGGTGGTTGGTGGCGTGAGGGGGTAGCAAAGACAGCCAAGTACGCGTAAGTGATCGTACTCGGGTGTACAGCGGTATAGCAAGGACGTGGGGGATCGAAAGTTGTGATTTTTGCTAGGTAGAATATTTAGAAGGTAGGTGACGGTTTCGAGAACATGGTGCCAGAAATTTGGGGGAAGGGATGCATGGGCCAAGAGGGTACGGAGCATGTTATTGATGGTGCGAATCTTTCGTTCGGCTTTGCCATTTTGGGAGGAGGTATATGGGCACGAAAAACGAAATTGCATGCCATTGCGGTTACAAAAATTGTAGAATTGTTGGTTCGCGTATTCTTTACCGTTATCACACTGAAATTGTTTAATTTTACGTTCAAACTGGGTGTGTATAAGGTTGTGAAATTTAGCAAATATGTCAAAGACTTGTGATTTATTTGAGATGGGAAAGGTCCACATGAAATTAGAAAAATCATCCAAAAATAGGAGGTAGTAACGATGGCCCGCAGTGCTAAGGACCGGGGAGGTCCAAAGGTCACTGTGAATAATGTCAAACGGTAAATGGGTACAATTAGGAGAATCATAAAAAGGTAATTTAATACTTTTCCCAAAAATGCAAGGTTCACAATGAGTTTTATTAAGTTTTCCACAATCAATAAAAGAAGAAAGTTTTAACGAATGCAATAAAGTATTGCCGGGATGTCCTAAGCGTTGGTGCCATCGATCTTGAGAAACAGCAACGAATGTAGAAGGTTGATTGAGGTTGAGCGGTAGAGGTTGAGTGAGCGGGTAAAGATCGCCGGTACTATTGCATCGTAGGATAGGAGCCCGAGTTTTGAGATCCTTCACAAGAAAACCAAAAGGGTCAAATTCAACAGATACTAAGTTATCAGTGGTAAGGCGACGGACAGAGATTAGGTTTTTGATAATATTAGGGGCAAATAAGACATTTTTGAGTTTTAAAGGTGGAAACGGTGGTGGTAAAACTTGGTTGCCTTGTGCCATTACGGGGATAGTCATGCCATTACCAACAATAATATGTTTATTAGTGCATTTATTAAAAGTAGACGGGGAATATATACCTTGCTCATTAGCCGAGTGTGCCGTGGCGCCCGTGTCCATGACCCCATGATCCGGGGGGTTTAGAGCTATCGTGTAGAGAGCCTGCTCAATGTCTGTGGGAGTGTAACCCGTGTTGTAAACCTGATCAGGGCGTGGGCCAAGGATGCCTTGTGAGTTGGGGTTACTAGGCCTGGAGGGGTAAGGGCAAAGGGGTTGGGCCGATGATGGTGGTGTATGGTGGTTTTGCAGCAGGCCGGCCCATTGGGAGGCGGCCCAACTGCTGGGAAAAACGATGTAGGGGTGAGAAGGGTTGTGAGTTTGCTGAGGGTACCAGCGGCCACGGGTGGAGGAACCACGGCCCCGACCACGTCCACGGCCTCGAGCCCGACCGCGTCCGCGATCGGAGGAGGCGTAGGAGGAGGCCGGTTGAGTGGAGTTTTGTGTAGAAGTGTTCACAGTGGCGGCGAGGGTTGTGGCGGCAGACTGAGCGGCTCGAGTGGCGTGTCTCTTTTTCTTAGTTTCTTCCATGGTCAGGCGAGAGCGGACTTCATTAAAGTCCGGTAACGGATCACGATTCTGAAGCACAGTAGATATCCCGTCATATTGTTCGGTGAGGCCGGTTAGGATTTTGAGAACAAGCATGCGAACACATATTCTATTAGATAGCTTTAAAATAATCGATAAAAATAAGGATAAGAACTTTCCAAAATCATTCTATAAATTATTTATTTTATTGCACACTGTCACGGTAGTTATCAAGTTAAAGTTTAAGAGTTATTCATCCAATGTTATCAAAATCATATAGATAAAGCTCACACAATCTTGTAACTTTGAGGCATCAGTTAGAAGCTAAATCATATGGGTTCAAAGCCAGGCGTGTTTAGAGGTAATTGCGTGTTAACCTCATTAAAACTTTCACTGACAACAATGTTTAAACAATTAATTTATAATAATGTTAATTTATTAAGTTGTACATTTCTCTTAGGCTTTTGGATTAACATGTTATGTCATATTCTATATTTGAATATCATGGTTTCATAAAATGAATAGATTTCTTTAAAAGTAGATTAAATCCACGTTCTCTAAACTCTTGGGTTTTTCTTATTGTTTCCACTAGTGAATGAATTTCAAAATGGTTTGATCTTTATTTTGTAGAGCTCGTGACCATATATGCATTAGCCAAAATGTGTGAAATTAACTTAAATTAAACACATGAGACCATAAGTTTAGGGGGGGGGGGGGGGGAGGGGGGGGGGGGGGGAATATCTAATTGATTTTAAGAGTTAGGTAAATATGTAATAAGTGATCTTAGGAAGGGGATATATGTAAATGACCCTAAGTTTAAGATATTTTTACATATTATAAATTAGTGTGTAATATATACGTAATATACATGATTTAAGAAGGGGAAATATGTAATTGATATTAAGAGTTGGGTAAATATGTAATAAGTGATCTTAGAAAGGGGATATATGTAAATGACCCTTTAATTATAATGAGGTTTTGCATTAAAAAAGTTGTTTTTGATTGGTTTTCTCATTCGTTCTCACGGTTCTCGCAATATTTATCGTTTCATATATGGGAAGGCTTAAATGAGAACGCTAAATATTGTGAGAACCGTGAGAACAAATAAAAAACCGCGAGAAACTTGGTCAAAAACAATTAAAAAAAATTACACTTATCATTATTATTCGAATACATTGTTAGAAATTAAATTTACATGTTTACATGTATTCGTAAATATTGAAAATTTACACATGTGTAAGTTTCTTATTTTACATGTGTAAATTTGTTGTATTTAACAAATTTACACATGTGTAAAAATTTTAACAAGAGTGATTTTGAGAGGAGAAATGAGTTATTTGATGTTGTAATTTTTTTTTTTTTTGATGTTGTATTTTAATTACATTGAGGTTTGCATTAAAAAAATTGTTTTGATTGGTTTTCTCATTCGTTCTCACGGTTCTCGCAATATTTAGCGTTCTCAAGATTACCCACCCCTATATATATATATATGGTGGGGTTTTAGAGTGAACACTAGTGTATTTGCGAACTGAGTGAACAAATCTTGGCCATTGATTTATACACGTGTATGGCTAGGATTTCATCATCAAATCGTAAAATACACTAGTGTATTTCATCATCAAATCATGGCCATTGATTTCACACGTGTATGGCCAGGATTAGTTCGTTCAGTTCGCAAATACACTAATGTTCATTCTTGAACCTAATTCGGACGATTTCCGAACAATCATATGGTAATTCCAAAAGAGGCGTGAGGGATGATGTTGGGTTATGTAAAATCCGTTGATGATGAAAGCCGAAATCCAAGGGAAACAATCTCCCAGCCTGTTGGAATAAGTTAGTTAAAAGTCAAAGTTTAGAAGTTTCCTCCATTGAAAGTTATCCAAACAACCATCTAAACTACTGGAACAAACAACAACTACCTTCAAAGATACAAGACAACAAGTACAAGTGCTGGAATGAAAAGTGTTGGGTCTAGTCAACACAATGAAAACTGAATACCAGAAGACCAAGTCAATAAATCAAAGAAAGACCAGAACTACTGGATTCTAAAAGTGCTGGTTTCCACCAGCAGAACCAGCACTTTTGGAATCCCAGATGTTTACTTATAATATTCAAGCTGTTTAGTTTTAGTTGTTTATTTTCTAATAGTCCAGTAGTTCTGCACAACTGTTGGTATTTACAAATTTAATAGGTTTTTTGGTTCGCTTTCATGGTAACGTCACCAACAATTCTCTTCTCTATAAATAGTTCACTCTGTATTCAGTGAACTTCAACTTTAGGAGTTGAAAAGCAGAAGAACCTAAGAGAGAGAGAGAGAGGGAGAGATAGTTCGCCTGATAAAGAGTACTACTGTACTATTGATTGTAAATTGACATATGAATAACATATGAATCATTGACGATCATTCCCAAATCCAGCAATGTTTATGATGATGTGTTTATTATCTTGTATGTTTGATTACTTGTTATTTACAAACAGATTTATCAAAAACACACACAATTCACTAACTCTCATATCTTGATGATTTTTTTGGCTTATAGCATTCGTTGAATCATGTCTGTTTGTATTTTTGATTCATTGACAATTATTCCCAAATCCAACAGTGTTCATGATATATGTTTATTGGAATGTTGACCAGTTTTTGTCTAGGGCTTTAAATTTATATAAAAAAAACTACTCTTTCATTCTTAGGCTTTATAAATCAATAAAAAAATATTCCATTCCTAAATACATAAAAAGTTCAGTTTACATTATTTATACTCCTATTAATTGCAACAAAAATCAGTAAATTACTCGCATCTAATTTAAAAATCCTTAATATCCAAATTCTTTAACAAAAACATCATGGGCCTTCAGCTCAGGCCCAATACGAATCAAGTTTGCATTCATTGCCTTCTGGCCGGCCATCTGGGTATGAAATATAAATAAATGTTGAAATGTTGATGTAATTATATAGCTATCTATAGTCTATATTATAATGTTTTACTTTAAATCGATAATTATTTGGTTACTAAAATAATATAATCGAGAATCATCTGTGAAATAAATAACAACATTATATTAACAGAAATATAATCATTTAATTTTTTTTATAAAGTTTTATTTCTAGTCCTTAACGAAGTTTATTATTTTTTAACAAGTCGTTTTATGTATTTTATAATTGATTTGACAGCGTCGTATTGCACCAAAATGATTAAAATATAACTCTCATAACAAAGACTTCCACCATTCAACCTAACACGTCTTGCTTGTTCAACCATTTTTATTCCAAGTGTAAGTCAATTAAATACAAGTTTTATTATTATTATTTTTTAACAATTTACACATATATTAGAATAACAATGTTTGGTTGTAGATCGAATGTTGTGGTCCATATGTCCTGAGCAGATCTTGTAACATGCTTGGATCTCGGTTTGACTGGTTAGTTCTGTCTAATTACAAAAACCTTAGTTCCATTTCTAGGAATGTCCACCGAGTCATTTGAGTAACTCGGGCTTGAGCCACTAGTAAACGAGCCAAACCGAGAGGAGCCAATTTGATTTGGTATTTTCAACCGAGCAATAAATTTAGCTTATGTAGGTTCGCCTTCAACTCGAACCAGCTTGTGGCTCGACGAGTTGACACGTTAACTTAGTTTCGGTGACTTCTTATTTATTTATTTTCGTAAAAGCTTCAAATTACAAATTAAGGATAATCTTAAATTATACAAGTCTCAATTATTAATAAAGTAGCAATTATCAATCTATACACGAGGAATGTAGCTAACTTATATGGACTAATGAGTGAGTTACTTGAACTAAATCCATTCAAAATCAATTCGAGTATGTACGAGCAAGTTACCTTATGTTTGAACTCGACTCAACCATATATACTAGCTTACAAGCTCGAGCCAAATCAACGCGAGTTATTAACAAGCTAATTTATATGAACCGACAACAAGTTATGAGCTATGAAGTATATTTTCAACACTACCCATTCAGAACTCTTATAATTTATGTAGCAGAATAATAATTTCTTTTTCCACAGCTGAACTTATCATATTTACAAATTTCAAACAAAATATAAAACTCCAAATACTATTTTTGGTATGTGAATGCAAAGATCTCGTTGAGAAGATTACATATGTTTCCATTATTAGCATGTACAAACCAAGCCCTCTAGGAAATTTTATGGAGAGAATCTTTAAAGTATCCATACACGTCAATATAGGTATATCTCCCTTTAGCATTCTCTTTATGATATGCTTTTGGTGTGTTACACACTTACACGTCGATATAGAAGATTTTGAATTTTGGTTTGATCATGTATTGTATGTACTAAACTCAACCATCGGTCGATAGAAAATGGTGTAGATGTTATGTATATTCATCTCGATCATTAAGACCCGGCGCTTTTCTAGTAGTGCTTTAAACGTTAAATAGTAATGGTGGCGATTACAATACAAATGATAATAGTGGTAGTGATACTAGTAGAAGATTGAGATAACGTTGATGGAATAAAAGTAAAAGATAAGAGATGATTAAAGTTTATACTTTAACCTTTAAAGATTTGGTTTTCAATTGGGACTAATATACAAGCTTTATTATATAAAGTGTTCTAAAGTATTTATTTATTACTTTGAACAAAGTTGTTGGACAATTTAACCTAAAAACATCATGGATAATTGGGTATGAAGAATACGGTAACAAAAATTATGTATAAATGCTAAGTGCCTTAAAAAAATTAGTTTGAAACTGGGTAAATACCATAAAAAATCAATATACTTTCTCATTTTCCTCACAAAAGTCCCTCAATAATTTTTTGCACGTAAAAAACCAACATACTTTATTACTTTATGTTTTGTCTTATAAAGTCCCTCAACAATTTTTTGAATATTAAAGTCTCTTCACATGTTAAATCTGAACAAAATTATGACAGCTTTTCTAAAACTTACCACATGAAGTTATGTTTCAACCTAAGATATATTTGAAAATTCATAGGTCATTGCTAAAGAACCGAAAACAGTTAATAACGAAAATTGGACAAAAAACGATTTAACCCGGGAACCGAATAAAATGAATTCGGTTTATATGTAGGCCGATAAACCGAGTAATCAAAGTAAAGCATACTTTATATTTAGTCGAATGAACCCAATTATATGAATTCGTTGTATTCGGTTGAGACTGAAAACCAAACCAAATTCGAATGTGGTTTGTGATTTAGTTTGGAAGTACTTAAATTCTGTTTACTTTGGTTCGATTTTTAGTTTAACCAAAAAAAATTCAAACCGGATAAAAGGAACCAAATAATCGAAAAGAACCGTTGGACACCTCCAACAGTTCCAAGTTGTTTAAATTATTTTGTCATAATTTTGTTTAAATTTAACATGTAAAGGGACTTTAATATTAAAAAATTGTTAAGGGATTTTTGTGACACAAAACAGAAACTATGTTGGTTTTTCATATGAAAAAAAAAATATTAAGAGAGTTTTAAGAGAAAAATGAGAAAATATGTTTATTTTTTATAATATTTCCCCTTTCAAACTCATAGTAATAGTTAAGTTAGTGATCTTCTGATCTATTAAATATGTATTAACACATAGTGGCAGAAGAAGAACCTTTTAACAAGAAGTCACAGGAGAATACTTTCTTTTACATTCGTGTCAACTATTTTATCAGTTGTAACATCAAACCATAAGATAAAAACAATAACATATACTCACATTAACAGAAAATTTAATTGATCATAGAGTCATCGTGCCATATCATTGAATAAATAAATATTTGATTTTTTATTGTAATTTTAAGAGCTAACAAAAGAAACAAATATAAATGTATAGGTTCTAGTGGGGAGCAAATGGTGGGGAACAAATGGGGTAGAGTAGAGTATAAAAAAAAACTATGCAGGAACAAATGATGATGATTGAGGATTAAAGTGG
This sequence comes from Helianthus tuberosus, assembly GCA_030545235.1. Classification (NCBI taxonomy): domain Eukaryota; kingdom Viridiplantae; phylum Streptophyta; class Magnoliopsida; order Asterales; family Asteraceae; genus Helianthus; species Helianthus tuberosus. Next base: position 92,564,231 of record CM060439.1, on the reverse strand, counting down.
AAGGGAAGCATGCCCACTCCATTCCCATGTTTCTATACCTTGATCATACAAAACACAAACATGCTACATTCTTTATTGGGAGAAAATATGATGTTCCTTTTCATATTACAAATCAAAGAAAGCAACTTCAAAATGCATATATAAATAGGTTAGTTCGTGCTTTACTATATTCAATATGAACAAGAAACGACAAATAATTGTAAACAAAACTTCTTTTTTCATCCAATGATTTTATTCACAATATATATATATATATATATAGGATAAGGATCATGTGAGAAGTAGTAGGCTAAATGAGAAACTTGAGAAGCATTCTGGACCACACATTTTCCCTAAGCAAAAAAATGCAAAAAAAAGGTGAAAAAATGCAAATTTTTTTTTTTTTTTTGGGAAAAATCGCAGCTTTTTCTTTAAGAATTAAATTTTTTTTTTTTTTTAAATTTTTTTTTTTTTGGATTTATACACATGTGTATATTGTTAATCTTTTAACTATACATATATGTATATTGTCAATTATACATATATGTATATACATGTTTAAAATTGAAAAATAAGTGTTATTTAGGGTTTAGCATTAGTATTTAGTATTTAGGGTTTAGCTTTATGGTTTAGGGTTTAGCTTTAGGGTTTAACATTAGGGTTTAGCATTAGGGTTTAGCTTTTGGGTTTAACATTAGGGTTTAGCTTTAACTTTTGGGTTTAGCTTTATCTTTAGGGTTTGTATTAGGGTTTAGCATTAAGGGTTTAGCTTTAGTGTTTAGTTTTAGCTTTTGGGTTTAGCATTAGGGTTTAGCTTTAGGGTTTAGCTTTAGGGTTTAGAGTTTAGGGTTTAGCTTTAGGGTTTAGCTTTAGTGTTTATGGTTTAAGATTAACAATATACACATTTTTTCAATTTTAAACATGTATATACATATATGTATAATTGACAATATACATATATGTATAGTTAAAAGATTAACAATATACACATGTGTATAAATCCAAAAAATTTTTTTTTTTTTTTTTTAAATTTTTTTTTTTTAATCCTTAAAGAAAAAACCGGCGATTTTTCAAAAAAAAAAAAAAAAAAAAAAAATTTTGCATTTTTTTCACATTTTTTTTGCATTTTTTGCTTAGGGAAAATGTGTGGTCCAGATTGCTTCTCAAGTTTCTCAAATAGGGTGGACTTCTCTTAGGATCCCTACCCTATATATATATATATGGTTGAGTTCATTTCAGAACTCTAAATAACTACAGAACTTTCAGAACCCCTAATAAACAATCATTTTATATATAAGTTTTTGTATTTAGGATCTTTTTATCATCTATTATATGTATTTCTTTGATTACATATATTTTAAAAGTAGTTTACATATGTTTAATTGCCAAAATTATATATATGTGTCATAACTAATTACATATATGTAAAAAAACTAGTTTACCCGTAATTATAAAATTACATATAAAAAATGATAAAATTACTCTTAACATGTCTGTAATCGTAAAAATACACATAATAAATGATAAAATTATCCTAAACATAAAAATATATAAATAAAAAGATTGTTTATTAGGAGTTCTGCGAGTTCTGTAAATATTTATGGTTCTGAAATGATTCTGGCCCTATATATATATATATATATATATATATATATATATATGTAGAGGCCAATTAACGTACAAAATGACTTAACGTATATTGCGTACGCGATTGTTTTCCAACGTGCGATTTTATCTTTCAAACATGCAATTTGTGATTTTAAAAATCCCCATGCAATTTTGTATAACACCCATGCGATTTCACCCATATATAACAACATGCGACTTCCAGATCCCCATGCGATTTCACCCCATATACACCCCCATGCGATTTTATATGACATGCGATTTCAAGTCGGTTACATAATGTATGTTAAGCCCAATTGTACGATACATTTTTCTCTCTCTCTCTCTCTATATATATATATATTGAGAGAGAGAAGATGAATATATTGAAAACCCATTTGAGTTTTGAAAACCTCATGAAAATCCTATGTAAAAATTCGTTTTAAAAAAAATCAGGGCACATACTATACATATTTTCAAGCGTTTTGAACCATAAAAAAAAAATAAAATAAAAAAAACAACTAGATTAAAAAATTGTTAAATTACGTGATTTTGAACACTGATCAATCAATTCAAGAGGTTACTATTTTTTTTTACATCAAATTTAACACCAATCCGTCTTTGACGACACTCGAACCATTGACCTTAAGGGAGCAAAGTAATACACCTCATTTTATATATTTTTGGGTTTAAGAAAACCTTTTTAATCTAAAACTTAAATAACTAGTATTTATTTTGTTATTATTTTTATTTAAAATTATACCATAAACTCTAGAATTTAATTTAAATATGATATTGTTATCTGTTATATGTCGATGTACTTTTAATTATAATGATGTGTTTAAAAAGTTATAAACAGTGTGTCTAAGTTATTCAATTATAACGGTGCGCCTGAACTAACTACAACGAACAACGATGTATCTAAGTTATAATGTGCATCCAAAGTGTCTAGGTTTGAGGCATTAACACCTTGTTCGATTACAATTGTGCATCTAAACTATTACAAAATATGTTTAAAAGAATTTGTAATCATATTGACGTATACAACCTCGCCTAAAATATACATGTCGGCTCTTCGATTTTCTGTATGCTTCACATCAAGAATCATTTTGTACATGAAGTAACTTATATACACATTTGTATATATATGGTGGGCTTCTAGAGTGAAAACTAGTGTATTTGTGAACTGAGTGAACAAATCCTAGCCATTGATATACACACGTGTATGGCTATGATTTCATCATCAAATCGTAAAATACACTAGTGTATTTCATTATGAAATCCTGACCATTGATTTACACACGTGTATGGCCAGGATTAGTTCACTCATGTAACCACCCGACCTTTCGGGTCATTACTTAGATTTGTCATTTATTGCTTAATTGACTTGTACTCTCGAGATCTCGATTATCGTAAACGGGTTTAAACGATATTTTGAAACTATGTTCTACAACGCGTTCACAACGCTCATTTCAAACGCAATTATCGCATTTAACGCATTTTACAACGCTTATTATTAAACGCATTTTATTGCACATCACATCGCTTGTTTATACTAAACGCTATCGCAACGCAATCACAACGCAACTCGAAACGCAGATTTACTTTTATGCAATTACGTGTTATGTGTATTATCTGTGTGATTACTTGTTTAATGTTATGTGGTTATCTCAACGCAATGCTTACTCGCAACTCGCTTAAACGCAACGCAACGCTTACCGCACGAAACGAAAGTCGGAAAACGAACTTGCACAACTCGGTCGATCAAATGACTACTCGATCGAATGGACATCCGTCCGGATGACCAACCCAAACACCACTCACTTGCACCGCCTTATCTCCCCTCTCAGCCTATAAATAGTGCCGTACATGCTACTGTTCACTGATGTGACAGCTCTATCCGACCAACTCGCTCCCAGGTCATTCTCAAGCACTTTTCTCTCGATTCAAGGCCATTTCGTAAGTATTTCTCCCTAAATCTTGTACTTCCATCATCACTACAGACTTCTCCATTATCTTCTCCATCAAAATCACTGGTTTTCTTCATGAAATCACCTGATTTGGACTCCTTGAAGGTGGTTCTCGCATACCGGTCGCACCTTAAGGGCCTCTTGTAACTCGCCCCTATATATATACACACAAACACACATATATATCTCACCCCTATATATATGTGTGTGTGTGTATAGGGGTGAGTTACAAGAGGCTCTTAAGGTGTGACCGATATGCGACTTAATTATGTATGCTCATTTGTAAATTACACACATTATACATTTCAAAACTCTACTTAAGCATGTGTTGTTTCAATCCTAATTACACATGTTATATACATAATTAAACACTGTTATACGTCAAGAGTCTTTTGTATTTTAAACTCTCTCTATATATATTATGAGGCAGACAAACCATAAATCCCCTAAGTAAAACCCTCAAAAGATCCTATACTTACATGGTTTACATGGTTTGCGACGTTAACGAGTTTGGTGATATAAGGGTGTCCGGAGTGGGGGCGGCAAACCCACTCGGCACCGATCGGCAACCAATGCCCGGTGATTTACCGAAATACTTTTGCCGATTTGGGGGGGGGGGGGGGGGTAAAACGGTGAGGGGTTACCGAATCGGGGTGAGGGAGGGTATGAGAGAGAGGGTAGTGTGGGGGTGGGGTCCCATTGCAATCTCAACCAATCACACTTTTTTCCCATTTTTTAAAAAATAGTTTACCACTTCACCAAGTGTCTAACCATTGCCAACACTTTTGAGCATAGTTTACCACTTTGACATGACACACTCTTATTGATTGATTTTTTAGTTTGCCACTCTCAAGTGTCTAACCACTCATTACACCCTAACTAAATAAATATGACATAAGCCGTTATTATACTATTCTTCGGTATTTAAGTACCTAAAACTAGTGTTGTAGTCAACAAACCTATATTATAAAAATAAAATTGATTTTTAGTGTTGTAGTGCATGGAAGCTGATATGATGATTGTGTCTTCCACTCAAAGTAAAAGAAAGAGAAAGGAAAAGGAAAAGCTGATTGTGGCACGTGAATGGGATGGTGTGAGTGCGTTTTATGACTTTTTTTTTCTTTTTTTTAAGGAAACGAAAACTGGATTTTTCATTTTTGTTAGAACTTTTTTTTAAAACCAAAAAACAAACACTGATACCGATTTCGATAATACTGATGACGGTACCAATGTTGTTATGTTGGTATCGGCTTGATACTCGTTACAATCTTGATACCCAGTTATCGATAAATTTAATATTGAAATGTTAAGGAAAAAAAATAATCACAACTATGCATTTAGTTTTCTTTTTTAAAGAAAAATAGTTAACACAACTTGTTAAGAAAAAATAAAATTAAATGATAATGAAAATTATAAAAAAAGTTAAATTAGTTAAATGTCCTACTCACTATTAAATTACACCAAATTATCATCTTGCATGAAATTAAACCCAATACCTCCCGGCTCCCACTAAAAGTATTGATATATGATTATATAAATAGTTAAAAAGTATCTTCATCACATCATATACTCTTTTAAAAATAAACTCAAAATGTCAAACGAACTTTGAGAATAAGTTCAACAAGTGTAATATAGTGCTCTTAGTAATAAAATTGCATTGATGAGTATGTATTAAAAATATCCTAAATTATATCATTTAAGATTGCATATCAAGTTAGTTTAAGAAATGATGTGTAATATACAAAGTTGGATTTGTTAATAGGTACACCTTTACCTGAACTTAAATACCAGAACTTTTGTCAAGAACATTTGCATTCACAATAGCGTTTTGAAATGTTAGGTTAATTAACTTCAATTACTAGTGTGTCTTGTATGTTAATATGTGGTCCTTATAATGTGATCTAATTAAGTAGTTTTTTTAAATTGATATGTGTTACGAACTTAATTATGTGAGAAACTCTTTGAAAAATTAAGTCGAAAATGCATATATACGTTTATCACATGACAATTTAAACACTTTTAACTAAATTGATAAATGACCTTTCATGTATGTGGCACAACTGTTTGCTTAATGGATTAATTAAATTTATTTTCTTGTTATTAAACAAAATACTTATCTACCCCATGAACCTTAAGGTCCTTGATCATCACATTATTTTTTATGAGTAATTATATGTGCGCATGTCATACTTCAACCACTGAAATGATTCATGAATGCATGTTTGTATGAAAATGAATACATGTTTGGCTTGGATTAATTTCTACTCAAGTTATAACACCAAAAGGACACTGAATATGATGTTTGTAAGGTGTGATTCTATTGTACAAGCTTTCATCTTGATGTATGTTTAAGTATTCTTATGTGCTTCATTAAATATCTTGTATGTATATGAAAATTATTATCCTATGACACTTAAAAGTATGTAGCATCCTTGTATGTATAATTGGAAATAATATGAATAAAAAGTATAAAAATCAATTTGCATGTCCAAATTTCTACAATGGAGTAATATAACACGGATATACATACTTTGTTGAGTAACCAAATATGCTCTTGAAACTCTCAAATGCATGGATTAAGTAATAAGATGGTAAACCTGATAGGATTAATCATGTTTACATTAATTTAAAAGTGTGAGAAATATTATGGAGATAACATGTGTCATCAATCTAAATTAATTCTAAATAAGTAATTTTCTTATTGATAACCTTTTATAACCGTCACCCTTTATTATAGGAATACGAATTAATCTATGAATTTTTTTAATCGTTCATCAATTATAACTTTCTGAAGATCACAGAATGAACGTTTTATAGAGTGTTATATAGTGATGAATGCGGAATGAAGATTTTATACAGTGTTATATAGTGTTATTTTCTGGTAGCAGTCTATGATGGATGTATAGTGTTATATAGTGTTACATTGCGTTATATGGTGTTATATAGTGTTATATATTTCTGATAGCAGTTACATGTTTTCGGATTTTTAGAATGTCTGGATTTTTAGTGTTAGTTTAAAAATGGATCGCTAGAATTTAGGAGAGGTTACCTTATTTGAAACATATAGACACTATTACCCCTACAATTTTCAAATCTGTCCAAATAACTAAAACACAATTCACAATTTGGTCTCTATTGATCTCAACCATTAGATCAAAGATCTAATGGTTTAAAACACTTCTTACACTTCTGACACTTTAGACCCTTTTTACACTATCCTTACCCTATATGTGTGTGTGTGTGTATTTGTGCGCGCACGCACATGCGTTTGTTTATGTATGTATAAAACTTGAACCTTTAACCACTTGAGGATGACATATTCCCATACAATAATCAGCACCACTAAACTACAAGCCTTTAGGTATGTCATCGGTATTACCATCCACTCTGGGGAAAGTGGCGGAGCTACACTTTGAACAACGGTGTCGTCCGACACCACTGAATTTTGTGTAGCAAATACAACGTATAATAGGAAAAATTCGAGCGACACAGTTTTTTTTACGAGCGACACCATTGTCTTTTTACAAACGACACCATTGTTTTGTTTTCTTCTAAAAGAATTACGAGTTAATTACTATTTTCGTCCCTGTTGTTTGTCAAAAATCACTATTTCAGTCCATTAGTTTAAAAATTGCGATTTCAGTCCCTGTGGTTTTACTTTCGTAACCATTTCAGTCCACCTCCGTTAACCCCATCCATTTATTCTGTTAAGTACACGTGAATTGACCATAATGCCCTTATTAATAAAAAACAAAAAGATATCTAAATGAGGTAATTACTGTTTTCGTCCCTGTGATTTGTCAAAAATCACTATTTCAGTCCCTGTGGTTTCACTTTCGTAACCATTTCAGTCCAGTCTCCTAACACCGTCTATTTTACCGTTAATTTTTTAATGAAATACCTAAATTACCCATGTGTTAATTAAATAAAAAAACCATGGAAATTTAAAAGAGTGTATTCTAGGATCCACTTGTTAAAACACAACCCCACGCTACCCCACCCCACTCCAGTCCATCCCAGCTCTCATTTCCGGCAAAAGTTTCCGGTCATCTTCTCCGGCATCACAACCCCACCCTCTAAATGTCCGGCAACGCATTACCCCACCTCAATTAATATCTTCCTAGCAGCATCAATTAACATACTAACTTTGAAAAATAAAGCTTACCTGGACATTTTCTCATTCTAAAATCCAAAATTAAAATTCTAAAACCATATATGTAAAAATAGTGCCAGACTTTTACTTCTATTGAAGCCACGGTGGGTCGAACCCGACAATCCAATTTAAGTCCATATGTCATACAACAATAAAATCATATAAATCCAATAATAAAATCATATAAGTCCATATTTAATTAACACAAGGGTAATTTAGGTATTTCATTAAAAACTTAACGATAAAATAGACGGTGTTAGGAGACTGGACTGAAAAGGTTACGAAAGTGAAACCACAGAGACTGAAATCACAATTTTTAAACTAATGGACTGAAATAGTGATTTTTGACAAACCACAGGGACGAAAACAGTAATTAACTCATTTAGATATCTTTTAGTTTTTTTATTAATAAGGGCATTATGGTCAATTCACGTGTACTTAACAGAATAAATGGATGGGGTTAACGGAGGTGGACTGAAATGGTTACGAAAGTGAAACCACAGGGACTGAAATAGCAATTTTTAAACTAATGGACTGAAATAGTGATTTTTGACAAACCACAGGGACGAAAACAGTAATTAACTCAAGAATTACATAATAAACAAATTTATATTTCAAAAATTAAGCCCAGTTACTTGAATTTAATTAATATACTTTAAATCATTAAAGAGGGTAGGGATATGGTAAAAAGTGTTTAAAATGTGAGAAGGGTAAGAAGTGTTTTAAACCATTTGATATTTGATCTAATGGTTGAGATCAATAGGGTATAAAAATGTAAATTGTGTTTTAATTAAAGGGACCTTATGTAAAATTGAAGGGCAATAGTGTCTTTTTCAATGTTTCAAATATGGTAACCGTATCCTACACAACCAAAAACACCTACATTCACTCCTTTTTCCTTAAAAATCGGAATTAATAACCAAGATCTAAATCGGAAGCCTCTTTGTTTTATATAAGATTCAAGGCGTGGTGTTTTACGTTTAGAAGAGCTGTAATCAGATTCATGGCGTGGTGTTTTAAAACATCTGGATAAATTGACTATGATTCAAGTCATGGTGTTTTATCTGGAATCCAGAAAACACCATGACTTGAATCATAGTGTTTTATCTGGAGACATTGTTCAATACAAAACATGACTATGATTCAATACAAAACATTCCCAGATTTTAAAACACCATGACTATGATTCAAGTCATGGTGTTTTATCTGGACAATCAACACAAAACATTCCCAGATTTTAAAACACCATGACTATGATTCAAGTCATGGTGTTTTATCTGGAGACATTGTTCATGGCGTGATGTTTTAAACATCTGGAGACATTGTTCATGGTGTGGTGTTTTAAAACATCTGGTAACATTGACTATGATTAAAGTCATGGTGTTTTATCTGGAATTCAAGTCAGATAAAACACCATGACTTGAATCATAGTCAATGTCTCAAGATGTTTAAAACACCACGCCATGAACAATGTCTCCAGATGTTTAAAACAACACGCCATGAACAATGTCTCCAGATAAAACACCATGACTTGAATCATAGTCAATGTCTCCAGATGTTTAAAACACCACGCCATGAACAATGTATGATTAAAAGATGTTGCGATTAAAAGATGATGAAGAAGATAAAACAATCAGATGTATAAAATCGTAAAAACAAATATGTTTCCTAAAATTTCTCCTAATTCAAAATTCGATTCAATCCCTATAAAAACTCATCGCCAGTTTTTTTTTTTGGCAGTTATCTTGGAAATCAATTAAATGATAAGAATGTCAAATTACTAATATACCATTTTGAATTAATTAGGATAAAGGACACTTGTCATTCCCAAATTATTTCTCACAAAAGTTCCACTTTGTACAGAATCCTCTACCTCATTAAAGATTCATACTTAATTTTTATTTTTATAATCCAGTAAGCATTATAAGCCCATGTCTAATTAGTTTTATTTCAATTGTTTAACCTAACAAGATGTTTGATGATCATCTGAATGATGTGTGCACTTGTTTGTTATAATGAAAAACGGTTTTTTTTTTTTTTTCTGCAAGTTGCCATTGAAAACATTACGAATCATTTTTAAAACATGAAAATCCGTACATAGCAAACCATTAAATGCATTTTTTTATATATTTCAAATGACTTTTTAATTTTATTGTTTTTATTCAATAACATTGTACTTTTACTGTGATATTTGCTTTTATTATGTAATTTGACCCGACTAGATCCGAACCAATCCAAAAAAATTCGACTCCGGGTTACTATAAATCGGGGTATCCATAAAAAAAGACACTGTAAGAAAAAATTTCTGATTCCGCCACTGCTGGGATACGTTCTTCTTTCAAGTGCTTTACTAGAACTCTTACGTAAACATAATGTTTCTTTCTAGTAATAATAATAATACACAAACGATTTTATTTTCACGACAAACGTACTAGACTTTGGAAAGAACATTCACCATGTGTTTTGAGAACAAAAGATGTGTTACATGTTAAAAAAAAAAAAAAAAAAAAAAACCCTTTACCATTGCTTAAAACTTAATGTAGTTATGTCAAAAATTAACAGTTTGATCTTCTGTTTGGTTAAAACATAAAAATACTTTTCATGAACTTTCCTTTGAAATTTATGATGATTTTTAAAATATATAAAGACATCTTTTATTAATATAAAATTGTGGAACATAATCTCATAAGACCATAAGAAAACGATATATTTGAAAAGTTCAATTTTTTTAAAAGATAAACAAATTATATTATCCACATTTCTTTATTGTAGTTGTTGTACCTTGTATTTGACATTCACTTGTTCGTTATATATATAATTTTCTTTTATTATATCTTTTACCACATTTTAGTTCTTTGTAGCAGGTAAGGATTTTCTTAAAGGTGCCAATCAATCTCTAAGTATAACTTTTATTCATGTTAATTAATTATCTTAAAGAAAATGTAAGAAGAAAAACCCCTAAAACTTAGCTTAAATCACAAGAAATTTTACACATAACAACCCTACATGTTTTTAAAAAGGGAAGACTGATATTGTGATTGATTACCTAAAAGTCACAAAATTCCACTTCTAAATATTTGACCAAAATATAACATCTTGCATGAAACTCAAACCATACATACATACATACTCACCCAACATTCTTTCATCTCCTCTTCTCTCTCCATATCCATTTTCTTCCACTTCCCATTAAAAACAAGACACACTTGCATTTGCATGCCATTTATAGATCTCATGAATCTTTGTTATGTCTAGTTGTTATGGATGCTTTGTTTAGGCTTGTCAGCCACCAAAAGCAACACCACTCTCATTCTTTCAACTCCACCACTACTAGAACATCTAATTCTAGTAGTTCTAAATCATCCCACTTTATTTACAACCAAGATCAAGATCAAGATCAAGAAGAATGCTTTAACTTTTTTATGGACGAAGAAGATTTCTCTTCTTCTTCCTCGCGCCACCACCACCACCACAACCAATACTACTCTTCTCCCCAACCACCCTTCCACCACCAATCGTCGTCTAACACGCCCACTCCCACCACTAGCACCACTACCACCCCTCCGCCTATATCCCACTATGGTTTCTCTTCTTCCGACCTCCAACACTCTGATCCCAATATCAACTACTCTTACTCCCCATCTCGGGATGTCACCATGGAGTACTCCAACTCATTCTCCAACAACACGTGGGCGTCCGACTTACTGTTGGACGCCGCACGCGCTGTAGCCGATAAGAACAGCAATCGGCTACAGCAGCTCATGTGGATGCTCAACGAGCTCAGCTCTCCATACGGAGACACCGACCAAAAACTCTCATCCTACTTCCTCCAAGCACTTTTCAGCCGCATGACAGAGTCCGGTACCAGAAGCTACCAGACTCTCTCATCAGCGTCTGAAAAAATGTGCTCATTCGATTCAACTCGAAAACTCGCGCTCAAGTTCCAAGAAGTCAGCCCATGGACAACATTCGGCCACGTGGCGTCCAACGGCGCGATCATGGACGCCTTCGACGGCGAATCCAAACTCCACATCATTGACGTGAGCAACACGTTTTGCACGCAATGGCCGACCTTACTCGAAGCCATCGCCACTCGCACCGATGAAACACCACACGTCGCTCTCACCACCGTCATCGCCACTCGCACGGACGCTGTCTCCGCCGTACAAAAAGTCATGCGAGAAATCGGTAACCGGATGGAGAAATTCGCTAGGTTAATGGGCGTACCATTCAAATTCAACGTAATTCACCACACCGGTGATCTATCCGATCTAAACTTCAATCAATTAACAATCGAAAACGACGAAGCAGTCGCCGTTAACTTCAACGGCACGTTACGCACCGTAAACAACCGCCGTAGAGATTACTTGTTCAACACGTTACGCAATTTTCGTCCAAAAATAATCACAATCGTTGAAGAAGAAGCGGATCTAAGCATCGGAACCGACGGATTTGAATTCGTGAACGGATTTCAAGAATGTTTACGGTGGTTTAGGGTTTACTTCGAGGCGTTAGACGAGAACTTTCCGAAAACGAGTAACGAACGGCTGATGTTGGAGAGGGCGGCAGGACGAGCGGTGATGGATCTGGTGGCGTGTTCGCCGGAGGAGTCGGTGGAGCGGCGGGAGACGGCGGCGAAGTGGTCGAGTAGGTTGAGCGGTTGTGGATTTAGAGCGGTGGCGTATAGCGATGAGGTGTGTGATGATGTGCGGGCGTTGCTGCGGCGGTATAGGGAGGGGTGGGGGATGAGTACGGCGGAGACGGTGGCCGGAATATTCTTGTTGTGGAAAGAAACGCCGGTGGTGTGGGCGAGTGCATGGAAGCCGGTGTGATTGTGACTTGCACTAAAAAAAGGAAAAAAAAATCTTAAAAAAAGAAAAAAAAATTGAAAAAAAATATGAAAATAGAAAAGAGGAAAAGGAAAAGCTGATGGAGGCATGCGTATGGGGTGGAGTGAGTGGGGTTTTTTTTATGACAAATTTTTTTTTTTTTTTGACCTTTTTTCTTATATTTGGAGGGAAAGAGATTTGGGATTTTTGTTATTATTTTTTTAGGGTTGAAGAATTGGGTTTGACTTTGATTGAATACCAAGTGAAGGTAACATATTATTCTCCTTGATATTTGTTTTATCCTTGTTGTTGTTGCTTTTTTTGATGTTAGTTAAATGGTTGTGGATTTTGTTTAACCTAATATATAACATTGTAAAAGAAAAGTTTAACAAATGGGTTAAAGTTTTTTACTTTTGTTCATTTTAGTTTAGATATAATCTTGTATTCTTATTCATGATAATATGATATGTGCAAAACTCTCATTCCCCTCTCTCTCTCTCCACATATAAGGAGATGTTTGAATAAAAGGGTGCAATGGGTGAGAAACTAAGAATGGTAAGTTTAAAATTGTTATAACGGTGGATCTAAACTAATTATATTGTGTAACTATTTAGTTGATTATGTATGAAAGATCTGTGCAGTTACAATATAGTGAGTTAAAAACAACTTGTAACTAAATATGAACAATTACCCTCACGATGAAACTCACCAATAGTAAAAATGTCCCGTCCAAATTATTTTATGATTTGTCACGTTTTCCCCCTTTTATACTAACCACCTCAATTTAAAATAAGCGAGTAAGGTTCATTATAGATCACTAAATTACTAATATAACATAGCTAAATTGTTTAACTTTTTATTAGTGATATATATTTAAATATTGTACTCCTTACCTATAAATGTGTAGATTTTCTACCTAAAATAAATTTTTTGTTCATGTTTTTTACTGCTTATTTACATACGTGTAGGTAATTTAATTTACACATATGTAGATTATACACATATATGAACAATAAAACAAATCAATTCATTTTTAAATTCAAAATAAATGAGAAAAAAAACAAAATATAATCATTTTCTTTTAGTTCTAGATTTTATAAGATAAAAGAAATGAGAAAAAAACAAAATATAATCATTTTCTTTAAGTTCAAGATTTTATAAGATAGGAAAAGTTATTTTTTTTAATTTTAATTTTACGTGTTCTCAAAATATATTGCATGGTTGTAAAAATCCTGACTATGCGTCGATTAATCCTCGATTAATCGCCGATTAATCTCGATTAATTTCTGATTAATAACAATTAATCATGATTATATCCGATTAATCCCAGGTTAATCCCGATTAATCGCTAGTGCCCACCCCACCGGCCGACTAGCGACTAGCGATTTCTACAACCATGATATATAGTGATATCATACACATCCCATGTATATATGATATCATAATATAGGCTAGTAGTTGGCTTCAAAGTCTAAAGTTCCGAAAAAGTGTAAAAAGTCATAAAACACACCAAAAACCCTTAAATAACATAATAAGATTACTAAAACATCATATTTGTGGATTTTGTTTTGTATTTTGGATAATAAGACTATGATTATTGAATAACTAACATTATTGTATTTTATGATGATTGTCATATTGCGTTTTATATTCAACCTAGTGTCATATTATTAGTTCATTAACCCTAGATACTTAGATTGTGACATTTCCTCACGAATATCATGTATGGGAACCACCTTATACAACATATATGAGACAATTCAGACTAGCTCACATGGTTAGCATCTTTCCACTTTTTTCCTAAACTTAACAAGTCTAATTCATAGTTTAGTTTTACAAAGCATAAATATATATAGAAATAGAGTTTTTTATTGATTAGTTTTACAAAACATAAATGTATATAGAAATATAGTTTTCATATTTTGTTTTTATAAAACTATATTTCTATATACATTTATGTTTTGTAAAACTAAACTATGAATTAGACTTGTTAAGTTTAGGAAAGAAATGGAAAGATGTTAACCATGTGAGCTAGTCTGAATTGTCTCATATATGTTAGTATAAGGTGGTTCCCATACATGATATTCGTGAGGAAATGTCACAATCTAAGTATCTAGGGTTAATAAACTTATAATATGACACTAGGTTGATGTGTTAGATATGAGATGTCCGAACCCGATCGTCGTAAAATGTCGTATAACATTATTTTAGGGTCATAAACATGTAACATAGTGCTGATATTCGATATTAGTTGCGTATGTTCGTCGGTTGCGTTAAAACGCGTAAATTGCTTCGATTGTCGTTTCTTGTCCGTTTTTCGATCTGATTTCAACTAAGAATAATAAAATTCGAAAAGAAGCTAAATATATCATAATATATTGATATCTAGATGTGACTCGAGTCTGGTGCTTCCGTTTCGTTGTTGATTGTCGGTGTGTTATGGTTTCCGCATAACTTCCGCATTTATGCTCTGTGATGTCCGATAATCCAAATAATTCACATAATTATAAATGTATGATAACTATAAGCACAAAATTTGTATTTTTATGTGTTGTTAGTATTTATCCGTTGTCGGATCGCTTAAAGTTCAATTGTGCGCTAAAATTCTTGAAAATCGCCAAATCGCGTAACGTGAATCAAGTAGACGTTCCTAGGCTTTCCAAAGGCCAAATTAAGTTAATTTATGTCTAGTTACACTATATATTAATGTCTTAATGTTTTTTTATTTGTGTAATTAAGAACCGAAAAGTACCGGTTGTCACACATAAGGAGCATATCCCGATCCATTCGACCCAACCGATGAAGAATTTGAGTTATAGGATCTGTTGGATGATTTGTTTGCAGATTTTTCAATATTTCTGCCCTGCTTCATATGTCCTTGTCTACAACAGTTAGTACATTCACTGTTTTTATTTTTAAAAATAGTGTTAGGTTTTGCAATTTCATATGAAACTGTTGGTTTTGAAGACACATATTTATTTGACGGGCCTCTCAAAGCTGACTCAGAACCCGCTTTTTTCACATATGGATGAGCATGAACAGACAGATTAGATGTTTTTAAACAAACATCGGCAGTTTCTTGGCAAACAATATCATCCCCCTCAACCCAATCCTCTAATTTACCTCATCTGCATACAAAGTAGAACAATCAGTATCGTTCACACATTTAAAGTCAGAGCTTGAGTTACATTCCTTTTGCAGTAGCTCTGCTGAATCCTCTGCTGTTGATTTAGCTGCTCCAGAAGACTCACAACTGGATTCACCATATTCAACTGATTCCAATTTCTCAGAAGCAATTGCTTTAGGTGATTCACATTCGGATTTAGATGGTGCATCTGGCTCAGTTGGCTCATTTTTCGATTCTGCATTTTTCTCAAAACTCAATGTCTCTGTTTGCTTAGAGACATTTTCTGATTTAACAAAAACAGGTGCAAGCGCTAGTTCTGTTGTCTTTATTTCATTCTTTTTAGGCTTTGAGATTTTGATTTTCGTGGGGTTTGCAGGCTTGACCTTGACATCCCTATCCCGACCATGTTAGGAATGTTAGCAATCTCCTCTTCAGTCAGTCATAGGAATAGAGGTATAGGAATGATTGTATGGTGGAAGAATGCACACAAATCCCAAACCCTTATTCCTAATTTCTTTCTTACTGAACCGTAACTGCTTACTTATAATGTTCTCAACTTTTTCACTTGAAACATCAATTTTTTTAAATTAAACTCTGTATTTTCAAAAATTGATTTTAGAGAATCAAGTTCAACAGTTAATTTTTCAGAAAGTTCTTTAAAGTGGAGATGCCTACATTTTTCTTGACACAAATCTTTATGTAACTGTCGGATATCACGTTTTTGTGCCTCCACCATATCCTTGTATCCATTGATTTTCTTTTTTATCTGATATAAATCAGATTTGGATAACTGCAGTTGCATAATTAATGAGTTGGCCTATTCTTTATAACCACTTACCTTCTCTCTACAGGCATTAGTACAATAAATATCATCAACACATACCTCAGTGGGAGTAGGAGTGAAGTCATGAATCTGAGTGCCTGCACAACAACCTGATTCTGAATTCGGCAATGAATCAGCAGATTTGATGACTGAGCTCAATACACCAGACTGCTCCAAAATACACAGCGACCTTTCTCAACAGAGGATGAATGACAGTTTTTGATAATGATCTAAACAAAACATTATATACGGTCCACATTTAATTAAGCCCACATGGCCTAACCCAAGCCCACTAGAAAACTAAGTCCAATAGTTATAAGCTGTTTGTTAAAGACAAGCGTAAACCTACTCAATTTTATGGCCTTACAGTAACCGATGGATCCGCCATGCTTGTATGGTAGATTCTGATGTTTTCATTTCAATTTAGGTTTTGTTTCAGTTTTTTCTTATAGTTCGTAGTTTCGATTTGGTATTGTTAGTACAATAATGTCTATCGCCTCCGTCAATCCAGTTCGTAGCAGAAATCAGAAGACAACAATACTTTATATTGTAATAATTAGTAAAAAGGCAAGGTGACAATATTGTAATTAATGAAAAGTCTCATTAAAGCCTTGGCCTATAAATAAGAGAGTTAGGGTTAGCTTTAGGAACTTTTGCCACATTTGAGATTTGGAGCTTAGGAGCTAGAGAGAGAAAGTGATGTTGTGATTAAGGTGCTTGTATGTTTTCAGACTTATCAATAGAATCACAGATTATATTACGTCGTGTGTATTCGGTCACGTTCGTGTACGGATTCCGCACGTTACACGAGTCGGTTCGCAATCATTTCGGAATTGAAAACCGATCCTACAACTGGTATCAGAGCAGGAGCTCGATTACACAGATAAATCACACAGATTCGTACAGGATTTCATCAGATTCAGATCCATATTTCATCCAGATTTGTCAAAATTCTTCATTCTTCATCTTCTTCACTTTTAGACCGAAAATTGTAAAATTAACATGGCTTTTACGGTTAAAATTGGCTGATTTTTGGATATTATATGCGAAAATCATTGACCTATAAGCCTACAAAATTTCAGATCAAAACTCTAAGTAATTTGTGAGAAATCAAGATTTTTCTGTCCGATCTGTCAAAAATGTTCGTTGTTGTTCTTGGTGATGTTCACCAATCAGATGGCAATCCGATCGGATGACCACCCGATCCGTTGAACATTGATTTGTTAAACACATAAGTGACAAGTCTCGGATTGCAACTCGATTGGATCACCATCCGACTCATTGCAATTCATTAAAAGTTTGACTTTGTTGACCCACTCGATCGGATCACCATCCGATCCGCAGCATTTTGTTTATTCAAGGTTTTAAGGTTCAAGTGACGAGTGGCAATCCGAACGGATTATCATCCGATCCTAATCACTCTATTTGTTTGTGATTCAGGTGCTGTCAAAGTATCGGATCTTCACTCGATCGGATCACCACCCGATCCAAGGCACACTGTCACTCGATCGGATCACCACCCGATCTAAGGCACACTGTCACTCGATCGATCACCACCCGATCCAAGGCACAATGTCACTCGATCGGATCACCACCCGATCCAAGGCACACTATCACTCGATCAGATCACCACCCGATCCAAAGAAGATTGTCAATCATCGGATCGTCACTCGATCGGATCACCATCCGATCCGTTGCCACCCGATCATTTTTATTGTTGACTTTTGGTGACTTCACTCGATCGGATACCCGTCCGATCTAGGTGTTTGATATTGTTTAAACTGATCGTGTTTGTTTGTTTGTTTGTTTGATTCAGGTGACTCGAGGTGATAAACAAGAAACGTCATGGCTGAAGAATTTTACAACACGTTCTACAAAGCCTTCACATCAGAATCTATGGAAACTCAAACTGTTACACCAAAAACCATAACAAAAGCAATCAATGATAACGTTAAACATGATAACTTCTATGGGACTTATTCGAAACCACCTAAACTTGACAACATAGAAGATTACACATGGTGGAAAGAGAGATTTCTGAACTGGACAAAGGCATATGCTCACGAGAGTTGGTTCTGTTTGGAGTTTGGATATAGCCGACCAATACACGATAAAAATGAAGAAATCCATCTCAACGATCTTTCCGATGAAGACAAACGAAAGTTTTCATACGAACAGAAAATGATTGCATTGATTCAGCAATCTATCAGAAATGATATTTTCTCTTTGTTAACATATGATGGTTCTTCAAAATCGGTTTGGGAAGCTTTGAGGGTTAAAGCCGAAGGGGGAAAACATATTAAAAAGAATAAAATTGCTTTACTAAAAAAGGAATTTGATCTGTTTGATAGTTTAAAAGGAGAGTCGGTGAGGCAAATGATTGAGAGATTTTGTCATTTAAAAATTGAGCTTGATAGGTTTGAAATTGTTAAAACACGAGAGGAAATTATTGATAAAATCATAGAAGCGTTACCACGAGCTGATCAGTGGCAAACGTTCATGTTTATCTTGAAAAATGATGTTTTGTATGATACAATTACTCTTGATGTTTTGATAGAAAAAATTGAAACTCATGAGCTTGAATTGCAGAAACAGAGCAAGATAAATAGTTCTTCACATCAACAGAATGTTGGTCTTTATTACAAAGGTAGCATACCTTCGGTGACAGCTGGTGAATCACCAAAGACAGCATTTAGTGTTGAGAAGATGAAGGAGTCACAGGAAAGCTCATCAAGCTACAATACAGGATATCATTCATCTTCTGTGAAAGCAAATCCTGAAGAATCAGAAGAGGTTCTTTGCAACATTGCTCTGAAGTTAAAGAATTCTCCTGCAATAAGCATCAAATCTGCTAAGCAGCAAATGAGCTTCCTCGCATCTATTCTGGAATCATATGAAGGTCTGGTTGCTGGTAAAATCGGAAATTCTGAATTAACAAAGGAAGACTACGACCAGATCGATCTGGAAGAGATGGAACTCATTGACATACATTGGTGTTTGGCAAGCTGTATTAGAAGAGCTCAAAGGTACATGGAAATTACTGGCAAACAGTCAATCGGTGGTCCATCAACGAAGCTAGGATTTAATAAATCCAAAGTGACCTGCTTCAAGTGCAAGCAAAAAGGTCCTTTCAAAAGAGAATGCACCAATTCTGCAGTTGATGGAAATGAAAATCCGTTCAAAGATGATTATTATCAGAAAGCAATATACCACTGCAGTAAATAAGAGTTGCCAAATCTGAAACAGATTGAAAATACTACGAAAGAGAAGTCAAGAGCATGTGCAGTCATTCAAGATGACGAAGGATTTGACTGGAGTGAATTTCTTCCAGAAGATAATCCCTTGTTGATGACCGTCTCACAGCTCATGGCAGAACTGTATCAAAGAGCAAACATCGTGCATTTGTTGCCGAGATAAAGGAAAGAAGTCGAGAAGAAATTCTAAAAGAAAAGACTGAAAGAGAAAGATTCTTTGCTGGTTGTCGAATTGAGAAAATGCATGAAGAATATGAGGAAGCAAAGTACTACGGGAGATACGACAAGAAAAGAGACGGCTATATCAACAAAAATGGTGATCCTGTTGTTCATAAAAAAGAAGTGGTCTTTGATAATGTTCTTGCAGTAATCCCTTTGTCTGGCGAATATTACTCAAATGTAGCAAAAGATAAAACTTATCTGAAAAGGCTCGACAAGATAATTCGTGAAGTAATGACCGCAAGTTTGAAAAAGAGGGATGAAGAGAGAATGAAGAAGAATGTTGAAGATTTGGTTGATGATTTGAAGAAGGTTGTTGAGGAAGTTAAAGTTAAAGCTACGAAAGAGGATGAAGTGAAGATAGAGAGATTGGATGCTGATGCTGGTAGTGATGCTGGTACTGGTGAAGAAGAACAGAAGAAAGATGCTGATCAGACAGAGACAACAGAAAAAGCCGAAGTGCCAATCACTGAGGTAAAATCTGATTCTGAAATCTTAAACAGAAATGTTGAACAGTGCAAGAAATGCATGGAAACATGCAGTGCTTGTACTGAAAAAGATGAAAAATTCAGAACAAGAGATTTAGAATTCACTAAAATCGAAGAAGTTTTCAAAAATAAATGCAAAGAGATGTTAGAAAACGAAAAAGTTTTGAAAGACAATGATGAAAAATTGACACAAAAATGCAAAAGTTTAGAAAAAGAAAATGAAAGTTTGAAAGAAAAGGTTTCAAAAATGACAAAAGAATGTTTACAAAAAGAAAGTGCTTTACAAGAAATGAAAAAGGAATACGATTCAATAAAATTGGCTTATCACATTACAAAAGAGTCATATGAAGATGTGAAAAGTCAAATGAAACTTGTTCAATCCAGATTGAGATACTGTTCTGAAACAACTGATATGCTTAAGCGACAGTATTCAATAAAGCAACAAGTTGTCAATTCTTATATTGAGGATGTTGCTAAGCTAAAGCGTTAAATAGCTGATTTAGAACAGGATAACAACAAGTTACATAGTTATCATGCATCATCATATGTGCTTGAAAGAATTTTCAACATAAAACCGGGTGATGATGATTCTGAGAAAAACAAGAAAGGCATTGGCTCAGAGTATCATCAAGTTCCTCCACCGGAAAAGTTTGCATTTTATGATGATGAGAAAGTCGAAAAAGCTTTCAACATGGTCGACCAGTTGCCAGAAAATATTGACATAACTTATTCCAAATCTGATGATTCTAGTGATTCAGAGGTGGTAGGTAAGGCGTTGAAAGTGTCTTGAAAGAAGAGTCTGTTGAAACAGGCAAATCTGAATCACAAGATGAAAATGAAGGTAGTTTTCATGAAGATTATCTGAAAAACTCAAAATCTGAGAAAAATGTGAATGATGATTCAAAAGGATTGGTTTATACCATGATTGGATCGGACAAATTATTCTCAGATCTTGAAGTCCCGATTCAGAATGTGATTTCAGAAAAGATTGACAACAACAACAACAACAACCATACCCAGTATATCCCACAAATAGCAAAGCTATTTATAGGGTCTGGGGAGGGTGGGATGTAGACAGACCTTGCCTCCATCCCTATGGATAGAGAGGCTGCTTCCAAGAGAGACCCCCGGCTCTAAAATCAACAACATACCAACGCACCAAGTCAGAAAAATATATAAATAAGAAGTCAGAGAGTATACCAGCACACAACATACCAAGAAAGTGATCAGAGAGTGACATAATATAGTGTAAAACATGTATGATAGCATACAACATCATATGAGTATAAACACAAGAAGGCAATCACCTGTATAGTCACTTAAAAGATAAGAAAAATCTACGTCTCAGAAAAGATTGACAAAGTTTTCAAAATGATTGAGATTGAAAAGAATGAGATTCCAAAGTTTGCTTGAAAAAGTCACAAAACTTTTTATAACAAACCTGGTTACAAAAAGAAAAACATGAAGGCTGGGTTGGGTTATAAAAAGAAACAAAATTAGAAAAGAAATGAAACGCCTAATTATCAAACAAAAATGAATTTTGTTCACGGAACAAGTTCCGAAGAAGAGAAAGAACTCCAATTTAGGCGTTAGTCTAATGAAGAGTTTTATGCTCAGAAAACGCAACAACAACAGGTCAAAGATGTGTCCAAGAGAACATGTTTCAAATGTGATCAAACTGGACATCTTGCTCGCAAGTGTCCAAATCTAAAACCTGTTGGTGTTGAAACGAAAAAGAAGTCTGATGTTGTGAATCAGAAATCAACCAAGTTTGATTCAAAACAAACTTGGAAGCCAAAAATGTCAAAGGCTGACTCACAACAAACATGGAAATCAGAGACACCCAAACTTAGAACAACACAAAGTTGGACAACAACTGTTGACGCAACAAAACCAAACCAGTTTTGGAAACCAAAAGTAGTTGTTCAAAATGAAAATGTTCAAAATGAATCATGTTTTTACAAGAGAAGTGCTTCAAAAGGACAAGGTTGGGTGGTTAAGACACAACCTGTTTCTGAACAGAAAACTGATTCAATCAAAAAGGATGAAGTAAAAAATGAAAAGTTGTTTGTTCAAAACGCTATTAATTTTCCAAGATTGAATGAAACTTATTGTGTTGAAATGCCTAAGGTCAAACAGACCTGGTCTAACTTGTTCAAGTGATTGAATTAAGTGGAATGTGCAGGTGCTTCCGAAGAAAACTGAATGTCATCAAGAGGAGTGTCGGAGCAGCCTGGCACGAGAAGAGAAGGCTGCTGGTCCCTGCGACTGTTAAACAGGGAGTTTGTTTGATTTTCTGTACATAAATAAACCATATTTCAAAAACCCTAAAAAAATTGAAAATTTAAAAACTAAAAATATGTTTTTATTTTGTCAAAAATTTGAAAAATCAGAAATATGTTTGTTTTTAAATTTTGTCAAAAATTCAAAAATTTACAAAAATATGTTGAGTGTATACGCCGAAACCATCACGACTGAACAAACACATGATAAAATTAGATTAAAAAACGGTTTCAAAAAGTTATAATCAAGTGGTTTGTAAATCATGGGGGTGAATGTGAGCTAAACAGAGAATGTGAAGCAGAAATGGATGGCGAGATGAAGCTATCTACATCGGTTTGTCAAATTTTATTAAATGTTTTGGATTTTAGGGGGAGTAAAAATTTTGAAAATACAAAAACATTTGAAAATTTGAAAAAGCCAAAAACATGAAAAAAAATCAAAATGAGTTTTTGTGTAAAAAGAGGTAATGATAGTACATCAGTAGACAATCACGACATGCTAAAGAATTGAAAAGTTAAAATGTGATAAACGGTCTCACTGATAATATACCAGTAGGGTTTTACACGCTTAGTAGATTGTTTTCGAGATATAAACCTAAATATCAAATACTTACTTATCTCGTGGGGAACATCTCTCCGATATATGGGTAACCCCCGAAATCTTGTTTGAGAGATTGCCTGATTCTGAGATACTAGGTCTTTATACTGTTTGATATCTGGGGTATTATACCTGGTCTTCTGATATTGCGGAAGCAATGGCCTAGACCTCGTATAATACTTTACGCGCTTTAAAAACTTACCCTCTGCATAAAAATTGAAAAATATCGAAAGATATGAATCAATTGCAATTGAAGAAAAGATTCCCTAAAGGGAACACACCTAAAGTCGAGCCTTCATCTCTTTGACTGAACGAAAGTTCATACCTGAGCTCTCAAGGTCTCGCACTATCCCAGAATACAGATATCAAATTGGTATACTCACCTGTAACACTGAATCTAGGGAATTTTGATACGGGAGTATATTCTGAGGTGGGACATGCGAATAAGTTAAGTCCTTAAAACACTAATCTCGTATCTCAAATCAATTGAACTTTGTGTGAAAATTTAAGTGGATCAGTATACTGACAATCTAAGTGAATCGTTTAGAACTTAAAGTGTTTAAAGCTCAGCGGTACTAGTGATTTGTCATAAACTGATATGATCCTCTGACGCAAACTCAAACAAAAATATTGTATGTAAATATGTTTGTAAATATTTCTTTACTGCTTTATGTTTCAGAAAAATACAAAAAGATTTTGATTTTTGCTTTATTTTCGACAACCGATGTCTGAAAGCTGAGTTTCAAAATCTAAGTATGCTGATCATGTTTCTGAAAATAAACAAGTTCATTAATTTGAAACTTGAAGTTTTAAACTCAAAAATCAAAAACAGTTTGTGACGTCTCCAATGTCATTAATTTGGACTTGGATGATTAACTGTGAGGGATTTGGATGCTTAAATTGTTAAAATCTGTTTTAAAGAGCTAAGTTTTCGATGTTGGTTTCTTAATACTGCCATATCTATGAAGATTGTTGATAGGGGGAGAGAATCAAATAATCCTGGATATATTCATATTATTATATTTTAGAGCCAGAGTCTTGATTAAAAGTTTTTGAGAGCCAGGTCACGATTCCTGGACAATCGAAAAAGCTTTCACTGTCGTATATTTGAAATGTTTTAGCTTAATGATAAGAAAGCCAGGTTTTCAATCCTGGATGCTCAAACTATTTTCACTTATAAATTCTTGAGAGTTGTAGATGTTGTTCCAGATTACGACCCCGATAGCCGAGTCTAAGGGGGAGTCTGAAGACGAGCTCAACGCAAGGGAGAGCGTGCATTCAAGGAGCCAGGTAACTATCCCGGAGGAGCTTGTATCCGGAAAGCCAGGCGTCGATCCCAAAAGCATGGAAGCTTGACGAAAGGGGGAGCCTGAAGAGTCTACTGAAAGGGGGAGCTGAAGCTGAAAGCAAATCCACGGGGATTCTGTTCGAGTAAGAGGGAGTCTATGTTTCTGAAGATGATAAAGCATCAAGAAGACTCAAGAGAGAGAGAAAGACAAGACGCTACGAGATTGACTGCGGCAATATCCAAGGGGGAGTCTGTTAGTACAGTAATGTCTATCGCCTCCGTCAATCCAGTTCGTAGCAGAAATCAGAAGACAACAATACTTTATATTGTAATAATTAGTAAAAAGGCAAGGTGGCAATATTATAATTAATGAAAAGTCTCAATAAAGCCTTGGCCTATAAATAAGAGAGTTAGGGTTAGCTTTAGGAACTTTTGCCACATTTGAGATTTGGAGCTTAGGAGCTAGAGAGAGAAAGTCTAGAGAGAGAAAGTGACGTTGTGATTCAGGTGCTCGTACGTTTTCAGACTTATCAATAGAATCACAGATTATATTACGTCGTGTGTATTCGGTCACGTACGTGTACGGATTCCGCACGTTACACGAGTCGGTTCGTAATCGTTTCGGAGTCGAAAACCGATCCTACAGGTATTTTGATAGAAATTGAAAGAAACATTGTGCGTGACTTCAGAGATCGATTTTTTCATCATTCCGGTGACTATAACTGACGGATCCGCCATGGCTGTTGTCAGACCCTAAATCGTATTAGACAAAAAGTCGCAGCGGAAATTCGTGCCTTAAAATTTCTTTCATTACAAACGTCTTGACTTACTTGAAGGTTCGTTTTAATATGTATCTTTTACAAAAATAAGGCATAAGTCCTGTTTACTAATAATACATACTCAATTATTCCCGTACAATCTATCATGTGACTCGGTCTTCGATCTCTATTCCTTGTGATAATCACCCGTGATCCGTGTAACCTGCACTCACACATTCATTCATAACATTAGCACACATTATATAAACAAGATTCATTCACACACACTTCACTTTACATCATTTTCCAAACTTTAAGCATTTCATCTGCGTATCCATTTCCTGGTGAGGCTTCAATAATGTACCTGCATTACTTTTCATTCTCAAGGTACACCATTAATAATGTTAACACTCAACGTCTCTAAAACAGGCATACATACGTACTTACATACAAACATACATACACATCTACATCCATACATACCTTTCCTACAGCTTTACATACGTGCATACACTCATATATGTCTTTATGCATACATCCATACACAACTACATACATACATACCTTTCCTACGTCTTTACATACATGCATACACTCGTACCTATCTTTATACATACATACATACATACATACGTACCTACCTTTACGAACACGTACTAGATCACACGTACCTCTTACATACACATACATTATTTACATGGAGCTTAGGTTTAGATTTATAGCCCATAAACATCTAAGGATTGATCAAAATCATGCTTAGAAAGTCCGCCGTAGTCCACGGATAACAAACCGAAGCCTACGACACATAAATCAACCTAAATCACAAATTTCAGACTTTTGGACTTGGGGAGGTCGTCGGCGACGGCCTGTAGTTTTTCCCGTCGGCCAAAACCCCGTAGACAGGTAGATAAGGCGTCTGAGAAAAACTGACTTTCCCTTGCCCGTCGGCGACGGCCTCCTTGCCAGTCGGCGACGGCCTCTCTAAAATGCATTTTCCTGCAGATCCGTTTCGACGTCCGAACGCACTAAAACGCGCATAACTTTCGAACCGTTTACCCGTTTAACCTCTCGTTTCTTCCTACATGCTTGTAAATTCACATTCTATCATATAAACTTAAAATCCCACATCCAGATTAAGGAAATTCTTATCTTACGCTCTATCGGCTTATTATCATTTCCTAATTATTTGACCCGTTATGGGTATTTGCGCATTAATTGGTCTAAGACTAGCAAGACCATACTTCCCACCTCCATACTTGTCCAAAACATTACACCAATCGTATAGCTTGTTTCTAAACCACTTATTAAGATCGTTTGCCCAAAATACCCATCAAGGGCATTTTGGTCAACTTTAAATCCCATCCTTCACGACGTAAGACTACGACACATAATTGACCTCGACCATCATGTTTAGTTAATTAAAACACCATATAACTTAATCGAACATAAGAAGTGATTACAGAAATCACTTACCTTACGCGTCCGTGCTCGTATCCAATTCCTTGCCTCTTCTTGACCCGTTAGCCTTTCTCGCTTGAGTCCGTCTTGACATGATTCCTATACTTTCATGTCACCATCACATTCTCGTTAGTATACCCAATTGTACGCGTTAATGATCATACCAATCACATAATCCACACTTAACTTCCCTTAGTCATTTCTAACAAGCATACTACACAAAAATCAACTTCATATCCTTTCCAACTCATGTAATTCATCATGTAATCACAAATAACGCATATTAACATAACATGTACCAAACGACTTCCTATAATCCTACCTTTACGACAACGAGTCAAATCACGTTACTTATACTTAGTTGACTTTTGAGAGTCAACTATTAACCATATTTAATTATCGACTTATCATCATATACCCGTAACATCATAGTCGACTATACGGACGATACTATAAACATTTGATCATACACTTGGTGTGAGTACCACCTTCTAAGCATAACGTACAACTAGCTTATACATAAATCTTCTAAGTTCATATATAATTCATCAAATCCCACTACTAATCAACATATAACATTCACACATGAACATCAAACATATCACCACCACATTTCTCTCAATTCAACTTACAAGAATTCATCATATCCATCATAATTCATCAACAATCAACAAGAATTGAACATGGATGATCATTCAAGTCATCATCCTTACTTTAATAAGTGGGTTTCACCTCTAAACATCAAATTAACACAAACCATACATAACCTATGTTCTATATGATGATTCTAACACTTATACATGATCAATTTCACCTTAACTTACGGATTAGAACATAACCCACTTCACACATGATCACCAATCTTTGATTTAAGACATACCTTACGATCCCCTTGTGAAGGTGATCACTAATTCATGCTCGGTTGTGAATTTGGGCCTTGATTCATTCTTCAATTTGAAGCTTTTGATGAACTAGGGTTTGGGGCTCTTGAGAGCCCCTGATCGATCTACCCAGAACACACACGAAGGTGTGTGTGTGTGTGTGTGATCTTTTCCTTTTAATAACTAAATTTTCATTTGTTCCACTTTAGCCCCCTCGGGTTTACCTTTAAAGCATAACTAACACTACCCTCATCATTTAATACTTTTGACCATACCCTTAACTAGGTTAAATAACCTAGTTATTTATTTCATGACATGTCAACTAAGAACATACGACAAATATTAACATTCAGATTTTGGGGCGTTACAAGTCTACCACCCTTAAACAAGGTTTCGTCCCCGAAACCTTTCTTACCTCTATTTAACACTAATTAATTCTTCTCTACGTCCCATCAACACTACCGCTAGCCCATCACAACGACTATCTTCTTTCTTAAAGAACCCGTTCCGGAGTTCTTATTAGTGTCGCTTTCACTAATGACGCTAATTCCTAACAGCCTTCATAGCTAATGGTTCAATCATCATTCTATTACTCATATATCATATGCATCATATATCTTTTGTTTACTTGAAACCATTACAACATCCCATTACTAACATTCCCATTTGTTCATTTCAACATTCCTAATGTTTTCATCGACTATACGATCTTGCATCGTAATTTGCATATACTCAGATATGTTTAACTCTAACTAATACGTCATAGTAATGGGTAACTATACATTCTCGATTCATAAACTATTCATATAATTGGCTTTTTCTTAACAAGTCCATACTTTCATACCATACATTCACGTAACATTCTCATTTCCTTGACCGGTTAATAACGGGTCAATATACACACTTCCTCAATCTGTAATCCTACATACATTTGTATGATCCGTTCATAACGGATCTACTATCTTCTTCTCATTTCTTAAAAGATTACATTCTCTATATGCATTGTATAATATTTAACTCTTGCGTCGTCACCACAACAAAACTACTAGTACATAACCACACCTACATGCAAGTCCCTAACGTTAACCTTATTCCATAGTTTCTACAGTGACTTGTGTCTTGCATACTTCTACGCTACCTTTAGATCATTTCGTTCATTTCATATTACTATTGCTTTCACTTCATGCATTACTTAATTTACATATATAAATGTGTCATACCAGTTCATATCTATCCAACATAAGTTAAACATTTTACTAACCTCTTTTTCATTTCCCAAACCAACGATCCGTAACTCAGATCGATCATTTTCCCCTCGATCACTAGCCATAACATGTTAGTTTTCATTCATCTGTGTAACGAGCTTCCGCTCGTGCACATCCTTTCACCAATTCAATTGGTTTCATCACATTAATAGTTCTAGCATTATCATTAATCAACATCGGCGGTTAGCATATGTCATATAGACATTCATTACACTAGGTGATTACCCACCTATATCTTTTCTACAATTTCCTACGTACCTACTATAACGTACCACACATTCTAACTCTTACATGCAATCCTTTCATTCTATTAATCATTTCGCCAACTGAAGTACACGTTCGTACTTCCTTCCATTCATGCTTACTTGCAAAGACCTTATTACATCGTTTCAATATTTCTTCCCAAGCTTACCATTCCCGCCCATACTCAAGTTATTGTCCGGGTCACAGCCCTTCATCATTCTGACTTCTAAGAGTCAATTACTAACACATCTAACACGTAACTTATACAAAACTCCGTCTATTATACTATCACCTTTTACTTAATACTTATTTCTATGACCCATTCGACTCAATCATGGTCAAACTGTCGACATCTTCTTAGGCAGATTAATTTCATTCTTTTTATATTTTTGAATCCGTCTCACGGATTCAGGCGCATCATTCATGCTTTTTCATTCATTGAATCCGCCTTACGGATTCAAACATTATATTCATGCCTTTCTTCCTTCTATGACTTGAATCCATCTAATGGATTCAATCATAACATTCACATCTTTCATTCCTTACATGTGTTGAATCCGTTTCGCAGATTCAGACATATCATCTCTACATTTCCTTTCCTTGAATCCGTTTTACGGTTTCAAACATTCCATTCATGCCTTTCATCACTTGAATCCGTCTCACGGATTCAAACATTGCATTCATACCTTTCATCCTTGAATCTGTCTCACGGATTCAAACATATCATTCATATCTTATCGATCCGTACTTAATTACGGATTCCACATTCTTCATTCTTATCAGGCATGTTTTCATACTTTCATAGTACTCTCAATTCCCCGAGAGTCTTACTTCCCATTTCACCCACACGCCCGCCTGCTACCTAACTCTACCGGACATACCTGTAACAATCATCATGATCCCACGAACGTCATACGTTTCTCGTGTACTGGCCAGGTACACAATCCACGTAGTAGTTTCGTGCCTTCATGTAATTGTCACCTTATGTCCGTAGACTTAGGTTTCGGCGCGTGTATCACTTTCAGTACTTCATTACTATTCAATCATTGGCGTTCATTTAAAATTTTCCTTCCCTTAATGAGTTCTGACCATTACAATGCCCACATATTAAATTCACGTACCTGGGGCTCATTTGCCTATTTGCCTCTTGACTGTTCTAGTCATTCATCCTAAACTGCATTCACGGATCATCCTCTTCCAACACTTATGCTTACCTTGCACATACGAAACCGTCAGTTTCTTTATACGTACACATAAGTACCTACTTACATTAGCCTTTACCTTTGGATCTTAACCGAGTCTTAGATTGTACGGATTTCTTATCTCAAGAGCACACAAGTTTGAGTTCAAGTACTTACCTTCTCTTACTTGATTCCCTCAAACCAGGGCTCTGATACCAACTTGTCAGACCCTAAATCGTATTAGACAAAAAGTCGCAGCGGAAATTCGTGCCTTAAAATTTCTTTCATTACAAACGTGTTGACTTACTTGAAGGTTCGTTTTAATATGTATCTTTTACAAAAATAAGGCATAAGTCCTGTTTACTAATAATACATACTCAATTATTCCCGTACAATCTATCCTGTGACTCGGTCTTCGATCTCTATTCCTTGTGATAATCACCCGTGATCCGTGTAACCTGCACTCACACATTCATTCATAACATTAGCACACATTATATAAACAAGATTCATTCACACACACTTCACTTTACATCATTTTCCAAACTTTAAGCATTTCATCTGCGTATCCATTTCCTGGTGAGGCTTCAATAATGTACCTGCATTACTTTTCATTCTCAAGGTACACCATTAATAATGTTAACACTCAACGTCTCTAAAACAGGCATACATACGTACTTACATACAAACATACATACACATCTACATCCATACATACCTTTCCTACAGCTTTACATACGCGCATACACTCATATATGTCTTTATGCATACATACATACACAACTACATACATACATACATACATACATACATACATACATACATACATACGTACCTACCTTTACGAACACGTACTAGATCACACGTACCTCTTACATACACATACATTATTTACATGGAGCTTAGGTTTAGATTTATAGCCCATAAACATCTAAGGATTGATCAAAATCATGTTTAGAAAGTCCGCCGTAGTCCACGGATAACAAACCGAAGCCTACGACACATAAATCAACCTAAATCACAAATTTCAGACTTTTGGACTTGGGGAGGTCGTCGGCGACGGCCCTAGGGCCCGTCGGCGACGGCCTGTAGTTTTTCCCGTCGGCCAAAACCCCGTAGACAGGTAGATAAGGCGTCTGAGAAAAACTGACTTTCCCTTGCCCGTCGGCGACGGCCTCTCTAAAATGCATTTTCCTGCAGATCCGTTTCGACGTCCGAACGCACTAAAACGCGCATAACTTTCGAACCGTTTACCCGTTTAACCTCCCGTTTCTTCCTACATGCTTGTAAATTCACATTCTATCATATAAACTTAAAATCCCACATCCAGATTAAGGAAATTCTTATCTTACGCTCTATCGGCTTATTATCATTTCCTAATTATTTGACCCGTTATGGGTATTTGCGCATTAATTGGTCTAAGACTAGCAAGACCATACTTCCCACCTCCATACTTGTCCAAAACATTACACCAATCGTATAGCTTGTTTCTAAACCACTTATTAAGATCGTTTGCCCAAAATACCCATCAAGGGCATTTTGGTCAACTTTAAATCCCATCCTTCACGACGTAAGACTACGACACATAATTGACCTCGACCATCATGTTTAGTTAATTAAAACACCATATAACTTAATCGAACATAAGAAGTGATTACAGAAATCACTTACCTTACGCGTCCGTGCTCGTATCCAATTCCTTGCCTCTTCTTGACCCGTTAGCCTTTCTCGCTTGAGTCCGTCTTGACATGATTCCTATACTTTCATGTCACCATCACATTCTCGTTAGTATACCCAATTGTACGCGTTAATGATCATACCAATCACATAATCCACACTTAACTTCCCTTAGTCATTTCTAACAAGCATACTACACAAAAATCAACTTCATATCCTTTCCAACTCATGTAATTCATCATGTAATCACAAATAACGCATATTAACATAACATGTACCAAACGACTTCCTATAATCCTACCTTTACGACAACAAGTCAAATCACGTTACTTATACTTAGTTGACTTTTGAGAGTCAACTATTAACCATATTTAATTATCGACTTATCATCATATACCCGTAACATCATAGTCGACTATACGGACGATACTATAAACATTTGATCATACACTTGGTGTGAGTACCACCTTCTAAGCATAACGTACAACTAGCTTATACATAAATCTTCTAAGTTCATATATAATTCATCAAATCCCACTACTAATCAACATATAACATTCACACATGAACATCAAACATATCACCACCACATTTCTCTCAATTCAACTTACAAGAATTCATCATATCCATCATAATTCATCAACAATCAACAAGAATTGAACATGGATGATCATTCAAGTCATCATCCTTACTTTAATAAGTGGGTTTCACCTCTAAACATCAAATTAACACAAACCATACATAACCTATGTTCTATATGATGATTCTAACACTTATACATGATCAATTTCACCTTAACTTACGGATTAGAACATAACCCACTTCACACATGATCACCAATATTTGATTTAAGACATACCTTACGATCCCCTTGTGAAGGTGATCACTAATTCATGCTCGGTTGTGAATTTGGGCCTTGATTCATTCTTCAATTTGAAGCTTTTGATGAACTAGGGTTTGGGGCTCTTGAGAGCCCCTGATCGATCTATCCAGAACACACACGAAGGTGTGTGTGTGTGTGTGTGTGATCTTTTCCTTTTAATAACTAAACTTTCATTTGTTCCACTTTAGCCCCCTCGGGTTTACCTTTAAAGCATAACTAACACTACCCTCATCATTTAATACTTTTGACCATACCCTTAACTAGGTTAAATAACCTAGTTATTTATTTCATGACATGTCAACTAAGAACATACGACAAATATTAACATTCAGATTTTGGGGCGTTACAGCTGTATGACAAGATTCTTATTATTTCATGTCGGTGCTGTATTTGAATCAAATTTAATTGAAATTTTGCTTCTAATCATGAATTTTATTCAGGATTTCAGAAAACGCTGAGTGAAACGTTCTGCGTTACGTCGGAGATCGGAATTTCGTCAGCTTCAGTGAGTCTGTAATCGACAGAATCTGTCCTGGTTGTACAGTGAGATTCTAACGTTCTCATTCACCTGTTATAATTGAATATAGGTCATTTGAAATTTTGATTCTGGATTTTGATAGAAATTGAGTGAAACATTCTGCGTAACTTCAGAGATTGGATTTTCCGTCAGCTCCGGTGAATCTGTAATTGTTCGGTGAGATTTTGATTGTTTCATACTGCTGCTGTATTTCAATCTAGGAATGGTGTAGAGAGAGAGAGAGAGAAAGTGTGTTAAAATTAAATAGGGAAATTAATAAGTTTGAGTGGGAAAAGACTAAAATGCCCCTCATGTGAGGAGCATGTGACCAGGATTTAACAGTTTAATTGGATGGTGTTAGGGCGGGGAGTGAAATAGAGATAAACTTTATAGATCAGGGAGTAAAGTGGCTATTTTTAAAGGATTGAGGCAAAACCGTTAAAATGACCAAACCACAGGGAGCAAAATAGAAGTTTACTCTATAAAATTTACATGTATATATTGTATCTTACATCAATTATAGTTATTAATGCATACAAAACAAATAGAAATATATATATATACACACACACACACAGACACAGACACATACATATATATAGGGGAGAGTTTGAATGAGAACGCTAAATATTGTGAGAACCGTGAGAACGAATGAAAAACTCGGGAGAACTTGGTCAAAAACAATTAACATTCGAAATTTCCTTTTACACTTATCATCATTATTCAAATACAATGTTAGAAACTAAATTTACAAGTTTAAATTTAAGTGAATTCGTAAATAAAGAAATTTACACATGTGTAAGTTTGCCATTTACACGTGTAAATTTTTTGCATTTACATATGTGTAAAAAATATAATAAGAGTGGTTTTGAGAGGAAAAATAAATTATTTGATATTGTAAATTCCACTTTGATGTTGTATTATAATTACAATGAGATTTGTTTAAAAAAATGGTTTTGAATGGTTTTTTTATTCGTTCTCACGGTTCTCGCAATATTTCACGTTCTCAAGATAACCCTCCCATATATATATATGATAAGGTTTAAATGAGAAAGCTAAATATTATGAGAACCGTGAGAACAAATGAAAAATCGTGAGAATTTGGTCAAAAACAATTTAAATTCAAATTTTTATTACACTTATAAATATTATTGGAATACAATTTTAGAAATTAAATTTACAAGTTTAAATTTACATGTATTTGTAAATACTGAAAATTTACACATGTGTAAGTTTTCTCATTTACACATTTGTAAATTTGTTGTTTTTAACAAATTTACACATGTGTAAAAAATCTAATAAGAGTGATTTGAGAATTATTCAATGTTGTAAATTCGTTTTTTGATGTTATATCTTAATTACAATGAGGTTTATATTAAAAAAATGGTTTTCTCATTCGTTCTCACGATTCTCGCAATATTTTGCGTTCTCAAGATAACCCTCTCCTATATATATATATATATATATTGTTTTTTGATGTTGTATCTTAATTACAATAAGGTTTGTATTAAAAAAATTGGTTTTGATTAATTTTCTTATTCGTTCTCATGGTTCTCGTAATATTTAGCGTTCTCAAGATAACCCTCTATCTTGAGAATGCTAAATATTGCGAGAACCGTCAGAACGAATGAGAAAACCAATCAAAACCAGTTTTTTTTAATACAAACCTCATTGTAATTAAGATAAAACATCAAAAAAATGAATTTATAACACCAAATAATTCATTTCTCCTCTCAAAATCACTCTTATTAGATTTGTTACACATGTGTAAATATAACAAATTTACACATGTGTAAATGGAAAACTTACACATGTGTAAATTTTCTTTATTTACGAATTCACGAAAATTTAAACGTGTAAATTAAATTTCCAACATTGTATTCGAATAATAATGATAAGTGTAATTTTTTTTTTGAATTTGAATTGTTTTTGACCAAGTTCTCGAGTTTTGCCTTCTTTCTCACGGTTCTAACAGTATATGAAAACCCACTTGAGTATGCTTCACATTTCCCTTATTTTAGCATTCGTTCTTACGGTTCTAACAATTATTTTAGCGTTCTCAGTTTTCTTCCTATACTTTGTAGGAACTAGGTTCACTTTTTATAAAATATAATTACAAAATATATAATAACGAGACTCTCGTTCTTCGTAGGAAATATCATAGTACAATACTAGTTGCAATAACTAAATAAAAAGAATAAAAAATATAATTTTATATACCAATCTTGATTCAAGCCGCATCTTTGGTGGGTCCTTCATTCGCAATTTGTTAGCATCCTAGACCCGAGTATTCATCATCTTGAGTCTTGAAAAATACTCCTTGACTGCAACAAAGAGCACACTAAAACGTTGACGATTTTGGTTAAGGCACGTGTTCAACACGCTTCCCTTAAAACAAATTTCGCGCCTCTACTAAAGACGACGCGACTGTTTCCCAGGCTACAACAGTTGAAGCAGTATGTACTGTCAAAGATGGCTCACGCGCCCGAGGTTACACCGGATAATTGTAGTGATTGAACTTATGGAACAAATAAGGATATGACGGTGGTGGAAAACAAGTAGAGAGTACTCCTCTTTCTAGTTGGTCTTCAAGTGTTCATCATCCTTCTAGTATCAAGCAATACAATATTCTTCTTATAACAAAAAAGAAGCACATAGCCTACTAATTGTACAAGAGTTAAGGATTAGTGAAAGGTTTCACTTAATTAGCCACATAATTAGAGACTTAAAAATTCTAATAAAACTAATTAAATGTCATCAAGAAGCTGTACTCAAGAGTTTCTCTTTTATTCACCACATGAAGATTCTAATTACTATTTATAATTTCATTAAATTATAAATATATTAAATATCCATTCACCAAATTTCCAACAATCCCCCACATGAATGGAGATCGTTCAGAACACATAAAATTTCCGTTGGAACCTCGACAGTTGAGTTCTGCATACGATAGGTAGGTGTTACCCTTTAAACCTTCGCTCATGAAATGCACTTAGCCCACTAGCTCTGAGTAGACATCGATGTCTTTGAACTCGTCTACCGTTTGTGTAGACGAAAATACACTTCACATAAGACTCTCCTTAGTCAGGTCATCTCCTCATAGTCATGTCCAATAATGGTCATGGAACACTTTCCTGGTTCTGCGAGAGCTCTAGGAATTGTGCCTTCAATTCCATTCGAAGCGACCCCACTTCTCTCTAACATAGGTGATTCTCCTTAGATCATTAAAAGCATTGTGGTTATCATGATTTATCCAAATCATTTACCATATATTATGCTTAGCCTCACTCTTTGTCACTGAATATAATAGGAATAGACCAGGACGTATTTAAACACCCTTTTATACTTTGGGGGCATGTATAACCATATATACTAGCTTATGCATATCATTTATGCCCCTGTAGTGACCACCCTTAGGCATATGAGTTAGTTGTCCTATTAACTTAGATCTTGGGATCTCCAGTCAACTAAGTTAGGTTTCCTTCACATACCCTTTTTCATGGGCTTTAGTCTTATTCCACAACTTGATCTCTAATAAGCCCTCATGTTGTTGGATCCATAACATTATCTTTGACTTTGTCTAGTCACTACAAATAACTTTACTAATTTGAGATCAGTTGTCATGACGTATTCTTAACTCACAAGTTAATTTTGCCTATTGTCATCTTCTAATACTATAACCTCAGTGGCCATCTGAATCTGGTTATAATACATGTCTTTCTAAGATACACGTATCATTTAAGGTAAACACATCTCTATTATGCACTACGACCTTTGTGTCCTCCACTTAGTCGTCTGTTTGCAATGTTAGATTGGATTACAAAATCCTTATTGCCAAATTTTTATGATACAAATGCAAGACACCCCCACATTTAAGTGTTATAGGATATCATCCAGATGGGGTAATGAAAACCATTTCTACATACCCTTATACGGTTGTTTCTAAATGGATCCTCCCCCACATTTCTTGCCATTTGATCAACATTTCCTAACTTCACTTATGACGACATTTATACACATATGATCGAACAAGATCAACCTCATTGTATCAGTGAATTCAATCATATTGCATTAGCTTACATAAGCTTCCGAACTTACCAAAGCAACACATGCCATTGTCATAAGTTTGTCACCAACTTAGAATAATTCTAATTTAACATCTAGAATAATCCTAGACAATGAGTTCTCCTCATTACCTTTTCGATCAAACTCTTCAAAAGTTACATGTCCTTTCCTTATAATGAATGAAAATTCTCCCTCAACGTTGTCTGTACACATTTTTTTTCATAAAGATTTGAATGTTTAGAGTTAATTAGTCTCTGTCAAGACCCATAATTAACCAGGTACTAGTCTAGCATGCTTTAGACTACAATACTTTAGCATGTGAACAGGAGATGCATCATTCTGGTTCTTCACAGCCCTAAGGATATCATAATATCACTTTGCAACATTCATTCCTTGTTAAGACAAAATAATGAGACTTATTCATAATCCTAAAACATCGATATGTAGGAAGGTCCCACAAATTATTGTATATAACACATAGCTAAATTTTATCATTCAATTAAGGAACATAACTTGTTTACCTTTGATCTCCAATGCTTTACCATTGACTCATAAGTACTTAAACATAAGTCTTAATCCAAGTCACTTGGTGAACACATTGATCACCAACAAGATGAATGTTCCTCGTTGACAATCACTATTATGTGTGACATAGAGTCAACAAGATCGACACTCAACAACATGCATTCATAATTTTGCCATAAGTGATTTGCATACATTTATTTTTATTCATTAGGAGATATGTTGTCACAGCCCCCGACCCCTCCCCGGGAGCGGGAGCCGCGAGACTCAGAGCAGATGGTATCGGTGTTTATCAATTTAGCAGTGGAAATTTTTTTCAGGACCGTAGTTAGGAAATATTTTTATCAGAGTTTAAACACCAAAATGTTGAAAATAGATAAATGAGATAATACCCAAGTTTTTCTGATAATACATTTATAATAAACAAGTGGGACAAACCCCGATTTTCATTTGTAATATGTTTATAGGGATAAACCCTAATTATTGAAAACAATTCTCCTTTTTAACTAGTTAACTTTTATAGCCACTTTTCTAAGCCTTCAGTGCTCTCCAGCTGGCTTTTATGGCTTCACACTAAGTTACCTGAAACACGTGTTTAAAACATTTGATCAGCAAGAAATACTGGTGAGTGAATCTCAGTTTAATCAAAACAGCTTTTATCATTTTACAGCATTGAGGGCGGTCGTGCAATTACATTTGTTTATTTTTCTACCTTAATTACCACCCACGGTACTGTTAACCCGACTTGTGGTCATGTTACTACTCACAGTGTAGTAACAAATTTTGTATATAAAACCCCAACATACCGACGATAATTGTAGAATTACAAATACTCAATCACTGTTAAATATAAGTTAAAACAATTGAGGTTTTGTAAAAACAGTTCACAAAAAGGTTTAACAAAAAGAGGATTAGTCACATTGCTATTTTAGGTTTTTCCCTGTGACTTCCTGGTTATAATCTATTAATTAGGCAATGCACACGTGTTAGTATAATAACCCAATATTTACATTAGTTATACCCTCCCCGAGACAGAACTCCAACGATTACGTCGGGCAGAGCCTCGACAGGCGTTACGGAGCACTAGATCAATCGGGCAGCGTATCTAATACGTAATCGGGGGTTATAATACTTACAACGAGGCAGAGCTTCGCTAATTAGGGGGGGGGGGTATTATTCCCGGATATTATTTCTACACTTCAGAAATTAAGAGGGAATCGAAAGAAATGAACGAGTTGGACTGAAGGCCAATGCCTTCTATTTATAGGTCTGATCGACCATTCTCTCGCGCCCCGCGAAAGATGAGGTGAGGGTCTTCGCGCCCCGCAAGGGCCATAAAGGCGGCAGTAGGGTTTGCTGAGTCATTGCAGGTCTCAACGCGTGTCATGTCACGTGGCGGCCTGAGAAGTCGACTGGTGTCATGCCTTCGCGCCCCGTGACAGCCTAAGCATCCTCTGTCACGGGTCGCGAGGCCCTATATTTATTTGTTTTATTTGATTTTTAATGAAATAAAGGTTATTCGGGTCCGTTTCTCGTATTCGGGGTGTATTTAGGAGCGTTTAGGGGTGTCCAAATTATTTTAAGGAGGGTTGTTATATCCTCCCCACCTTGTTTTAAATCTTGTCCTCGAGATTCGAGTTATTATATTCCCGTGGAGTTACATCAAGTCTTGTAGTTAATAAAAATAATGTCAAAGCGTCTTTTGAAATATTAAATGGACGGAAGTTCTGAGCTCCTGGCCGTTGGGCAGAAATTTGGAGAAAGCAACTCATCTGAACTTGAGATAGTGCAAGAAACAATAGACAAGACAGTTCAAGTTAAAGTAATATGAGATATCAGAACAGATGAAAACCTTTCAAGTGATTTTGGTTAAAAGTTTCTCTATGAAAGGGGTAGTTAGATTCGTTAAAAGAGGAAGTCAAGTTCCAGGTATGTTGGATCATTTATTTAACAAGTAGAACCCGTAGCTTCTCAGCTACCACTGACAGAAATGATGTATGTATGAAATCTTTACAAAATGTTTAGCAGACGAATCCTTAGTGAGATTTTTCTAAGGACATTGAAAGAAAATGAGAGCCATAAATGTTTAGTTCTAGGAATTATTAACTGAACGTGATACAGTTAAGTTTCACAAGATCAATAAAGGCATATGAATCGAATGTTAAACGATCTTTAGGGACAATAGAATTCAATGTCAAAAGAGAACTTACTTTGTTTGTTTAAAAAGAACTCTGAATCAATAATCTAAATTGAAGATAGAAGTATGAAAAATGATTTGTCAATAATCAAACCAGAAATTAATGACGTTTATTTAAATGGAAAGGATACACCGGACAATACAATAGAATTTAGTGTATCATGGTCTAAATACATAATTTTATCAAGATTACCTGAATGATAAGTCAAATGAATGACGTATGATTATGATTAGGGTTTACTATTAGCACATGCTACAAATTTATACAGACACCGCAAGGTGTTGTAGTGATTGAAAGAATTCAATGATTACGGTGACCGAATGAATTCAACGTTTTTGAAATTAACTGAAAGTTTCAATGAAGTGAATCTGGATATTCAAAAGATAGGATGTTCAAATAAAGGAACAATTGAATATCCTAGGATTGATCAAAGATGAAAGAAATATTGGAGGCACATTGAATAAGAATTTAAGTACATTTATCTTAACACAAAGCTGGTTTAGGATGATGAATCGATAAATAGATAAATTCGTACCTCAGGTGTGAAAACAAAATGAGTCCAAGTTTTCAAAGAAATTGCCACCGCAAGGTGTTGTGATTT
This sequence comes from Helianthus tuberosus, assembly GCA_030545235.1. Taxonomy (NCBI): domain Eukaryota; kingdom Viridiplantae; phylum Streptophyta; class Magnoliopsida; order Asterales; family Asteraceae; genus Helianthus; species Helianthus tuberosus. Next base: position 92,523,367 of record CM060439.1, on the reverse strand, counting down.
AACAAACGATTTATTGGAGTCGTAGACTTTGAATAGGTTTGCTATGATTTAAACAAATGAAATTACCTCAAATATGATGATCTTAATTCATCATATGGGATTTTTGAATCGAATGTATAGGAGCAAGTTCAAACAATTTGAGCTTGGTTTGGATATATTCCAACAATGGATATATGTATTGGCAAGAAATGGTTATAATGAAAACCCAATAAGTGATTTTGAAAAGAAAAGGAGTTTTCCAAGAAATCTGTTGACTTGATATCAAAAGTCAACGTTTTTGCAATAATGCAATTTATCAAGATTTAAAATGAGTACCACAACATAATATTCGAACTCGTGAGTAGAAAATCTTTTGAAGTGGAATCACATGCATAACAAACAATGCTTGTGCAACATATGAATTTGAGAATTGGCTCAATAAAAGAAAAATAAAGACCTTTTATTGATGAAGTTTTGATCGGAATCAAAAGTCAACTAACTTAAGTATAGTCAAAACATAAGGGTGCTTATTTTGTTGTTATCTCCTGTATTGTAATATTTATGCGTTTTCTTTAGCCTTATCTGGGTTTCTATCCTCGTTGTTGGGTGCCTTAGATAGTTTCGGGCAGTAGAGACGGAAGTGGCCTGGATCTCTGCATTTGTAACATACATTAGTTTTTCTTCTCCTTCTACATTCTTCCTCTGTATGCCCAGCCTTCTTGCAGAAGTCACAGCGAAGTGTCTTCTTAGAATGGTGTTTTCTTACGTGCTTCTTGTTATGGTCATTGCAGGTAGGTCGTGTGATTGACGATCCAGCTTCTTGGTTCTCATCGGTTTTGTCAGAGCGGAATTCCTTATAAGAGTAGCTATAGATTGTGGTTTTCTTTCGCTTGGAGGATGGAGTTTTGATACGAATATCATGACCTCCATTGTTAATAGGGTTAGGTTTTAAGTGATGGGTATGCTCACAACGTAAAGTAGGGCTTTCGTTTATAGGCATAGAAATTTTAATAGCTTCAATGATTGAAGGTATGGCATTCGATATTCCTTGAGCTATTATGTTTTCTATAATGCTCTTATCCAAAGAGTTTTCATTACTAACCTGAATTTCTTGATTACAGGTTATTTCCTTTGACATCTGAATTGCAAACATATTCCGATATAATTATCATAGAACTAAGCAATTATACAGACACATTTTGTCACTCATATATTTAGCATAAGTATAATCATACCTATCAGTATGATGGATTGATAAATATATATATATATATATACATATATATTATATTTTAACATTTTCTTTTCACTATTTATTTTATCAAAATATAAGGGAAGTATATATATAATATATTATGTACTATTTCCTGTTATCGTAGTTACAGACGAGCTCTTATTCTAGATCATGGTCTCGGTGTAGTACTAAGAATGGCTTTATATTTTCTCAACTTAGTTTATATTCTCAGGGCTCATAATTGAGTAAATATTTTGGTGAGAACTGTGGTTATGACTGTGGCTAGAATTAAAGGTTCATATAAAATCCTGAGATTTCCAGTTATTGATTCTACTATTTTTCCCTTGGTGCTAACCCGGGTGTCCTTAGGGTTTCTTTTGGGTTAATTGCGGTTAATGGTTTGAAAAATCATTTGGAAAATTTCTGGGTAAACAGGTAGATCTGTTTCTTCTGTTATATACAAAAATTTGCTTTTCTACAGAAGATATTTGTCGTATTTTATGGTATACATTAGCAAGAAATTCTATTCTGCATATGTATACAAGATTTTCAAAATAATATATATATATATATATAGTACTAAATTATTTTTATAACAATCCAACCATATAGCGTAGAGTAGTAATTATCCTTTTTATTTTCATAACTTTATTTTCTTATACTAACAATAGTAATTGGAATGAATTTCTATTGATCATACTATTTTGAAATAAAAGAGTGAATAACTAAATTAAATCCATCATCAACCATCAACCATACCCAGTAAATCCCACAAATAGCAAAGCTACTTATAGGGTCTGGGGAGGGTGGGATGTAGACAGACCTTGCCTCTATCCCTAGGGATAGAGAGACTGCTTCCAGAAGAGACCCTCGGCTCCAAGACGAACAACATACCAGAGGGTTGAATCGTATAACTAAATTAAATCAATTATATAATTCTTACGGATTCCTTGGAATAATTTTAACCAGAGGGTTGAATCGTATTGGTTGAAGATATTAGGACTTGATTCTTAGATTATCAATTTTATTTATTTAAAGAATCATGATAGATAATACAAAGTTTGGCGTTTCTAAATTTGATCCTTATTGTATTAAGTAGTGAAGTATTATTCTTATATTAGAATATACATACATATGAATCAAATATAGTTTAAGAAATTAGTTAAATTATAAAATGATAAAATTCTTAAGTTATTCCCTTGTGATATACACGTATTACGTATATATATTTTAAATTATACAATTATACAGTAGCAAATGTTTTTGTACCTATTTCCATTTTACGTATGAAATACCAATTGTTTCGTTAATATATTTTATGAAATATAGAATACTTATATATTTTTCGTACACTTTTCATGTGTGTATATATATAGGTACATGTGCTTATATCATATAACAAAAGCATATGTAATAATATATATAATATTTTCATAGTATCATTATGAAAATTGTGTTGTAATATTGTATTAAACAATAAACATGTTTTAAGTATGCTGAGATACTATATTTTAACAAAATAAATATAATTACTTGCTTTTGTCAAAACTTTGATAAAATATATAGATATTTTAAGTCAAGTAAAATTTTGGGCTATATCATAATTCATAAAACATACCACTTGCATCAAGTAATATTATAATATTTCAATGACATCATACCTAAAGGGTGCTATCTTACATCTTTTGATTAAGATATTAATGTTAATATCATAATATCATTATAATTTATATTACATTGTATTCACATAAATATATGGGGATGATACCTATTACCATTTTTAACATAAATATATTATGAATATATCTTCTTTATATATTTATAGTATAATCATATTGTAAAATACAAATAGGGATTACATATACTGAGAATTTAAATGACATAAAATCATTTAAGTATAATATATAAATTATATATCTTAATATTTATATTATGCTATTCTCGAATTATCATACTATTATCATAATGTTATATAAAATTTATATTGTATTATATTAACATAAGTATATGAATATGATACATATAATATTTCACAAAATTTGATAAGGCATAATATTATTAATATATCACTTATATATATATATATACACATATATATAGTGGAGGGTTCAAATGAGAAGAATTTTTTAGTAAGAATAAAAGGAACAAGTTTTAAACCAATAGAAATGCTTCATTTACTTCATTTAATATGTGTATTTAATGTTATTGAAAATGGCATATGGGTAAATTTATAATTGTAGTTAATTAGCTAACTAATTAAACTTGTAACTCACTTTTAATTATACTCTTTTTAAGATAAAATAATTTATGGTGAAGGACAATTTTCGACATGTGTAGGATAAATTTCAGTATGTGTAGGACAAAATTGTGAAATGTGTATGATAATTTTAGATATGCGTAGGGTAAATTCCGGTAAGTGTAAGATATGTGTAGGATAATTTTTGAAATGTGTAGGATAATTTTTTTTTTTTTGCTTTATTAATAAGAGATAACATAACTAATGGGAGGAGTTATAAACTATTTAATGTTTTACCATTTTGCCCTTTCTTCTTTTTCTTCTCACATTAAACTTCTTTTCAAATGAACCTTCCCCTATATATATATATATATATATATATATATATATAGTTTTAAACGTATCCAAAACTGTAAAATACAGATAGGGGTAATACATATTGGGAATTTAAAATTCATTTAATGACATAAATTCATAATAGACATATTGAGATTTTATTTTCGCAGGATAACGCATAAGGTATTTATTTCCTAACATAACATAATTGTTTAAGGTTAAGGTATTAGAAGAACACCTAAATGGCTTAAACAAGTGGCTTAGCTCTGATACCACCTTCTGTCACAGCCCCCGACCCCTCCTCGGGAGCGGGAGCCGCGAGACTCGGAGCAGATGGTATCGGTGTTTATCAATTTAGCAGCGAAAATTTTCATCAGGACCGTAGTTAGGAAATATTTTTATCAGAGTTTAAACACCAAAATGTTGAAAATAGATAAATGGGATAATACCCAAGTTTTTCTGATAATACATTTATAATAAACAAGTGGGACAAAACCTGATTTTCCTTTGTAATATGTTTATAGGGATAAACCCTAATTATTGAAAACAATTCTCCTTTTTAACTAGTTAACTTTTATAGCCACTTTTCTAAGCCTTCAGTGCTCTCCATATCACACCCCCAAAATCCACAAGCGGAGTATCACCGCTTGGAGGCGTGACATGACCAGGATCAAGCCACCAATCATATTGAACAATGTATTTAAAAATAGATAAAATCCAACCACGCAATATAATTGGTGTTAAAAAGCGAGTTAACCAAGTTCAAATTAAACAGCGGAAGCATAAAACGTAAAACCAAAACATAAGTGCAATAAGTTCATAAAGTTCAAATGTTAAGCACGAGACATAACAGTCCATATCCCACAACGACCTCTCCTCCTCGTGCAAGCTCCATAAGCATCTAACGACCTGCAAGGCATGTAACAACGAGTCAACAACAAAGTTGTGCGAGTTCACAGTTGGTTGTTTAGTTTTAAAAGTTTGTTTTTGAAAACCATAAGTTGTTTCGTAAACCACGAGTTAACCAGTATCTTTGTTTTTCCCCAAACCATATCCATAATCAGTGGGGGCTTCCCCATGTGAACCACTAGACCGTTACCATATCGACTACTGACGAAAGTAAGTTGTGCCCTAAGTCAATGTCTATCATCATTGACTGTTTGCCATGATCCATTAGTACACGACTGTCCTACCGGCACGGTATAAGGCTTGTCAACCCTAATAGCGCTATTAACTAATGACCCGCTCGCCATCGGCCTCGGCGATTAAGTCGATATAAAATGAGGGACTTAATGATAGAGTTTTGTCTAGTAAGTTAAGGTTGTTGTCCTACCCAAGGAGGACGAACGTACGTATTCTACCCAAGGAGAATACGCAGAATTTATATTGGCATCCTACCCATGGAGGATGGCGGTACATATCCTACCCAAGGAGGATATGTAGGTTCCGTTTTAGTTCTTTAACCCCATTCCCAACCACCGGGAATCCCATGCCTTAGAAAGTGTGTGAACTCACCTCGGTTTGCTCGGTTGAACTCTTTAAAATAGCTAACGGTCGAGGTTGGTCAATCACGTCCTAATATGATTACCATTTAGTTTATTAATAATTTCAATTAAAGCACAAAGTTCCTACACGTACCTATCACATAATATGCACTCACTTTAACTGATCATGCCCATACATACATCCCATCTATAACCATTCAAGAGCAAGCATACGAGATCCCACATAACACTTTTATTGACATACAACAAGTTGGATCATTATCGGACAACACAACCGATATTTAGACACGCGAATCACCACATACATTGTTTCAGCTTTAACATCTAAAACTGGCTGTGTTCGAGTAATTTAATAAAATAGTTAACTTATTCCAAAAATTCCCAAAATTTTACAGAATGTTTTAAACAATCCAGATATTATTGTGTAAAAATCTTGGGATCCAATTCATTACCCACTATTTTATAAAAATCATTTACCGGGCTGCAATCATATTAGTCACTTTCTGACTGTAGTCCATGGAAAAATTCATTTAAAATTCATCTTAAGCCCAATTGACGAAATTCCAGTGGGAGAATTACAACAACATCAGTGTCCATCTACAGTACAAATTTCGTGACCTAATTCTACACAGATTTCAAGTTATGACGAAAAAAATAACACAAATTTTCTGCAGTAAAAATGCAGCTTTTGCTGCTGTACAAAACGGACCTTTAAAAATAGTAAACGGCCTCGAAAAAATATGATTCCAGTGCCATTTGATTCTTTTTTCGAAATCACATAATTTAGACTTCAGAAAATCAATTTTTCGATTTATAACAGTCCGTTTACAGCCAACTGAAGTTGGCTGTAAATGTTACTCAACATGCTGTTTATCGCTTAAATGCCACTAAAACGCACACATACGATCACCATACTTTCTAATAAAGTTCCATATGATGATCAACATCATATTATAAAGAAATCAACAATCAAGTGCCATGCATGTATTTAACATCATTACTTTAACAAGATTTCATCATCTTTAAGTTTCATGTTCATGATTCTTGTTTAAGTCTTTTAGTGTTCTTGTTCTTTATAACAATGTATATCTTTTTAATCAACAAAATAAGAAGTAAAAGTAAGTAGCAAGAAGCTTACATCTAGCTTAAAGCTAGGGAAGATCACTAGAGAAAAGATGACAAAGGTGGATGATGAAAGCAAATGAGAAGGATTCTTCAAGATCTTCAAGCTTCAAGCTCCATGGATCACCTTCTTGCACTTGAATCGAGCTTAAAAATGGAATGATGGTGGTGACAAGGGAGTGGTGGTGGCTGCCTTAAGGTGAGCCGAGAGGGAGAGAGAGAGAGTAAGTGAGATGGAGTGTTGAGTGGTGAAATGAGGAAGATGATACTTATGATCTTTTCATATCTCACAAGATCCTTACAAAATCAAATAGAATCCAAGATATATCAAATAAATCTAATGGGATATTGTAGGATTTAGCAAATATTTGGTGGGGCCACTATCTTGTGACCGTAAATCACAATGGGGGGGGGGGTAATGTGTAAATTTTTCTGATAAGTAGGTAAATGGTTGGAAGTTAAATGTAATATCTAGTGTATTATGTGTATGGTGCATTATATAATGTGTTGGGGGTATTCGGGGACCATAACTAGTCCAAAAATAATAAAACAATGTTTCTGACAAAATTTTGGTGTCCGGGGTAATGTCCGGTTGTTCGCTTAGATACCGTTCCGTTAAAGTGCTAAGTTGTTCCGTATAGTGTCTTTTATGTAACCTTTTGTGACACTATTAATTCCCAACACTTAGGAAAACATTCAGGACCATTTAGTTAATTTTGCTGCACAATCATTAAGCACAATTTAATATTAATTAATCGTACGGATACCTGTAATTATGAGGTTGTCACATTCTCCCCCTGTTAAGAAAATTTCGTCCCGAAATTTAGCACGTGGTTACTGAGGAAGCTAGTTAAGTTGCGTGGTTTCCTGGTTTTCCTGGGGTGTCACATCATCCCCCCGTTGGTTTGGAATTTCGTCCCGAAATTCTGCAGTAGCTTCAGCCTCAGTAGTGGTTGCACTTTTCCTAAACAGCTGGGGATACTTGAGTTTCATTTGGTCTTCTCGTTCCCAGGTATACTCTGGGCCACGACGGGAGTTCCAACGAACTCGGACAAGAGGTATTCTGGTACGCTTAAGAACCTTAACATCTCGATCAGTAATCTCTACTGGTTCCTCGACGAATCGCAGCTGATCGTCGATAGTGAGCTCCTTGAGAGGAACTATGAGGGTCTCATCTGACAGACACTTCTTCAGATTCGACACATGGAAAACATTGTGAACTCCGCTGAGTTCTGCCGGTAGATTCAGCTTTTAGGCCACCTTGCCAATTTTCTCAATGATTTCGAAGAGTCCAACGTATCGCGGGTTGAGTTTGCCTCGTTTGCCAAAACGAACTACACCTTTCCAAGGTGAGACTTTAAGTAGCACTCGATCCCCAACCTGGAACTCGAGTGGTTTCCTTCGCTTATCAGCATAGCTTTTTTGACGGTCACGAGCTGCCGCCATTCGTTGTCGTATCTGAGAAATCTTCTCGGTTGTATCTACTACAAGTTCTGGGCCAGTGATTTGACTGTTGCCAACCTCTGCCCAACAAAGAGGTGATCGGCACTTCCGTCCGTACAATGCCTCGAACAGAGCGGCCTGGATACTGGTGTGGTAACTGTTGTTATACGAAAACTCCACTAACGGGAGGTGTTTTTCCCAGCCATTTCCAAAGTCGATTACACATGCCCTAAGCATGTCTTCAAGGGTTTGGATGGTGCGTTCAGATTGCCCATCCGTCTGTGGATGATATGCCGTGCTCATGTCTAATCGAGAGCCAAAGGACTTGTGCATAGCTTGCCACAATTCAGATGTAAAACGTGAGTCACGATCTGAAATGATGGAGGTTGGCACTCCGTGCCTTGATACTACTTCCTTTAGGTAGACGTCTGCTAGAGTAGAAAACTTATCCGTTTCCTTGATAGCCATAAAATGAGCAGACTTGGTCAGTCGATCCACGATCACCCAAATGGTATCATTTCCGCGTTGAGATCTAGGTAGGCCAGTAACGAAATCCATGGAAATTTTCTCCCATTTCCATTTAGGTATCTCTGGTTGTTGAAGTAGGCCTGATGGTTTCTGGTATTCGACCTTGACCCTAGCACAAGTCAAGCATTTACTAACGTAGGTTGCTATGTTGGCTTTCATACTAGGCCACCAATACGTAGTCTTGAGATCGTGGTACATCTTATCCGAACCAGGATGTACTGAATAACGAGACTTGTGTGCCTCATCCATCACAAGCTCACGTAGATTACCATAGAGTGGAACCCAAATACGCCCTGTTACGTAGTAAGCGCCGTCTTCCTTTTGTTCTAACCGTTTCCTTGATCCTTGTAAGGACTCAGCCTTGATGTTCTCTGCTTTCAATGCTTCAACCTGAGCATCTCGTATCTGAGTAGGAAGACTAGATTGGATGGTAAGTTGTAACGCACGCACACGCTTAGGTGTAGTATCCTTTCGACTGAGGGCGTCGGCCAGAACATTGGCTTTGCCCGGATGGTACTTGATCGCACATTCGTAATCATTCAAGAGCTCAACCCATCGACGTTGTCGCATGTTTAACTCCTTTTGCTTGAAGATATGCTCGAGACTCCTGTGATCGGTGTAAATGGTGCACTTGGTACCGTACAGGTAATGTCTCCATATCTTAAGTGCGAAAACAACTGCTCCCAATTCCAATTCGTGCGTAGTGTAGTTCTTTTCGTGAACTTTAAGTTGGCGCGATACGTAAGCAATGACTTTATCTCGTTGCATCAACACACAACCCAATCCTTGTATGGACGCATCGCAATAAACCATAAAATCATCCGTGCCTTCAGCATGGTTGCAAAAGTCGCTAGGCGCTCCCTAGTCGGAATCGGGAGTACTCGGGAAGTACTCGGCTTAGGCGGAGATTACTCGGGGAGTAATTGGCCTGGGAGAAGAGTACTCGTGCCTCGACAGCCTACCTTGTAGCGAGTACTCGGGGAGTACTCGGAGCCTAGGCGGGACTTTTACAACTATGGCCTTCAGGTAACGAAAGAATAGGCGCACTACAAAGTTTCTCCTTTAAGTGCTGAAATGCGGACTCCTGCGCATCACCCCAACGATAGGTGATACCCTTCTGAGTCAGTTAAGTGAGAGGTTGCGCAATCTTTGAGAAATCCTTGATAAACCTTCTGTAATAACCTGCCAAACCCAAGAATTGGCGGATTTCTGTTGGTGTATGGGGTGCAGGCCAGTTCTTGATCGAGTCAACCTTGGATGGATCAACATGAATCCCATCCTTGTTTACCACGTGGCCTAGAAAGTGGACTTCGCGAAGCCAGAAGTCACATTTCAAAAATTTGGCATACAACTGCTCTGTTCGAAGGAGTTCCAAAATAAGTCTCAGGTGTCGTTCGTGTTCCTCCTGACTCTTAGAATAGATCAGGATGTCGTCGATGAATACAATGACAAACTTATCCAGGTAAGGCCTGCACACTCTGTTCATGAGATCCATGAAGACTGCAGGTGCGTTTGTTAATCCAAAAGGCATAACCAGAAACTCGTAATGCCCATACCGAGTTCTGAATGCTGTCTTGGAGATGTCCTTATCTCGGACTCTCAGCTGATGATAGCCCGATCTTAAGTTAATCTTAGAGTAGAAGCTCGACCCTTGCAGCTGGTCGAATAGGTCATCAATACGTGGGAGGGGATAACGATTCTTCACAGTCACCTTGTTGAGTTCGCGGTAGTCAATACACATTCTGAAAGTACCGTCTTTCTTCTTCACAAACAAGACTGGAGCTCCCAGGGCGAAGAGCTAGGACGAATAAAACCCTTGTCCAAGAGGTCTTGCAATTGAGTGGACAATTCTTCTAGTTCTGATAGGGCTAAGCGATAAGGCGCACGAGCTATTGGTGCTGCTCCAGGAGCTAGCTCGATTTGAAACTCGACTTGTCGATGAGGCGGAAGACCAGGTAATTCCTCAGGAAATACCTCAGGAAAGTCGCGCACAATAGGAATGTCTTCCATCTTCTTTTCCTTCGAGGATGTATCGGAAACGAGGGCTAGGATAGCAGTGTGGCCCTTTCGCAACCACTTCTGGGCCTTAAGGAAAGAGATGATGCCCACAACAACACCACTCTTGTCGCCACGAATCACGAGGGGTTCTTCACCAGAACGAGGGATGCGGACAATCTTCTCGTTGCAAAGAATTTCTGCTTGCGGATGAGATAACCAATCCATCCCAATAACAACGTCGAAACTACCCAGAACGATAGGAATAAGATCGATAGAGAAGGTCTGACCAGCTAAGACGAGGTTACAACCCTTAACTATGTGTGTGGCCTCGAGACTTTTACCGTTTGCTAGCTCTGCCATGTGTTTGGTGTTCAAAAGTGTTGGAGTGCGCTTAAGCATTTGACTAACTTTTAAGGACACATAACTAGTATCGGCACCCGAATCGAATAAAACAGTAACAAAGAAATCATCCAGAAGAAACTTACCCATCACCACGTTGGGATCGTTCCTTGCATCACCCTGACCCAGCACGAAAATACGTCCCCTGGCTCCATTGCCATCATTGTTTCCCCCATTATTGTTTCCGTTCCCCTGATTGTTGTTGTTGTTCTGGTTCAACTGGGGGCAGTTTCTCTTGAAGTGACCTTCAGCACCACACTGATAACATCCCCTGTTACCCTGCTGTTGCTGCTGCTGATTCTGTGGGGCTTGTGGCTGCTGTTGACTATTCTGATTCACAGGACGTGAGCTCCTGCAATCCTTGGCTTCATGACCCAACTTGTTACATCTCTGACAACGACCCTTGTTGCACGGCCCGCTGTGGTGCAAATTACATCGATTGCACTTAGGGTGATTTCCCCTGTATCCACCCTGACCTTGATTCCCAGAAGACTGCTGACTGGGGCTCCTGTACTCATCTGTCTTTCGCTGCTGGGACTGAGACTGAACTGAAGTAGAACCTGTAGGATCGTCGTACGACCTGACTTAGTCGATCAGAAGAGTTGTTTATCCGAATCAATGGCGGAATCAATGACACGGACGCTTGATGTAATTATAAATGTCTCTTGTATTAATCTGATAGAATTACAGCACCTGGAGACAATCCGGCAGCACTTCGTTACCGAATACAAAACTCTAATTCCGCTCCAAATGAAACGGACAAGTGCCCTATTTATAGTTGACCTGATTTCGCTTGAACTGACTCAAAGCACTTTCAAGCGGAATCAACAATGTTGATTTCGCTTGAACATGTCCTTGATCATTTCAAGCGGAATCACTAGTAAACTCACTAATCTCAGTTTCTAGCACCTAGAGCACCGGTTATTCTATCCTATTACATTACATTACATGACTCGATACAAGACAAAGTCAATAGACATAATGCACTAACAGACTCCCCCTTGGATGTTGACGAAGTCTTCAGTGTCAAGTCTTTATCATGACACATCTTCAGTCTTGATCAGTCTTCAACCTCTGTTTCTTGTCTAACACTGTAGGTATCTATCAATCTTTCTTCAAGTCTTCAGGCTCCCCCTTTTGTCAAGCTTCCGTGCTTTAGGGATTGACACCTTGCTTTCCGATTACAAGCTCCCCCTTGCTTTAAGCTTGTCTTCAGACTCCCCCTTAGACTCAGCTACCGGGATCGTGGTCTGGAATCTCATCTGCAATCACTCAAACAATTATAAGTAACAACATTTCAAATTTCAGCTATCCAGGAATTGTAACCTGGCTCACTCAATCTTTCTAAACTAACACATCTTATGAATATTGGCAGATTCAGGATCAAAAACCTGGCCTTCTTAACAATTAAAAAATCCAAATCCCCCACAGTTAATCATCTAAGTCCAAACTAATGACCTTGGAGATATCACAAACTGTTTTTGATTTTTGTAAAAATTCAAGTTTCAAATTAATGAACTTGTTTATTTTCAGAAACACAATCAGCTTACTTAGATTTTGACACTCAGCATCTCAGACGTCGGTTGTCGAAAATAAATCAGAAGCAAAATCTTTTTGTATTTTTCTGAAACATAAAGCAGTAAAGAAATATGTACAAACATATTTACAGACAATATTTTTGTTTGAGTTTGCGTTAGAGGATCATATCAGTTTTTGACAAGTCACAAATACCGTTGAGCTTATTTACACATTAAGAATTAAACAATTCACTTAGATTGTCGATATACTGATCCACTTAAATTTTCACACAAATTTCAACTGATTCAGGATACGAATTAGGTGTATTAAGAACTTAAACTCATTCATGTGTCCCACCTCTTGAATATACTCCCGTATCCAGATCCCAATATTCAGTCTTACAGGTGAGTATACCTAGATGATATCTGTAAGGGGTTAAATTGCGAAGAACCATGAGAGCTCAGGTCAGAACTTCCGTTCAGCAGAGAGATGACGGCTTCGACTTTTGGTGTGTCCCCTTTAGAGGATCTTTTCTTCAACAGCACATGATTAGCATTTTTCAATGTTTCATCATTTTTTGTACTGAGGGCGTTTGCTATATTTCAAGCATGCAGAAACTATTATACGGGGACTAGGCCATTGCTTCCGCAAAATCAGAAGTCCCGGGATAATACCCCAGATACCACTGAGTATAAAGACCTAGTATCTCAGAAAGAGGGGTCCTTCAAACGAGATTTCCGGGGTTACCTATATATCCAAGTAGTGTTCCCCACAAAATAAGCAAGTTTGAATTTATGTTTATATCCCGAAAAAGTTTACTAAATGTATAAAAATCTACCGACACATCCACGGTGAGATCGTTTAACACATTTTGACTTTCCAATTCTTTAGCGTACAGTAACTGTCTACTGATGTACTATCATTTCCTCTTATTACACAAAAACTCAATTTCCGTTTTTAATGTTTTTATCTTTTTGCCAATAGGTTTTTATCATATTTTTGGCTTTTTCAAATTTTCAAATGTTTTTGTATTTTCTAACAACAATACTCCCCCTAAAATGCAAAACCATTTAAAGAAAATTTGACACACCGATACTGATAGCTTTGTCTCGCCATCCATTTTCTGCTTCTCATGCACTGATTTGCAGAAAATATAACGTACCCCCATGATTTACAACACATTGATATTTTACAGTTTGAAAACCGTTTTTCAATCTTGTGAAATTAATCATGTTTGTTCCACCGTGAGGGTTTCGGCATATTCAAGCAACATATTTTTTGAATTTTCAAAATTTTACATAACTAAAAACATATTTTTGGTTTTTCAAATTTTTCAATTTTTAGGGTTTTTGAAATATTGTTTATTTATGTACAGAAAACAAACAAACTCCCTGTTTCAACCAAACCAGATTTCAGCAGCCTCCTCTCCTCGTTGTGCAAGGCTGCTCCAACTTCCAATCTCACAATCTTCAGTTTTGTTGAGCACCTGCACATTCAAACTACTTGATTATTTGAACAATTTAGCCCAGGTCTGTTGGACCTTAGGCATTTCAACACAATATGTATCATTCAGTTTTGGAAAATCTTTCTCATCAAAGACTTTTTCAACTTTGACTTCAACTTTCTCATCTTTTACCGAAGTTACTTGTTTCTTAACACTCCATGTCTGACCTTTCGGAGTACCTCTTTTGTAAAAATGTGAATCTTTTTGAACATTTTGACTTTGAACAACAACTTTTGGTTTCCAAAACTCATTTGGTTTCGTTGCATCGACAGTTGTTTTGCAACTTTGTGTTGTTCTCAATCTGGGTGTGTGAGAATTCCAGATCTGTCTAGTCTTAAACCTATTCGGGTTTGATTTCCAAGTTTGGTTCGAAACAAACTGAGTCGATCAGAAGAGTTGTTTATCCGAATCAAAGGCGGAATCAATGACACGGACGCTTGATGTAATTATAAATGTCTCTTGTATTAATCTGATAGAATTACAGCACCTGGAGACAATCCGGCAGCACTTCGTTACCGAATACAAAACTCTAATTCCGCTCCAAATGAAACGGACAAGTGCCCTATTTATAGTTGACCTGATTTCGCTTGAACTGACTCAAAGCACTTTCAAGCGGAATCAACAATGTTGATTTCTCTTGAACATGTCCTTGATCATTTCAAGCGGAATCACTAGTAAACTCACTAATCTCAGTTTCTAGCACCTAGAGCACTGGTTATTCTATCCTATTACATTACATGACTCGATACAAGACAAAGTCAATAGACATAATGCACTAACAGAACCCTTGCCCGAATTTCCATCCCACATGCGCTTGTTATCACTGGGAGCATCAGAATTAGTAGTAGCGCTAATACGCTTGGGCAGCTTGTTCTGCTCAACTGCCTGATCAGTGAGACGATGAGCCAACCGGATGATTTGCTGAATGGTGCCAAGATTAGCTGAGGTCACGTGGCTCTGAATTTCTGGCACTAAACCCTTAAGGTACAGCTCGATAAGCTTGATAGGAGGATCCACCATAGTAGGACACAAGATAGCTAATTCGTTCGATTTCTTTGTGTATGCCTCGATTTCAGACCCCGTCATCTTCAAATTGAAAAATTCCACCTCTAGCTTGTGGATGTCGTCACGACTATAGTACTCTTCTTTGATCAAATATTTGAAGTCGTTCCATGGGGTGGCATTAGCAACCGCCAGCCCTAGCAGTTAAACCGGTGCTTTCCACCAGGTTAACGCAGCACCTTCGAGTGTTCCAGTAGCAAATTTCACCCTACGAGCTTCAGGGCATTCACACATCTCAAAAACAAACTCAATCTTCTCGAACCAGTGAAGAAGACCTACAGCTCCTTCTGTGCCGCTGAAAGTACTAGGTCGGCAATCCATGAACGTTTTGAACGTACATACGGGAGGCTGCGCATGTTGGCCTGTGGCGCGAGAATAAAAGACAAGGTTAAGCACAAGAGTTGGTTCGCGAGGGTAGGATCTAAATGTCCTAAATTGGGTTGATATGGCAGGTTATACCTCCTACAGGGACAGCTGCGAGTGCCTCAACCACTCGTTCGTTGATTAGAGCCGTCAGCTGGGCTTGAGTCAAGTTCAAACGTCCACTCATGATCTTCACAACGAAGCAACGTAAGTGAGAAAAGTGTCACGAAAGTGCGTAAGCGTGGGATGACAGAAGAGAGTAAGCGCACATGGTTCAAATAGCAGTTATCACATTAACTAATGCACTATGTGAACTATCAAACAGACAATATAAACATAAATCCTACCACATATTGTGTCGAGTCTTGCACGTGGAGCGAAGCATCGTTGTGGATCGTTGAGCACTGTACAGGTTATAGTCTGGTTTTGTCAAAAAGCTTTCCCCTTTTTAAAACCAAGTTCACTATAACCAATGGCTCTGATACCAATCTGTCACACCCCCAAAATCCACAAGCGGAGTATCACCGCTTGGAGGCGTGATATGACCAGGATCAAGCCACCAATCATATTGAACAATGTATTTAAAAATAGATAAAATCCAACCATGCAATATAATTGGTGTTCAAAAACCAGTTAACCAAGTTCAAATTAAACAGCGGAAGCATAAAACGTAAAACCAAAACATAAGTTCAATAAGTTCATAAAGTTCAAATGTTAAGCACGGGACATAACAGTCCATATCCCACAACGACCTCTCCTCCTCATCCAAGCTCCATAAGCATCTAACGACCTGCAAGGCATGTAAAAACGAGTCAACAACAAAGTTGAGCGAGTTCACAGTTGGTTGTTTAGTTTTAAAAGTTTGTTTTTGAAAACCATAAGTTGTTTCGTAAACCACGAGTTAACCAGTATCTTTGTTTTTCCCCAAACCATATCCATAATCAGTGGGGGCTTCCCCATGTGAACCACTAGACCGTTACCATATCGACTACTGACGAAAGTAAGTTGTGCCCTAAGTCAATGTCTATCATCATTGACTGTTTGCCATGATCCATTAGTACACGACTGTCCTACCGGCATGGTGTGAGGCTTGTCAACCCTAATAGCGCTATTAACTAATGACCCGCTCGCCATCGGCCTCGGCGATTAAGTCGATATAAAATGAGGGACTTAATGATAGAGTTTTGTCTAGTAAGTTAAGGTTGTTGTCCTACCCAAGGAGGACGAACGTACGTATTCTACCCAAGGAGAATACGCAGAATTTATATTGGTATCCTACCCATGGAGGATGGCGGTACATATCCTACCCAAGGAGGATATGTAGGTTCCGTTTTAGTTCTTTAACCCCATTCCCAACCACCGGGAATCCCATGTCTTAGAAAGTGTGTGAACTCACCTCGGTTTGCTCGGTTGAACTCTTTAAAATAGCTAACGGTCGAGGTTGGTCAATCACGTCCTAATATGATTACATTTAGTTTATTAATAATTTCAATTAAAGCACAAAGTTCCTACACGTATCTATCACATAATATGCACTCACTTTAACTGATCATGCCCATACATACATCCCATCTATAACCATTCAAGAGCAAGCATACGAGATCCCACATAACACTTTTATTGACATACAACAAGTTGGATCATTATCAGACAACACAACCGACATTTAGACACGCGAATCACCACATACATTGTTTCAGCATTAACATCTAAAACTGGCTGTTTTCGAGTAATTTAATAAAATAGTTAACTTATTCCAAAAATTCCCAAACTTTTACAGAATGTTTTAAACAATCCAAATATTATTGTGTTAAAATCTCGGGATCCAATTCATTACCCATTATTTTATAAAAATCATTAACCTGGCTACAATTAGATTAGTCACTTTCTGACTGTAGTCCACGGAAAAATTCATTTAAAATTCATCTTAAGTCCAATTGACGAAATTCCAGTGGGAGAATTACAATGACATCAGTTTCCATCTACAGTACAAATTTCGTGACCTAATTCTACACAGATTTCAAGTTATGACGAAAAACATAACACAAATTTTCTGCAGTAAAAATGCAGCTTTTGCTGCTGTACAAAACGGACCTTTAAAAATAGTAAACGGCCTCGAAAAAATATGATTCCAGTGTCATTTGATTCGTTTTTCGAAAACACATAATTTAGACTTTAGAAAATCAATTTTTCGATTTATAACAGTCCGTTTACAGCCAACTGAAGTTGGCTGTAAATGTTACTCAGCATGCTGTTTATCGCTTAAATGCCACTAAAACGCACACATACGATCACCATACTTTCTAATAAAGTTACATATGATGATCAACATCATATTATCAAGAAATCAACAATCAAGTGCCATGCATGTATTTAACAACATTACTTTAACAAGATTTCATCATCTTTAAGTTTCATGTTCATGATTCTTGTTTAAGTCTTTTAGTGTTCTTGTTCTTTATAACAATGTATATCTTTTTAATCAACAAAATAAGAAGTAAAAGTAAGTAGCAAGAAGCTTACATCTAGCTTAAAGCTAGGGAAGATCACTAGAGAAAAGATGACAAAGGTGGATGATGAAAGCAAATGAGAAGGATTCTTCAAGATCTTCAAGCTTCAAGCTCCATGGATCACCTTCTTGCACTTGAATCGAGCTTAAAAATGGAATGATGGTGGTGATAAGGTGGTGGTGGTGGCGGCCTTAAGGTGAGCCAGAGGGAGAGAGAGAGTAAGTGAGATGGAGTGTTGAGTGGTGAAATGAGGAAGATGATACTTATGATCTTTTCATATCTCACAAGATCCTTACAAAATCAAATAGAATCCAAGATATATCAAAATAAATCTAATGGGATATTGTAGGATTTAGCAAATATTTGGTGGGGACACTATCTTGTGACCGTAAATCACAATGGGGGGGGGGGGGGTAATGTGTAAATTTTTATGATAAGTAGGTAAATGGTTGGAAGTTAAATGTAATATCTAGTGTATTATGTGTATGGTGCATTATATAATGTGTTGGGGTATTCGGGGACCATAACTAGTCCAAAAATAATAAAACAATGTTTCTGATAAAATTTTGGTGTCCCGGGTAATGTCCGGTTGTTCGGTTAGATACCGTTCCGTTAAAGTGCTAAGTTGTTCCGTATAGTGTCTTTTATGTAACCTTTTGTGACACTATTAATTCCCAACACTTAGGAAAACATTCAGGACTATTTAGTCAATTTTCTGCACAATCATTAAGCACAATTTAATATTAATTAATCGTACGGATACCTGTAATTATGAGGTTGTCACACTCCAGCTGGCTTTTATGGCTTCACACTAAGTTAACTGAAACACGTGTTTAAAAAATTTTATCAGCAAGAAATACTGGTGAGTGAATCCCAGTTTAATCAAAACAGGTTTTTATCATTTTACAGCATTGAGGGCGGTCGCGCAATTACATTTGTTTATTTTTCTACCTTAATTACCACCCACGGTACTGTTAACCCGACTTTTGGTCATGTTACTACTCACAGTGTAGTAACAAATTTTGTATACAAAACCCCAACATGCTGACGATAATTGTAGAATTACAAATACTCAATCACTGTTAAATATAAGTTAAAACAATTGAGGTTTTGTAAAAACATTTCACAAAAAGGTTTAACAAAAAGAGGATTACTCACATTGCTATTTTAGGGTTTTCCCTGTGACTTCCTGGTTATAATCTATTAATTAAGAAATGCACACGCGTTAGTATAATAACCCAATATTTACATTAGTTATACCCTCCCCGAGACAGAACTCCAACGATTACGTCGGGCAGAGCCTCGATAAGCGTTACGGAGCACTCGATCAATCGGGCAACGTATCTAATACGTAACCAGGGGTTATAATACTTACAACGAGACAGAGCTTCGCAAATTAGGGGGTATTATGCCCGGATATTATTTCTACACTTCAGAAATTGAGAGAGAATCGAAAGAAATGAACGAGTTGGACTGAAGGCCAATGCCTTCTATTTATAGGTCCGATCGACCATTCTCTCGCGCCCCGCGAAAGATGAGGAGAGGGTCTTCGCGCCCCGCGAGGGCCATAAAGGCGGCAATAGGGTTTGCTGAGTCATCGCAGGTCTCGACGCGTGTCATGCCACGTGGCGGCCTGGGAAGTCGACTGGTGTCATGCCTTTGCGCCCCGTGATAGCCTAAGCATCCTCTGTCGCGGGCCACGAGGCCCTATATTTATTTGTTTTATTTGATTTTTAATGAAATAAAGGTTATTCGGGTCCATTTCTCGTATTCGGGGTGTATTTAGGAGCGTTTAGGGGTGTCCAAATTATTTTAAGGAGGGTTGTTATTTATGTATATTTAGGATGCTCTCCCAAATGAAGGTAAAATCTTCATATAATTCTAACAATAATCAAGTGGTAGACGCATCTACGTATAGATCATTTGGAACAAATCTCACAAGATTTATTAAAGGTATACAATAACATATAGTACTTTTTCTTTCATATGTTAGAATTCAAACTTGTGAATTTTTCAGTGACTTCTAACTAAGTATGTCGACATGAATCTCATTTGTGTATTTCATCTTAATACACTCGGTACGTTCTTTCATTATTCTCTCATGATGTGGTTACACATTTGATGTCTCGTCTTTGACATTTAGTTAATGCAACAACTCTTAAATTGTTTATGTCCAAGAATTTTCATGTGCTATCCGTTTAAAACCATATTCTGTTAAACAATGTATAATTGGCATTATAATTATTTCCACAAAAAATATTTTATACGTCACAAACATTACTGATTTATTTCTTTGTAAAAATTGCATGTGTTATCTGAAGATACTGAACACAAAACAATAAAATACATTGGAAATTAAATCATAAGTGTCGAACACCTTGAAATTTAAACGGAAGCATAAACGATATGTAGACATTAAATATCAAAGTGCTTTGATATTCAACACTTTATAATCTGACCGAAATCTTCTCAACGATATCGTCCCATGGCATGTCTTGAGGTACTCCCTCAATAAGACTTCATGCACTTGTAAGTACAAGTTCCCCATTTCATTGAAACTTTAAACTTAGACAATTATGCTCAAAACAACACCAAGTTGTTACAAAGACTACATTTAAGTAGTAAACTTGAACAATTAAATTTGTTCACAACAACACCAAATTGTTTTTCACCAAATAACATCCACGAGACTTTTACTTTGTTCACCATATGCTACTTCTAGCAAGACTAGCGAACCATTTGAATAATCAATGTTATGCAAAACTTTGTTTAAAAATCATTCAAAACAGTTTCTTAGTTTTGCAATATACAATATTAATAATATTAATTAGGGTTATGAAAACATAGATCAAAATCCAAAATATCAAATGGTTTTATATTGTTTAGTCTTACTACACATGTACTAAACATTTTCTAACATGCATGTTAGAAAAAAAATGTTATAACGAGCACATTATAGAATCGAACGTTTACATAAAATGTTTTTCAAAGATATAGTTTATAAAATAAACCATTTCTCATCGTTTTTAATGCACACATAGGCAATTAAATGTTTATATAAAACATTTCCTTTCATTATGAACAATATCTTACCTTGTATTCGTGATACACATTTTCTAACACACTTGTTAGAAAATTTAAGTCATTTTATATATACAAAACATGACCAATTGGATTTAGAAATCACAAATTAAAGTTGGTGATAAATCCCACACAACTACACCATCACTTTATGGTGACTTAATTCTTGAAGCCAATCAAATATCAACTTCAATGTATGACCTTTTATTTCTAAACCATACAAAGCATTATAATCAATGCTACAACAAATTACTTATATAAAATGTTTACATAAAACATTTCAAAGCATTTGTATTTTAACCATTTTTAGCAGTCATGTTATAATGAAAGAAATTCTAACGCACACGTTAGAAATATTAACATTTCCACAAAATGTTAATTTGACTTGCTAAAAACACATATATGGTTCAAATAAATAAGTCATTTCTAATACACACGTTAGAAACTAAACAATTATAAAATTGCTTTCAAACTAATGCTTTTCATGAACGTTTCTAACACACATGTTAGAAGACAAATGATTACAAAAATCATTATAAGACTTATTTGTTCATATCAATCCATGAGTAGATGAAGAGTCTACTTTAAATAGAGACTTAACTAGAGACATAAAACTCAAATAAAATAACGTAAAACTCTTATTTAAAGACATAAAAGACTCTACTTAAGAGAATCAACGTTTCCAAAAGCGTATGGTTTACACCAATAATTCCGGTCTACACACATGTTAGAGAATTTAACGTATACAAAAAATATATGTTTTACACTAATAAACCCGATCTAACACAAAAGTTAGAAAAACTAACGATTCCCAAAATCGTTTCAAAACTAAACGTTTGAACCAAAACTATTCGTTTTGTACCACGGTATAGGATTTAAGATTGTATCTCAATCTCAATAAAACCAAACACAACAAGTTGTACTACATACATATTTCCCAAAAAAAATATTTATAAGATCATAATCTCTAAAACATATATATATTTTTTATTATAAATCTTTTCATGAACCCAAAATACTTATAAATAAGGTTTTAAGATTGTAGCAACAATCTCATGAAATCTGTTTTAAGTTTGTAGGAACTAGGTTCACTTTTTATAAAATATAATTACAAAATATATAATAACGAGACTCTCGTTCTTCGTAGGAAATATCATAGTACAATACTGGTTGCAATAACTAAATAAAAAGAATATAAAATATAATTTTATATACCAATCTTGATTCAAGCCGCATCTCTGGTGGGTCCTTCACGCGCATTTGTTAGCATCCTAGACTCGAGTATTCATCATCTTGAGTTTTGAAAAATACTTCTTGACTGCAACAAAGAGCACACTAAAGCGTTGAGGATTTTGGTTGAGGCACGTGTTCAACACACTTCCCTTAAAATAGATTTCACGCCTCTACTAAAGACGACGCGACTGTTTCCCAGGGTACAACAGCCGAAGCAGTATGTACTGCTGAAGATGGCTCACGTGCTCGAGGTTAACCGGATAATTGTAGTGTTTGAACTTATGGAACAAATAAGGATGTGATGGTCGTGAAAAACAAGTAGATAGTACTCCTCTCTCTAGTTGGTATTCAAGTGTTCATCCTCCTTCTAGTATTCTTCATGTATCAAGTAATACACTATTTTTCTTATAACAAAAAGAAGCATATAGCCTACTAATTGTACAAGAGTTAAGGATTAATGAAAGATTTCACTTAATTAGAGACTTAAAAACTCTAATAAAACTAATTAAATGTCATCAAGAAGCTCTACTTAAGAGTTTCTCTTTTATTCATCATATGAAGATTCTAATTAATATTTATAATTTCATTAAATTATAAATATATTAAATATCCATTCACCAAATTTCCAACATACTTCACCTTAAGTTATTTTATTGTGAAGTGAATTATCATAAAAATTTAAATATATCTTATTTCGTTGTATTGAGTAAATGGGTGAGATTCCAAGTAATGAATAGGATATAAGAACTAAAATAAAGTAAACACTTGGCTTGTTTGCAAAAGTTGAAATGAAAAAAGTTGAGTTGTTAAAAGGGTCGGTGCAATAACTTTATTTTCTTGCACAGAGTGGGGTTATTTGGGTGGACCTTAAGAAAAAGAAGATAGAACGACTAAGAGTGGGTGTCTGTCCTTATTCTATATAGTCAAGAAAGAATATCAAGAGCACACTAAAATTTGTAGGAAATCATCATTAAGGAAGTTCACATCCATCATATACAGGTTTTGTAAGTGTTGATTTGTATCTTAAAGCAAGTTGTTGAGGTCAATATAAGGACTTATGTACAAAACTTACAAGTAGGGATGGGGGACGCTTCTTTCCTCTACCCTAGAATCCACCAATATTGCACTCTCAACTCATTTCTACCCTCAGCTACTCTAATACCATAAAATCAATGGCACCATTCCTTTCAATTACTCACTTTCCTTTTATTGGTTGAGATTTAAAGAAAAAACCCACTCACCACACATCCCTAGGTGGCGGCCATTACCCTCCTTGGTTAAGTTGGCACCCCCTCTTTCTTAAGGCAACTTCCTACCAAAGATGTGATCCTATCGTTGGTTGCTACCGATTAAGAGTTGTTTCAAAGAATTCAAATTCCTACCATGAAAGGGTTATACCAAAGAAGAACAAGATAGAGATAGTGATAAATATTTTATTTATATGTTTTTTAAAACTTAACCTTCTAACTATTTATACAAATGTAATGTAATATATATTGGATATTTATAGATATTTAGTTATAGGTTTGTCGTAAAGAAATTCTAAAACTCATAATGGTTTTGATTAATAAATAAAAGTTTATCACTTTTGAATTTGTTGTTCTTGATTGTTATAGAGTTTGATCGTGTTTAACACTTTCATTGGAATTTTCATAACACACTTGTAATAAATAAAAGTCAAGTACAGTTGATCCAACATGTGGTATTTAAGCCCTATTTTAGATCAAACAATAGATTTACTTTTTTTTTTAAGAGAACTTCATTAAAAACACATCTTCGACCCAAACGGGCAAAAGGCCAAACAACACACACACCAAAAAAATTTACACCATATACATAGGGTATTTACACCAATCACCCCAACTAATATAATTACAAGACGCTCTATTTTTAAACCAAGCATACCCTCTCGACTTAATCTCCCTCACAATCTCCTGCGGACTATGCCTGATTTGGTTGAAAACTAACTCGTTCCTTCCTTTCCAAATGCTCCAACACGCAATAATCACCAACCCTTGGATGATTTTCTTAGCCTTCTTACCGACTTGAGAATAAATATGTATATCCAGAATGTCTTTGAAATCGAAAATATAAATCGGAGGGATTTTGCACCAAACACTTATCTCTGTCTAAAACCCTAGTCACAACTGAACACACCAAAACTATTACCTAGGTATTGTGAAATCTACTTATAGTATTAAAACAATCGATTTACTAATCTTTGATTCAAAATTTCTCTTTCTTTACCTTTTGATCATCATAGAAAACTATTACCTAGGTATTGAATCCTCTTGACTTATGTACTAACTTCTTCAATTGAATTTACCTATGCCATTGTCTTGAATGAGACTAAACTTTGAAAAGAATGACTAATAATGCAAGTACTTAGAACTTTAGAACGATACACACATCCCAGACATCCTAAACGTTGCCAATTAAAAATCAACAATCTTACTTATGTTAAAGTGCTAGAACATATTATATCCCCGTTAGTGGCCTATAATCACGTAGTGAAAGGAAAACTAGACGCAATGGACACACGCTAACAAACACAATACAAAGCGATTAAGTACCAAATCAACTCAGATCTAACCGAAAACTATTTGAATTGCAAGGAATTGCTTATGCTCATTATTGTAAGACCTGTCTCATATACATACATACATACACACACACACACACACACATATATATATATATGTTAGCTTTGACGAAATAATTAAACCTACATTTCATTGTTTACAAAAAAAAAACGAAGTTATCATAAAGTGGCGAATGGTTTTAAACAAAATACAATTACCATTTCAATATCTTAAGGAAACATAAAAAAATCGGAAGGCAACAAGAATTCGGGAAGTGTCTGGTTCTTGGCGTGACTTGATCTTCATTCGGTACGTAAACTTAGGTGTTACATATCATAAGATTTCATTCAAACGATTAGTAATTAAGTTATTTGAATGAGATTGTAAAAAACAAACACAAAAACATTTTTTTTTTCTAAAAACTAGGTTCCCTAGCAACACGCGAGGAAGCACTGTTGTCCCCACGTGTGTCTCTGGGAGGCCTGTTTCCCAAAAGCACCCCAGCCACATTTTTGCTGAATTTTCACCTTTACCCATCCGGGTATGACCCAAATTCATTTTTTTCGCTTCATAAAGTTTTCCCTTATATCTATAAGCCCGAATACACTACCCGGACCCATATTCTTCGAGTTCTCGTTTCATCCTTTCGGTTTGATATTTATAACCTAAACCGACCCGTTAGGTGATAATTTAACATCGACATTCTTACTTCTTATTATCTTAACATGGTTTTCCCATTTTTCCACCAACCACATCCTTGATTATGATTGGATACTTCGGGCAAAGCCTTACACATTCCATATCATCTTTCAGTTTGGGTTTTATCCAAATTGACCCGTTATGAGATTTGAGCTCTTTAGCTCAATTCATCCGCATTCTTTCAACAAAATTTCTTATCTTTTTCCAACCACGATCAAATATCATGATTGGTAACTTGGACAACACCTCGACTTCTACGACCCCTCGAGTCATTTATACCTTGGTTTTACTTGTCCGTTATCAAATTTATGGCCTTATAGACCATAAACGACCCATTTGGTTCGCCTTCGTGGTTCTCATTGTCCACAAGCGACAACTTACACCTTTTAGTCATTTTCTCAACAGTCCTTGACCATTTTTATTTTTGTTGTGCAACACATCCACTTTTATGACCTCGCAAGTCATTTATACTTCGGTTTTACATACCTCAACACGGTTCATTTGAAAACACTTTGTCTTTTATTAAATCCAAAATTCTTTAAACCAACTCTTTTAACATTTCTTTTTACCAACAACAATAGATTTATAAGTAAAAACAACGTAACAACAAAGCTACATACCCTAAAGCTTCCCTTTGAAACGAATATCTTTTCCGGCTTGGCCCTCTCGGGGTTTCACTTAAGTTGCATATGGATTACAACCCAATTTGTAACTTTCCATAATTTTCATTATTTTTTTTTTGTTTTATTGTAATTCATATTTCAATTTCAATACTTTGTAATTCGAGACTTGATCATAATGGAAATTATATTTTGTATCATTTTTGCGTAATCATACTTGCATAATACATAAACAATCACAAAATACGTGTTTTATACAAAAACCGAGCCATACAACAAGATTATAATTTCTCTAAAATGTTATTTATACATGTTATTACCATTCTTATACTTGCATGCACCTTAAAACTCTAAAAATGTGCTAAACTATGTGTTAGAAGCACTCAATCCCAAGCCCAAAACTAACGACCTCTGGCTAACACAAATGGTCGTCCTTGCTATAGGTGTGATGATCCTAGTCACCTTAGCCCTCAATGTCCCCAAGACAACCAAGGCCAAGTGCAAACGCCTCATGGTCGCGTCCTCAACATCAACGTGGCTGAAGCTCAAAATGACAACGATGTGGTAAACAATACATTTCTCGTAAATGGAATTTATGCTTCTTTACTTTTTGATACGGGTGCGGATAGAATTTTTGTATCCGAGAGTTTTGAACCATTGCTTAAGTGTACATGCTCTAAACTACCGAAATCTTTCACCATCCAAGTCGCTAACGGAAAATCTATCAGCGTTGATTGTGTCTTTAACTTTAATGAACACGAATTCCGATCAGGGTAGCTTTGACATTACATATGCAATTGGAAAGTAATGATTGAAAGAGTATTAAAGGCCATTAACCATTACACATTCTTGAAGTGGCGTTACAGTACCGATGTGGCGGAACATAGCCATTAAGGGGCATTTACATTACGGATGGTCTTATAGAGACATGGGGAGGGAGGGGCGTTTCTAGTATAACGCCAAATGAGGAGAAAAAATTAAAAAGCAATGACTAAAAGGACATTAAGAGTCGTTAACAATTACACACCTGCGTCTCTCTCACCCCATTACATTGTGTGTAAGTCTGAACTTGAAATCACAACTAACGACCACTTTTTCGACAATAAAAGGATACGCACATCATCCACCTATGGAAATGAAAGTATAGATACACCGTTACTTGTTTGTGCTAGGGTTTGAAATGGATTTTCATGTGATGAAACTCTGGTTATTGATTTGGTTTACTATTTTAGTTGGTATATCTATGTGATTTATATTTTTGGTGGGTCAATTGTAGTTGTGAAATCCAAACTTGAAGACGTCGTTTTGAGAGTGCTTGGTAGGAAATCCAATCTATTTTTGGTGGTTAAGATTTATCTTGGATTTTTCCACATCAATCTTTGATGAGTACGTTTCCATAATTGTTTTAGGTGGTGGGAGTTTTCAAGATTGACATGAAACCGTATATTAATTTTATTACAAAATTAAGTAAGAAATGGTACAAAAAAATGGAGTAAATTGTTATTTTATTCTCTGAGGTTTGACAAAAATTACCAGTTTAGTCTAAATAGTTTTTTTCTTGTTATTTTAGTCAAAATAGTTTTGTTTTCTGTCATTTAGTCCCTGACTTTTGTCTTTTTTGTCATTTTCCTCCAACCCACTAACTCCGTTCAAAAAAATTTAGTTAACTTAGGTGGATTTTGATCAAAAGTTAGGGACTAAAATGAAAGAAAACAAAACTATTTGGACTAAAGTGTCAATTTTGATCAAACCTCAGAGACTAAAATGACAATTTACTCAAAAAAATGAAAACGTTTAGTTTATAAAGATAACTTTTCTTTAAATAAATAGTTTGAAATTCTTAATTATAACAATTAATAAAAGTAAGAAAATCAACACCTAGAGGAAATTTATCATCAAGCCAGTATTATTAAAAAAAGGTAAACTCATTATAAAAAACAATCGATTAAAATAATTATAAAAAACAATGGATTAAAATAATTCAAAAAACTAGAATAAAAAGTTTAAGTGAAAGAAAAATTAGAATAAAAAGTTTATGTGAAGGAAAAATTAAAGAACTAAAATGCCATTACTAGATCTTCACAATATAAACTATTTATAAGGCCATGTGTAGTCATAACGCCCCTTTGTGGGCGTTATGCGACACGTGGCGCGCCACGTCAGCGTGGGGCGTTATGGGGCCTTATGCATTTTAAGCCCGTAGTCATAAAGCCCCTGTCTAATCATTACTCAATTATTAATTTCTAATTTTTTATAATTATTTTCTAACTTTATAAAATTAAAATTCATTTCATTAAATTAAAAAACATTACACTAAAATAAAAATAAAAATAAAAACATTACACTTAAAAAAAAAAAAAAAAAAAAAAAACGGTTCCACTAAAAAAAAAAAAGTTTGACTAAAAAAATAAAAAAACAACACTTCAAAGATTATATTTTTTTTCGATCCTTTCCTTTTGGGCCAACGCCATCTTCAAAGCTTTTCCGGTAAGGTGGTCGTGCGGTTTCGAGTAGAACTCAAAGTCCCGTTCCCATTGTCTATCCCGCATAATCTCCGTAACTTCGTGGTTCTCCTCCAAACGTTTATTACCGAGGTCGTGTAAATCATGAAGTCGCATGTTTATCTCCGAAAATGCGTTACTCATATCCGTTCCCATAGACATCGACGACGACTCGGGTTTTTTCGCCCGGCTTTTTCTTCCGGGCGGTCTTGGTAACTCCTCCGCCGGCTCGTCATCCGGAATATCCTCGTTCAAGTCGGTGTTTCGAGCGTCGGAGGTTGGCGTTTCGGGTTCACCCAACTCGTTTGTTTTGGACCTCTTTGACGGCCGTTTATTTCCCGAACGACCACTCGGAGTAGATATGGCGGCCCATTTGGGGCTATGGCGAAGGATTTGCCAACACCTCATGTACGGGAAATGGCCATTAGCATTCGTATACTCGACCAACGCCGCTTGCGTGATGTCCTCGTCCTTGTTTCCACTTTTCCATCCGGCAAAATTGCGTTGGTACACGGTTTGAAAGTTCGTACATTTTTTGTTTATATCGGTCCACTTGCCCGATATAGAGTCCGGTGGGCGGTATTCCTCATCTTTACCAATTAGCTCGAAAAAAAGTGCTCGTATTCGCTCGGGTACATTTTTTTTCGCTCGGGTGCTGGTTTCCGCTTTTTTTTTATGTGGCCGTTTTGCTTTTGCTTTTCCTTTTTGGGTCTCCGCTACTTCGGGTTGTGTTTCCGGAACAACGTCGGGTTCGTGTTGTGGGGACCCGAAAGCTTGAGCCGACCCGAACGCTTGAGACGACCCCATTCCGTCGGTGTTTTGATTCGGGTTCCACCCGTAGAGATTCGGGTCCCATGATAGCGGTTGGTTCAAAAGATTTATGAACCCGGGATTTTGTTGATTGTAGTCGAGAAAACCGGAGCCGAAAGGGTTGGGTCTAGTGGGAACCGGCAACACGGGGCGAGTAGGATTACCACTTTGGTTTGGGTCCGCACTTGATCGGGGAGGAATGAAGCCACGGTTGTATGGATGCATTGTATAAAATATCAAGATTTGTAAAAAAAATGGAAGAGATGAGAGTTTTTGAGTGTTTGTGGTAAAAAAAATAGGAGAGGAGGTAATGATTTAAAGGAAAGTTTGAAAAATAATTTTTTTTTTTTTTTTATTAAAATGACCGTTTGTAAACGGTCAAAATAATCAAATCATCGTTCGATAGCGCCGCGATAATTTTCGCGCTTTGAATTTTTTTTTGGGCATAGCGCCCTTCGTCCCGGTGTTCTCGGCGCCATCTCGGCGCTATTTGGGCTTATACCGCCCCACTACGCAAGGTCTAAAAAAAAAACCCAACACAATCCAATTAATTAAGCAATCCAACAACAAATTATAATAATCATAGTGAGAAATGGTTAAATAACTAAAATAGCATTATTATTCATGACATTATAGTCTAGTGGTATCTTGGGAATGAGATAAGGCTTAGGAACCATTAGATCCTGAGTTCGATTTCCAAAGAATTTTTTCAAATTTATTGGGTTTCCTACTGAATTGGTGCATATGCATTATTGACTAGTCAAGATGGATATAATCGGGCTGGTGGTACAATGATACTACAGTGATCCGTCAGTTATCTAAATTTGTTGTTAAAAAAACTAAAATAGCATTACTAGATCTTAAAGAAAATTATTATTATTATTATTATTATTATTATTATTATTATTATTATTATTATTATGTATAAAAAGCAACTGAATCCAATAAACCATCCCTGGTTAGGAAAGATATTTCAACCCTCTCTACTGTTACCTGTATCAAGATTGTTATATCGCATAAGGCTAGGCTGGTGGGTGTGGGGTGCATCCTTGGTCGACTTGGCCCATCGTGGACCAGAACCACCGCCCCCAGCCCGTCGCGTCTCTTTTGGCGCCTCACCAACGATGGTGACGAGCCCATTTCAAAAATAAAGCCGTTACAAACAAACAACTAGTTTTTATAAAATAAATAAATTATAATTAAATTAAAATACTATATATACATTATTTCATAATCATTTTTTTACACCAACCCATCCAAACCCTCTCAATTTCTTATAAAAATACTCTCCAACATTTGAAAAATATTTAATTTTAAGAAATCGTATATTTTTCTAAGTTAAGTTTTTTAAGTTTAGGTTTTTTTTCTTTCTTTAATGTAGTGCAAGCTATATTATTAATTTTAGCATTTAACTTAATTTTACTTTTATATATATTGATTATTAATTAACAAAAAAAAGGGGAGGCTAACAGGGCGGATTAGCAAGTGATAAACCACCTCCACACCTACTAGCCTAAAATGATTTGACATGTAAAGTTTCGTTTGGGATGATTTGATTGGTCACTTGAAAAATTCATGCCATTAAAATCCCAATTATTATTTATTAAAATACATTAGTGTATCAACAATCAATTCAAGTTACATGTCAATCGATCACTTTCCTTTACATATGCTTGCTTACGTGTTTATATGTTACACAAACACATTAGAGGGAAAGTTATATGATTGAATTGTTATTTGTTAGTGAAAAATGTCACACCCCCAAAATCCACATGCGGAGTATCACCGCTTGAAGGCGTGACTGACCAGGATCCAGCCACCAATCATATTGAACTACGCAATCAAGTAAATAAAACCAAACCCAATATAATTGGTGTTGAAAAGAAACCAAACATGTTTAAGCAATCAGCGGAAGCATAGTAATGTTTAAATAAACAAAACATAATTTAAAGTTCCAATGTCAAGTACGGGACATAACAGTCCATATTCCACAACGACCTCCTCCTCATGCAAGCTCCATAAGCATCTAACGACCTGCAAGGCATGTAACAACGAGTCAACAACAAAGTTGAGCGAGTTCACAGATGGTTGTTTATTTGTACCAGTTTGTTTTGAAAACCACAAGTTGTTTCGTAAACCACGAGTTAACCAGTTCCTTTATTTTCCCAAACCATATCCATAATCAGTGGGGGCTTCCCCATGTGAACCACTAGACCGTTACCATATCGACAGCTGACGAACAATAGTTGTGCCCTACGTCAATGTCTATCATCATTGACAGTTTGCCATGATCCATTAGTACACGCCCGTCCGAACGGCACGGTGTGAGGTTTGTCGAACCTAATAGCGCTATTAACTAATGACTCGCTCGCCATCGGCCTCGGCGATTAAGTCGATATAAAATGAGGGACTTAATAATAGAGTTTTGTCTAGTAAGTTTAAGGTTGTTGTCCTACCCAAGGAGGACGAACGTACATACGTATTCTACCCAAGGAGAATACACATGATTAATATTGGCATCCTACCCAAGGAGGATGGCCGTACATATCCTACCCAAGGAGGATATGCAGGTTCCGTTTTAATTCTTTGACCCATTCCCAACCACCGGGAATCCCATGCCTTAGGAAGTGTGTGAACTCACCTCGGTTTGCTCGGTAAGATTACTACTCGCTCACAAATAATTCAATCCAAGCCTATAGTGTTCATACATGCTTAATCAGTTGATAATCACATAGTTCGAGTAACAGTCATGATCATAACGTATATTCGAGCAACAACTACACATAGCATGTAACAGTTATACAAGCTCATGCAACCCATGCTTTATATTTAACAACACATAACTAACATAGTCAACCCTTAACAGACTTAACTGAGTTACTGTGCAGTTTACCCACTTGACGAAACTCCCTGTTTCGTCATGATTCCCATTTGACGAAACCTTAAGGTTTCGTCGTTATTACCCTTGGCGAAACCCCCTAGGTTTTCGTCGTGTTCCCTTTGACGAAACTACCATGTTTCGTCGAAATTCCCCATCGAAGAAACTCTCAGGTTTCGTCGACACGTGTTTCATCGATGCACAGATTTCGTCGCATACAAAACAGTTACAAAATCACAGAAACCCTAATCACCATTACCAGTCGTTTTCCACTATCATCGATCCTACAGTTATCACACAACACAGCAATCATTGAGCATCATACATGTAACCCGTACCCTAAACATAACAGTTTGCTAAACATTCATTCGATCTACACAATCATTACATATAACTTCATAATCATATAGATCTACCGGTTCTTTATTATCAAGCATCATCATATGGTTATGATCTAAATAATATGATCAGACCCTATGCTAGCATTCGGTAAACATGAACAATCAATGGCAATATGTAAGATTCATGAAACCCTAAACAATCGCAATATGTTAACTCAGTATCTAACCCGACACTATATTCATCAAAACACCATAATAAACCTCAACAAAGAATCGAGCAGGTTAAATCAAATAATCTAATCACATACTAACTGTTGGATCGATGTGTGACCCTAACGAGTCAATCAGAAGAGTTTACGATCTATTTCAAAGGCGGAATCAGAGAAATAGACGTGTAACAGCTTGATTCCTCTTAATTATCTTCTTATTAATGATATCAAAGCTTTTACAGATCGTTTGACAAACTGGTAGCACCTCGACTCTGAATCGGAAAAGTTACAAATGAACTAGCAACACACCTATATATAGTGGTGTTAATTTCGCATGAAAGTGGCACTGGCCATTTCAAGCGAAATAGCAAAGTCTAATTTCGTGTGAAATAGCCAGTGGCTATTTCAAGCGAAATTACACACTTACACACAAACCCTAGTTTCTAACCTGTTGTGTGCTGGCTAATCCTATCTAGACATAAGACTCTATAAAGACGAAGTTAACAGACATCTATGCACTAACAGACTCCCCCTTGGATGTTGACGAAGTCTTTAGCATCAAATCTTCAGTCTTTAGTCTTTGTCTATCTTCTTGCTCTGTCCAATTTGTCTGACACTGTAAGCATCCTTCAATCTCTATCTTCAAACTCCCCTTTGAATGTTGATCCAGAATGTAGACTCCCCCTTTCAATATACTGGAGCTCGAATTCTGGTTCAATCTTTACACTTTCTTTGCCATGGGGATCTTGTTACCTGCTTCTCAAGAATATAACATTACAAAGTATTCTCCATTTTGACTACATTAGATGTTTTTATCAGTTTTTAGAAATCCACTTAAGTAACTAGGTCCAAGTTAATGACCCTAAGCACTTAATTTATCTACCAAGTCCAACTTAATGACCTTGGTTGATCTAGACAAAACAAAACTGACTTTTGTTCAACATAGTTCAAAAACATTTTTCTTGAAATTACAAGTTTCAACTTAATGAACTTGTTTAGACTTTTCATATTTACAAGTTTAATATGATAAGCTCCCAACTCATATTCCAGCTCAGAAACTTCCTACATCTGCTTCAAACTGTGAATCTGAAGATCAACTTTCCACTTTGGTTTGTCGGAAAATAAAGCAGAAATGTAAAATCTTTTTGGATTTTGAATAAAGTTTCTAAACTAGAAAGCTAAACAGAAATGAAATGCATTAAATGTAAACTATTTACAAACATATTTTTGGTGAGTGTGTTAGGGAATCATATTAGCTATTTGACAAGTCACAAGTACCGTTAAGCTTTAATTTCATACCCAGAATTAAACAATTCGCTTAGATTGTCGATATACTGATCCACTTAAATTCTCACACAAATTTCAATCTGTCCAGGATACGAATTAGGTGAATTAAGAACTTAAACTCATTCATGTGTCCCACCTCTTGAATATACTCACGTATCCAGAACCCAATATTCAGTCTTACAGGTGAGTATACCACAGATGATATCTGTAAGGGGTTAAATACAAGGGCCGTGAGAGCTCAGGCTATTGCTTCCGCAAAATCAGAGAGATGACGGCTTCGACTTTAGGTGTGTCCCCTTTAGAGGATCTTTTTTACAACAGCACATGATTAGCATTTTTCAATGTTTCATCATTTTTTATGCTGAGGGCAGGCTTTTATTTCAAGCAAGCGTAAAGTATTATACGAGGACTAGGCCATTGCTTCCGCAAAATCAGAAGTCCCGGGATAATACCCCAGATATCACTGAGTATAAAGACCTAGTATCTCAGAAAGAGGGATCTTTCAAACGAAATTTCAGGGGTTACCTATATATCCAAGTAGTGTTCCCCACGAAATAAGCAAGTAAAGATTTGGGTTTATATCCCGAACAAACCTACTAAATGTGTAAAAACCTATCGGCATATCATCAGCGAGACTGCTTAAGACTTTTAAACTTTCCATATCTTTAGCATACCGTAACTGTCAAGCCGATGTACTATCATTTTCCCTTTTTACACAAGCTCTTTTCAATTTTCTATTGTTTTTGGATTTTGAAATATCTCATGTTTTTGGATTTTTGAAATTTTTACTGTTTTTGTATTTTCTGAAAATATTACCCTATACTCCCCCTAAATACCAAAACAAGTAAAAAATCGACAAACCATTGCAGATTGCTTCTCGACATCATCTACAGTGGTATAAACAATCAGAACTCCCCCTGACAACAAAATATTTTCCCATTATGATTTCAAAACACTTAAGTTTGTTTTCATCAAAATGGTTTTTCCGGAAAATTAGTTTTGTTTGTCTTTTCACAAAATCGGGGTTCTTTTCATCACATTGTTCTTCTTCAATCACTTGTAGAAAATTTAACACTAGTAGGTTCAAACACCAATATCACTTGTAAGAAAGTTAACTCAAGTACAACTTAATGTCCTTGATTAACCACTTGTAGGTCAAAATATCACAAACGTGAATTTCTCAAAAAAAAATGTCGATACCTGCTCCACGCTTACCAACCTGGAAGCTCCGGCAAGTCAGGTTTTTTTTTATTTGAAGAGATCCACCCAAGCCTGACGGTCCTTGGGTGCTTTTGTGTTTCCGTTTAACAATGGTGAACAATTTGCATCATCCATTGTTAAAACAAAATTCTCACTTTTTACCTCAACAGATGGCTCATCTGACTTTGATGAATCAGATTCATCTCCCAAACTTGGCTCTTTTGCTTCCGAAGAAACAAATTCATTGCCAGAAAATGGCTCTTTTGTTTTCGCAGAAACAAATTCATCGCCATCTTTTATTGGAACCCAATCTATCCAAAATTTAGGTTTTCCAAATTCGTTAACCTGTGACATGAAATACTTTTCACATTCCTCTTTATACTTAAAAACTTTTATAAGGACTTCATCTGAAAAATTAATTTTCTTTGATTTGTTACCAATTTGATCAGTTAATTTTTCTTTCTTCATCTTCTCTTTTGTCCTCAGATTTCTATCTGGTGAATTCGTTTTGCTTGATTTACCATTCTTTGTTGAGCAAATCGATTCATCAAAACTTTTATCTGAATTACCATTTGTACCCGAGGACAAAATATTTTCGAGATACTCTCTCGCTTTCTTTCTTTTCTTTCTCAGTTTGTCTTTCTGCCCTTGTGAAAGCTTTACTTTTGGTTCTTCAACTTTCTGTTCTCTAGGCTTTCTTTCGACTCTGACTGATTTCTTTACCATTCTCTGAGATTCAACCCTCAATCTTCCCTTTGATCTCATTGGGCAATCTCTGGCAATATGACCTTTGATTTGACAGTCATATCATCTTCTTGTCTCAAAACTCTGATTCTGGCAGTTAACATCAATGTGTCCTTGAACACCACATTTGTAACCCACTCTGTTATCATACCATTCTCCTCTTTCAAACCAAACACTCAGATCGTAACATTGATTTGCTTTGTG
Organism: Helianthus tuberosus; assembly: GCA_030545235.1. Taxonomy (NCBI): domain Eukaryota; kingdom Viridiplantae; phylum Streptophyta; class Magnoliopsida; order Asterales; family Asteraceae; genus Helianthus; species Helianthus tuberosus. The sequence goes on along the minus strand of CM060439.1, from coordinate 92,487,241 downwards.
GTAGTCATGTCTCCTCTTGTCTCCTTGATTTGACTTTTGAGCACTGTGGTCAAACCTGCACCACTTATTACCAACTTTTTGTGAGTTTTGATTTTCAATTTTTGTGGTTTTTTATAATGATTGGATGACTGAACTGATGAACTTTTATTTTCATTTTGAAAATTTTTCAAATTTTTAACATTTTGTTTTTGTTCTACATTCTTCTTAACAGGTTTTTGCTTTGAGCTTTCACCTATTTCAGTAGAATGTAAAACAGTATCTTTAAATTTTTCTTTTAATTCTAAAAATATTTTTCTTTTCTCATTTTCATCATCAGTTTATCCATCACAATCTTTAATTATGACGTTGTCATAATTTGTGACATTGTCACTTATTGGAGCTGCATTGATCGGTTTTGGACATACAAGATCTGGTATTGATGACAAAGTCACAAAACCGTTTAATTTCTTTTCTAAAACATCAATTTTAATTTTATCACATTCAACTACCTTTTTAAGTTGAATGATTTTCTCAAGATGAGAATTTATTTCCTTTTGTTTTTCAATATTATTTTTACCAAAAATAGATTTTTCATTTTCTAAAATTTTTATTTGATTCTCAAAATCTTTTTCAATTTTCAATTTTTCATTTTCTAAAATTGTTATTATATTTTGAAATTCTTTTTCATTTTCTTTTAAATTTTTGTTTTCCAATGTCAAACTCTCCACATCCTTCAAGAGTTTGACATTGTCTGATTCAGATTTATCACATTTTGAGCACACAACTTCACATTTTGAAGTTTCATTTATCTCAGATTCTTCTTTCTTTGACATTCTCTCTGTCTCCGTCTTTTATGTTCCTGCAAGAAAATTTTTAACAATATCAAGAGGATTCAAATTTTCATCTAAAAAGCAACCTCTCTTGAAATCATATTTCACAACAGATCTTGCGTTAAAACATATTTTGATTCTTCTGATTATTTCAAGTATCACATCTAAACTTATATTATCTAAGTTCTTTTCTATTTCTTTTATCAACTCTTTCTTTTTATTATCAATTTCACAATTGTGTGTTCTAAGCTCTCTGATGAAATCATTTGGACTAAAATTTGAGAACCTAGAATCCTTCTTCAGTTTAATCAAAAATTCATTCCACTCTGAAGGTAATGCATTTGCAAATTTAGATATCTCTTCAGCATCTGACATCTTTATCCCATACCTTTTCAAATTGTTAAGTAATTCATTATACCGCTTTTCCAACTCATTAAACTTTTCATATTTCCTACACAAAAAATATTCAGATCTTTTAATCCAAACATCCTTTTTCTTATCTTCTTTCATGCGATCCCAATACATATCAAACCATTCATTAATTTTTCCAAGTTTAACATTTTCCTTTTCATCAAACATTTTGACCAAATTTTAAAACAATCTGATTTGACGTGAATTGATATTTTCACACGAAATAACAACTTTCAAACGAAATAAGCTTCACACAAAATATGCACTCAAACGAAATAACAGCCTTCAAACGAAAATAGATTTCAAGACTTTCACACGAAATAGCTTTCAAACGAAATTACTTCTCAAGCGAAATAACCCTTTGGAACGAAATAGCACTCTCAAACGAAATACCTCTTCACACTGAATTACCTGTTCAAACGAAATACCAGCTTCACACGGAATTACCTGATTTCGTGTGAAATCAACCTCAAGAATGGTAATTTCGTGTGAAATAATGTGACAGTTTCAAACGAAATTAACTACAAAAAGTAATTCCGTGCGAAATCACAATGACAATTTCGAGCGAAATTAGGATGACATCAGCATGTCGGCCACCATTTTGTCAAATTGATCCGGTTTTAGTTCGAATTTTGGTCCAATTCTTTCAAGGATTCAATAAAACGGTGTTTCGCGTGTAATGTGAGAAAATTATGCCATTTTATCCGTAAAATCTCGTTTAATTTTGAAAAGAAGGAGTAGAAGTGATGAAAACAAGCTGAATTGGTATAAACTCTTATTCCTGGGCTCTGATACCACTTGTTGGATCGATGTGTGACCCTAACGAGTCAATCAGAAGAGTTTACGATCTATTTCAAAGGCGGAATCAGAGAAATAGACGTGTAACAACTTGATTCCTCTTAATTATCTTCTTATTAATGATTTCAAAGCTTTTACAGATCGTTTGACAAACTGGCAGCACCTCGGCTCTGAATCGGAAAAGTTACAAATGAACTAGCAACACACCTATATATAGTGGTGTTAATTTCGCATGAAAGTGGCACTGGCCATTTCAAGCGAAATAGTAAAGTCTAATTTCGTGTGAAATAGCCAGTGGCTATTTCAAGAGAAATTACACACTTACACACAAACCCTAGTTTCTAACCTGCTGTGTGCTGGCTAATCCTATCTAGACATAAGACTCTATAAAGACGAAGTTAACAGACATCTATGCAGTAACACTAACCGAGATAAAAGGAACAATGAATCAATCGATAAAGGGGCTTCGAGGGTTCAAGGCTGCCGTCGCACAGAGGAGAGTCTCTAGGGTTTTCAGTTGGCTAAGAATATGACGACGGAACAGTTTCACGTAACTTATAATCACATAAGTGCACTGGGCCCGTAATGGGCATCGGCGAATCCCTGGGCCGGCGAAACCCCAGGTTTCGTCTAGTGAGGAAATGGCGAAACCCCCTAAGGTTTCGTGGTGTGGGTGGCTGGCGAAACCCTCAAGGTTTCGTTGATTGCAAGATTCTACACATCAATACTTAATAATTTTTATATCATTCATAAATCAACCATAACACAATGTTTCACGTATAAACAAACACGTACTAATACAAGGCAAATAAGTTATACAGACACAATTGTGAATCAATAATGTGTAGAGGAAAGACCCTGAAAACTCGAGTTGTCACATCATCCCCAACTTGAAAGAAATTTCGTCCCGAAATTTAGCACGTGGTTACTGAGGAAGCTAGTTGTGTTGCGTGGTTTCCTGGTTTTCCTGGGGTGTCACATCATCCCCCCGTTGGTTTGGAATTTCGTCCCGAAATTCTGTAGTAGCTTCAGCCTCAGTAGTGGTTGCACAGTTCTCGAACAACTGGGGATACTTGAGTTTCATTTGGTCTTCTCGTTCCCAGGTGTACTCTGGGCCACGACGGGAGTTCCAACGAACTCTAACAAGAGGTATTCTGGTGCGCTTGAGAATCTTAACATCTCGGTCTGTGATTTCAACTGGTTCCTCGACGAATCGCAACTGATCGTCGATTGTGAGCTCCTTCAAAGGAACTATGAGGGTCTCATCTGACAGACACTTCTTCAGATTTGACACATGGAAAACGTTGTGAACTCCGCTGAGTTCTTCAGGTAGATTCAACTTGTAAGCGAATTTGCCAATTTTCTCAACGATTTCAAACGGTCCGACGTAACGCGGATTGAGTTTGCCTCGTTTGCCAAAACGAACAGCTCATTTCCAAGGTGAGACTTTGAGTAGCACTCGATCCCCAACCTGGAACTCGAGTGGTTTCCTGCGCTTATCAGCGTAGCTTTTCTGACGGTCACGAGCTGCCGCCATTCGTTGTCGTATCTGAGCAATCTTCTCAGTCGTGTCTACCACAAGTTCTGGGCCAGTGATTTGGCTGTCACCAACTTCTGCCCAACAAAGAGGTGATCGGAATTTACGTCCGTACAATGCCTCAAACGGAGCGGCCTGGATGCTGCTGTGGTAACTGTTATTATACGAAAATTCCACTAAAGGTAGATGTCGTTCCCAGCTGTTACCAAAATCAATCACACATGCCCTAAGCATCTCTTCAAGGGTTTGGATGGTGCATTCAGACTGCCCATCCGTTTGCGGGTGATATGCTGTGCTCATATCTAACCGTGAGCCAAAGGACTTGTGCATTGCTTGCCACAGTTCAAAGGTAAAACGTGCATCACGATCGGAAATAATGGAGGTTGGCACTCCGTGCCTCGAAACCACTTCCTTAAAGTAAACGTCTGCTAAAGTAGAAAACGTGTCTGTTTCTTTGATAGCCAAAAAGTGTGTAGACTTAGTCAATCGATCCACTATCACCCAAATAGTGTCATTTCCGCGTTGAGATCTAGGCAGGCCAGTAACGAAATCCATGGAAATTTTCTCCCATTTCCATGTCGGGATCTCTGGTTGTTGGAGTAGGCCTGATGGTTTCTGATATTCGATCTTGACTCTCGCACAAGTCAAACATTTGCTGACGTAAGTTGCTATGTTGGCTTTCATGCTAGGCCACCAGTATGTAGTTTTTAAGTCGTGGTACATCTTATCCGAACCAGGATGTACTGAGTAACGAGACTTATGTGCTTCATCCATCACAAGCTCGCGTAAGTTTCCATAAAGTGGGACCCAAATACGCCCGTTTACATAGTAGGCGCCGTCTTCCTTTTGTTCTAACCGTTTCCTTGATCCTCGTAGGGACTCTGCCCTGATGTTCTCTGCTTTCAATGCTTCAACCTGAGCATCTCGTATCTGAGTAGGAAGACTAGATTGGATGGTAAGTTGTGACGCACACACACGTTTAGGTGTAGTGTCCTTTCGACTGAGGGCGTCGGCTACAACATTGGCTTTGCCCGGATGGTACTTGATCGCGCATTCGTAATCATTCAAGAGTTCGACCCAATGACGTTGTCTCATGTTTAACACCTTTTGCTTGAAGATATACTCGAGACTCCTGTGATCGGTGTAAATGGTGCACTTGGTACCGTACAGGTAATGTCTCCATATCTTAAGTGCGAAAACAACTGCTCCCAGCTCCAGATCCTGAGTAATGTAATTCTTCTCGTGAACCTTAAGTTGCCGCGATGCATAAGCAATGACCTTGTCACGTTGCATCAACACACAACCAAGTCCCTGAAGGGACGCGTCGCAATAAACCACAAAATCGTCTGTGCCCTCAGGCAATGAGAGGATAGGTGCACTACATAGTCTATCTTTCAAGTGCTGAAATGCAGATTCCTGTGCATCACCCCAACGATAGGTGACACCCTTTTGAGTTAGTGAAGTGAGAGGTTGTGCAATCTTGGAGAAATCCTTGATAAACCTTCTGTAATAGCCTGCCAAACCCAAGAATTGGCGGATTTATGTTGGCGTACGGGGTGCAGGCCAGTTCTTAATCGAGTTAACCTTGGATGGATCAACATGAATCCCATCCTTGTTTACCACATGACCTAGGAAATGGACTTCACGAAGCCAGAAGTCACATTTCGAAAATTTGGCATACAGCTGCTCTGCTCGAAGAAGTTCCAAAATAAGCCTCAGGTGTTGCTCGTGTTCCTCCTGACTCTTCGAATAGATCAGAAATTCGTCGATGAAAACAATAACAAACTTATCCAGGTAAGGCTTGCACACTCTGTTCATAAGATCCATGAAGACCGCAGGTGCGTTCGTCAATCCAAAAGGCATAACCAGAAACTCGTAATGCCCATAACGAGTCCTGAATGCTGTCTTAGAGATATCCTCGTCTCGGACTCTCAGTTGATGGTAGCCTGACCTCAGGTCAATCTTGGAGTAGAAACTCAACCCTTGCAACTGGTCGAATAAGTCATCAATGTGTGGAAGGGGATAGCGATTCTTCACAGTCACCTTGTTGAGTTCACGATAGTCAATACACATTCTGAAGGTACCGTCTTTCTTCTTCACAAATAACACTGGAGCTCCCCAGGGCAAAGAGCTAGGACGTATGAAACCCTTTTCCAAGAGTTCTTGTAATTGTGAGGACAGTTCTTCAAGTTCTGTTGGAGCTAAACGATAGGGTGCTCGAGCTATGGGCGCTGCTCCAGGAGCTAGCTCGATTTGAAACTCGACTTGCCGATGAGGCGGAAGACCAGGTAATTCCTCAGGAAATACCTCAGAAAAGTCACGTACCATCGGAATATCTTCTATCTTCTTCTCTTTCTTTGAGGTCTCAGTGACGAGGGCTAAAATAGCAGTGTGGCCCTTTCGCAAATACTTCTGGGCCTTAAGGAAAGAAATGATGCCCACAACAGCACCACTCTTTTCACCATGAATCACTAAAGGTTCTTCACCAGAATGAGGAATGCGAACGATCTTCTCCTTGCAAATAATTTCCGCTTGATGTTGAGATAGCCAATCCATTCCAATAACAACGTCGAAACTACCAAGTACGATAGGAATAAGGTCGATAGAGAAGGTCTAACCAGCTAAGATAAGATTACAACCCTTAACTATGTGTGTGGCCTCGATACTTTTACCGTTTGCTAGTTCTACCGTGTGTTTGGTGTTCAAAAGTGTTGGAGTGCGCTTAAGCATATGACTAACCTTTAGGGACACATAACTGGTATCGGCACCCGTATCAAATAAAATAGTAACATAAAAGTCATCTAGTAGGAACTTACCCATCACGACGTTGGGATCATTCCTCGCGTCACCCTAACCAAGCACGAAAGCACGTCCCCTGGCACCATTGCCATCATTGTTACCCCCGTTATTGTTCCCGCTCCCCTGATTATTGTTGTTGTTCTGATTCTGGTTCAACTGGGGGCAGTTCCTCTTGAAGTGGCCTTCAGCACCACACTGATAGCATCCCCTGTTACCCTGTTGTTGCTGCGGCTGATTCTGTGGAGCTGGTGGCTGTTGTTGACGATTCTGATTTGCAGGTCGTGCGCCCCTGCAATCCTTTGCTTCATGACCAAACTTGTTACACCTCAGACAACGACCCTTATTGCACTGCCCACTATGATGCTTGTTGCAGCGGTTGCACTTGGGGTGATTTCCCCTGTATCCACCCTGCCCTTGACTACCAGAAGATTGCTGACCAGGACTCTGGTAGTCATCAGTCTTTTGCTGCTGAGACTGAGACTGAGCTGATGTTGAACCCTTGCTTGAGACTCCATCCCATTTGCGCTTGTTTTCGCTGGGGGCATCAGAAGTAGTAGTAGCAGTGGTAGTACCAATACGCTTGGGCAGCCTGTTCTGCTCGACTGCCTGATCGGTGAGTCGATGAGCCAAACGGATAACTTGCTGGATAGTGGCGAGGTTTGCTGCAGTCACATGACTCTGAATCTCTGGCACTAAACCTTTAAGGTACAGCTCGATACGCTTAATAGGAGGATCTACCATAGTAGGACACAAGATAGCCAGATCGTTCGATCTTTTCGTGTACGCTTCAATTTCAGACCCCGTCATCTTTAAGTTGAAGAACTCTACCTCCAGCTTGTGGATGTCATCACAATTACAGTACTCTTCCTTGATTAATTCCTTGAAATCGTTCCATGGGGTGGCATTAGCAGCAACCAACCCCAGCATCTGCACCTGAGCGTTCCACCACGTGAGCGCTACACCTTCAAGAGTACCAGTAGCATACTTCACCCTACGTGCCTCAGGGCATTCACACATCTCGAAGACAGACTCGAGCTTCTCAAACCAGTGAAGGAGGCCTACAGCTCCCTCAGTGCCGTTGAAAGTAGTAGGTCGGCAGTCCATAAAAGTTTTGAAGGTACAAACAGGAGGCTGAGCATGTTGACCTCCTGCCTGAGCGGCTGCGAGTGCTGCAGTAACTTATTCATTGATTAAAGCCGTCAGCTGGGCTTGAGTTAGGTTGATACGTCCACTCATGATCTTAACAATAAAGAGAGCACGAGTGAGATAAGTGTCGTGACAATGCGTAAGTGTGGAGTGACAGAAGAGAGTAAGCACACAATGAGTGTCTAACAATAGTTGCTACGCTAACCAAAGCATACCATGAACAATGTACTATGTAACTAACAGGTAGGTAATATAAACATAAACCATATCACCTAGAATGTTGAGCCTTGCACGTGGAGCGAAGCGTCGTTGTGGATCGTTGAGCACTGTACAGGTTATAGTCTGGTTTTATCAAAAAGCTTTTCCCTTTTTAAAACCAAGTTCACTATAACCAATGGCTCTGATACCAATCTGTCACACCCCCAAAATCCACATGCGGAGTATCACCAATTGAAGGCGTGACTGACCAGGATCCAGCCACCAATCATATTGAACTACGCAATCAAGTAAATAAAACGAAACCCAATATAATTGGTGTTGAAAAGAAACCAAACATGTTTAAGCAATCAGCGGAAGCATAGTAATGTTTAAATAACCAAAACATAATTTAAAGTTCCAATGTCAAGTACGGGACATAACAGTCCATATTCCACAACGACCTCCTCCTCATGCAAGCTCTATAAGCATCTAACGACCTGCAAGGCATGTAACAATGAGTCAATAACAAAGTTGAGCGAGTTCACAGTTGTTTGTTTATTTGTACCAGTTTGTTTTGAAAACCACAAGTTGTTTCGTAAACCACGAGTTAACCAGTTCCTTTATTTTCCCAAACCATATCCATAATCAGTGGGGGCTTCCCCATGTGAACCACTAGACCGTTACCATATCGACAACTGACGAACAATAGTTGTGCCCTACGTCAATGTCTATCATCATTGACAGTTTGCCATGATCCATTAGTACACGCCCGTCCGAACGGCACGGTGTGAGGTTTGTCGAACCTAATAGCGATATTAACTAATGACTCGCTCGCCATCGGCCTCGGCGATTAAGTCGATATAAAATGAGGGACTTAATGATAGAGTTTTGTCTAGTAAGTTTAAGGTTGTTGTCCTACCCAAGGAGGACGAACGTACGTATTCTACCCAAGGAGAATACGCAGGATTAATATTGGCATCCTACCCAAGGAGGATGGCCGTACATATCCTACCCAAGGAGGATATGCAGGTTCTGTTTTAATTCTTTGACCCATTCCCAACCACCGGGAATCCCATGCCTTAGGAAGTGTGTGAACTCACCTCGGTTTTCTCGGTAAGATTACTACTCGCTCACAAATAATTCAATCCAAGCCTATAGTGTTCATACATGCGTAATCAGTTGATAATCACATAGTTCGAGTAACAGTCATGATCATAACGTATATTCGAGCAACAACTACACATAACATTTAACAGTTATACAAGCTCATGCAACCCATGCTTTATATTTAACAACACATAACTAACATAGTCAACCCTTAACAGACTTAACTGAGTTACTGTGCAGTTTACCCACTTGACGAAACTCCCTGTTTCGTCATGATTCCCATTTGACGAAACCTTAAGGTTTCGTCGTTATTACCCTTGGCGAAACCCCCCAGGTTTTCGTCATGTTCCCTTTGACGAAACTACCATGTTTCGTCGAAATTCCCCATCGACGAAACTTTTAGGTTTCGTCGACACGTGTTTCGTCGATGCACAGATTTCGTCGCATACAAAACAGTTACAAAATCACAGAAACCCTAATAACCATTACCAGCCGTTTTCCACTATCATCGATCCTACAGTTATCACACAACACAGCAATCATTGACCATCATACATGTAACCCGTACCCTAAACATAACAGTTTGCTAAACATTCATTCGATCTACACAATCATTACATATAACTTCATAATCATATAGATCTACCGGTTCTTTATTATCAAGCATCATCATATGGTTATGATCTAAATAATATGATCAGACCCTATGCTAGCATTCGGTAAACATGAACAATCAATGGCAATATGTAAGATTCATGAAACCCTAAACAATCGCAATATGTTAACTCAGTATCTAACCCGACACTATATTCATCAAAACACCATAATAAACCTCAACAAAGAATCGAGCAGGTTAAATCAAATAATCTAATCACATACTAACCGAGATAAAAGGAACAATGAATCAATCGATAAAGGGGCTTCGAGGGTTCAAGGCTGCCGTCGCACAGAGGAGAGTCTCTAGGGTTTTCAGTTGGCTAAGAATATGACGACGGAACAGTTTCACGTAACTTATAATCACATAAGTGCACTGGGCCCGTAATGAGCTTCGGCGAATCCCTGGGCCGGCGAAACCCCAGGTTTCGTCTAGTGAGGAAATGGCGAAACCCCTTAAGGTTTCGTGGTGTGGGTGGCTGGCGAAACCCTCAAGGTTTCGTTGATTGCAAGATTCTACACATCAATACTTAATAATTTTTATATCATTCATAAATCAACCATAACACAATGTTTCACGTATAAACAAACACGTACTAATACAAGGCAAATAAGTTATACAGACACAATTGTGAATCAATAATGTGTAGAGAAAAGACTCTGAAAACTCGAGTTGTCACAAAAAAATATCACTCATCATTATATTTTATTTATCAAGAATATGAAGCATTTCCATCCATATTTTCTAATCCTTATACAATTTCTGTATTCATAAATTAATATTATTGGGGATAAATGTGAAGATGGAGTAGGTCCAAAGGGAAGGACGGTTATTAGAACTAAAATGGAGTTGGTATGTGAGTGAGATCATCCAATGGATACCCATTCAAGATTCATCTAATCCACTAATTAGAAAATAAAATCCATTTTACTTTAATAACAACAAATTAACTTAAAATAATGATGACTATGATAATATATACAGAGGGACCATGGAATCTTGAAAGAAAAAAGGTGTTTTGTTCACTTGCCCCTTGGTCCTTTTTTATTTTCTATGTTGGCACAAATCCGGCCTTATGTTTAAGAAACAAAATGACCCATTTGGCCCATGACCACGTCCCCACTCACTAGGAAAAGATTTCGTTATGATGATGTAGCCTTTACGTGTGATAATAGCACTAAAAACATGCATAGAAAATAAATGATATAAGATAACCCGTAGTGGGGGATTTTTGGGCGTCTTTTTCCAAAAAAAAAAAAAAAAAAAAACGCCCCCACGTCCGACACCCGCCCCCTGGGCCTTTTATTCAGAAAAAAATGTCCAAAACGTTCTTTTTTCCACACCCCATGTTCAATTGTTTGGCCAATGACACCTGTTCTTCTTTTTGTTTGGCCAATACTTTTTTTATTTAATTATATTACACCTCTTTTAACATAATGACTCATAATGCCCACATCCTAACTACACCCATTTTACAAAACGTCACATAATGCTCCATTGCTGACTGGACTGGTACATGACGTAAAACGCCCAAAGGTATGGGCATTATTTGTGTCTTCCACTACACATGTTCTAGATTTATGTATATATGCATATGTGTTTGAATATGTTTTTACCTTTATTGTGATAAGTGAATGAGATTTCATTGTTTACCTTTTATAGACTAGTACCGATAAAGATGCACTCTTGTTTGTCTATGATATATGATAGAGGAATCAGATTTATATACTTGTGTAATGTATTCGCATAGTCCTATAAATATATTTCGGTCTGCTCATAACAAATGATACACAAACTAGTTTTCAACATACTCCAGAATTTGACTCACCATGTAAGAATTTTAATCCCCTAAAGATGGCCCACCAGACACTCCTTGCCCATAAGCAAGTAGCAAAAATATGATCACATGACTCTATTTGAATACCACATCTACTACAAAAACATTAGGAATCGACCGGCCACGAATCATTAAAGCTTCTTTCGACGCCACATTTCCCATATCCGCTCTCCAAACAAAATAATTTACTTTCCTTGGCGCCCAATTATTCCAGCGAAACTGCCCCATATACACTGTTAACCGAAGCCTTTAGTGACATCTCCCACCTGTCACATCTGGTGACTCTAGGATGCTTATGGAGACTTTGGTTTACCCGTAACAAAAAAGAGTTCAACGGAAATATGGTGCCGGTGCAGAAAATAGTTGAAATTATTAAGGAGACTTTTATTTGGGTCAAGAGCAGAGCTTCAGGTGCCGCGATGGATTCGAATAGTTGGTTAGATTTCAATATTTTTGTATGACCATTTGTTTTGAAACTTTGTTTTTCAGCTTCTTGCTTGTCGCTATATTAATATATAGTCGTCGTTCAAAAAAAGAAAACTAGTTTTGAGATTCTACTTTTGTATTCGAGTACATGTTTTGTCTACTTGTGTAACTCAGTATCATGCACTTGTATTCGACTAGAAAATGTACGGGAGTAAAAGTATATGCTTGACTATAAAATTAGCTATCTCATAAATGTGTGAAATTTTTCTTACAAGATTATACAAGTATAACATACTCTAAAAATAGCTAGACTAGTGATTTTTTTCTAGTTTCATAATCTATATTTTCTATAAAAGAAGAAATCTGAGTGAAATAAGAAAAACTGATATGGCAGCCAGAGAGGCTGTCCAACAATGTTTTTCTTATGTCATTACTGCATCATAAGTCTTAATATATAAAATCATTTAAAATTCACTCAAACCTCTGCAAGACTAAACATCTGCCCATATATGTCCGACTTTACTTTAATACCCAGCAGAGGCTGTAGTTTTATGTAATGCTTTTAGATCAGAAGATGTTTAAGGTTAATTACCGGTAAATTCAAATTAAAAAATGCATGGGAATAAATAATTTGCAATTAATGCATGTCACTCATAAACTCCTGTCAATCATCTTCTTATATAAGGCTTTTCTTCTCATTTCCCTCTTCATATTTAATCACACTTTCGTCTTCTCTGATTTTGAAATTTGAAATTTGATCACAATCCGAATTCCGAATTAGAAGCATGTCAATATCAGTTGACAGTAACAATCTTAGTTTTATTAACGAATTGAATCCTGGGAAAGATATATGGAACATGAAAGCGAGAATTATTCGAAAATGGAATCAAAGTTACAAAATGGATCTCATCTTCATTGATGAAAATGTAATTTGTATTTCTGCTTTTCCGTTCTATCAGAGAATGTAGTGGTGTATGCTAAAAATATACTTTCTTTAAATGTTCTTCAGGGTGCTAAGATTCAAGCAGGTATTAAGAGTCATCTGATACCTGTTTTTTATGGACAACTTCAAGAAGATGTTGTGATTCTGTCAAAATTTGGTGTTGGTGAGAATAAAGATTTATATAAAATTGTAGTACATGATTATAAAATCAATTTTTATAGATGTACAACTGTTACACCTGTGAGAGATTGGCAAGGTGTTGAGTATTGTTTCAACTTCAGAGCTTATCAAGATATTCTTCAAGGAGAGGCGTTAAACTCTTTGAGTGTTGGTAGTGTATATTTTTGTAATCATGTCTTCTCTGTATAAAATTAGAAACTTTAACTTATACTGTTGTATAATGTGATCATATAGATGTTGCTGGATCTGTGGTTTGTTGTGGAGATCTTGAATTCTTTGGTCGACCTCCAAAAGAGACTAAGAAGATCAATTTCGATATTCAAGACTTGGAGTAAGTTGTTGTTTACATGTGCAGTCATGTACATATCATTTTTTGAATTTAATGATGTTAATAAATAAGTTGAAGAATGTTGGTATTTAATGTGGAATCATGGTAATGGTAATAAATGAGATCTATAGTTTTTGTATCTAATGTTGAATCATGGTAATAAATGAGATCAACAATTTATTCTTAGTGAATATGTTAGTTAATTTATGGCTCTTTTACTACTTTAATAAATGTTATAAATTTGCTTTGATTTTGTGTTGTTATTCATTCAATTTAGTTAAGATATTAGAGATTGTAAAAAAAATGGTCATAAATTAGTCTTTAGTATATCGTCATACGAATATTGTTTTCATGTAGGGGTAAGGTTTTGCGGTGTACTGTGTGGAATGATTATGCTCTGCAGTTTAAGGAGTTCATCTCTAAAATCCCAGCTCATGAGCATGTGATGGCTGTTATACAGCATGGAAAGTGTAAGGAATGGAAAGGTAATTTTTGTTACTTTCTGCAAATCATAACTATACTTTTTATTTCTGGCAATATAAAGACAGGTTGACTAAATATCTATATACTTTTGCATGTAGGTGAATATACAGTTCAAAGTGATAATTTTGCAACACGAATGTTTCTGAATGAAGAAATTGATGAAGTTAATCAGCTAAGGAGGAGGTAATTTGTCAATATAATTTCTATTGTATATAGATGTTCAAGTCAAATACTTGGTTTCATGTTATTTGTATACTAATTCTAATCATTTGTGGTATTCAAAAGTCTTATACTGAAATTTGGACAAGGGAGTGGTTCTACTTCTCAAACAATACTATCGTCTCAGAGCGTTTTTCCATTGCATAAAGAATTTGTAACAGATGGTGTGAGGAAACATGTTGATGAGATTAGTGAGATAGAAAAGGTTTCACATCTTTTTATATAGTTTGGTTATTTATTTGGTTTATCACCTGCATGTTTGCCAAACTATAGATTACAAGTTGATATATTGTTTTTACAGAAAATGTCTTGTGTTGTGGTTGCGACAATTAAGATTGTGCAAGAAGAGTATGATTGGTTTTATCCTGCCTGTCGTAAGTGTTTCAAGAAGGTGATGGCTAAAAGTGAATACTTATAGAATGTTGAAAATGTTTCGGATGATATTGTTCAATTGCCTGCGACTTCTTTGGTTTGTCCCAAATGTCGTAGTGAATGTACATCCATCACCACAAAGTAAGCAATGATGATTATTTAACATTTTATTTATATAAATAACAATTTAAGACTGATATTTGAATATAATTTTGGAGGTCAGTTAGTCATTTGTATATATTTCAGGTTCAAGGTGCAAGTCTGGGTGCAGGATGAGAGTGGTAGTGTTTCTTTTATTATGTTTGATAGAGATGTTCAGAAGCTTCTTGGATTAGCGGCGAGTGACATAAGAGAGAGGCAGGTGAAGGCGAATGATACTAAATGTTTCCCTGATGAGATATTTTGATTGGTTGATAAGAAGGTCACTTTTAAGATTGATGTTTCAGAATTCAATCTTAAAAATGACTATCGTGTTTATATCGTGCAAAAAAACATGTGATGATCCAGTAATAATTGCTGAGTTGGTCGGTGGAGATGGTAATGGTGATAAAAATACTGATGAGGTAACATATAAAATCACTTTTTCAATCTATTTATTTTTCTTTTGAGGTTCAACGACTGGATCTGCACTTTTTTATATAATATCAGATATTATGATCCTTTAGGTTACTCAAGAGGTAGCTGAAGTTAAAGATGTTAACCTTTTAGAATCTTCCCAGGTGTCTGCTGAACGAACTTCAAGGGTGAGTATTTATTTTTGAAAGTATGTTTAATATATTTAAAAAGAGTACATTATTTTATTAAATGAGATCAATAGTTGTTTTGTGATCTGTTGCAAGGATGTTGTCTCTGTTACGGCCGACTCTTCAGCCGTTGAAGTTGAAAAGGATTCTGGATCAAGTCCCAATGGAAAGCGGACAGCTCAAGATGTTGATGTTGTCAATGTTGGTGAGTTATCCACTAATGTGAGAAGAACCCGGAAGAAGCTGTCTAAGGTTAACAATTAGATGCTTATGAAAAAACATTTCTTATGAGAGATAAGTAGAAACCACTTATCTTTGAAGACTCCTTGTGGTTTTTATTTATGTCTGTTAACTGTTGTTTTAACAAAACTGTGGTTAAAAGTTTGGTATGTAAGGGTTACAATCTGAAGCATCTAAACTGATGTATTTGGTATGTAATGTCTACGCTTTGAATATCAAGTAAATTTAACCTTTTGTTTGTTATATAATATTGTTATTATACATTATATACATTTTTGGTGATATTCATGTATTACACAAGTAGTAGGGTTGTATATTATTGTCAGTGAATGATTGAAAATTTAATCAATTGGATAGTGGGAAAACTGTTAGGGTCTGAGATACATTAACATCTGTTAGAGGCTAAGCACTGTTATAGCGTGCTAACATCTGTTAACGCCTAAGAACTGTTAGGATCTGAGTTACATTAGCATTTGTTGATAGACTTTGCTTCAACAGACCTTATGAGCTGTTGATCATCATCTGTTAAAGATCTTATATTAAAGATCTTCTGTTGAATTGCAATATCTGTTGGTCCATAGCAGAACTTAGATTCATCATACATTTGGCTTCATCAGCAGAGGTTCTCTTTGGGAGACCTTTGCTTCAGCAGTCTTTGTCTTCAACAGACCTTTTGGTTCATCAGCAGAGGTTGTTTGGTTCATCAGCTGAGGTTGTTTGGTTTAACAGACTTTGCTTCAACAGTGTTTGTCTTCAACAGACCTTTTGGTTTGCAAATTTTAGCGAAACAGATGTTGAGTTTGTCCCTTTGGTAGGAGCAGATGTTTAAAACACTGTTATTTGTAATTACAGGTTGTATACTATTTTGTTAATTTTAAGTCTTATATTTCTTTTCCTTGAGCGACCAGGAAATGTGATGCAAAATAGTAATGTTTAGATGCAAAATATAGTAATGTTTAGATGTAAAATATAAAAAGGTAAATCCACAAAGTTTTGAAAGTATATAACTTTATATACTAACACTACATAACTTCATGCTTAAGTTAGTTTTGGAAGAAGAAATTTGTCAATCAAACATATCAACAAAAACATAAATCATTAAATGCTGAAAAGATGTTCAGAGACTATGTCAACAAACTTCAAAGTGTACTTTATCTCCTGGTACACTTTTTTCTTCGACTATCTCAAACCTCAGCTTTTTGCCCATAGATATTCTCGTTTCATCCATGATACGCAGCCAGCTTGAATACATCACTAGATGGGTGTTGTCATCAGGTCTTGTAGGATCTCTCCTTACAAGTAGCTGTACCCAAAACTTCACATGACCAAATGACAACACAGCTCTATGGTAGTCATTTAGCTGGTGTTCTCGAACAAACTTCCTCGGTATTACCTGTAAAAGAAAATTCTTTCTTTAGTTATTCATTCAAAACAACATATACTTTAAGTAATAACAGATAGATCCAACATTATAAGTAAAATCAACCATATTAAAAGTAGATATGTAAATACCAAGCTGTGTGTCTCTATAACATGGTATTCAAACTGTTTCTTATAATGTGGACGCTTTTTGCGGTGTTGGTGATTGCTACGGCTGCAGTGATGTTTAGTCTCCCATTGAAATCCAATCCCATCTTTGTTAAAAATCTTGACAGTGAAGTTAAAGTGGTCTTCAAGAGTACTTCCTATCCATTGAAACAACAGTTGGCAGCTTTCCTTAATGTCATTTTCAAAGAAAAAAGTTGTCCATCATGATCCCATAAAACCAGCAACCAATCCCTTTTCATTTTCAGGAGAGAAAACATAATACACATCAACTTTACTACTCTTCTTTGGTCCATGTACTTTTGCAACCAAGTTATCAATTTTTAATCTACTCTCTGACAACAACTTCAGCAAATCGTGTGATAAATGTTATAATTTTCAAACATTTCAGAAATGTCATATTAGACTTTATATAGGATACAAAATATAAATTAGAAGTTTTTCTAACAGCCCAAAAGATAGACTGGCAATATATAAAAACAAGGTAGCAATTTTTAACCTGCTTGCAGTATGTTTCTTCTTCAGCCTATATCAAGCAACCATGAACATAATCTTTGTTCGAGGCATCCATTCTAATCTCCGATCCCTCATTGTTCAAAACATTTATCTCAAATTTTACTTCTTTCAATTTTTTTAAACACAGCTTGTCTATATTCTTATTTCTATAAGTTTCAACAAACCGAGTCCATTCTGGCCCGTTTATCCTCTTACTTTTATGACCGATGCTCTGTACTGCAATCTTATACTTAAATCCCGTATAATCAACCAACTTTATTACTTCACACTTTCTTGGTAATTGGTTACTCATTATCCTTGGAAGTACCTATGTATATAAAATACACAACATTTAATATATCTTTAATTTTATAAATACAGTTTTTAGCATACAATTGTGATTTGAGTTAATTTGTTCTAAGAATATAGCTTACCAATCCCTCACTTAGGTGTCTCAATTCAGAGACATTGATAATTATCATAAACTCCATCTGAAAGTAAAAAAATACAATAATAATTAAATACTAAAACATAAAATCAATTGTATCTAAAAAGCATTTTATTTAAGGTATAAAAAATATCCAATACCCTGTAGGACCAAAGTTATATGTTGTGTACTTCAATATGGTCCCTACAACCAACAATATGAGTCTAACACCGTGTAAGATGAAATTTATATTGTTGTATAATAAAAAAGTATTATATGACATTAAACTTTTCAAATATCCATGTTTATGTCAACTTCAAACTTCAATTTTTTCAGCAACCAGCGCTATATTCACTTACAAATCAGACATATGAGTACTATAAACTGGTTGCAGAATATTTTATCAAAATTAAGATTGATAGAAGAAATATATCAATACTACATGGCAGTTCATACAATAATTCTAAAACCATTCGTAAAATATACAACCAAATATTTATGAAACAATATTATTTCAGATTCTTATTTAGATGGAATGAATCAAAATGTAACTAAATAAGTTGATATAAATCTTATTATAAAACAAAAAAAAAAAACAAGTTCATATAAGTTTATCTATTTTAACATCAGCAGATTATGATTTTGATGTCCATATAATTTGAAATGAAGAAACAGAAAGGAACATGTCAAAACATAACTGTAAAATACACAAGAGAATAAAAAAAATACATGATCTAAAACTTTAAACTTCTGATCGTCAAGTCTGAAGAAGAAGAAGAAACTGTAGAGCTTTTTCGCCGGAGAAGAAGAGAGAAGATTGTATTGGGATTGTTGAAAGTAAGATACTTATCTATTAAGTTGTAATTGTTTATTTATTTGACTTATAATAATCTTTAATACCGGGATTTAAAAACTATTTTTAATTATGTAAATACATGAATTAATACATAATTTTTGTTATTTAATATTAAATTTATATTGAAGCAGTGGTTGATGTTGTGCTAAAATTACATTATTTTAAAGAAAAAGGGGGTAAAGTATAAATTTTACAAAACTTAATTCCAACCAACCAGTGTAAATGTAACATCTGTATTAACTCCAATTAATATACTTTTCATCTCCATTATTGAACATAAGCTCCAGAAAACATATTCGGAAGTTTTCTCACATAACTTTCTTATCAAAATCAGAAAGTTTCTATTGCATAATATAGATTACACACTATAAAACCAATTATTGTTTCTTTGAATTTATTGTTTGTATTATAAATGTTAGATTAATCATTGTTTGATGTTATGAGTATGTATTTCCTATAAATGGCGTTTCATATTCTTTGTTGAAGCAAATAATAGTTGCTATAATCTGGTGTACTTTTATCGATTAAGTACTACATTAACTTAAATGAAGTTACCGATAGCATTCTCTATCACAATTTGTGCATGCATCTTCTTGATGTTGTCTTCTACATTACGATTGATAAATCAACCATATAAGTTTTGGTTGATGTTGATTTGCTTAACTGTTGTGAGAGGTGATGATTTTCGTTTTGTGCTTTGTTTTTGTAATACCTTAATTGTGTGATTATACAAATAGTCCGGTTAATATTTGGTACTTTTGTTTTTTAAGTGCTGATTTAGTTTAAGAGATGTTAGTGATGTTTATTTTATGATGTGTTTGTCTATGACTTTTCTTTGATGCTGTTCGTCTTTATAACTTGTAAGTTTAAATTCTTTATTGTAGATATGAATCCATTCAATCAAACACCACCCTTTTTAAAATTCCTTAATGAAGATGATTTTATATTTTTGGTATGTTTTTTAACTTTCTTGCTACTATTAGGATTGTACATTAATTTTTGATGTAAGATGTTTGTTAACTACTGTCGCAGAATATACCACTTGATTTTGAGAGTCTGTTGTGGGGCAAGGAGGTCCCGTACGGTCAAATTGTAGAACTACTTGATGGTGACAAATCATGGTTAGTACGAGTAAGGAAGAGGGATGATCATTGTATATTTACAGATGGATGGACAAAGTTGGTTAGAGATTGTTGTTTGAAAACCAAAGATGTTGTATTGGTAAAAGCTATTGGAACTTTGTCATTCGTTGTCTTATGTTTTAAAGAAAATATCTACGAGAACTCTTACATTTAAGCAAATATTAGACATGAACTTGGCATGACTGTAAGTAATAATATATTATTTTGTCACTTACTGTAAACATTTTTTGCTAGCTCAACAACTTGCTAACATCTGTTTGCCCTTTTAACGTTTGTTTCCTTATAAAATCAACTTCTGTTGACTAACCTTTTTAACTTCTGTGGACTAACTCTTTTAACCTCGGTTGACTAACATCTGATATTTAACATCTGTCCACGTTGCAACCTCTGCTGGACATAATGGATGACAGTTGTTACGAAACTTCTGTTGGATAGCAACAGAAGTATGTAATAGTTGATAGCCAACAATGGTTAGGTTGTGTGTAAATACTTTAACTCCTGTTGACTAACCCTGTTGACTAATTCTCATTTTAACTTTTGTTGACTAACCCGTTGTAACTTCTGTTGATCATTAGTTCATATCAAATTTGTAAGTATGCACTAATTGTTTCTTTACTTCTTCTATAGCTAATTGCTGACAAATTTTGGAAAGAATTCTATGGTAAAAATTACGAGTTTGGGATGGCAACTATCTATGTTGGCGAAAGGTTTTGGAATGTGATGATGAAAGGATGGACTGATGGATGCGGATTTACTGATGGATGGTTAAAATTGATTGAAGAATTTCCGATAGCAGTTGAATCTTGGTTGGTTTTCACCATGATTGCATCTAAAACGTTTGAGCTTTCCGTTTTCCATCCCAAGACTGGAACTAAGGTTTCTTTCAAGAAAGCTGATGTTGTTGTTTTAGATGATTCAGTTTATGGAGATGATGGGTTTGAATTATTGGCTGCGGTATAAAATTTTGATGATAAAATACATTGTTTGATAACATGACAGTGATAAGTAACTTTTATTATATTATGCTAATAACTTTTGAAATCCCATATTGTAGGCTAAACACAAACAAGTTCTGGATTTCGGGGAAGTTGCTTTAGATGATGATGAGACTGGAGCTACGGTTGGTAATTCTAAGTAGTTTATGAGTTTTGAGGATATTTTTAATGTATATATACACATGTAATATTTACTTATTATTATGATTTAAAATATGGTTTCTTATATATGATCATTCTTATAAATATAGTCTGCTAATGATGGGCTATTTGATTCAAAGGTTGCTCGTCTGGTTTATGAGTCAGATGTTAAAAATGCTGTAAGTTTATAATTTCCTATGGATATATTTTATTGTATAATAAGTATAACAAGGTTTTTTAAAATTTTGTTGTAGCCTGAAGATCATTCTGTAAAAATAGCTGATGATGTTAACGATCCTCAACTTCAGTCTAAAGATTTTTCTGTTCGTGACATTCCTGCCTCTTCAAGTGTTGTATCTAATGTAAGCATTTATTGGTACTGTCCATTTTATTATTGTCTCAATATATTGATATTCTTCTATATGATTGAGTCTTAAACTT
The DNA here is from genome assembly GCA_030545235.1 of Helianthus tuberosus. NCBI lineage: Eukaryota > Viridiplantae > Streptophyta > Magnoliopsida > Asterales > Asteraceae > Helianthus > Helianthus tuberosus. Next base: position 92,465,968 of record CM060439.1, on the reverse strand, counting down.
CAAAGCTGAGTTGAGAAGATAGTTTGTGTTGATAAAGAAAGTTACAAAATTTCAAGAATTTAGAGTTGTTATAGTCTAAATTAATTTACTTAGGCTGAAAAGATGCACAATCTTCGTGGGAAGACAATTGTAGAGGATAACCAAGCTGTTGATAGATCGTGTAAAGTTCAAAAGGTTCGTTTAGTATCATCCACTTCAGAACCAGTCTTACACTTCACCACACATGCTGAAGACACACTTGTAAGTTTTTGCAGTCGTTACTTTGTTTCGTTATTTCAACAATTTCAGTTATATATCAATATTTTATAAAATTCATTATTCAATTTTCTGTTTTTTAGCATCTGCCATCAGATGTATCTTCTACGTTGGATCTGCATACTGATAATCCTAAGCCTGTCAATATCCTGAATTTCAAATGTGAAGTACAGGAACTGTTTACAACATCTCAAAAAACCAATACTGGATTCAACTACGCTATTGTTGGATGGTCTTCTTATCTGAGATCTTGCAATATTGCTTTTGGTGATGAACTTTCGTTAGAATTTCACAAGTCTACTCAATTGCTGAAGTTAACAAAAGTTGTGCATTTCGTGATAAAGATAAAGTCCTCTTAGTTTGTGTTGCGTTGATTGAAGATTTATAGACAACGTTTCATGTCAAGATTGTTTGTGGTTGTACATTTGGTTCGTCAGTGGTACTAATTTTGCTTCTTAGACATGTTCTATATGTAGTTATGTCTATAAACAGGTTTCATTGTCAATGGGTGGATACTCCTTTTTTTTTGGATAGGACAATGGAAATACTCATATGTATCTTATATATTAACTGATGATGCATGTTTATAGTTGTCTATTATCTATTATCTATAATAGATAATAGATAATAAGTTTTGGTACAATATCTATACATGTATCTATATGTTCTATTAATATGTGTTATGCATGGTTTTCTAAGAAACCACCCGTGTTTGCACACGGGTCTTACCGCTAGTTTTTTTAATAGGTGAAAAAAGGTTGTTGTGTCAACCAAATCCAACTGAGTTGCTCTCATCTTAAAGTTGATTGTCACACCTTGTCAAAACGAAAACAGGAGACGCGACACGAAAGGTTTTCAAGCATTCGATTAAGCAAACATCTATATGATTAAAACATAATTCGATACCAAATGTTAAGAGTTTACAACTTCAAAACAGCCTTTTCAAAAGTTTACATCAACCAAAAGTATTGTTTAACAAACTAGGGATTTGACAACTATATCACATGACACGGAATAACTACGTTCGGGTATGAAGTCCGGCTGAAGACTATTAAACTTAGCGTTTTAGGGAGGCCGCACGAGGATGTAGATTAGTGTACATTTGTTTGTTTCGTTTGGTTTGGTTTTGAATGTGATTGTTGCAGATTCTAACTTGGTGTCATTCTCCACGGATACAATTACCCAAGTGTGGGGAAGTTGGAACCGCCCAGGTATGTTGTTCGGATTAAATTGTGTGTCGCGGATGACACATTTTTTAGGGGGGGTGGAGCGGACGAGTAAACCAACAAATGAAAATTATTCGGCATAAGAATCGAAGAAATCTATTGCAAACCATTTAAAACCATATAAAAAAATATTTGTTTAAACAAACCGTAAGTTACGGAGTGGTGACCGTGACTTACGATCCAGAGGTTCTGAGTTGACAGCATGTATATACCGTAACTTACGGTCTTAATACCGTAGGTTACGGTTCTGTTTGACACCTCCAACAGCGAGTCCCAACCGTAACTTATGTTTGGGCGATCGTAGGTTACGGTCACCTGAGAGTTAGCGCGCGTCAGTCGTGGGTCGGGTCTTATCGCTCCGAAAACAACTTTTAAACACAAAATGTTTGGATCCGACCCATATGTCACTCACAAAACACAATTAGGTCAGAACTTATTTTCTTTTCTCCACAAATTCTTCTGACATCATCTTCTTCTTCCTCTTAAGCTCTCCAAACTCCATAACCATCTCCCATCCTAACTTTCTTGTTTCTCCACTAAATACATCCGTTCAAAAGCCTAACCTGAGTGTTTTTTTCGAGGAGAACAAAACCCTAGCATCCGTTTTGTCCGATTTGCATCCAAATGTGAGAAATCAGGGCATAGTGTGACAAACCCTAATTTTTAAATTTGGGGATTTTCACTTTGGAGTGCAATTTATTGAAATCAAAGCTGAATCCATCACATATAAACATCAAAGGTACGTTTTTAAGTAATATTTTGCGTGATTCTTGAAGGTGAGTTATGATATATGTGAGGCATGCTAGTTATAGGGCTGGCATATCGTGTATACTTGTATAAAATAATACACAAACACGATAATACACGATACACAAAATCTCATACACGAACAAGACACGATAAGATTTCGTGTCCAGTTTTCCATACACGAACACGAAATATTTTTCAATAGGTATACACGATAATTACCTACCTGTTTACGAATGTTTCAATAATTACATATCTAGGAACCTGTTTAGTGACACAAAAGTTGCCAAAAGTTCACAATAGGCTTAAAAATTGCATAAACGCATAATCCGTAACAAGTTTGAAACAAACTCCATAAATGACAAATCACAAAAGGTTTAAATAATTCGTAACATCCACTCAAAATAATGTAAAGTTCATTTGAATGGGAATGGGAAGGGTTAGGATAACTAGAAAGATAAGTGATAAAATCAGGTTTTCAAATCACATGGTCACACTAAATTATATTTTTTATTATATTAAAAACATGTATTAACAGGTACTAAACAGGTAAACATGTATTTTACCTGTTTAGACACGAAAAATAACAGGTATTTTCATGTCTACATGTTTAGTACCTGTTACCTGTTATGGCCATACACAATACCTGTTAACTTCGTGTAGGTTCGTGTTGTGTATTCGTGTACGTGTCTAAAATTGCCGGCCCTACTAGGTTATGAAAGTTTATGCTTGAAACTAAGAATGTGGCTATGTTGTGTGAGGTTGTTCATGAGTAGTCAATAAAAATTGAACTTTGCTGATAATACATGAGAATGGGGGAGGTTTATTGCTACTAAATTTGGTTGAATTAGCTTGTGGAACATGTTGAAAGTTTAAAAATTTTGTTTCCACAATTAATGAGAAATCGTTGAGGTTTGAATGTAGAATGGAACCATTGACCATAGTTATAAACAAGTGTGGGGAAGGTGTTATTTTACACACTTGTTTACGTTCTATATTGTGAAACTGACTTGCATTGTTTGTTTGTTAGTTTTGAATGCAGAATGGCTAAGGATAGGAGACAAGGGAAGGAGCCAGCATTAGAAGCTTCGCCCGCCCCATCTAAAGCAAAGAAACAATGAACCACAGGCGTGTCGATACGTGATATGCTACCATGGTGATATTCCGTATAGGGCAACATGGGATAAAGGACCTCTTCATAAACAAAAAGAGGTATATCAAGCAGAATTGTTCCACGAAAAGATGGGGGATAGCCATTCAATCAAGGACAACATGTGTGTTAGGCCCTTGAAGGTTTATGGATAAGTAGCTTAGTGGATTAGAAGGAATTTTGGGTTAATGATGTAATTTGGGCTTTTTGGGTAAGTTGGGCCTAGGGTTAGGGAGCCTCCTCCCTAGCCACTTACTATAAATAGAATGTTATGTCATAGGTGCATGGTTTGTGACTTGTGCAAATCTTGTATTAGACAACGGTTGATTGTATGCAAGATTGAAGATTTTGAATACAAGAATCCTTCTTTGATCTCTTTTGTTTCTTTACAACTTGTTTGTGTGTTTCCGTTACCTTACAAGTTGTGCGATATCATTGTGATCTCGGTTTTGGGACTTACAATTGGTATCAGAGCCTTGCAAACCTGATTTCCAGGCTTGGATCTGATATCGCGTTGCTGGTTACTGCTACTGTTCTGTTTTTGAGCTACTGTTCCGGTTTCTGGAGATTTCTGGACTTTTTCTGTGCATTTAGGACTGTCTTCATCCCATCTTGGATTATCTTCATTGCATTCCGGATCATTTCGGACCATCATTACCCATCTCAGACTTGAAGATTGCCTGATCTCGGATCACCTTCAAGCTATCTCGGATCATCAACAAGCCATCTCGAATCATCATCAAGGCATCTTGGATAACCATCAACACATCTCGGACTATCATCATCAGATCACGGACTATCATCATCAGATCACGGATAGAGTTATCAGATTCCGGATTGTGTTTAACCATCTCGGATCACTTGTGTTTGAATATTTCCTTGTGTTTCATCTCGGATAGAACCCATCTCGGATAGAATTCATCTTGGATAGAACCCATCTCGGACTACTGTTCATTTCAGACCCCATCATTTCGGATCAGTATTCATCTCGGACGAACCATTTCGGACTGTTCATTTCGGATCACTGTTCAGACCTAACAAACATCATGTTGAACCCAACCAATATTATGAACGGCGTTGTGACTGCAGCTGATCTTGCTAATGCCACCCTTGCTGCCATTCAGACTCAATCTTTGGCTTTCCATCAAGAACTTGACCAAGTTATCGGTACGTCTACCAATGTTCCAAGGTTTTTATACGGAGACGACTACTATGAGTGGAAGTTTAGGTTTGAGCAATACTGTAAGGCAAAAGAGCCTCATGTTTGGAGAAGCATCAAGAATGGACCACGCACTATCATGTACGCTACTGAAGATGACCCTCAAACCCAGATTCCGAAACCTGAATGCATTTACACTGAGGAATACAAGAAGGTCGTTGCTGAAGATGAAGCTGCTTATGGAACTCTCTCAATGGCTCTTGGTCCAGACATTTCAATTGGAGTTCGAAACTGCAAAAGTGCAAAGGAAATTTGGGATCAACTGACACATTTATTTGAAGGAAATGCTGACATGAAAGCTAGCAGAATCAACATGATGAACCAACAGTTCAGTTCGTTTAACCACATCTATGGGGAAACTGTTGAGAATCAGATTAGGAGGTTTGTCAAACTTGTGTCACAAATGGTGAGTGCTAGAATCAACATTTCAAACAGTGGAATGAATCGTCAATAGCTTAACTCTCTGCCTAAAGGATGGGATGCCGAGGTTTCTATGATCAAGCGTACCAAGGATCTGAATGAAATGACACTTACGGAATTGATTGCTACTATCAAGTCTTGTGAGATCGACAATCAGCAGAGAGAAATGAATCACAAGAACTCACTGATGGCTGCTGGAATGAATAGCTCCAACAACGCAGGATTGATGTCTCAAGCTCATCCAAATCTGGTTTTCAGCCCTGTTCATGGAGTTATGAATCACAACCCGAACATTTTTTTCAGTCTCGTTGCTGCACCAAAATCCAACTACATGTATGGAATGTCTCTTCCTACCTCTCAAGCACCTGCTGTCAATGCCACCAATGTGCAACCGCAATCTCAGCCTCAACCACAACATGCTAATGCTGCTTTTGGTTCGACCACGCAGTCTGCTCCTCATAACATCCCATCATCATCTTCAGTGGACCACATGGCTTTCTTGACCAAACAAAATGAAGAAAAACTTGCTCTCGCAGCCTCTATGATCTCCAGTTTTAATGCTTTCTTAGCTGGAGATCACATACCCTCAGGTGAGATAAGCCAGATGTGAATCAAGTTGTGGAAGAAGACTTGGATGAATTGGATGTGGCTTGGAATATGGCTATGTCAGCATTTAAGGCAGATAAGTTTGCTAAGATATATGAGCGTCGTCCTATGAATGCTCGTCCTAGAGTGCTGAGAGACAGGCTGAGGTGCTACAGGTGCTATGAACCGGGACATTTTGCTAGGGATTGCAAGAAGGTTCCTGCAGGATATGAAGCTACTCAGGCGGCAGCAGCAAGGAACAAGGAAAGGTCTATGGTTCCCGTTACACCTGCTGAGACTTCGACTTCGACTGGACAGGGAAACACTGGAGCTGGAAAGGCCTTGATCGCACAGGAGCAAAATGGATTCAATTGGGCTGATGCAGTTGCTCAAGTGGAATCAGTGAAGCTGTCTGAAATTGCTGCTGTGGAAAGGGTTCATCAGTTCTTGATGGCGATGACCGAGGAACCAAAATCACTCTCCGAGATGGTAAATTCCCTTTTATGTACTGAACATTGTAGGAAGAAAGCTGCTTTGCAGAGATCTCAAAACTCAGCATTAATCACTGATTACAACACTGTGATGGGAAAGTACATCAGTCTTCGAGAGAATAATAAAATTCTCTATGAAAAGATTGAGGCACTTAAAAAGGACATAGCTCAACTTCACAGAGATGTGAACCAACAGTAATGTTGGGTTCACGACTACAAACATAGACTCACAGTCAAAACTCTTAAATGTGACTCTGTGAAGGCTGAGGTAGAGCTCCTCACTGGAAAGTACAAACAAAATGAGTTAAACATCAAAAAGTTTGATACTTCCAGTGACATAGTTCGTAATCTGTGCAATGTGCAACTCGCTTATAAAGAAAACAAGGGAAAGGGATTGGGATACACACAGGTTCCGCCACCATATAATCATAATTATTCCAGACTGCCTATCACTGAGCAAGAAATGGAAAATTATGACAAAATGATGTATGGAAGCCTAGTGATTATGTTCCATATGAACCATCAAAGTTTTAAAATGATCAACAAGTTGATTTCAAGAAACCAATGAACTTTGTCAAAAATGAAAGTGTTCAAAATGAATCAGCGGATAAGTCCGATCACGTAAATGAAACAGTAACAAATACAGAAGCTGAAACTGAAACAAAAACGGGACCAGTTAACACACCTGTAGAGGAGATGAAGGAAAGTTCACCAAATTCTGATTCTGTTGAAATACTAACTTTTCTAGTTCGTGTGCAGAGTCAGTAAGAACTGAAGAGAAGTCTAAGGAGGATGATGAATCACAACAACATGCTGCTGATAATGTTATTTCTGATAAAAATGACCTTTATGCTTGGAATTGTGTTTTTTCTTGGTTTGCTGAGACTTGTGTCGCAACCCCCGATCCCTTATCTTTCCCGGGAACGGGCGGACGCGAACTCAGAATTTTGGTGGTATCATTTGATTAATTTGGCAGCGGAAATTACATCAGGACCGTAGTTAGGAAATGTTTATCAGAGTAAAACCACCACATTTAATATTAATAATCACATGGGTAAAACCCAAGTTTCTTATTACAATACGTTTATAGGGATAAACCCTATTTTATTGAATTTAAATCATCGTCTTTTAGGTAACTTTTATAGCCACATTTTTCCCAAGCCTTCAGTGCTCTCCAGCTGGCTTTTTACTAATTGGCTGTCACATTGTGTTACCTGAAACGCGTTTTAAAAACATTTGTCAGTGGAAAATATTGGTGAGTGAATCCCAGTTTAATCAAGAAACATTTTATCAATTAAAACAGTATTGAGAGCGATCACATTGTTTATTTCTACACAATTACTCATTCAGTATTGTCAATCCTGACTGGTGGGTCATATTACACATTGGCTAACTCGTTGTCCAATGGTAACGTGTTGTCGTCCCGACTTACTACTCACAGTGTAGTAAATTTTGTATACAAAACCCCAACATACCGGCAGTAATTGAAGAACTACAAAGACTCAATCACCGCTTAATCATATTGTAAAACATTTAAGATTTTGTAAAACATTACCAAAAAGGTTAACAAAAAGAGGATAAACTCACATTGCTAACTTAGACTTCGCGTAAGGGTTTCCTGGGATTAATCTATAATTTACACAAATGTATATAGATTAGTATAATAACCCTTTGAAAATATTAATGATACCCTCCCCGAGACGGCATTCCAACAACTACGTCGGGCAGAACCACGACAGTTGTTACGGAACCCTAAATCAATCGGGCAGCGTATCTAATACGAAACTGGGGTTATAGTACTTACAACGGGGCAGAACCTCGCTAATTAGGGGGTATTATACTTGGAAATTATGCCTATAATGTGAGAATTCGAGATACAGAAAGTGAAATGAACGAATTGAGTTGAAGCCCAAGGCCTCCTTTATATAGTGCCTGATTCTCGTTCTCACGCGGCCCGCGTAGATGTACGCAGGGGCTTACGCGGCCCGCGTACTAGCCCGGGTAGGGCATAGGGTGTCCGGGTCATGGGGTAGGTCCAACACGCGCACACACACGTGTCCTCACCGGAGCCCGCCTGCTCAATAAGTTGACGCGACCCGCGTAAGGGTTAAGGATCCTTTACGCGGCCCGCCTAAACTTAAAAATCAGATTTTTTATTTTATTTTTAATGCTATACTGTATTTCGGGCTCGGTTTTCACATATGGGGTGTATTTAAAGACATATTGGGACAATTTAAAATATACTAGGGTGTCGGTTTTATTGAGGATTGTTACATTCTCCCCACCTTGTTTTAGAGCTCGTCCTCGAGATCTACTGGAACAAGTGCGGATATTTCCTTTGCATTTCAGATTCAAGCTCCCATGTGTACTCAGGTCCTCTTTTGGAGTCCCACTTCACTTTGACCAGAACTAATCACTTGTGCTTGAGATTCTTGACTTTCCTGTCTTCAATTTGTAGAGGCCTTTCTACAAACTTAAGTTGTTCATTTACCTCTATATCCTTAAGAGGTACTATCAGTGATTCATCAGCTAAACACTTTTTGAGATTAGATACATGAAATACATCATGTATTCCTGCCATTTCCTCTGGCAGTTGTAGCTGATAGGCTACAGGTCCTATTCTTTTAAAAATCTCAAAAGGTCCGACATACCTGGGACTTAGCTTTCCCCATTTTATGAATCTTACCACTCCTTTCCAAGGAGAGACCTTTAATAATACTTTATCTCCTACTTGGAATTCCAATGGTTTGCATCGGTTATCAGCATAGCTCTTCTGTCGATCACGTGCTGTTTTCAGTCGTTCTTTGATTTGAATAATCTTGTCAGTTGTTTCTTGCACTATCTCAGGTCCAGATAGTTGCTTTTCCCCAATTTCTGCGAACAGACTGGGGTTCGGCACTTTCGTCCATAAAGTTCTTCGAATGGTGCAGCATTGATACTTGTGTGATAACTATTATTATAAGAAAATTCTATTAAAGGTAAGTGATCATCCCAATTACCTCCGAAATCAATTACACAAGCTCTAAGCATATCCTCCATTGTCTGAATCGTCCTTTCACTTTGTCCATCCGTTTGAGGGTGATAAGCCGTGCTTAGATTTAACTTGGTTCCCATTGCCTTTTGGAAACTTGACAAAAAATGAGAGGTAAATTGACTATCCCTATCAGAAACAGTTGATAAAGGAATTCCATGTAAAGAAACAATTTCATTTACATACAACTTAGCTAACTGTTCCATACTGAAAGTTTCCTTCATTGGTAGGAAATGAGCTGACTTGGTTAGCCTATCTACAATTACCCAGATTGTATCATTTCCTTTCTTTGTTTTGGGTAATTTAGTAACAAAATCCATTATTATCAATTCCCATTTCCACACTGGCATTTCTAATTGTTGTAGAAATCCTGAGGGTTTCTGGTGTTCAGCTTTGACTTGAGAACAGGTTAAACATTTAGAAACATAGGCTGCTATGTCCTTTTTCATTCCTATCCACCATAAATTCTTTCTTAAATCTTGATACATCTTATCATTTCCTGGATGCATCGTATATTTAGATTTATGGGCTTCTTCTAATATACGATGACGTAGGTTTCCTAATTCAGGTATCCACATTCTCTTTTCATGGAATCTCCAAATTCCATTTGTTCCTTGTTCTAATTCTTTTAGCATACCTTTTAATTTTTCAGTATCATCCTTGATTACTGATTCTTGTGCTAATCTAATTTGCTCATTTAAATCTACTTGTAGATTTAATTTAAGAGAACGTACCCTTTTTGGCTTTTCATGATACATTCGGCTTAAAGCATCTGCCACTACATTTGCTTTTCCTTCATGATACTGGATATTACAATCATAATCACTAAGCATCTCCATCCAACGTCTTTGTCTCATATTCAACTCCTTCTGCTTGAAAACATACCTTAAACTCTTATGATCGGTGAATATGGTAAACTTACTACCGTAAAGGTAATGTCTCCAAACCTTAAGAGCAAAAATTATAGCTCCTAATTCTAGATCATGGGTTGAATAATTCTCTTCATGATTCTTAAGTTGTCTAGATGCGTAAGCTATAACCTTTTGTCGTTGCATCAATACACATCCATATCCTATTTTGGAAGCGTCACAATAGACTACAAAGTCTTCAGTTCCTTCTGGCAACGCTAATATGGGTGTATGGGTTAATCTTTGCTTAAGGATTCTAAAGGCTTCTTCTTGTTTTAATCCCCATTCAAACTTAACAGATTTACAGGTTAGCTTAGTTAAAGGAATGGCTATTCTAGAAAAATCTTGAATAAATCTTCTATAATAGCCGGCCAATCCTAAGAAACTTCTAACCTCGGTTGGTGATTCAGGGGTTTTCCATTTAGTAATTGCCTCGATTTTTATGGGATCCACATGAATTCCTTCATGATTGACTAGGTGTCCAAGAAATTGTACCTGTTCTAACCAAAACTCGCACTTGGAAAATTTAGCATAAAGCTTTTCCTTTCTTAATAAATTTAAAAGTGCGTGCAAATGCTTTGCATGATCCTCTTTATTCTTAGAGTACATGAGAATATCATCTATAAAAACAATTATGAATTTATCCAAACATGGCTTACATATTCGGTTCATCATGTCCATAAATGCAGCTGGGGCATTGGTTAAACCAAATGGCATGACAGTAAATTCATAATGGCCATACCTTGTTCTGAATGCGGTCTTAGGAATGTCCTCTTCCTGTACCTTTAATTGATGATATCCTGACCTTAAATCGATTTTAGAGAAAAATCGAGCTCCTTGCAGTTGATCGAACAGATCATCGATTCTTGGTAATGGGTACCGATTCTTAATCGTGACCTTGTTTAATTCACGGTAGTCAATGCACATACGCATTGATCTGTCCTTCTTTTTAACAAACAGTATCGGCGCTCCCCATGGCGACGAACTTGGTTGTATAAATCCTTTCTCCAACAATTCGTCTAATTGTTTCTTTAATTCTTGCATTTCTGCGGGTGCCAAACGGTAAGGTGCTTTGGCAATCGGTGTTGTTCCTGGTATTAAATGGATTCTGAATTCAACTTCTCTATCTGGAGGTTGCCCTGGCAATTCTTCTGGAAATACATCTGAAAACTGAGATACTACTGGAATATCTTTTAAATCCTTTCCTTTAGTGTTAGTGATTATAGAAATCAAATACACTAATGATCCTTTTCGTATATAACTTGCAGTTTTCATCACAGAGATGAATTTTGTAGATCTGGATGATTTATCTCCTTTAATTGTGATCGTTTTACCTTTTGGTGAATTTACTTGTATTGACTTTTGATCACATAAAATACTGGCTTTATTGGCTATTAACCAATCCATTCCTAAAACAATATCAAATCCTGCCAGATTCATGGGATAAAGGTTTGCCATAAATTTTTGATTTAAAATTTCTATGCTTGCTCCCTGCAAGATTTCAGAAATCCTAGCAGATTCTCCATTAGCTGTCTCTACTAAGCATTCTTGTGGTAGTTTAGTTAATGACTGATTTAGAAATTTGCAAAATGATGTATTAATAAAACTTTGGTTTGCACCAGAGTCAAATAATACTTTAGCAAAGACATCATTAACTAAAAACGTACCAGTTATGACATCTGGAATGTCACACCCCGATATTTCCACGTGGGCCCGGTGGGGAGTATCGTGACGTAGTTGATATCATCATAGTCAAACAACACAATTTTAAATGCACAGCGGAAGCAAAAGATAGATTTATTTCAACCAAATAAAATTGTAATATTAAGTATCACAATAATAGTTGAAACAGATCCACAGGCGGATCAAATAAAAAGGAAATTGTTCACAGACTTTAACATCCAGAGCTTGCGAGACTTGATTATTGATGCCTGGAGTATCCAGCCTATTACGTATAGTACCTGCACTTAGCCTTTTTGGAAAATACGTCAGTTTACACTGGTAAATACAACTTAACGGACTCATTTTGAAAAGAGTTTGAAAATTTGTTTGAATGCACTTAGGCAAAAATATCTTTTATAACTTGGGACAATTATTCCAGTTTTTACATAATGCAACTGTCAGGTGTACGCCTACACCCCGTGCTTAGGTCGTGGCCATTTCTTTGAATGATGCCAAGGATATCCGGGACATGGTCATTTAACCCGCAAAGGCCATACACCAAATAATACATATTAAAACGAGTTATGTAAATACATTAATCACAATCCGATTTAAATAACTACATACCCGACCAAGCGGTATTATTATAATACCGTATCCCAAGCCCGTATAAGGAAAATAAGTTAAGAGTATTTACCTGAGCAATGTATAAATCAAATACAGCAAGTGCACGTAGCTTTTACTGGGCTCCTAATCTGGAACGAAGGTTTTTAATAACCTATTAGAATCCTAACGGGTCTTTAATTAAGCTTAGACTTAGACCGGTTAGTTTTCAAAAGGAATATACGGTTCAAACGCATGATAAAGCGAAGACCGGTTTAGAATGTGGCTTTGACCCGACAAGCTTATATGCTTGTTTAATATGGGTAACTTAAACACATCCTGCATTTGAGACATAAACGGTATGGTTTGACCCGTTTCGGCTAATATACGCAAACTAGTTACATAAGCCGATCCGAACGCGAAAAGTGCGTAACGAGTAACCAAATGAGTCATATGCAAGTTTCCTAAGTTAATATGCCTTAAATATGTTGTGACATCAGTAGGAAATCTTCTATTATGCCCCAAATGAATTTAAACTCAAATTATGCCCCGTAGGGGTATTTTGGTTATTTAAAAGGTTATAAAAGAGTTTAAATAATAATCTGAGTTATAGGTCTGATGTAATCAGTAAAAATACTTAACTTACTAAGTTATATTAGTAGTGTATAACCTATATGTGAAATTTATCATTTAAAACCAAACTATGCACCTTAGGGCATTTTGGTAATTTCACTTAGGCATAAAAGGTCAAAACTAGAAATCTGAGTTTAAAACTTTTGCTTACTGTAAAAATATAAAAATTTACTGAGATTATCAGTAGGCATCAAACCTTATATGTTTAAAATAGTTTTAATACATACTATGCGTTAAAAACGCTCAAAAAGGCGATTTGGAGCCATTTCCGGGTTTTCAAGGAAAGCTGATATTTTTATTATTCCAGAAGGCTCAAAATATTTTATTTATCATATAAAATCAGTAGCAAAAGGTTTGGGGTCAAAAGGATTTGTAAAACTCGTTTTATAGCCCAAAAGGGCAAAACCGGCAATTACCGAATCAAGCTTAGAATTCTATGTTATGCTCAGTCTAAAAATAAATAAAAATCTTTAAAAATCCCAAAATATTATTTTATATGTGTGGGTAAAAAGTTTGGTATCAAAAATCGGGTTTAGATAGGCTATACGCTAATTACACCGTTTAATTACTAAAAAGCTTCTCTTTTACGCTAATGAGCATAACTCCTAATCTAGAACTCAAACTGATGTCAAATTTTAGGGACAAGTTTATAAATCAGTAGTGAAGGTTTCTATTCTTTTACTTTTTCAAAATTCACGTTTTAAGGTCATATGGGCATAATAGTCAACATATAAGCAATTAACGGAAACATGCATATGAATCGGATAACTATTGAACCAAGTTATATAATCACAGAGGGTTATACTAACATGAAACCTGGTCCAAAAATGGCTCTAAGGCATTTCTAAAACATGCTTAAACGGGTCAGAACTGGAAGTCAAAGCAAAAGCCAAATTATGCGACTTTCGGTTCCGAACCGGGCCTAAACTGAAAATTGTCAGGTTGAACATGTTTAGACATGTTCTTACATTAATTACCAAGTTATATTAATGATAAAACAGGTTGCATGTCTTCTACATTGCTAATTATGTGTTAATTTGAAATTAAGCTTTCTGTTGACTTTTTAAGATCAAGTTTGACCCGACAATTGACCTAGTTAGAGTGGGAATCAGATGGTGCCCTTTTAAGGGTTTATTACCCACATAATTACCAACCTATAGGTACCTTTAATTCGAGATTTGACTGAACAATTATTGATTAATCTCGAAGTCAAACCTTAATTACGAAGGTTTGACTTTAAGCTAATTAACTAAGCTAAACTGAATTAAGGAGGATTAAGGACACTTACAAAGGTCCTAAGTATGATTTGGAACTTAAAGGAACTTGCTTGCTGACCAGGGGAGCTCCAGAGACCAGCTTGAAGTGAGTTGCAAATGAACAAAGAATGTTGCAACAATAGGTCTCTTTATATAGTGAACTAAATGCCACAAGATGACCCCAACTAAGTCTATTGCAAGATGATCCCAGGTGTCCCTATGATTCCAAAAACCAGTTTTCAAGTCCCTGATTTCGAAAACCACTTATGTAAGGCGGTGCAACAGGCTGAACAGGCAGCTGTCCATTTTCTGCTGCCAGCGACGGTCTTACGGACCGTAAGCCTTAAGCCTTGCGGACCGTAAGAGTCACTTACGGACCGTAAGCTCTTGTCTTTGCGGTCCGTAACCGACTCTCCTCTGATGTGCCCAGATACACCTCTTGCGGACCGTAAGCCTAAGCGGATACGGTCCGTATCCGATTGTCAGATTTCGAAAATTTGTCCATTTCTCATGTTTTGACCATGCAAACTTTTCAAGCTCGAATCTTGTGTCATTTTCCTTGTAGAGGGGACCATGTATCAGACTTGCATGCCTTTGCATGTGATTCCATGCATGATAAAGTTCTTGGATGTATCGCGAATTCTTTTAAATGGACTTTGTGGCATTTTTATTTACAAGATCAATTCCTTAGCAATATAATTCATCTTTTAATTAAATATCCAGATTTGAAGTAGTTCTTAGATGTTTATAAATTATTCCAAGGCTTGGATCTTTTATCAAAAAGGTCACTCATAGGTATTTTAATAACATGTTGACGCTTTTAAATCCTACCGCACATCTTTCAACTTGATCTGGATTTTTGTAACACGGTTGCCTTATATGACACGTGTCTTTATTTTATTGGGCAAGAATTTACGAGGTGTTACATCCTCACCCCCTTAAAAGAAATCTCGACCTCGAGATTTACTGGAACAAATAAGGGTACTTTTCCTTCATGGTAGACTCTACCTCCCACGTATATTCGGGACCTCTGCGGGCATCCCGTTTAACCTTTACGATAGGTACATGCTTCCTCCGAAGCTTTTTAACCCGTCGATCCTCAATCGACAAAGGCCTTTCCACAAATTTCAAGCTCTCATCTATGTGCACATCTGTATGTGGTATGACTAGCGATTCATCTGCTAGACATTTCTTCAGATTGCAGATGTGGAATACATTGTGAATACCACTGAGCTCTTCAGGCAAGTTCAACTTATAAGCCACTGACCCAACACATTCGATAATCTCGAATGGTCCTATATACCTCGGGCTTAACTTACCTTTCTTACCAAATCGCATCACCCCCATCCAGGGTGATACCTTAAGCAAAACTTTATCACCAACCTCAAACTTTAGAGGTTTTCGCCTTTTATTAGCATAACTTTTCTGCCTATCCCTGGCAGCTTTCAGGCGGTCGCGAATCTGGAGAATCTTGTCCGTCGTTTCAAAGACTATGTCAGGTCCTGATAATTGAGCTTCCCCTACTTCTGCCCAACAAATAGGCGTTCTGCATTTCCTACCATATAATGCCTCAAAAGACGCAGCCTGAATGCTGGTATGGTAGCTATTGTTATAGGAGAACTCGATCAATGGCAGGTGGCTATCCCAACTACCACCTAAATCAATCACACATGCACGAAGCATGTCTTCCAAAGTTTGGATGGTACGCTCACTCTGCCCGTCCGTCTGAGGATGGTAAGCCGTACTAAAATTTAAGCGCGTGCCCAAAGACTGTTGGAAACTTTTCCAAAAATGCGATGTGTATCTAGTATCTCTGTCAGAGATGATTGACACTGGTACACCGTGCAGAGATACAATCTTATCTACGTACAATTGGGCTAACATGTCGGAGCTATAAGTCTCCTTAATGGGTAGGAAATGTGCTGACTTAGTCAGTCTATCTACTATCACCCATATAGTATCATTTCCTTTCTTTGTCTTTGGCAACTTGGTGATGAAATCCATTGTCACCATCTCCCACTTCCATGTGGGAAGTTCAGGTTGTTGTAGCAAACCTGACGGCTTTTGGTGTTCAGCTTTGACTTGCGCGCACGTCAAACATTTAGCTACATAGGCAGCTATAGACTTCTTCAAGCCTATCCACCAATAGTTTGCCTTCAGATCCTGGTACATCTTATCAGCTCCAGGATGAACAGAATATTTGGAACTGTGGGCTTCCTGGAGGATAACATCCCGAAGTCCTCCATAAACTGGAACCCATATTCGCCCATTTAATCTCAGGATTCCGTCCTTGCCATAGGATAACTGCTCTTCAGTTACTCCTAGCTTTTCATCAGGATAGTTAGCTTCCAACACAGCTTCCTTCTGTGCAGCTAACAACCTTTCGTTCAAACTATTCTTTATCTCGATACTCTTGGCATTGATTCTTATAGGTTTCACTCTTTCCTTCCTGCTTAAGGCATCAGTAACCACATTTGCCTTGCCTGTGTTGGTCCCGTTGATACAGGATCTGATCGTAGGAACAAGATGAATCGATTTCGTCTTAATGTGCGGAATCCATTATGACGAATCACAGATGTGTGCAACACAGAATTCAACGTTTAACTGATTGTCTGTTCGTTCTATTAAGTGATCTGAAAGTCACAAGATCCGGTAGAAGTTACAGACTATCCGTGCGTGTCTAAAAGTTCTACGGGTCAAAAAGTTCTTACAAAGTTGCACCGGACCGCCTATTTATAGACAACCTCAGGAGACTAGAAGTGTTGTTCGTACGAGCAGGTTATCCGTGCGGATGACATATCCGTGCGGATGACTTATCCGTACGGATAACTTATCCGTGCGGATAAGTTCTCCGTGCGAATAAGTTCTCCGTGCGGATTACCATCCGTGCGGATTGCCATCCGGACGAGTGACATGTTCCAACCAACACTTTTACATGCAAAACCTACTCCTGAGTTGTCCTGCTATCCACATACATACTAACAGTATACATAAACACAGAATACAAAATATGACTACATGCTGACGGAAGCTACAGACGTAATGTACTAACAGACTCCCCCTCGGATGTAGCTGTAGTTCCTTCCAGCGTAGTCTTTAATTCCTTCTGTTGTGTCTTCGTTCTCGCGCTTTCTCTCTTCTTTTCTGTGCTTTTTCCTCCAACATTCTTTTTCTCTTTTGTCTTCCCTCAGTCAACCACCAATGTCTGTAGACAGGATCTCCATCACGCTTCCGTTCCCACCTTGGTATCTTGTTTTCTTCAGATTCAATTGGTGTTTGATCTGTTGGAGGAACAATTCCCAATTTTCTTCTTCCCACTTCAGCAACTCTTTCAGCAATCTTTTTCGAACGTTGTTCACGCTTGTATACTTTCAAGAACTCGTCAATCTCCAGATCTCTCCACTGTGTCTTCCAGTATCTTCCAGAGTTGATATCTTTTGCGTAACAAACATCCACAACTTTTTGATATTGCAAAGCTTGCTCTCTGTCAGGTCTCTCGTAGACTATCTTGTTGTAGAACAGACAATCGATATCCTTCTTTGAGCAATTAACAAGCCACATAGGATCTAACACACAGATCCTTCTAGCTTCTCCTGTGGCCTTGTTATTTAAAGAGATTATTGCTTCAGCTGTGGTTTGATTATACAACCATCCTTCAAACTCATCGTGGAAATCTTGCTCCATTGCCCGTAAAGGCATATTCTTCAAACAACTTGGAGGCTTGACATCCAGAGTAATATCCTTTTCACCACTTTCTAAGATTCTGACAATCTGTTGAGGAAAGTGTGGTTTCCAATCAGGATATCTTTTCTCAGCTTGCAGCTTCACATAATTCCATAACTTTTGATCATGTTGTTTCACATCTAACCCATGGTAATATTCTTTGATGTTCTTTGTTTTGACCAGCTCATCTATATCCCACCATGGTAGAGTTTTGATATCAGACAAGAACTCAAAATACTGTACTCCATGTTCTCTTCTGATTGCATAAACTTTTAAGTCTTCCAAATATCCCCATGAGAGAATGTCACCCCAAGAGAGTTCTTTGTCGTGTGTAAAGAATTGAAGTGCCCGAAGTTTCTTTCTCTCTTTTGGCATGACTTTGTACCATTTCTTTCTTTCTTCTGCAAGATTTTCTCTCGGTATGGTATCTGGAATACCTTCTGCAGACACTTTCTCCACTATCTTCCTTCTAATTTCATCTACATTTCTATCTTTGAACATTTCCGTCAACGAAGGAAATGTTGCATCAATCCCAGAATAATGAAAATGAACTTCATCATCAGATGAATCTGAAGCATCTTCAATGATTACATCATTGTAATTATCAGCTTCAAAGGCATATCTTGGCTCAAATACATCTTCAGAAGTTTCAGGAATTTCATCTTCAATATCGAACTTAAATTTACCTTCTTGCAAACCCAATTCCTCTAACATCTCTTCCCTTGTTCTACTAACCTCAATCACTTCCTGATTTTTATCTTGTAAGAAAATGACGGTAGGATTTGTGATGAATACCTGATCCATGTGCTGCTTTCCGGAAGTAGAAGTTTCTTGCTGATCATCATCTTCTTGCTCGTTGATCTGATCATTCAGAAACTCTTCAATCCTTTGTTCATCAATAGGATTCTTCACAATCAATCCTGAAGAGCCTTGATCATCGTCATCATTCTTCTTATCATCATCTTTCTTATTATCATCGTCTTTCTCATCATCGTTTTTCTCTTCATCGTTTTTCTCTTCATCTTCATCTTTCTCTTCATCTTCATCTGCTTCATCATCTACAAGAAGTTCTTCATCAGAATCACTGACTTCTTCTCCTCGAGCTTTCTTCGCTTCTTTTCTCCTTTTCATAACTTTCATTCTGTAAAGACCATCTTTTACGTTGAGTGGCACAGTATAAGCATTACCAACAAGAACAAATTGCTTTGTCTTGAATTCTAGTAGCAACACTTCTTTCGCTTTTCTTTTCTTTTGAATGGCTGTAACTCTTCGTAACACTTCATCAGAATCAATATGTAGAGAAGGCTCTCCGACTAACATGTAATCTTGATCATGTTCATCAACTTGGTCTTCATCATTTTGTTCTTCAGCAACTTGTTCAGCTTCAGCATCAATCATTTCAATATCAACTTGACTTGAAGAGCCACCAGCTTCTTGAACATCTTCAACCACACTTTTGTTCTTTTGGATTGCTTCTTCAGCCAGTCTTCTTTCTCTTTCAGCTCTTCTTTCCTCAGTTCTTTTTACTTCAATTTCATTAAAAGCAGCTTGAACATCCATTTTCAAATGTTTTTCCACCACAGAGTATAACATTTTAAGTTGTTCATCCTTCACTACTTTGTCTGCTTTCATGGCTTCCATCTCCAGTTTCATGGCTTTCAATTCATTTGAAGTAGCTTCACTCATTTCACTGATAAGCTGATTAAGTGTCTGGTTTACTTCTTGCAGATTCTTATTCTTCTCATTTACTGAAGAAATTTCTGCTAGAAGAGCTTCAATAATTTTAGTATTGCTATCACCGTCTTCCTTTATTTTCTTCATCTTTTCTTCATCCAAGATTATCACCGATCTCAGCTGATCATGAGCTTTCATTATTTTATTAACTTGCTTTAACAAAAGATCACGTTCGCCTTCAGCCTTTTCTTTTTCTTGTTCAAGATCTTTGACTTTCTTTGCCAGAACTCTCACTGCATCATTGTTGAACAAATCATCATCAAAGTTCAGATCTTCTAATGGATCTCCTGAAGCAGGTGGAATGTTGCTAAAGAAATCATCGGATTCTCTTGGTCGTGAAGATTCTGGAATCTCTATATTTTCAGGTACTGTTGGGAACTTTGAATAAAAGACTCCAGCATCAGTAACTTCAACGTAGTCATCGTGACCAGTCTGCTTTTCGGCTTCTGATTCTTGAGCTTGGGATGATTCAACATGTTGAGTATCTTTTCCATCATGTTCCTTTTGAACTTGTCTTTCGCCTTTTCTTGCTCGAACACTTCTTGGAATAAGACCAGCTACAACTGCTTTTCTTTTCTTGATTTGTTTCTTTGGATTCTCAGGATCATATGTTGAATCTTCTTCATCTGATCCTTTCTTTTTCTTTGGAGACCTTTTCTTCAACTGAGCTTTTCCTTTGCCAAGAGTAAGTGGATCAAGTTCAGATTCTGATATTGTGGTTTCAGAATCATCATCACTTGAAAGATCTTGAACGACTCCTTCTTGATCTTTAACACCTTGTTGATCTTTAACACCTTGAGCAGCATCCTCATTCTTCTTTAAGAAACTTTGAAGAGATTGTGATAACAATTCAGCACCTTCTTGAATAACTGCTGACGGTTCCAAAACTTTTTCATCTATCAACCTTTGCTGCGAAACTCCAGAAGGCCCTGCAAAATAAATGTTGACAAATTTATAAAAGATTTTTCAATATAAAATTCTAATTTCCTTAAGACTCCCCCTTTCACAATACCCTTTTCTACAGTCTTTGGAATAGTAACTGCAGGGGACGTCTTTGGAGTTGACTTTGGAGTTCTCTTTCTTTTCCCGTCCTTGATACACCACCATCTTGTATCTTTCTTAGAGAACAAACTCATCCTGTCATCTTCATTATCAGAATTACTATCTTCATGTCTCCATGCATCATTTCCTGGAGCTACATAGATCGGATTTGAAATTTTGCAGATCATTCTCTTTGCTCCTGGATTTGGACCTTTGATCATCCTGCTGATTGTGTCCGGTGTCATATGCCTTAAACCCAAAATATCATTATTTCTTTTCTCTAAACCTTCAAACTGATCATCAATCAACATTTGGACAAACCTAGGATACATAAGGTATCTCTTGTTTCCTTCTTTCACATTCTCCTTCATGTAGTCAAAAATTACTTGAGAGATATTGTATGGTCTGTTCAGGACAAGGCAAGCAATGATATTCATGATGTAATCTTGAGTTTCATCATATCCACCTTTTCTATGAGACAACGCATGAATGACACAGTGAACCATGAATTTATAAGCATGACTAAAACTTGTCTTCAGCATCTTTCCATTTACACTACCAGCGAAACCCATTCTAAACCACATTCCTTTGACAAGACGTTCAGAAACAATGATTGGGTCACTATCAACATCTCCTAAATTCAGCACTCTTCTAACATCACTAACAGTCACTTTCATCTCCAAATCTATGTCTTTTCCTTTTTCATCCTTCTTTGACACAGCAGAATAAAGTGTTTTCTCACTCTCTTCATATCTTGCAGCATTCCAGAATCGTCTAACATGAGATTCATAAGCTATGGTTCTATCGGTTAAAGCCTTAGCGATTATGCTCTCTCTAAAAAATTCTGCTATATCTTGGATTACTGTGTTTTCGGTATATGTTTTATCCAACAGACAATAAATATTATGAGATTTATCCCATTCCTGCAGAAAAATTTAATTCATTTGAGAAAGGTTTAGGGATCTCAAAATATTCTAACACTGAAAAGCTTTGAAGGGATACGAATTGATAACCGTTCGAAGAGATTATTATTTGAAGAGTTATCCGCACGGATTGTCAGATGAATGTTAATCCACCCGGATTGTCACCCGTACGGATTACTATCCGTCCGGACAAAGTGACCGTTCGGATTGATCAACAAAAGTCAACCCGGATGGAAGTGATTAAGATTTGAATCAAAACTTTGCCCTGAAATGTTATCCGTGCGTACTACCAGACAATGTTCTGGATTGCCATCCGTGCGGACAACATGACATTGCCCCGGATTGCTATCCGTGCGGACAACATGACACTGCCCGGATTGCCATCCGTGTGGACAACATGACATTGCCCGGATTGCCATCCGTGCGGACAACATGACATTGCCCCGGATTGCCATCCGTGCGGACAAGTTATCCGTGCGGATACAAAACTCAGATGAAGAACAGACGTTAAACATCAAAAATTTTCTAAGATAAATTCTAAAATTGAACACAGATCTACACAGAGGATGTCAACGCGATCAAAACCCTATGTTCAATAATGTCTAAAACGTCCTATACACAGATTAATTTCACAAAGACCTATTCGTCACTTCGTACCGTCTAAACATCAGATCTACAAGATTTAAACATGTTATAACAAAAATTAAGTCGGTAAATCTCTAGATCTAAACATTCCGAACAAAACCCTATGATTTATTCATCACAAAACAGGCTAACACAAGCTAGATCTAAGATAATAGCTCCGAACAAAACGATACGACATGAACAGTCATTAAACAAAGAATTATTGCAGATTTGAGTTAGAAAACATACCCTTGCCATTGCTAAAGTTGTGCAAACCAACAAGAACAAAGATCCGTGCAAAGAAATTCTCAGAAAATCCTCAGAAGATTGATGTGTGTGTGAGAGAGAAAGAGAGTTGTTCGTGCGAGTAACATTGACCAACTCTTTGACCCTCTATATATAGTGTTACAATATCCGGAAAGCTATCCGAGCGGATTTCCATCCTTGCGGATTGCTATCCGTCCGGATTGTCATCCGGATGAGGCACGTATTTTGTTTTCTTTTGGAAATTTTCACTTTTCTCAGATTTTGTCAGATTTTTAGAAATCCACTTAAGTATCTTGGTTCAAATTAATGACCCAAGTTACTTAAATTTGTCGACCAAGTCCAACTTAATGACCTTGGTTGACCTGAAACAAAAACATACTGACTTTTGAAATTTTTGTTCAAACATTTTTCTGAAAAATTACGAGTATCAACTTAATGAACTTGTTTTTGTCTATTCAAATTTCAGATTAGACAAAATTAGCTCCAGACTCATCTTCCATCCCAGAAACTTCCTGCATCTTCTATCACTTTTCGAATCCGAAGATCAATTCTCCACTTTGGTTTGTCGGAAAATAAAACAGAAAATAAAATCTTTTTGGGATTTTTAATGAAGCAAGAAAACTAGAAATGAAAAACAGAAATAACAGAACAGTAAATGTAAACTATTTACAAACATATTTTTGGTGAGCGTGTTAGGGAATCATATCAGCTTCCGACAAGTTACAAGTACCATTAAGCTTGATTTCATGCCAAACATTAAATAATTCACCTAGATTGTCGATATGCTGATCCATTTAAATTCCTACACACATTTCAATCTGTTCAGGATACTGATTTAGTATTTTAGAGACTTAAACTTATACGTGTGTCCCACCTCTTGAATATACTCCCGTATCCAGAATCCCAATAATCAGTCTTACAGGTGAGTATACTACAATGATATCTGTACATAAATTAGGTATGCGAGGGCCGAGGGATCTCAGGTCGATACTTCCGTATACGCAGAGAGATATCAGCTTCGACTTTAAGGTGTGTCCCCTTTAGAGGATCTTTTAGCTACAACAGCAGCGACTATCAATTTTATTGTTTCATCGGCATGCTGAGGGTTTAATGCTATATTTCAAGCATTTGCAGAAAGTATTATCCAGGGACTAGGTCAGAACTACCGTTCAGCAGAAGTCCCGGAATAATACCCCAGACATCATTGAGAATAAAGACCTAGTATATCAGATTATGAGACCTTTCAAACAAGATTTCAGGGGTTACCTATATATCCAAGTAGTGTTCCCCACGAAATAAGCAAGTAAGATTTTAGGTTTATATCCCGAACAAATCTACTAAATGTGTAAAAACCTATCGACACATCATCAGTGAGACTATTTAACGCATTTGAACTTTTCATTTCTTTAGCATACTGTAACCGTCTAGCTGATGTACTATCATTTTCCCTTTTTACACAAACTCTTTTTGAAATTTTATCATGTTTTTGTGTTTTTGAACTTTTTCTAAAATTTTTGGCTTTTTCGAATTTTTTATTGTTTTTGTATTTTCTGAAAATAAAACTACTATCTCCCCCTAAAAACTAAAACAAGTAAAAATTCGACAAACCATTGCAGATTGTTTTTCAACATCATCTACAGTGGTACCTTCATCAACGCCAACAATTTCCTCCGCATCCGATAGTAACTTCATACCATTAAGTTTCAAAAGATATTTAAAGCGTGTTTTATCAAAAGCTTTGGTATGTAAGTCAGCTTTTTGTTCATCGGTGTGGATTTTCTCTATTCGTATCAACTTCTTCTCGAAACAGTCTCGGATGAAGTGATGACGAATTTCAATGTGTTTCGTTTTAGCGTGATGAACAGGATTTTTTGTTATGTTAATTGCTGCCTCATTATCAACAAAGATAGGGGAGTTAAGAAATTGCAAACCGTAGTCACGCATCTGTTGCTGGATCCACAAGATCTGAGAGCAGCAGCTGCTAGCAGATACATATTCAGCTTCACAAGTGGATAAAGCGACAGAGGTCTGCTTCTTGCATTGCCAGGTGACCAATCGTGGTCCGAAAAACTGGCACCCCGCTGTTGTTGATTTAGCATTCACTTTGCAGCATCCGAAATCAGAATCAGAATATCCTTCGAGCATGAAGTCGCCAACTTTTGGATACCACAACCCCAGAGATAGAGTTCCTTTCAGGTAGCGTAGAATCCTTTTCACAATTACCATGTGCGAAGCTCTAGGATTTGACTGGAATCGGGCTGCGAGGCAGGTTGGATACATAATATCCGGTCTTGATGCCGTTAAGTACATTAACGAGCCGATCATGGAGCGATATAATGTTTCGTCTACCTTCTCTTCGGTGAGATCAGGGTTTATCCCATGGTTCGTCGCTAATGGGGTGGACATTGGTGACATTCCTGACATCCCGAATTTCTCCAGAACATCATGAACGTATTTTGTCTGATGTATGAAAGTTCCCTCGGGAAGTTGATCAACTTGAAGTCCCAAGAAGAACTTCATCTCACCCATTGAAGACATTTCAAACTTCTGCTTCATAACTTGTTCAAAATCTTTGCAGAGTTGTTCATTTGTAGACCCGAAAATTATGTCGTCCACGTAAATTTGGACAATAAGAAGATGCCCGTCGACTACTTTTGTGAAAAGAGTGGCGTCTATCTTTCCTCGAGTGAAGTCGTTGGCTAACAGATGTTGAGATAAGGTCTCGTACCAGGCTCTCGGGGCCTGATGTAAGCCATACAATGCTTTGTTAAGGAGATAGACTTTATCTTTGTGAATTGGGTCGGTGAAGCCCGGTGGCTGTCCGACATAAACCTCCTCTTTCACCTTGCCGTAGAGAAACGCCGACTTCACATCTAACTGAAAAACTTTAAATCCTTTCCACGATGCAAATGCAAGGAAGATTCTGATTGCTTCAAGTCTTGCGACAGGGGCGTATACTTCGGTGAAATCTATCCCCTCCTGCTGACTGAAGCCTTGGACAACGAGTCGAGCTTTGTTTCGAATGATAACTCCTCGATCATCCCTCTTTCATTTAAACACCCATTTGGTATTAATCTTCCGGTGACCATCGGGCAAATCTACTAGCTTCCAAACACCTAACTTCTCGAATTGGCTTAACTCCTCCTGCATTGCATTTACCCACGAATCTTCAGTAAGTGCCTCTTTGTACGTCCTTGGTTCTATCTGCGAGATAAAACAACTTAATGAAAATTCAGTTTGTAAAGGAGCAACTTTTGTATAAAAACATGTAAGCCCTTGATCAAGCTGTCTTCGAGTGCGGACGCCTGATTGCAGTTCTCCGATTATCAGTTCCTCCGGATGATAAGAAAGCGTTCTTGGCATCACTTCGCCTGAAACATCTACTTCGCTCTCCAAATTTGTGACGTTTTGATCAGCAACTTGTTCACTGACTGGAATAGTTTGATTTGAAAACTGGATTAGCTCCCCCTCAGAGTCTGAATCATCACGATCGAATATTGGTCTGTCTTCAGATTCTTGATTAACATTCTCTACCGTCTGATTTTCTTGAGCAACATCGTTTTCAAAATCGTCATGTTCTCCAGCATTGCTTGGACCCGCTTCATCATCATTTGAAGCTTGTCGTTTTCGATAAGTTTCTGCTGGAAACCTTTCATCTTCATACTCTCTAAGAATATCCAACTCATCAAAGAACTCCGGTTCTTCCTCCATGTTGAAGGACTCCCACAAAACATCATAATTGAAACGCCATGAGTCGCCAGGATTCTGTGGAGGCATTGTGTGACCTTGACATTCAACATTTTGAGCTTCAATAATCCGTTTCAGACTTGGAACGAAGACTCGTCGTAATGGACTTGCATAACCGACGAATATTCCCTCAATACTCTTCGCACCAAACTTTCCAAAAGGCTCAAGAACAGTACAGGGCGATCCGAACGGTTCAAGATACTTCAGATTCGGTTTTCGGTTATTGATCAACTCAAAGCATGTTTTGTTGAATTTCTTGACAGTGAGAACTCTGTTGAGAGTATAGCATGCGGCGGAAACTGCTTCTGCCCAGAAATTTATTGGTAACATTGAATCAGCAAGCATTGTTCTGGCCGTTTCAATTAGTGTCCTGTTTTTACGTTCTGCAACTCCATTCTGTTGCGGAGTGTACGGAGCACTGAACTCATGCAAGATACCTCTTTCATCACAATATTCTTCCATATTGTTGTTCTTGAACTCAATACCATTATCACTTCTAATTCTTCTGATACGCCTTTGGTACAAATTTTCAATCTTTCTGAACAATCCCCTCAAGCTGTCAAACGTTTCCTCTTTTGACTTCAAGAATAACACCCATGAAAATCTGGAATAATCATCAGTAACCACAAGACAATAAAGTTCTCCAGTAATACTTTTGACATTCACAGGACCAAATAAATCCATGTGAAGTCTCTCCAAAGGTCTTGAGACTGAATTGACTTGCTTTTTGGGGTGCGATTTTCTCTTTTGCTTGCCTTTCATGCAACTAATGCACTCTTTTTCCAGATGGAAACCTTTAATGTGAACTCCCAGAACCAAATCATTGTGCACCAGATGATTCATTTTACGAAGATGAATGTGCCCCATCTTACGATGCCACAACTTTGATTCTTTCTCCGTTGCTCTCGAAACAAAACAGTGTGCTTGACCCGTTGTTGTTGTTGCTACAGTCATGTCTAAAACATACAGATCATCCACTCTAGGAGCTCTCATGATGATCCATTCTTCAGGAATAACAAAACCTGGTTTCAAAATCAAACACTCTTTGTCTGTGAAGTGAGTAGTATACATCCGGTCACAAATCTGCGAGATACTTAGCAGATTATTTTCCAGCTCAGCAATATAGTTAACTCTTTCAAACGTGACGATCCCGTTGGATAAAGTTCCTTCACCAACAATTCTACCACCTTGGTTACCTGCGAACCCTACATAACCTCCATTAATATTTCTGACATCATACAGCAGCGCTGTCTTTCCTGTCATGTGCCGAGAAGCTCCACTATCCATAATCCAACGTGAAACGGATCTCGGAAGCTCCTGCACATGTCAAAAACATTTAATGAGATTTTGATGCTACCCAAGCCTCTTTTGACTTAGGTAACTTGAAATTAAGGTGAGTTGTTTTAGTGTAAAGTGGCGGAAAGTTTTTATCATTCATTTTAAGGTTTTCAGCAGTCCCAACTTCAACCTCTTTGAATAAGAAAAATTCGTCTTTTTGAGGTTGGTCAGATGATTGATTTTTCTTCACCACATACTTCTTTTCAGAAGTCAATTTTTGTTTCTCATAAAAATTCAAGGGTACATACTTCTTCTTGGTAGAAGATGATGATTTTTCAGTTTCAGACACCTTTGGTGAATCAACTTTCTTTTCAACAACTTATGGCTTCCATGTTTGTTGAGGTGATGCAACCCGTTGGTAAAATTTATCATTTTTAGATACCGAATTCTTAACAGGTTCAGTTTTGATCTTGGTGTTATCATTTTTCAAAACATTTTTCTCAACAATCAATGGAGCCTTTCCTTTCACAACATCTCTCTTGATAGAATTTTTCACAGTTTCAGTCTTAGACTTCAAGTTGGTACACTTTCGTGCAATATGTCCAACTTGATTACATTTGAAGCATGTTCGGGTGTCAACTACCCGACTTGAGCCTTCAGACTGAGGCTGTGAGGCCTTCTTTTCAAAGAACTCTTTGTTTGATTTTAAAAAGATTTCAGACTCTTCATCAGAAAGTGAGTTTGAACTGTTCACAAACACCTTTTTCACAGCAAACTTCTTGTTCTGAACATTCTTTTTCTGATAATTCTTACTACCCTGATATCCTCCCAACCATTTATTTTGATTGTTGTTAGAAAAACGTGGTGGAATAACAGGTTTCTTATAGTAAGCTTTATCTTTCTCAAAATTCATTTGTCTCTTTGTCTGTTTCAAACTGTCCACTTCAGATAAATCAATTTCAACCAGTTTGAAAACATTTTTCAATTTGTTCACATTAACATTCTCCAGAGGAAACTCAAAGTCTGAATACAACTTATCAGATCCAGACATCTTGTACATCACAAGACCCGGTTCATCATTTAAGTTGTTTTTAGATTTTGGTTTCGGAATGTAATTGTTCAGAAAACATTCTTCATCTTCAGTCGAATCACTATCCAAGACACTTTCAGCCATGCCTTTTATGATCTCCGTTTGAACATTGTCATCGGATGATGATGAAGAAAATGTCACATCAATTGATTCTGGCAGTTTTATTTCATTTGTTTCAACATCATTATTAACCAAACCTGATTGCCTTTTTGAAAAATTGTTTAGAACAGGTGGCGGAACTTGATGAAACCCCACCCCAGTTCCATCACAGTATACATCTTCGCCAGCTTTGGTTTTTCCAATGGGTTTTGGAACAATGTGTTGCAAAACAAAGCTTGCAGAGTTGTAACTGTTTAGTTTCAAATTAATACGCTCATTCTCAATTTTAGCTTCTTCAAATTTCAGCTTCAATTTTGCAATTTCATCAAGTTGTTGGTTGATTAACTCTTCTTTTACTCTAAGAACCCCTGATAGTTGAAGATTTTCTTTCGTTGTTTTACCATTTCTGTCATCAGAATCTTTAACCGTTCGCTTTAGCTTCTCAAAATTTTCAGAAATTTTACGATTTTCAAGAATCAACTTTTCGTTTTCTTTTCTTATTCTTTCAATATCATTTTTATCATTTTCAATTTTCTCAGCTAATTCTTTTGATCTATCATTCGAAGCTTTCAGCATTTTGTCACGGTTTAAGATTTGATTCTCAACACTTTTGACTCTACTAGTCAACTCTTCAATCTTCTTACCACTGAGGTAAGTGATTGTACTACAAACTTTGCACTCTTTCATGCAATTTTTGCAGTCATTATCAGATTTATCTTTCTTACCTGACTCAAGTGTACCATTTGAACTGACCTTGTTTGTTGACTCAGTTCCAGAACTAGAAACTACCTCAAGTTCTTTTGCTGCAAGAACTTTCTCAGCCATCTTCCTCAAGTTTTCAGCCGTCAGCTCTTGTGATGTATCAATGATCCCATCATCAGCATTCTTTAACTTTGGCTTCTGTTCTGCTTCTTTGACTTTTTCTTCTTTCTCTACTTGTTTCTCATCACCACCTCCCCACCATTCTCTTTGTCTTGCTTCTTCTTCCTCAGCAAATTGCTGTGTAAGAGCATCAACACTGATGGAATCTGGGTCAACTGCAATGTTTCCTTGAGGATCAAGGTAACATTCTCTGTCGGCATCCCACCTTTTTGCTCTTTTAGCTTCTTTGTAAGTGTTATAGATTCTGTTCATTCTGGTTTGGGCTTTCATTCTTCGATTAACGAGTTTTTCTTCTTCAGTTCTAATATCTTTAAAAGGAATAATCTTCGTCACGAATGCATAACCCACCGCATCTTCCTCAGGCAATAGCTCGCTCCAATCATAACCTTCGTCATCATGGATCACAGCAAGAGCTCTAGACTTCTCTTTGTTGTCTTCAACTTGCTTCAATCTAGGTGGCTCAGATTTATTCTGGTGATAGATTGCTTTCTTGTAATAATCATCTCTGAAAGGGTTTTCTGACTCATCAGCATATGCATTTCTGCATTCTCGTTTGAAGTGACCTTTCTGCTTACATTTGAAGCACGTCACCTTCGATTTATCAAACCCCAGCTTAGTAGAAGCACCACCAATTGTCTTTCTGCCGGTAATTTCCATGAAACGTTGTGCTCTACGAACAGCACTGGCCATAGCCCAACGAATATCGATTAACTCCATTTCCTCGGGATCAATCTGATCATAATCTTCTTTCGTCAGATTGGTGTTACCTATCTTCCCGGCTACTAACCCTTCATACGACTCTAACACCGATGCTAGAAAGATCATCTGTTGTTTGGCCAACTCCTCATCAAAATTCTGAGCATTCTTCAAATCTACTGCAATGTTGCATGAAAACACGTTCCTAGGAACAGATTGTTGTTGACTTGAAGAATTTGAAGAAGATCCCTGGTTTGAAGAATTGGATGAAAAACCTCCATGAAAACCATTGTTTAAACTTGGACTTTCTTTACTTGAAGGATTTGAATTTTCAGCGGAGAAAGCAGTTCTTGGAGAAACATTCTTGGGAATCATACTCTTTGGATAGTACAACTCCATGTTTTGTTGGTATGATGAATGATTTATTTTGTGTGTTTTCTTTATCTCCAATTCATGACTTTCTAGTCTTTCAATCAGCAAGTTGACGGTCAGACTTTCAGCTTTGATTGTGTTCTTTAACATCAGTGCATAGTACTGCCAATCCATCTCTTCTGGTAGTGAATCGAACAGTTTGTCAACTAGCTCCTCTTGAGAATAGTTTATTCCGTGCCTTGCCAATTCCAACTTTAAGTGTCCAAATCTTTCAATCATTTTACAAACAGATTCACCTTTTAAGCACCCGAACAAATCAAACTCCTTTCGCAGCAATTTCTTTTTGTTTTTGATAATTTCTGCACTTCCTACACATTTTTTATTTAACTTTTCCCATAGATCTTTTGCGTTTGTGTATTCAATGAGTGAAATAATGTCGTCTCTTACGGACTGGTGAATCAAAGCGATGCATTTTTGTTCGGCTATAAAGTTCTCTACGGATTCACCTTCTGACAAATTCTCACAATCTTGTCTTTCTGCAGCATAACCATTCTTTAAGTTCTTCCAGCTCTGATATGCGAAAGCTTTCAGCCATTCTTCGAATCTTTTTGCCCACCGATTATATTCTTCGATTGCCATTAGCTTTGGTGGTTTGTTGTAGGTACCATATGCGCTTTCAACACTTAGGGCATCGGATAAAGTTTTCTTCGGGTTCGGATTATCATTTGAACGGTTGGTAGTATCGTCTCCAGAATTACCCGCGAAAGCATACATCTCACTGAAAGGATTCATGAATTCTTCCATTTTTAAGTACCTGAAACAATTTTCAAACACTTAGACTATTTTTACAAAACTTAAAAATATCAAACACTAGAACCAAATGATGATCCGTCCGAGTAGTTATCCGGACGAATGACAGATGTTATCCGCACGGATGATGATCCGCTCGGATGGTTGTGCGTACTAGTAACTTTGACCTTTTTGACTTTTCAGGTTATCCGCACGGGTTGTAATTCGTGCGTGTAACAACGATGATGTCAGCAAACAACTTTCAGTAACTAACTAATCCAATCCGTTATGACAGCTGTCCGCACGGGTGAATGACGTCATCAAATACGAACAGTTAAACATGATTTTCGATGAAATTGATCTAGATTTAGGTTGAATCTGATTATGAAATTACGTAGGATTATACTTTGAATGATTGCGAATCGATTGATATCAATTTTAACAAATTTTAACCGTAGATTCTTGCTCAATTTTAAGTTTTTCTGATTTTATGGTGACAAATGAAGAACAAATGTAAAAACTAAGTAGAAGTAGAAGAAATCTGTCAAATTTCCGGTGAAATTTGAATCAAATCGGCAACAAAAGTCAAATCTCCGATGAAATTTGACTTTGATCGGCGAATAAAGCTTCAATTCCGGTGAATTCAGTGTCGTTGATCTCGATTCAGCTCCCTGGACGCTCTGATACCACTTGTTGGTCCCGTTGATACAGGATCTGATCGTAGGAACAAGATGAATCGATTTCGTCTTAATGTGCGGAATCCATTATGACGAATCACAGATGTGTGCAACACAGAATTCAACGTTTAACTGATTGTCTGTTCGTTCTATTAAGTGATCTGAAAGTCACAAGATCCGGTAGAAGTTACAGACTATCCGTGCGTGTCTAAAAGTTCTACGGGTCAAAAAGTTCTTACAAAGTTGCACCGGACCGCCTATTTATAGACAACCTCAGGAGACTAGAAGTGTTGTTCGTACGAGCAGGTTATCCGTGCGGATGACTTATCCGTACGGATGACTTATCCGTGCGGATAAGTTCTCCGTGCGAATAAGTTCTCCGTGCGGATTACCATCCGTGCGGATTGCCATCCGGACGAGTGACATGTTCCAACCAACACTTTTACATGCAAAACCTACTCCTGAGTTGTCCTGCTATCTACATACATACTAACAGTATACATAAACACAGAATACAAAATATGACTACATGCTGACGGAAGCTACAGACGTAATGTACTAACAGCCTGGATGGTATCTTATCTCACAGTCATAATCATTCAAAGTTTCCATCCAATGTCGTTGCCTCATGTTTAAATCCTTCTGATTAAACAAGTGTTAAAGGCTCTTGTGATCTGAATAAATCACACAGTTGGTCCATACAAGTAATGTCTCCACAGTTTTAGTGCAAATACAACGGCACCCAGCTCCAAGTCATGGGTGGTGTAGTTCTTCTCGTGCACCTTTAACTGTCGTGAAGCATAGGCAATGACTTTGCCTTTCTGCATAAGCACACAACCCATGCCGGTGTGTGATGCATCACAATATACTACAAATTCATCAACTCCATCAGGCAACGTCAATACAGGAGCATTGCTCAACTTCTGCTTCAAAATATCGAAAGATTCTTGCTGCTTAGGCCCCCAGTCAAACTTGTTATTCCTGCGGGTGAGTAGAGTCAGGGGTGCTGCAATTCTCGAGAAGTTTTCAATAAATCGCCTATAGTATCCTGCCAGTCCTAGAAAGCTGCGAATCTCTGTAGGCGTCTTGGGCTCTTGCCAGTTCATAATAGCTTCAATTTTAGCGGGATCCACTTGGATACCACGCTCACTAACAACATGTCTCGAAGCCAAACTTCACACTTTGAAAATTTGGCATAGAGCTTTTCTTGTTGAAGTAGCTTAAGAATGCAACGGAGATGTTTCTCATGGTCAGCTTGGCTTTTCGAATAAATGAGAATGTCGTCGATGAAAACGATGACAAATTTATCCAAGTAAGGCTTGCAGACGCGATTCATGAGATCCATGAATGCGGCAGGTGCATTAGTGAGCCCAAAAGGCATCACCAGGAACTCGTAATGACCATAACGAGTCCTAAATGCAGTCTTGTGTACATCTTCATCTTTAACCTTCAATTGATGATAACCTGACCTCAAATCGATCTTAGAGAAGTAGCTTGCCTGTAACACCCCAACCCGGAATGGGCTGACGTGTCACAATAACAGTATCATAAACAAAAGTCATAATTCCATTTATTTATTTAACAAGGATACAATCATACGACAATTTAACTTAAGGTTAATATACAAGTGGCGACATTCAACTTGATTAACTAACATCTTCATTTTTATTCCTAGACTTTTATTCTTCTCTCTTTTCCCCGCCCAAAGTAACCTGCTGACCTGTAAATACAAAATTTATACGGAATGAGCCGAATGCTCAGTACGGAATTATAGGCTCAAAGAACAAATAACGCTTTATATGCAATGTTATTCGGAGGAAACTTATTGCGAAAATGATACGATGCAAGAACATAATTTCATAATCATAACATACGGATATACCCATGAGCAAACTGAAAACGTGACAATACACAGGTAGCTACTCCTGCATAATTATCACACGAGATGGCGAGTTGGCATACCCTCTATCCATCTCTTTAACTTAAATCCTAGGATCGATCCATACGCCTCCTAGTAGCTTTGTACCACACTTGTACCTAGGGACGCCGTGAACTAATCTCTCCGTCACAGATGGAGCACATGATGTTGATGCCGCAACAACATGCTCGTGGGACACTCCACGAGAAGCGATACTCAGGGTATCAGAGTACAATTGGACTTATTCATATAACTTATAAAACTTATTTTCATAACAAAACGGAACATATATTGGAACATGCGATAATGAGTACAACTAACATAATACTATCGCATGACATGAAAACTTAAATCAAATTATTTAGAATAGAATTCGAACGGACTGTCAAATGAATCGATAATCAAAGACGTGAGGAGTTTTAAAAGATATATTAATTTAGTGGTTTATAATAATTTGAATATGAAGCAATAAGGAGTGGGGTAAGGATCCGTACCTTAATAATTCCAAATTTATGCTATCTTGTGATAATATTTCAGATTTATACGGACAGAGTTTAGACTACTGATTAGTCTTTTAACCTAATTTAAATAACATGCACACAAACTAGGTTAGTAACTTAATACAGCCTTTACGATAACTCACGAGATCAAATTCTCACAACGAACGACAAAGTGCGATACTTCATCCATCGAATTAACGATGATCCGTCAAATTAATGACGAACGACAAAGTACAATACTTTATCCATCGAATTAACGATGATCCGTCAAATTAATGACGAACGACAAAGTATAACCCTAATGTGGGCAGCACTTAAACATCCATTGGATATATTGATCGATCGGACAATGAATCGTATCAGCGATTGAGTTATTACCCTGTTCTGCAGCAGCACCCCCTACTAATTAGTGTTTAGTGTGTGTTATTGGTGATAAACAGAACATAACTCGGTGTATTTTGTGAATTTCTTCGTCGTTTTTGTGCCCAGAATCAAGTCCCAAGCTCCTGTATTTATAGGTGAATTTTGACTCTTAGGCGGCCCGCGTGAGAATTAATCTTAACTTGAGGCGGCCCGCGAGAGAACTTATTTTAGGTATAGGGTTGCCACGTGTGGGACTAGGCTAGCTGAGTCGACAGTTTTTAAAATCTCAACTTCTTCCGCAAGTTATTAGGATAATCGTTAACTAGGTTTTACCCCCCCTGAGTTTTAGGGGCCCTAATCCTGATTCTGAAAATTCTGAAAAATTTAGGGTTTGTACGAAATTACTTGGGTGTCTTAATTAGGGTTTCCTATGGGTTAATTTAATAAAATAATTAGGTCTTTTAATGAGGGTCGTTAAATTATTAGTTTATTATTCCTTTATTTCTAGAATAATGATTTTAAATTTTCGGTTATTACAACTATTACCCTCTTAAAAGAAATTTCGTCCTCGAAATTTTTCAAATATATCGTATAAGTAACGGGAACGGAATTTTCATAGCAGAGTTACTAACTTATATAACAAAAATCTCCTACTTAAATATGCTTAATCATAACTAAGATATATTCACATAAGGCAAAGCATAAATGACCGTAAACAGAAACAAATGAACATATATCAAAGAGCAAGATTTACCGTTACTCGACTAAAATTCTATTACTAGAATAGATTAGGGTATAGAGAGCGAATTGATTCTTCAGATTCCCATGTTGCTTCGTGTTCAGAGTGATTTTTCCAGAGGATTTTAACAAACGGAATTACTTTCCTACGCAAAACCCTTTCTTGTCGATCTAAAATGGCTTCTGGCTCCTCTTCGTAGGACAAATCCTCATGAATTGTAAGCAACGGATAACTAATGACATGAAGTGGATGATAATTATATCCTCTTAACGAGGAGACATGAAAAACGTTATGAACGAGAGAGAGTTGAGGCGGTAAAGCTAGTCGATATGATACTTCTCCAATTCTTTCAAGGATTTCAAACGGACCTATGAAACGAGGACTAAGCTTTCCTTTAATTCCAAATCTACGAACGCCACGCCAAGGTGATACCTTTAAAAATACGTGGTCACCAATTTTAAATTCGAGTGGTCGTCTATCTTGATCTGCATAGCTCTTTTGTCTGCTCTGAGCTTCTTTCAGTTTTTCTCGTGCCATATTGACTTTTTCGTTTGTAATCTGAACTAGTTCTGGCCCTTCAATAATCTTTTCTCCAACTTCATCCCAGCAGATCGGTGCGCGACATTTCCGACCATACAAAAGCTAAAAAGGTGCCATGCCAATACTTGCTTGCCAACTATTGTTGTAAGCGAACTCAACAAGGCATAGATATTCATCCCAGTTTCCAGACCATTCAAGTGCACATGCTCGGAGCATGTCTTCCAAGGTTTGGATCGTACGTTCTGACTGCCCATCTGTTTGTGGATGGAAAGCCGTACTAAACTTCAGTCGTGTCCCCCAAGCTGCCTGAAAACCTTTCCAAAATCGTGAGGTGAATCGTGGGTCTCTATCGGAAACAATAGAAGATGGTGTGCCATGGAGTCGAATAATTTCTTGAAGAAATATTTCGGATAACTTATTAACCGAAAATCCTTGCTGAATTGGTAGAAAATGTGCTGATTTTGACAATCTATCGATAACAACCCATACAACATCATTCTTCTTGAATGTCTTAGGCAAACCGGTAACAAAATCCATTGTGATCTCATCCCACTTCCATATGGGAATATCCAATGGCTGTAACAGACCGCTTGCTCGTTTGTGTTCAATTTTCACTTGTTGGCAAGTGAGGCATTTACTTACGTATCGAGCAACGTCTTCCTTCATACCATTCCACCAGAAGTTCTGTCTTAAATCTCTATACATCTTGGTAGATCCTGGGTGAATTGAAAATGGTGAGCTATGAGCTTCGGCTAACAATGACTCACGAAGGCTGGAGTCATCGGGTACACAAAGTCTTTTGCCGCACCAAATCACCCCCTGATGATCTATACTAAATTCAGATTGCTTACCCACCTCAAGATTTTGCACAATTGCCCAAAGTTCTCCATCTTGCTTTTGTGCATCTTTAATCCGTGATATGAGGTTAGGTTCAATCTGCATTCTAGCTAGATATCTATCAGATTTACTAACCTGAAGCCAAATGTTCATTCTTTCGAGATCCCTCCTAATATGAGGCTGAATTTGTAAGCAAGATATAGTCCCGGAATTCTTTCGGCTCAACGCGTCAGCTACAACATTGGCTTTGCCTGGATGATATTGAATATTTACGTCGTAATCTTTTAAAAGTTCTAACCACCTTCTTTGCCTCATATTTAGCTCCTTCTGCGTAAATATGTACTTGAGGCTCTTGTGGTCGGTAAAGATGTCACAACTCTCACCATACAGATAGTGTCGCCAAATCTTAAGTGCAAAGACGACTGCGGCTAATTCTAAATCATGTGTAGGGTAGTTAACTTCATAAGGCTTCAACTGACGGGAGGCATAAGCGATAACCTTCCCATGTTGCTTTAGCACACAACCTAATCCTTTCTTTGAGGCATCACTGTAGACTTGGTAACCTCCTGATCCAGAAGGGAGAGCGAGTATCGGGGAGGATACGAGTCGTTTCTTCAATTCTTCAAAGCTTTTCTCTTGTTCCTCATTCCATGAGTACTTCACCCCTTTCCTTAGGAGTTTTGTGAGTGGTAAAACAATTACCGAGAATCTTTCAACAAATCTTCGGTAATAGCCAGCAAGACCCAAGAAACTTCGTATTTCGGTAACAGAAGTGGGTCTTGGCCATTTTGTAATAGCCTCAACCTTTGTTGGGTCTACCATAATTCCCTCTGCTGATATGACATGACCTAGAAATGCCACTTGGCTAAGCCAAAAGTCACATTTGGAAAACTTAGCGTACAACTTCTCATGTCGCAAGGTTCCAAGTACTGTATGTAGATGTGCTTCATGCTCTTCGTGACTCTTAGAATACACTAGAATGTCATCGATAAAGACAATAACGAATTTGTCTAGGAATTTGTGAAATACGCGATTCATCAAATCCATAAAGACTGCGGTTGCATTAGTTAGCCTAAAGGGCATAACCAAAAATTCATAATGACCGTATCTAGTACGAAAGGCGGTCTTGGGAACATCATCATTCTTGATCTTTAGCTGATGATACCCGGACCTCAGGTCGATTTTTGAGAAGAACTGAGCCCCCTGAAATTGATCAAAGAGATCATCAATGCGAGGCAGAGGATACTGATTACGAATAGTAATCTTGTTCAACTCTCGATAGTCAATACATAAACGCATACTACCGTCTTTCTTCTTCACAACTAAGACTGGAGCACCCCAAGGTGAAACACTGGGTCTTATGAATCCTAGGTCTAACAATTCTTGCAATTGTTCCTTCAACTCCTTCAGTTCCATTGGGGCCATACGGTATGGAGCTTTAGAAATAGGTTCGGCACTAGGGATCAAGTCGATGGTGAATTCTACCTGACGGTCGGGTGGAAATCCCGGAAGTTCATCCGGAAATACATCAGGATATTCACGAACAACAGAGTAGTTATCGATACTCTTAACACTAGCAGAAGTATCCTTAATCAATGCTAGAAATCCAGCACAGCCGTTTGATATGAATTTTCGAGCTTTGAGAGCCGAGATAATTTTAAGAGATTTATGAGCTTGAATTCCCTGATATATAATATCAGGATGATGAAGATCACCGAAAATAACACGGCGAGAATGACAATCTATAGTTACACGATGTCTAGACAACCAATCTATTCCTAGAATAACATCAAAATCACACATATGTATTGGAAATAGATCGGCCTTACACACCATAGATTCAATACGAATCGGACAATCTTTATATACGGAAGTGATTACGGATGAATTTTCCATGGGAGTGGAAATGGTTAAAGTATGATTTAAGAGAGTTGGTCTTATCGGAAGGTACTTAGTAAATGAATGGGATACTAAAGAATGGGTCGCTCCTGTATCGAATAATCACATAGATACTACGTTCACCAAGCTGAAGGATTCCAGATACACTACCTGGGACATTAGCAGCTTCAGTTGCAGAAAGTGCGAAAACTCTTCCTCCAACATTGGGTTGGTTGTTCTTCTTAGTATCTTTCTTAGGACATTCCTTGATCATGTGTCCAGTTTGGCCACATCTAAAGCATGCTCCTGTACCTCGGTGACATACGCCTTGATGTCTCTTACCACAAGTATTACATAGAGGATATGTAATTTGATTCGGTTTTTGTTTTTGGAATTTAGAGATCCATATGTCTATATTATAGGTATTATGGGTCGTGGTATTCTCACGAATTTCTTCACCAGAGACTGGATTCATGTTATTACGTTCTGGATGACGAGTTTGTTGAATAACGACCTCAGCTGTTTGAGCAACCAGGTTTGGAAGCAACCCGGCAACAGCCTGGTTGATGGCATTAATTACGCTTGGATCAACTGGAGTCTCATTCGAAGAAGTGTTGTTACGTACAGGGTTAGTACGAGTACTCCTACGTAGCGGACGAGGAGGAGGCATATCTATACGAATAAACATAGGAATTAAACCAAATAAGAGATCAAGTTGAATCCTATCATAGATATCTACCCATTCCTCACAGGTTTTAATTACTATCTTCAAGTTTTCTACAGGAAAGAGCCTTTGCTCTGATACCATAGCTGTAACACCCCAACCCGGAATGGGCTGACGTGTCACAATAACAGTATCATAAACAAAAGTCATAATTCCATTTATTTATTTAACAAGGATACAATCATACGACAATTTAACTTAAGGTTAATATACAAGTGGCGACATTCAACTTGATTAACTAACATCTTCATTTTTATTCCTAGACTTTTATTCTTCTCTCTTTTCCCCGCCCAAAGTAACCTGCTGACCTGTAAATACAAAATTTATACGGAATGAGCCGAATGCTCAGTACGGAATTATAGGCTCAAAGAACAAATAACGCTTTATATGCAATGTTATTCGGAGGAAACTTATTGCGAAAATGATACGATGCAAGAACATAATTTCATAATCATAACATACGGATATACCCATGAGCAAACTGAAAACGTGACAATACACAGGTAGCTACTCCTGCATAATTATCACACGAGATGGCGAGTTGGCATACCCTCTATCCATCTCTTTAACTTAAATCCTAGGATCGATCCATACGCCTCCTAGTAGCTTTGTACCACACTTGTACCTAGGGACGCCGTGAACTAATCTCTCCGTCACAGATGGAGCACATGATGTTGATGCCGCAACAACATGCTCGTGGGACACTCCACGAGAAGCGATACTCAGGGTATCAGAGTACAATTGGACTTATTCATATAACTTATAAAACTTATTTTCATAACAAAACGGAACATATATTGGAACATGCGATAATGAGTACAACTAACATAATACTATCGCATGACATGAAAACTTAAATCAAATTATTTAGAATAGAATTCGAACGGACTGTCAAATGAATCGATAATCAAAGACGTGAGGAGTTTTAAAAGATATATTAATTTAGTGGTTTATAATAATTTGAATATGAAGCAATAAGGAGTGGGGTAAGGATCCGTACCTTAATAATTCCAAATTTATGCTATCTTGTGATAATATTTCAGATTTATACGGACAGAGTTTAGACTACTGATTAGTCTTTTAACCTAATTTAAATAACATGCACACAAACTAGGTTAGTAACTTAATACAGCCTTTACGATAACTCACGAGATCAAATTCTCACAACGAACGACAAAGTGCGATACTTCATCCATCGAATTAACGATGATCCGTCAAATTAATGACGAACGACAAAGTACAATACTTTATCCATCGAATTAACGATGATCCGTCAAATTAATGACGAACGACAAAGTATAACCCTAATGTGGGCAGCACTTAAACATCCATTGGATATATTGATCGATCGGACAATGAATCGTATCAGCGATTGAGTTATTACCCTGTTCTGCAGCAGCACCCCCCTACTAATTAGTGTTTAGTGTGTGTTATTGGTGATAAACAGAACATAACTCGGTGTATTTTGTGAATTTCTTCGTCGTTTTTGTGCCCAGAATCAAGTCCCAAGCTCCTGTATTTATAGGTGAATTTTGACTCTTAGGCGGCCCGCGTGAGAATTAATCTTAACTTGAGGCGGCCCGCGAGAGAACTTATTTTAGGTATAGGGTTGCCACGTGTGGGACTAGGCTAGCTGAGTCGACAGTTTTTAAAATCTCAACTTCTTCCGCAAGTTATTAGGATAATCGTTAACTAGGTTTTACCCCCCCTGAGTTTTAGGGGCCCTAATCCTGATTCTGAAAATTCTGAAAAATTTAGGGTTTGTACGAAATTACTTGGGTGTCTTAATTAGGGTTTCCTATGGGTTAATTTAATAAAATAATTAGGTCTTTTAATGAGGGTCGTTAAATTATTAGTTTATTATTCCTT
This sequence comes from Helianthus tuberosus, assembly GCA_030545235.1. Classification (NCBI taxonomy): domain Eukaryota; kingdom Viridiplantae; phylum Streptophyta; class Magnoliopsida; order Asterales; family Asteraceae; genus Helianthus; species Helianthus tuberosus. Next base: position 92,424,472 of record CM060439.1, on the reverse strand, counting down.
TATTTCTAGAATAATGATTTTAAATTTTCGGTTATTACATTGCCCCTTGTAATTGATCGAACAGATCATCGATCCTGGGCAAAGGATACCTATTCTTGATAGTGACCTTATTAAGCTCAAGGTAATCGATGCACAGACGCATCGACCCATCCTTCTTCTTGACAAATAGGATTGACGCTCCCCAAGGAGACGAACTAGGTCTAATAAAACCTTTGGCTAGAAAATCATCTAGCTGTGTCTTTAATTCCTTCATCTCTGTTGGTGCTAACCTATAAGGCGCTCTCGCAACAGGTGCTGCTCCGGGGATGATGTCAATTCTGAATTCTACTTACCTATCTGGTGGTAGACCAGGTAGTTCTTCTGGGAAAACTTTAGGGTACTCAAAAATGACTGGAATATCTTCAATCTTGGGTTTCTGCTCATTAACAGTTACTTGTGCCATATAAATGACACAACCCTTCTTCAAACATCTAGATGTCTTGAGCATAGACACTTGCTCAGGCAGTCCATATTGGGTATCTCCCTGAATGGTAATTGGCTCATCAGACGGAGTCTTGATCACCACTTGCTTCTTATTGCACACTATCTGGGCTTGGTTACGAGATAACCAATCCATGCCTATAACCACATCAAAACCGGCTAGCTACAAAGGAAGTAAGGACAATGGAAAGGAGTGGTTCCTAATGGATATAACACATCCGTCTAACACGGTTGATGCGGTTTCTAAGGTACCATCAGCTAATTCCACCTCATATTTCACGCTTAGGGTTTTAACAGGTAAATTCAGCAACTTACAAAACTTATTATCTACAAATGATTTATCAGCACCTGAATCAAACAACACTCTTGCATAGACATCATTTATGAGGAAGGTACCTGTGATTACGTTGTCGTCCTGGACGGCTTCTCGTGCATCCATTCGGAAGACCCTTGCATTGGTCTTCTTGACCTCTTCAGGCTTCTTGGCGTATTTAGGGCAATTGGTTTTAATGTGCCCTTTCTCATTGCAGTTGTAGCATGTGGCATCTTTAATCTTCTTGCAATCAACAGTCTTGTGTTCTTTAGATTTGCATAACCCACATGCAGGTGGTCCTGACTTAGACTTGGATTCAAGTCTGCATTTCCCAAAGTGGCGTTTTTGGCAAGTTTTGCACTTTGGCTTTTCCTCAGCTTGTTGGCTACCCTTGTTGGATCCAGACATCTTCCTGAAGTCAGTGTTACCTTTATGCTTCTTTTCAGATCTTCGTGAGTTATCATCCTCACGCTTTCTCTTGCCTTCTTCCGAATTCCTGAGCGATCTTAGCCTGACCGCGTCCAAGGTAAGAGACAGAGATAGATCAGCTGCTGATCTAAAAGTAGCAGGTCTGGACGCCTTAACACTGGATTTGATTTTTGGGGCTAAACCCCCAATGAAGCGAGCAATCCTTTTGGGTTCCGGGGTTACGAGATATGGAACCAGCCTAGACAGGGTATTGAAACTGGTGAGGTAAGCTTGACAATCTAAATTCTTCATTACCAACGATAAGAAATCTGATTCAATTCTTTCAACCTCATGCTGCGGGCAATAATTCTCCCTAATGAGAGCAACGAACTGATCCCATGACAAATTGTAGAGCGGGACCTTTCCAGCAGCTTGAATGAGAGACTTCCACCATGCTAGTGCCTCTCCCTTGAATGATTGGGATACATACTTCACTACATCCCTTTCAGCACATCCGCTGATGTCAACTACTGTGTCCATTTCATCTATCCAAGTCATACAATTAATTGCCCCTTTTTCCCCAGTGAAATCCCGGGGTTTGCATGAAACAAAGTACTTATAGGTACAGGACTTGGTACGTGGTTTATCATCAAACACTATCCTTTTAGATGGAACACTGTTTTGATTAGATGAATGTCGATCATCATCTTTCTTTGCCTCATCTTTCTTAGAGGGTGGCTTGCTGTGAGCCTCTGAATGAGTCTTAGGCTTGGAATGCGGTGCGGATAGGGTCCTACTTCGAGTCCCACTAGATTCATTATATTGCCGCTCTATAGCTTTTGTAACAGCATTATCTACTAATGCTTGCAGCTCCGCACCGGTCACATGTATCTTAGTATTTTCATGGTTTTCCACCGGATGACTGTTTACCTCTTCTGACCTAGTCATGTAGCTTTAATTGCTACATAAAGAAAATAAGGACAAGGTTTATTTAGAAGCCTAAACAGTACTATCGTTCTTGACGATTTATTAACCATGGTTTTAATAGCCATTTTAGTTAATTTGTTAAATATATAATTATTCAGGATCTTTATCATAATCCTAAATTATAAGTTAATAATAGCACAAAAGGCCTAGTCACGTAGACAAGTTTAGTTTATAAGCCTAGATTTTATGGAATCGAGGCATTAAGGTTTGAATCCAAGTTCATTACCTTTTCTTGACAGGGAGTTGTAGGCTACCACTGTCTTTAGTCCCAGAGGACATTAATTATAGCCCGTGGGCACTTCATCCTTATGCGATGATTATATAAGGGAAATTGGAATAACCCAATTTAAGGATGACTTATGTGTTTTTATCGAATCACATTTTGCCAAGAGTGTTAACATGTTTTCAGATGTTAACAAGGATTGGAATCTTTTGAATAGGTTTTACCATCTTGGCCATGTTTGCAACGACATATAGGCTAGGTTTTTTTTTCCTTTAAGATTCTTTTTAATATTTAACGCAGAACAATCCTAAATTGAGAGGTTAATATGGATCTGAACCTAATTATGGAACTACCATCTTGGCCCTGTCTTAAGATGACACATGGCTAGGTCTGGTCCCTTTTTAGATTTTTCCATTTTATTATAATGGTAGATCTTTTAGTAGGAATGTTATTTTATTTATTTCACATTTTATGTTTATGCACATAATTAATAAAATGAAAATTTAAACTAACCATTCCATTAAAAATTTAACAAGTACAATTTTGCCCTAAACGAGACTTCTACTAAAATAACATGCCCACGCAGGGGCTTAAACAAACAACATACCCACGCAGGGGTCAACAGAAAGACATGCCCACGTAGGGGCAGAATACAAAAAGACATACCCTCGCAGGGGTTAAACAAAAAAAAACACGCCCACGCAGGGGCTGGATTGAAAATAAGGAAATACAACCAACAATTTAAAGGATTCAATGGTCCTTCTTGCTTTTTCCTTTTATTAAACTCGCCAATCCCTTAAAGAATCCTTGGTTGTTTCTTCGGTCCTCACAGACTACCCTTTCCACTTGGCTCAATCTTTGGAGTATTTCTTCGTGCTCTGGTGGGGAAAACCGTGGCAGCTGCGGCTGTGGTTGTTGCTGATGCGGAGGTCGAAGAGGCGGTTGTTGTTGGTATCCATAAGCTGGGTATCCAACTCCCCAGGGAGCTTTGTAAGGTCCCTCAGGGTTGAGAGCATTGTAGTTCCAGGCTGCCAGATACGGGTCGACCTCAGCATAATTGAAGCTGGTGTGAGCCGGCTGCCCAAAGGGATTATACGCTGCTGAGCCAGCGTATGTAGGAATTGGGTTGTCAAAACCCAATGGTGGTGGCACGACAGGTGCAGAGCTCACTTCCGGGTTGGGGTTTGAAGGTCCCCCCATCTGCTGGTTTTCTTGGAGTAGCGGGTAGTGGCTGCCACTCGATGGTTGAGGGGTGCTGATATGCACTCCTCCTCGCACGGACAACCGTGCATTCGTTCTCCTTCGCCTCGGTGGCTCAGGAGGCTGCTGCTGAACTGGTGGTGGTGGTGGCGGGGTAACTGCCATAAATCGTGAATCCTCAGAAGGATCCTGCTGCTGCTGGTGAGGCGATGAATGATAAGAGAGTGTAAAATACCACTCAAACTGGTTGAATCTTGCTTGGAAGCTATCTGGACCACGGTAAGGTGATCCATGAAAAGATGACCCATCAGAAATTTCTATGGGATGTGTGGGGGTACCGGCCGGTGGTTCGGTAGGGTCGGTATCCTTATCCATATCCATGGCGTGATCTCCAGAAAAGTGATCTTCAGGTCCCAATGGGTTAACACCCACTGGTTCTTCGAGGTAGTTTGCCGGGTTGAACCGGCTTCGGAAGATATGTGACGGGTTATCAAAGGAGTGACGAGAGTTAGACCTCTGGAGAGGGATAAATGAAAGCTGTGGGTTTTCGGGCTCATTTTCTTATTGGGGTCCAAAGGAGTGAAGATAAGACGGTGATGAGCTTAACGAGACGGACCGCCTCGCTGGCTGCAGATGTGCCCTCCAGTCCCCCTGGGGACTTGTACGCATGTTGACGGGTGAGGTTCGTCTTTGGGACGGCCCGGCCTCCTGGTCGTGGCCTGCTACAGGTGCCTTTCCCTTTCTCCTAAAGAATCTTGGCGGCATATTTAAACCTGTCAACGTAAACAAAGATAACAACAAAGAAAAATATAAAAGACAAAAATAAAACAAAATCAGGATTTGTTCTATTTTCTTTGTCTAGACTCGAAAATTTGAGGAATGTGCAACTGTGTAACTGAGATTAAACACAAAAGGCTAGTGTTTAATTCACTCAGTGTTGGCTCTGATACCAACCTGTCACACCCCGATATTTCCACGTATTACCGGTGGGCCCGGTGGGGAGTATCGTGACGTAGTTGATATCATCATAGTCAAACAACACAATTTTAAATGCACAGCGGAAGAAAACGATAGATTTATTTCAACCAAATAAAACTGTAATATTAAGTATCACAATAATAGTTGAAACAGATCCACAGGTGGATCAAATAAAAAGGAAATTGTTCACAGACTTTAACATCCAGAGCTTGCGAGACTTGATTATTGATGCCTGGAGTATCCAGCCTATTACGTATAGTACCTGCACTTAGCCTTTTTGGAAAATACGTCAGTTTACACTGGTAAATACAACTTAACGGACTCATTTTGAAAAGAGTTTGAAAATTTGTTTGAATGCACTTAGGCCAAAATATCTTTTATAACTTGGGACAATTATTCCAAAAATAATCTTGTATACAGTTTTACTTATTTGTCGTCCATTAGGGCCGGTTTGTAAGGCCGGACAAGATTAACTGACACGCCACAGGTATAATGCCCACAAGGTTAATTCCTTTAAGTGGATTACCAGTTTTTACATAATGCAACTGTCAGGTGTACGCCTACACCCCGTGCTTAGGTCGTGGCCATTTCTTTGAATGATGCCAAGGATATCCGGGACATGGTCATTTAACCCCCAAAGGCCATACACCAAATAATACAGATTAAAACGAGTTATGTAAATACATTAATCACAATCCGATTTAAATGACTACATACCCGACCAAGCGGTATTATTATAATATCGTATCCCAAGCCCGTATAGGGAAAATAAGATAAGAGTATTTACCTGAGCAATGTATAAATCAAATACAGCAAGTGCATGTAGCTTTTACTGGGCTCCTAATCTGGAACGAAGGTTTTTAATAACCTATTAGAATCCTAACGGGTCTTTAATTAAGCTTAGACTTAGACCGGTTAGTTTTCAAAAGGAATATACGGTTCAAATGCATGATAAAGCGAAGACCGGTTTAGAATGTGGCTTTGACCCGACAAGCTTGTATGCTTGTTTAATATGGGTAACTTAAACACATCCTGGATTTGAGACATAAACGGTATGGTTTGACCCGTTTCGGCTAATATATGCAAACTAGTTACATAAGTCGATCCGAACGCGAAAAGTGCGTAACGAGTAACCAAATGAGTCATATGCAAGTTTCCTAAGTTAACATGCCTTAAATATGTTGTGACATCAGTAGGATATCTTCTATTATGCCCCAAATGAATTTAAACTCAAATTATTCCCTGTAGGGGTATTTTTGGTCATTTAAAAGGTTATAAAAGAGTTTAAATAATAATCTGAGTTACAGGTCTGATGTAATCAGTAAAAATACTTAACTTAATAAGTTATATTAGTAGGGTATGACCTATATGTGAAATTTATCATTTAAAACCAAACTATGCACCTTAGGGGCATTTTGGTAATTTCACTTAGGCTTAAAAGGTCAAAACTAGAAATCTGAGTTTAAAACTTTTGCTTACTATAAAAATATAAAAATTTACTGAGATTATCAGTAGGCATCAAACCTTATATGTTTAAAATAGTTTTAATACATACTATGCGTTAAAACGCTCAAAAGGGCGATTTGGAGCCATTTCCGGGTTTTCAAAGGAAAGCTGATATTTTTATTATTCCAGAAGGCTCAAAATATTTTATTTATCATATAAAATCAGTAGCAAAAGGTTTGGGGTCAAAAGGATTTGTAAAACTCATTTTATAGCCCAAAAGGGCAAAACCGGCAATTACCGAATCAAGCTTAGAATTCTATGTTATGCTCAGCCTAAAAATAAATAAAAATCTTTAAAAATCCCAAAATATTATTTTATATCAGTGGGTAAAAAGTTTGGTATAAAAAATCGGGTTTAGATAGGCTATACGCTAATTACACCGTTTAATTACTAAAAAGCTTCTCTTTTACGCTAATGAGCATAACTCCTAATCTAGACCTCAAACTGATGTCAAATTTTAGGGATAAGTTTATAAATCAGTAGTGAAGGTTTCTATTCTTTTACTTTTTCAAAATTCACGTTTTAAGGTCATATGGGCATAATAGTCAACATATAAGCAATTAACGGAAACATGCATATGAATCGGATAACTATTGAACCACGTTATATAATCACAGAGGGTTATACTAACATGAAACTTGTAACATTCCTATTTTTATATAAGAATTATAGGTTTGATTAAATTTATTAACCACTAGTAACTAGTAACTAGTTTTATTTTTAATATAATTATTCGACCCAAATAGTTTTAAAAACTATTTTATATATAGTTGGTTGAAATATTATACTAATAAATTGGCCCGAATATGGGTAACCTTTCTAAATAAAAGTATATAAAAACTTATATTATTAGACGGGTAGATTACGGGTAAGTTAAATGTTAGAAATATAAAGTAACTAGACAGGCCTACGAACCGTTTAATAATTAAATTATAAAAATACATTATATTTGAACCTATTCTGTTTTTAAAGAAAGTTGGTTCAAAATGTAGACAAAAATATTCTCGTTCTAAAGACATGTTCATTATTTTATAAAATATCATATTTTAAAAGTTATACGTGCCAAATAAGTGAAGCAGGTGAATTAATTATAAGAATAAAATAAATATAAAATTTAACATTTGAATTGAGATTTGTATACATGTGATCGAGATTTAGAAAGAATAAAATAATACAAACTAAATTGAAATTTAGTGTATACGTGTAGTATGTATATTTCCAAACATTTAAAGGTTGAACATGTGTCCCATATCAACTTTCATATCTTATTTCAAAATTGTCTACGTGTCTATTGATTTCGAAGTATATGCATGGTATTGTCTACGTGTTCTAAAATTAGGACAGTTAAAAATTTGCTTAGAATATCTTTCCACTATAAATAAGAAAGCATGACATACAAAAATTGTTCATTCTCTTGTCTCACACAGACCTTCTCCCACTCTATTCATATATATTTTATTTATTATTTTCCCCCAGAATAATAATAAAGCCCTATCCCGTTTTAAGTGTTTTAATTCCCGATCACCGCTACCCTTTCCGATTGATCTGAGCCTCATAACATATGTCAGGGCTCTGCCCGGCTAAGTTGTTAAGATTCGGTCTCGGGACATCGGGACAAGGTTGAATTACGGGTACTATACTTAACACGACTACATTATATATTTTTAAATAGCCCAGAAATTATACCCAATATTCTACCAGGAGACTTTCTAGTTGAACCCTAAAGTTACAAAGTGGGTCCATTCTTTTTTCTCACTATTTTATTCCCTTTTTCCTTGTGATATAATTTTATTCAAAAAGATCCCAAATTAATCCGTAAGTAAAAACCTGGACCCCTGAAACCCCAATCCATATCAAGAATCAAGAAAATCAGATATGTGGTCTTCAGGGGGGCCGCGTAAAGATAAGCTGAGGCTTACGTGGGTCGCGTCAACCTTCAGTTTGACCGGATAAGCATCCGGATCCACGTATCATCACACGTGTCGCGACTACCGGTGACTCAGCAACTTTCGATATAATCCACACTCCCACGCGGGCCGCGTAAAGGTTGGCTGGAAGTTCACGCGGGCCGCGACAGGCCTGAATTTCAACTATAAATAGCCTAGCTCAGGGACTTTCATTCTGTGTCGACGAAAACTTTCAAAAACGAAAGTATTATGCTCTGAAGTAGAAATTACAATTAATATAGCGAGGCGCTGCTACGATACCGGGTATTAACTTGATCGCTGCTAAGATTCAATGTCCGATCGATTGAAACTATCCGACTGGATGTTTAAGTACTATCCTTTGTCATTAGTCGTGATTCCGACAGGATGTTTGAGTACCACCTGCACTCGGGGAATACTCTGTCATTCGTTGTGAATCCGATGGATGTTTAAGTGATTGCATTTTGTCATTCGTTATGAGAGTTTAATCTCGTGAGTTATCGTAAATGCTGTATTAGTTACTTACCTAGTTCATGTGCACTAGGTTACAAAACTAATCAATAGGCTAAGCTCTGCCCGTATAAATCTGCATGCTTATAATGTGAGTCATTCTCTTTTTATCAAATTACTTTCAAAATCATGTTTATTTTCAAGGTTATAATTACAGGGATTAAGTCTTTGTAATCACCAAATTACAGCCGGTATGTGGGGTTTTGTATACATTACTTGATAACCGTCACTATTGGACAACGGGTTAGCCAATGAGTGATATGACCATAGTCACAGACACCATCGGGCTAAGAGGCTACCGATGTATGTTCGAGTGACAAATACTGTGGGTAGTTGGTTGATATCAGGAAACATTGTAATCGCTCTTAATACTGTAAATTATAACAAACGCGTCGTTTTATTAAAATGAATGAACTCACCAGTATTTCCTGCTGACAAAACCTTTTTAAAACGCGTTTCAGGTAATTCCAGTAAGATTGGAGTAAGAGATGGATACGGCACTGAAAGGCTTCAAGAAGTGGCTTATTTTATTAATTAAATCAAATTAAGAAATATTGTTTTATGTAATTGGGTTTATCCCTTATTAAAGCTACCTTTGTAAAACATGGGTTTATTCCATCTATTTAATAAATAAAATCCGGTGTTTTCTAAACTCTGATCTTTTTCCTAACTCACGGTCCTGATGAAATTTCCGCTGCAATATTTTTCAAAATAATCACCGGTACCACTTGGCTGTTCGCGGCTCCCGATTCCGTCCAGGGTGGGTCGGGGGTCGTGACAGAAGGTGGTATCAGAGCCACTGATTTAAGCCAATAGGTGTTGTGATAATAATACCTAAAGAGTTAGGAGATTGCTATTAACTGGTAGCACACATGATAGCATTTAGACTTGAACTTAAGAAAAGATGCCTTAGTATAAGCTTCGAGATAATCTAAGTACTTGTGTAAATAAAGTATGATGGATTTTGGTATGCCGTAAGAATGACGATTAGAACATTGCAGGCAATAGCACTTAATTGCTATTAATTCTTGCTTATTGATATTACTTGGTCTAGAATAAGATATGTTACGGGAATACAAATTTCCCTAATTCTGGATAAAAGCCTAATAAAAGAGGCACTTTTAAAAATACTATTTATGGGAAATATAAATTTTTCTCCGACAAGACTGGGTATGGTGTAGCAGACTCTCCAGCTTGTCCGGATATAGTGGGGTTACCTCTCCGGCGAGAACCGGATAAAACGGGGTATATAATATGTCAAACAAGTGACAAGATTTCCCTAAATAGTATCTTGACCTGATATCTGAATTGTTTTTGGAAATATGAATCTGTTAAATACATTGACCGTATAGAGGGTATGTATATTACAGCATGTGAAATAGATAATTAAATAGATATGTATATCTATATGGAATTCCAAAAGTCAATTAAGAATAAAACACAAGCATATGTGTCAATAATAAATTTAGATTTCTTTATCAGAAATCTCTTGCATATGTCTATAATTCTGATATCAAACATTATTTCGTTTGATCATCTACCTCGTAACTCGAGCGACAATAATAACAATAGAAACCCATTAAGTTGGGATACCATCAAAAGTATAAGAATTTCCAAATGCGTTACCATAAACTATTAACGAAAGTAAGAAGCATGTAAAGTTGTGCTAGTGCATAAGAAAACACATGAAACTTAAATTATACGTCGACAGACGTCGAAGTATATCACACACGACTTTCAAGGCAAGACCTTTGGAAAATATGATTAGGCATGACAATAACAATGCTCATCCCAGCAGTGGGAGAACTACTAATCATTGAGGTAAAGAATTTATATATATATATATATATATATATATATATATAAATTTAATTGATTATATATGGAAACTTACATAAGTAATTACCTAATTTACAATATAGTATTACTATATTTAAAAAAAAATTCTTGTTAAACCATTGAGGTGAAGAATTTATATTTTTATATATATATGTATAAAATTATGTTTGAGGTATACTCTCATTTAAGTCTATGTTTAGTTATTTATTATTGGTAATTAATATTAGTTTTATTATTAGTAATAATATATTAAATAGTAGTAGTGTTAGTATTATTTTTAGGTACTAGGGTTATTGTCAGGGGCAGGTATTGGATAGCCTAGCCTTAGTTAGGCATGTACTGATCACCTATGCTTAAACAAGGCAGCACTAACCAATATCCAACCATGATAATGACTAGTTAATCTATATAAATTAAGTCATCATACTTATTTAGTAAATTTTAATTATATGTAAAAATATTTTTATATATATATAAATATATATATATATATATATATATATATATATATATATATATATATATATATACTTTGTACTGTAAGGAGAAGACATATTTTCATAAAACAATACAAGAATTAGAGGGACGAATAAAATTATCTAAATAACTGTCTAAGTATTCATGGACAAGACATTTTATACTTATAAGTAATTGTTTATCTTATATTTCACAACTATTAAATACTTATAGAAGTATTATGTATCAAGATCGACAAAAGAGTTATGCAGATCAGAGACGTAAACCCTAGAGTTTTTATTAAAAGCTTTAAGTTGATTACACGGTGAATTTGTTCGATCTCCATAATTATTGAACTATTTCAATCATTACGACACCTTGCGATATCGGTATAAACTTATAACTTGGGCTAATCACAATCATTCGAATAATTCAAAACCACATCTGTCTTTCAACTCATCATAACTAACTCTATTATCTTTTCGTGTATCCTTGCAATTCACTCATCTCAGCACATTGATTTTCTCATATCATAATTCAATATTTGACAAATCATTTTCATGCTTTTATTTCATTTGGAACCTGTCAATTCTAAGTCTTCCTCAGTTGCCAATCGAAGTAAGCTTTCTTTTGAACAAAAAAATTATTGATTTTAAAAGTCCTTCACATTCATTTTTCTTTTGGCTTGAACCTAGTCACCTTGGAAATTATATCATTTTATCTCATCCGTTTGTCATCGATTTCTTGAACTAATTCAGTTGAACCATTGAATCCTACTTATTGTACAACTCGTATTCACAAAATTAGATATTTTAATTCTGTGTCATCTACCTTAATATTGTTTTTATTGACTAAAATATGACATAAGTCTAAAAGAAATATCATAACCCAAATCTCGAGGACCAGATTTAAAACAAGGTGGGGAGGATGTAACATTCCTATTTTTATATAAGAATTATAGGTTTGATTAAATTTATTAACCACTAGTAACTAGTAACTAGTTTTATTTTTAATATAATTATTCGACCCAAATAGTTTTAAAAACTATTTTATATATAAAGTTGGTTGAAATATTATACTAATAAATTGGCCCGAATATGGGTAACCTTTCTAAATAAAAGTATATAAAAACTTATATTATTAGACGGGTAGATTACGGGTAAGTTAAATGTTAGAAATATAAAGTAACTAGACAGGCCTACGAACCGTTTAATAATTAAATTATAAAAATACATTATATTTGAACCTATTCTGTTTTTAATGAAATTTGGTTCAAAATGTAGACAAAAATATTCTCGTTCTAAAGACATATTCATTATTTTATAAAATATCATATTTTAAAAGTTATACGTGCCAAATAAGTGAAGCAGGTGAATTAATTATAAGAATAAAATAAATATAAAATTTAACATTTGAATTGAGATTTGTATACATGTGATCGAGATTTAGAAAGAATAAAATAATAAAAACTAAATTGAAATTTAGTGTATACGTGTAGTATGTATATTTCCAAACATTTAAAGGTTGAACATGTGTCCCATATCAACTTTCATATCCTATTTCAAAATTGTCTACGTGTCTATTGATTTCGAAGTATATGCACGGTATTGTCTACGTGTTCTAAAATTAGGACAATTGAAAATTTGCTTAGAATATCTTTCCACTATAAATAAGAAAGCATGACATACAAAAATTGTTCATTCTCTTGTCTCACACAGACCTTCTCTCACTCTATTCATATATATTTTATTTATTATTTTCCCCCATAATAATAATAAAGCCCTATCCCGTTTTAAGAGTTTTAATTCCCGATCACCGCTACCCTTTCCGATTGATCTGAGCCTCATAACATATGTCAGGGCTCTGCCCGGCTAAGTTGGTAAGATTCGGTCTCGGGACATCGGGACAAGGTTGAATTAGGGGTACTATACTTAACACGACTACATTATATATTTTTAAATAGCCCAGAAATTATACCCAATATTCTACCAGGAGACTTTCTAGTTGAACCCTAAAGTTACAAAGTGGGCCCATTTTCTTTTCTCACTATTTTATTCCCTTTTTCCTTGTGATATAATTTTATTCAAAAAGATCCCAAATTAATCCGTAAGTAAAAACCCGGACCCCTGAAACCCCAATCCATATCAAGAATCAAGAAAATCAGATATGTGGTCTTCAGGCGGGCCGCGTAAAGATAAGCCGAGGCTTACGCGGGTCGCGTCAACCTTCAGTTTGACCGGATAAGCATCCGGATCCACGTATCATCACACGTGTCGCGACTACCGGTGACTCAGCAACTTTTGATATAATCCACACTCCCACGCGGGCCGCGTAAAGGTTGGCTGGGAGTTCACGCGGGCCGCGACAGGCCTGAATTTCAACTATAAATAGCCTAGCTCAGGGACTTTCATTCTGTGTCGACGAAAACTTTCAAAAACGAAAGTATTATGCTCTGAAGTAGAAATTACAATTAATATACCGGGTATTAACTTGATCGCTGCTACGATACCGGGTATTAACTTGATCGCTGCTACGATTCAATGTCCGATCGATTGAAACTATCCGACTGGATGTTTAAGTACTATCCTTTATCATTAGTCGTGATTCCGACAGGATGTTTGAGTACCACCTGCACTCAGGGAATACTCTGTCATTAGTTGTGAATCCGATGGATGTTTAAGTGATTGCACTTTGTCATTCGTTGTGAGAGTTTAATCTCGTGAGTTATCGTAAATGCTGTATTAGTTACTTACCTAGTTCATGTGCACTAGGTTACAAAACTAATCAATAGGCTAAGCTCTGCCCGTATAAATCTGCATGCTTATAATGTGAGTCATTCTCTTTTTATCAAATTACTTTCAAAATCATGTTTATTTTCAAGGTTATAATTACAGGGATTAAGTCTTTGTAATCACCAAATTACAGCCGGTATGTTGGGTTTTGTATACATTACTTGATAACCGTCACTATTGGACAACGGGTTAGCCAATGAGTGATATGACCATAGTCACAGACACCATCGGGCTAAGAGGCTACCGATGTATGTTCGAGTGACAAATACTGTGGGTAGTTGGTTGATATCAGGAAACATTGTAATCGCTCTTAATACTGTAAATTATAACAAACGCGTCGTTTTATTAAAATGAATGAACTCACCAGTATTTCCTGCTGACAAAACCTTTTTAAAACGCGTTTCAGGTAATTCCAGTAAGATTGGAGTACGAGATGGATACGGCACTGAAAGGCTTCAAGAAGTGGCTTATTTTATTAATTAAATCAAATTAAGAAATATTGTTTTATGTAATTGGGTTTATCCCTTATTAAAGCTACCTTTGTAAAACATGGGTTTATTCCATCTATTTAATAAATAAAATCCGGTGTTTTCTAAACTCTGATCTTTTTCCTAACTCACGGTCCTGATGAAATTTCCGCTGCAATATTTTTCAAAATAATCACCGGTACCACTTGGCTGTTCGCGGCTCCCGATTCCGTCCAGGGTGGGTCGGGGGTCGTGACAAAACCTGGTCCAAAAATGGCTCTAAGGCATTTCTAAAACATGCTTAAACGGGTCAGAACTGGAAGTCAAAGCAAAAGTCAAATTATGCGACTTTCGGTTCCGAACCTAAACTGAAAATTGTCGGGTTGAACATGTTTAGACATGTTCTTACATTAATTACCAAGTTATATTAATGATAAAACAGGTTGCATGTCTTCTACATTGCTAATTATGTGTTAATTTGAAATTAAGCTTTCTGTTGACTTTTTAAGATCAAGTTTGACCCGACAATTGACCTAGTTAGAGTGGGAATCAGAGGGTGCCCTTTTAAGGGTTTATTACCCACATAATTACCAACCTATAGGTACTTTTAATTCGAGATTTGACTGAATAATTATTGATTAATCTCGAAGTCAAACCTTAATTATGACGGTTTGACTTTAAGCTAATTAACTAAGCTAAACTGAATTAAGGAGGATTAAGGACACTTACAAAGGTCCTAAGTATGATTTGGAACTTAAAGGAACTTGCTTGCTGACCAGGGGAGCTCCAGAGACCAGCTTGAAGTGAGTTGCAAATGAACAAAGAATGTTGCAACAAGAGGTCTCTTTATATAGTGAACTAAATGCCACAAGATGACCCCAACTAAGTCTATAAATGTTGCAAGATGATCCCAGGTGTCCCTATGATGCCAAAAACCAGTTTTCAAGTCCCTGATTTCGAAAACCACTTATGTAAGGCGGTGCAACAGGCTGAACAGGCAGCTGTCCATTTTCTGCTGCCAGCGACGGTCTTACGGACCATAAGCCTTAAGCCTTGCGGACCGTAAGAGTCACTTACGGACCGTAAGCTCTTGTCTTTGCGGTCCATAACCGACTCTCCTCTGATGTGCCCAGATACACCTCTTGCGGACCGTAAGCCTAAGCGGATACGGTCCGTATCCGATTGTCAGATTTCGAAAATTTGTCCATTTCTCATGTTTTGACCATGCAAACTTTTCAAGCTCGAATCTTGTGTCATTTTCCTTGTAGAGGGGACCATGTATCAGACTTGCATGCCTTTGCATGTGATTCCATGCATGATAAAGTTCTTGGATGTATCGCGAATTCTTTTAAATGGACTTTGTGGCATTTTTATTTACAAGATCAATTCCTTAGCAATATAATTCATCTTTTATTTAAATATCCATATTTGAAGTAGTTCTTAGATGTTTATAAATTATTCCAAGGCTTGGATCTTTTATCAAAAAGGTCACTCAGAGGTATTTTAATAACATGTTGACGCTTTTAAATCCTACCGCACATCTTTCAACTTGATCTGGATTTTTGTAACACGATTGCCTTATATGACACGTGTCTTTATTTTATTGGGCAAGAATTTACGAGGTGTTACATGGAATCATCTTGGCTTCATCTGCAGTCAAAACAAATGCTCTAGCATTTTTAGTATTCTTGTTGTTTGTAGTTGGAGCTAATTTTGGGCAATTAGGCTTGATATGACCTTGTTCTCCGCAGTTGTAACATATCCTGTTGTTAGCTTTCTTCCTGCAGTCTTCTTCCTTGTGTCCTGATATTTTGCAAAAGTTACAGTATATGGAGCATCTTCCTGAATGCTTTCTTTTGCAATTCTTACAGTAAGGTGTAGAGGTAGAACCTATATTTTTCCCACGATTAAAATTTCCAGAACGAAATTCTTGTGTGAGCTTCTGGGTTAGGTTCCTCCTTTGATCTTCTTCTCGGGTACGGACTAATTCATCTGTCAAGGTATTTGCTAGTTCTACAGCTTCTTCTATGGTTTGAGGTCTAGCTGCCTTGACTACGTGTCTAATCTCCCCAATTAATCCCCAGATATAACGGGAGATCAATACTGGTTCAGGTGAAGCAAGAGTTGGCACTATTCTAGCATATTCAAAGAATAATTTAGTGTATCCCTTACTATCCACACCAGTCATCCTATGGTTTAGGAATTTGTTTGCTATCTGTTCCTTCTCATTGGGTGGGCAGAATTTTCTTTCTACCTTGTCCTTAAATTCCTCCCATTCCATATTGTAAGTTCTATCACTTCCTCTTGATTGGAAGATAGTGTTCCACCATTCTAGTGCTGAATTCTTAAACAGATTAGAAGCAAACAATATCTTATCTTCTTCAGCACACTTGCTTATTCTTAAGACTGCCTCAGTTTTCTATATCCAGCGTAGGGTTGCAATGGCCCCTTCATTGCCTGAGAATTCCATTGATTTACAAGACTAGAATTCTTTATAAGAACAACCGTAAGACACGATTCTTCTCCTTTTGGGAATGGGCAATTGAAGTATAGGTCCATTGTTTACACTGTTTTCGGGTTCGATTGGTCGCTTACTGCTATGCTTACTTTTATTATTCGCTTCTTGAATCGTTTGAATAATAAATGGCATTGCATCTATGATTCCTTGTGCCACTATATGTTGAACGGCACTATTATCCATTTGGTTTCCATTGTTATTGATGCTTGGATTCTCATTAACCACGTTAATGTTACTCTGGTTATCATTGTTAAGATTTCCTTGATTTCCTTCGTCGGCCATCTGAATTTTAAACATTTACCAATCATTAATAGAATAATTAAATAGTTTAGGTTACAACCACATAATACACATATTGGTCAAAAACGTCGTGCATTGCGACTTTACTCTTTATGATATAGTATGCGTCAAATACACACTAAAACAGAAATTAAAAATTACAATACTACTATGCTTCGTTAACCACAGAGTGGTCTATACTACGATAGATTTATTATTATTACACATATTTTATTTATTATTATTATTGTTACCAACTTCACCATCTCTTTCATGGATATGGATTTCCCCCGAAATCCATCGAGCGCTCATCGTATTTCCATACGAGTTGCTCTCCTACATACCTCATCCTCTCGCTACTTTCTATGATTTCTTCTCCAAAATTTCAGAGTTCTTGCAAATTCTCTGCACTCATTGGGGGTGCAGGTACTGGTATTGGCTCTGGGTACTAAGGTACTGGATTCTCCTGAGGGTATGGATTCTCCAAAATCTCCCTAATGTATTCATCGTTGTCAAAATAGGGATCTAGTGGGTCCAAACCTGGATATGCTGCTAAGTTCGGCAAGGTTTCTTCGTTTAAGTAATAGCGTGGCACATAATCCCTAAGATCATCAAACCAGGGATCATAATTTGGATCTAGTGGATTAGGGGCTGGTATCCTAGGTATCTCCTCAGGTTAAAATCATGCATTTCTACCTCCATCGGTTGACTGGGAATCAAAGGTAAGGGTTGTGGGGCTACTAGTTCTTCCAGACTTGGGTCAGCAGCAGTTGTAGCTAGGATATGGAAAATGGCTAGGCTTCTATTAAGCATATCCAGTGTATGGGCATCTGTCTTTCGCTTAGCAGCTGCTAGAACTCTTTGCTGTTGCAACTTTCGCATTCTTTTCCTACGTGCAAATGCTTCCTTACTGAACCATCCTCTTTTCTTATGAGGGAATGGCTCCTCCGACTGAGCTTTAAAGGCAAACATCCCTTCTTCCTGATCAGCAAAATACCCAGAAAGGGCATGCTGTGAAGAGGTACCTTCACTCCTATGTGAATCAGACAACTGACGACACATGTCTGAGGGTCCTTGATCACTCATACTGTAAACTAACAAATAGTCAAATAACACAAAACACATAATCACATAAATTATTTCCTAACACAAAATTTAGATTTTAAGTGTCAGCAGAACACTTCTTTGGCTTAGACCAGTGGCTAGGCTCTGATACCACCTTCTGTCGCAACCCCCGATCCCTTATCTGTCCCGGGAACGGGCGGACGCGAACTCAGAATTTTGATGGTATCAGTTGATT
This sequence comes from Helianthus tuberosus, assembly GCA_030545235.1. NCBI lineage: Eukaryota > Viridiplantae > Streptophyta > Magnoliopsida > Asterales > Asteraceae > Helianthus > Helianthus tuberosus. The sequence goes on along the minus strand of CM060439.1, from coordinate 92,406,291 downwards.
AATTTGGCAGCGGAAATTACATCAGGACCATAGTTAGGAAATGTTTATCAGAGTAAAACCACCACATTTAATATTAATAATCACATGGGTAAAACCCAAGTTTCTTATTACAATACGTTTATAGGGATAAACCCTATTTTATTGAATTTAAAACATCGTCTTTTAGGTAACTTTTATAGCCACATTTTTCCCAAGCCTTCAGTGCTCTCCAGCTGGCTTTTTACTAATTGGCTGTCACATTGTGTTACCTGAAACGCGTTTTAAAAACATTTGTCAGTGGAAAATACTGGTGAGTGAATCCCAGTTTAATCAAGAAACATTTTATCAATTAAAACAGTATTGAGAGCGATCACATTGTTTATTTCTACACAATTACTCATTCAGTATTGTCAATCCTGACTGGTGGGTCATATTACACATTGGCTAACTCGTTGTCCAATGGTAACGTGTTGTCGTCCCGACTTACTACTCACAGTGTAGTAAATTTTGTATACAAAACCCCAACATACCGGCAGTAATTGAAGAACTACAAAGACTCAATCACCGCTTAATCATATTGTAAAACATTTAAGATTTTGTAAAACATTACCAAAAAGGTTAACAAAAAGAGGATAAACTCACATTGCTAACTTAGACTTCGCGTAAGGGTTTCCTGGGATTAATCTATAATTTACACAAATGTATATAGATTAGTATAATAACCCTTTGAAAATATTAATGATACCCTCCCCGAGACGACATTCCAACAACTACGTCGGGCAGAACCACGACAGTTGTTACGGAACCCTAAATCAATCGGGCAGCGTATCTAATACGAAACTGGGGTTATAGTACTTACAACGGGGCAGAACCTCGCTAATTAGGGGGTATTATACTTGGAAATTATGCCTATAATGTGAGAATTCGAGATACAAAAAGTGAAAGAACGAATTGAGTTGAAGCCCGAGGCCTCCTTTATATAGTGCCTGATTCTCGTTCTCACGCGGCCCGCGTAGATATACGCAGGGGCTTACGCGGCCCGCGTACTAGCCCGGGTAGGGCATAGGGTGTCCGGGTCATGGGGTAGGTCCAACACGCGAACACACACGTGTCCTCACCGGAGCCCGCCTGCTCAATAAGTTGACGCGGCCCGCGTAAGGGTTAAGGATCCTTTACGCGGCCCGCCTAAACTTAAAAATCAGATTTTTTATTTTATTTTTAATGCTATACTGTATTTCGGGCTCGGTTTTCACATATGGGGTGTATTTAAAGACATATTGGGACAATTTAAAATATACTAGGGTGTCGGAAATATTATGAGGGTGTCGGTTGTATTGAGGATTGTTACAACTTGGGGTGTTCCCACTAAGACTGATGAATCTGGTGCTATTATTCTAGATTATGCTTGTGATAAAAATGACAATGTTGAAAATGCTGAAAATGTTTGAAAGAGAAGATCATTCCTATTGCAAAGAAGTTTGAAAGAGGAATTATTCTAGTGCTATTATTCTAGATTATGCTCGTGACCCTCACACCAAGCGCACCGTCAAATCAGTAATTTGGCCAGCTACCGACAAAGAGAAGATCATTCCTATTGCAAAGAAGTTTGAAAGAGGAATTCTGAGAAACTTCAAGTTCTGGGCCTATGATCCTAAAATGGCCGAAGCTGCCATTGTCACTGAAGAGCAATCCATCAGGATCCCAAATTCATATGATCTGATGAGTTTTCATGAAGAAGATATCATGGTTCTTACAAATCACCAAATCCAGACCAACGAGAAGTATGAAGAATGTGCGAAGGCCTGGACAAGCGCTGCTACCAATATACTAAACCATCACTTGTTTGCTCCAGATCAAGATGAAGGTGGTCCTGAGGTCTGATGCAGATACTAATCCAGTAAACCTAGGGGGAGATTGTTAGGCCCTTGAAGGTTTATAGATAAGTAGCTGAGTGGATTACAAGGAATTTTGGGTTAATGATGTAATTTGGGCTTTTTGGGTAAGTTGGGCCTAGGGTTAGGGAGCCTCCTCCCTAGCCAGTTACTATAAATAAAATGTTATGTCATAGGTGCATGGTTGATGACTTGTGCAAATCTTGTATTAGACAATAGTTGATTGTATGCAAGATTGAAGCTTTTGAATACAAGAATCCTTCTTTCATCTCTTTTATTTCTTTACAACTTGTTTGTATGTTTCCGTCACCTTACAAGTTGTGCGATATCATTGTGATCTCGGTTTCGGGACTTACAATGTGTTTCAAGAAAACTGTCTACCTTTCTGATTTTAAAGCGTTGGGGTTTCATGAGAAGTTTAATGCGCTCGGCTGGGAAGCGATAGTTGACTTCAAGGGCAATGCGAAGGGGGAGATTTATGTTAAGAGCATCATGGAATGGCTAAGTACCTTGAAGAAGCACGATGGAAACAATCCACCCAAGACGGTGAGTCTTTCAGGAGTAGTAAATGGTAAGACGGCTACGTTGTCCCTCACCACCTTGAGGCAACTAGCCAAGTTTGATTCAAAGCCAAACGGGTTCTACAAGTATGTGAAAGAAGATAATTATTTTAATACGTCGAAGAATGTGAAGGCAGAAAACGCTTTGATTTCTGAACTGTTTATCGTGGAAAAAGGGATTGCAATGAAGAAGGAGAATCTAAAGCCATTAGTAAGGGTACTGCTGAGTTTTGTGATCACGAACGTGGCTCCTTGAATGGGGGATAAAAATCGGTAAGGAGTTGGGAGCTCTTAGTTCTGTATGCAATCATGACTGGTGAATTGCATCTCTCATTCCGGCAGATGGTTATGATGCATGTTTGGCAAAGCAGGAATATGAAACTCAAGAAGTTGGTTCATCATGCAAGATTGTTGAGTGCATTGTTGGAAAAATAGGGGGTGCTCCGACTGGAGGAGTATTCCTACAGTAAGCCGCTTACTATGTTTCAGTTGAGGATATGTGCAAAAATGAGTGAATCAACTATAAGAAAACCAAGTTGTGGCATAAAATCAAATATGGAGATAAGGGGAAAGTGAAGGTGTTGCAGTGGGGGAAACAAAAACCTCAACATGGCGAGATGGACGATCAGGACTCCAGTGATAAGGAGTTGATGCGACGAAAAAGAGAAGCCGAGATAGTGACGGGTGAAGGGTGAAGGGTCGAGTCGACAGGTGGAAGAGCCGAGGCAGTCGGCATATTCGTGGGATGTTTTCAACGATGATATGCAAGCACGGGTGGAGAGTATGCGTCCACCCGAATATGCTACATGGGGGACGTTCCAAAAGTCAATATACGACCAAGGCTCGAGGCAGGACGTAGAACGAGAGCGTCAGCATAGGGAATTAATGGCACATAACCGGGCGATGCACATAAGTAATGAAATGAATTTGAACATGTGGGCTTATGATGAAAACCAATTGAGGCGACACAACGATTATTATATGGGGTGCCTTTTGTGCAAAATCCACCTTTTGTGGATTACAGTCAACAGTCGCCATTTCAGCCCGGTATGGTGCGACATCCTACGCCTCAAGTGCACGACTCTATGTGGTTGCCGAGAGAATACTTTGAGCCACACTTTCAGAGTTCATACCCGTATCACCTGTCACCGTACGAGTATCTGTCTCAGCGGCAGCATCAACAGGAGCCATAGTCGTCGTCGCAACAGCAGCAAAATCCGGCCAGAGGTGGAGGTTTGGCGGATATTTTCGACATGAGCTCATTCTATGATACCTTGGGAGGTTATTATGGTGGACCACCGGGTCTATCATACCAGTGAGCACTCACTGATCCGCTTCATCGATCAGGTCCATGTGCTTCGTTCTGTACTCTGTTTAAAACAATTTTATTTTTCTTTGTTTTGGTGTGTTTTAACGTATTTGGTGGTGTTAAACTATATTGTGTTAGGGAATGCATTGGGGACAATGGCGCCCACGTGTGGGGATGTGGAAACCCAGGAAGGGAAAGTTTGGGATAAAGGCTTGAAGAGGTTGAAAGTGATTGAAAACGATGAAAACTAAAAAAAATGAAAATTTTGAAAATTTTAAAGAATTTCATCGCCTTAAGTAAGCTAAATGGATTCGAAAACCTAAAGTTTCAATCACTAATGGGTTCCTTGCCGGTAGTAAACTAACATAGTCCCTTGTAATGGTCGTTCCTTTAAGTTTCATGAGAGTAGGTCTGACAGGTGTTTTTAGAGAAAAGAATTGAAAGGAGATGTCTATTTAGGGGTAACATGCTTTAGATTGCAGATGCTACATGTCGGTAACCCTTTTACCCTTTCTTGGTGAGAATTTTGAGCCTGTAGAACTGATAGAATGATTTACATTATGAATTCATTTGTTGAGAGCAGGCCACATGTTATTCTGTGTTAGAACTTGTATGGTTTGATACATGCTGAGATTGCTGTTTGACATGTGCACGTAAATGATAAAGGCATTAGGATATCCCGTACACCTGTTTGTTTGTTTTATGTTTACCTAGTCATCATCCTTAGTAGCCCTGTTGAACCTATTTACCTTTCGTTTGTCCACCCAATGTGAAATGTTGTGATACCGACCGTGAACGACAAGTTATGTATAAAAGAAAGAAAAAGGAAAAAAAAATAAATAGAAAAAGAAAAGGAGAAAAAAGAAAGTTTTGTGAATATTGTTTATGTTTTTGGGTAGAAACTAACCCAAAAGTGTTAGTCGTTATGCTTGCAAATAAAGTTGTCACGGTTTGATCGTCGTTTGTTCGCCACATAAAAACATATAAATAAAAGCCAAAATCTCTTACCCTTAGCCTAAGCCCAAAACCGAGAGTCCTTTTGATATGTGTTGTGTTACATGATACAGTGGAGGTGTGATTGTTATATAAGCCTATGATTGCAGAATTTCATGTTTGGTTTTGAGTGTTATACATACTAGCACATTATACGCTAGTTCAGATTTTAAACCGAAAGGAGAGTTTATTGTGAGGGGCGTGTAGCATGTGTTAGAATTATAAGCATGTTAGTTTTGAATAGACAAGACTTGAGTTTTAGAAATTGCACCAATTGCTTATCAGACTGTCAATCTCGATTGTGTTAGTCTATGGGACAACTAAGACTTGGGAACTTAGATTGTTGCATTGGTTAAGGGATTTAGAGGTCTTGTTAGTGTGATGAGTAGTGTCCTATTGGTTTGCTTAAGGACAATCAAAGGTAAGTGTGGGGATGTGATGAATAGGGTAAAACCTGAGCTTTAAAGTGTCTATTTTGTGTGTTTTGTTCGGTTTTAAGTGATTATATGCGTCGAATGAGATAACTACGAGTAATTGTGGTTTGTGCAGGTGAATTGCTTAAATCGAGGAAGTTAACATGTTTAGAGTTGAAGTGAAATGTCTGATGCTGGCGAAGGTAGCAAACAGAAGTGTTCGGATGTGTTTCGGGTCGAATTGATGGTTTGGATACGTAAAGAATGTGAAGCAACGAAGTTCAAGGGGCATTCGGTAAATAATTGGAAGATAAAGTGCCTTAGATATGAGAGGAACATGAAAGAAAGAAGTCCAGGGGTGAAAGTGTCACTATATGAAAGTTATATATATGTTGTAGTTGGTTTGATAAACGCGTCGTAGGTTACGGTATTCTGCCTGTAACTTACGGTTCCAAGACAAATGAAGAGAGTGTTAACAGAAGTTGGCTACCGCAAGCTCAAATAGGAGGACCCCCATTTACGGCTGACAGAAGATTTCAATAAGTTGATGGCCGTAAGTTATGGTACTTAGGCCATAACTTACAGCGTGTATTACATGGGCGCGCATTGTTGAGTTTTAGGGGGGGTTTTAAAGGGTATTAAACCCAAATTCAGAAAATACTTCTTGATGCTCCGAATTTTGGCAGCAAAGGAGAACACTTTTGGCTCTTACCACTCATCGACATCATCATATTCCGAATTCACTTACCGAATCATCACGCAACCATCATTTTCTCAGGTCTTTGAAGATTGTTCGTGCGTCATGAGCGGCTAAATCTCCCGTGATCGTCTCCGGGACTAGGATTTGTGTTTGAAACATTAGGTTTGCTTACATTTATGACTTTTTGGATTAGAATTTGATTAATCATTCCATTAGCCTTTCTTATTGCTACTTGTTTTCGTTTAAACAGTTGTTTGATTATCGTAAACATTTAAGTTCATCAATTATTTGGTTTTGTCATCAACAATTGGGATTAAATTCTAAGTTGTCATTGCTATTAAACCTTTAATCATTGAAGTTATCTATGTTTATGAAATCTAGAATTGGTAATTAATTGGATTACTATTCAATTGCATCAATCTTTCGGTTTCGATCGTGGATCATTGCAATCAAATATATTATTTGTTAGTTATTTATCAAAACAAGTTTTATCAAATCATGTCTATGTGATTTCCAACTGGTAGTAATTAAGAAACCCGGTTTTCTGCATAACCTGAAAACCTGGAGATTGGTCCATTTTCTCATTATTGTTTACAACCACATTAATTAAGTTTGTGCTCCATAATCAATCTCATAATTTGCAAAAAGCAATTAGTTTTACATTAGATAATCATCACAAGCAACGAGCTTTTACACTGTCCACTGATTCCCCATGGATTCGACACCCTACTTGCCCTTTACTAGTAGAAGGTGAATATGACACTTTTAACTATATTTTTGACCGACCTTACGACATCGATCAAGGAGTTAAACTATAATGAATTGCTGCCGAATTTAATCCAAAAGATATATTATGAAATCCTCGTGTTCACTATCTTGTTAATTGGATTCCGTACTTTTATCAAGATCGTAGATATTCATACGTGATTCTACCAAGTCTAATCAAGTGATTCACACATCAAACCGATCCTACACTAGCCACTCTCAAACGATTTCTCCACCTCTAAAACGCAAACCCTAGTCTTCAATTCATGCAAACCTCTCTCCAAGTTGTGGATTCAAGTAATAACTCATTCTAGGGCCTGGAACTTTATCTCTTCATATCTCTTTCAATTCTTCATCAAACAAGGTAGTTCTTGTGTCCATTCTCATTTATTTTTCATGCTCTGCAAAACCCTCTATCAATTTATGTGATAGAGGGCATCCACAATCCGAATTGGATTTCTTGTATTTTTAGTGTTCTTGAGTATTAGAATTTTGGGGCTTTTGAATTCTAGTTAATGGTTCGTTGAAATTGATGATGGTTTACTATTCATAATTATGTGTAGATAGATCTGTTAATTTTTGGTAATTTTAATCATGTTAAGATTTATTACACAAATAATCATGTTTTATTCATTAGAAAATAATATAGAAATACAACAAATCATTAAAATAGGGTTTATAAATATTAATATGATTTTCCCAGACAATATAAGTTATGGAATTTTATAATAAACATCATGTCTCTTGACTCATTCGTAATTTGTAATAAAAAGATAAAATTAAATATTGGAATTAATAATTATCTCACTTTAATTATTTTCTTAAAAATATTTGCCAAGGTATAATGTCGGGAAAACTCATAACCTTCCAAAAGGTGATGATCATTGATCTCATCCGAATCTTTCGGGATCTAGGAAACCATAGTGAAACAAGACATACCTTGCGAATAATAGAATTAACTAAATAACTAATTGGCGTCGAAATTAATAAATATATTTTTCATACAAAAGTCCCTAAATCGTAGGATTTAATTTTGTATACTTTTGATGGTTGTTTAGCATTTTATTTCATGTATGAGGGTAATCTTGTCATTTGGAGTTTCCTCTTTCATCGTGCTCTTGTTCCAAGGAATAACAAATACGCAACCCGTGAATAGATATTTCTAATTCTCTTTTTTTACAATTTAAATGTTTTGGGGTGTGTTATGTATCATCTGTAGCATTATTCTGTTTAGTTCAAGTTATTTCTTTTATCAAATACATGCAAAACTCAATGTGTAATTATGTGGTAGTTGTTGTTTATTTGACTAACCCTTTTATTGTTTTGTATCGCTAATCATCACGTACATAGATCCATATGCTAACTAGGTTCTCCATTACCATGGGTTGTAGCATAGTATCGCCACAGCATTTAGATTCACTTGTCGGTGAGCTTGAGTCCCGCATTGCTCACATTACCACATTATCGCATTGTTTCGTTTGTTTAGTATTGGTGTTGTTGATCACTTATTTACCATTGAATTGCATGTTAACTCTTTTAAATAAATAAACAAAACTATTTTTATTTAAACATTAGATTTACTCACCAACTTATGTTGACCCAAAAACTACTTTTACACATGATGCAGGAAATATGGTTTGACGAGACGAGGATAAAGACACGTAGGAAATGCCTTAGTCGAATAAATGGGATATCATTTAATGTTTTATGGTTTATTGAAATCATTGTATGGATTATTTTAATTATATGTGTTTATGCGACATTTTAATTTATGGCATGGAATAAATATTTAAACTTTAATAGTTGTCATGAGCCGTGAAGAATGATCATGCCCCGATCACCAATTCCGCTGGAGGTTGGGGTGTAACAACGAGAGAGTGTTTTGAAAAGTGCTTTTTGAAATGTGAAGAAATGTAGTCTTGCAAAATAGTTTTAAACCAACATAATCATCATGATTCAAAACAATCAAATAAGGAAGGTATGGTGTTTAGATAGATATGGAAGCTAAAGTCACACAGGAATGTATGTGTCACATCCCAACCGATGTCGGAAATATCGACGTTGGACTAAATAGATTGCTCGGGACTTTATAACTTGCTAAACATGATAATAATTTAAATAACAATATTTTATTTCATTCTAAATGGAAGTACATAGTCTTGAAGGGAAAAATACAACAATTTTGGCAAGTTACCAATGGCAACTTGAACATAATGAAACAAAAGAGATACATAACATGAAAGTTTGGGTGCGTATCTAGTTCACCCTAACCAATTTCTTCAAATCATCAAAGCTAATTTCCTGCAACATGTATTAAAACAATTTGTCAACACATAATGGTCGGTGATCATACAGGCTTGGTTTACATAGCATATCATAAAAAGTCTCAAATCCAACATGGCAAAATGTATACTAAGTTGAAGCTAGCATGCATAACTATAGGTCAAACCCTTGTGTCCACTGAATATTGTGCGAACCCTCGTTACCGAAGTGAACGAAACCGTAAAAGTTGATTGAATACTTAACAAATACCTAATAAATGAGCGGTGTGCTACTCCTGTAGCGCTATAATTGTTAAGGTGGGCTAGTTAAGCTAATGACAAATAGAGTGCATAAATGTTTTCTAGCATGGAATCAATCCTAAGTATAACAAATAACACGTTTGGTGGATTGAGTGCGAACCCTCGTTACCGAAGTGAACGAAACCGTAAAAGTTGATTGAATACTTAACAAATACCTAATAAATGAGCGGTGTGCTACTCCTGTAGCGCTATAATTGTTAAGGTGGGCTAGTTAAGCTAATGACAAATAGAGTGCATAAATGTTTTCTAGCATGGAATCAATCCTAAGTATAACAAATAACACGTTTGGTGGATTGAGTGATTGAATATGACTGGTTGTGTGCATTGTGAATTTTGATAGATTATACATGTTATACCCAAAAGTGCATTAAAGCGTAAAAAGTTCCCAAACGTGAGTTGATATGAATGGGATGGTTGAAACACCAAAGTTACCCTACAATGGGAAACAAAGGTGTGTGAGCCAATGGAGTTTGATTATGAGTTAGATTCGGGAATTAAGAATTATAACAAGAAAGTATGATATTGTATAAAAATACATCTTGTCTAGACACTCATTTGGACACTAGGTTTTAGTGTGTTTTCATGGGTACTATAACTCAAAACTTTGAACCATGATTTGGTTAAAGTTAGGGTTCGGTTTTGTACGTATTTTACATATATATGTTACTATAGTTAGTCATGTATGTAGGTAGGATGAATTCCATCCATTTAACCTCTTATGATTTTACCAAAACACAAAACCACCACTAGGGTGATTTCAGATGGTCATGAGTGTTAAGGTTAACGTAAATAACTCATCTAATTCACCAAGTAACCAAGTGAGTTCAAATAAGACGAGTGCATTCCAAACATGGCAATTGTTTGGAGACTTGGTGTAGTTAATCCACTTTGTTACTTGGAAGTTACTTGGTGACTTATAATGACAAAATAACTAAGTATGCAAGTGAGGAGGAGGAATCATAGTTGGAAGCCCAAGCTTCCATTCTTCACACCTTACCAAAACACGAGTCTCACAACATTGAAGGTTGAGGACTTGGATGATTTCAACACTTTCTAGGTCACTTGGGACCTTTGGGACAACAAGCAATTGAGGTTATGAACCTCTAAGTTTCTGATTTCATACCTCAACTCAAGTCTCCCAACAATGGATTTGTTGGTAACTTGGTTTGGTGCATAGAAATCTAAGAAACAAGTAAGTATGAACATTGTTTTGAAAGTTTGTAACGCCCCAAAACTCGAATTATTAAATTTGCTAGTATGTCTCCATTTTTAATAAAATGAAATGTAATAACTAGGTTATTAAACCTAGTTAAATGCTTAGTAAAATAAGCAAGGGAATGAATTAGGTGACTATTGTGAGCAAGTAACAAACTTGAGGGACCAAAGTTGTAGAAAATGGAAACTCATGTTTATAAACAAAAGATTAACACAACACACACATAGTGTGTGTGTGTGTGTGGAACGTTCAGGAGAAACACAGGGAGCTAAACCCTAGTTCATCCAAGAACCATCAAATTGAAGGGTGAATCGAAGCTCAAACCTATTAAGGAACATGAATTAATGATCACCTACATAAGGGGATTATGAGTTATGTCTTAGAATTCAATTTGGTGAATTTATATGAAGTGGGTTATGATCAATTCGTGAATTGATATGACATTAAGCATGATTGTGTATTAGAATCACCAAATAGAACTTCTGTTGTGTATGATTTTGAGTAATTTCATGTTTTGAAGTGAAACCCACTTGAGATGATGAAGATGGTGACATGAATGTGTCACCCATGCCTAATCCTAGTGCAAATGTGATGTATTATGTGGTGTGTGATGCATATATGTTAATTAGTTTAAAGTATAGTATGAAATTTATTTGATTATAGTTGTGTTGATAAGATGAATGGAAGAAGTGGGACTTTAAGGCTAGAATGGGTTGTACATTATGCTTAGTATGTTGTATGCACTCCAAGTGTTTGATGAAATGTCTAGGTGAAGTTAGAATGTGATATTATTTGAAAAGATTTGATGAAACTAAATATGTCCAGAAAGTTATAGCCGAATTTAATCGGCTGTAACCAGGCCAAATCTTGTAAGAAACTAATGTTTATTGAGTTTGTGATGAACTTCTAGGAAAAATCTTTCAAACCCAACTGGAATTGCATTTTTTCGACGAAAAATGAACGTTTTATGAATTTTTCCGTATCGAAGGTTTAGGCTGCGTTTTCTGGCAGAATTTGCAGCCAATTACGAATGGCATAACTCAATTTATGAATTGAGTTATGATCTCAAATTTTTATTGTAGATAGCTTCAGGAGGTTAAGAAAATCTCCAACTTGAATTATGTTAATCGGATAATCGATGATTTTTAAATGAATTTTTTCGTGGGCTGCAGTCAGAAAGTGGCGAATCTGATTGCTGCTTAGTAAATGATTTTTTTATAAATTTTTGGTAGAGAGTTAGACTCTAAAAATTTAACACAAGGATAACCCCTCCGAGGGACACATCACATAAAAAAATTCATAATTTTTGCACGCTCGTAAGTACAGTAAACGGACGTCCCAAAACAGCATATTTTCAGTGAATTGAGCTATGCATGTTAGTGAATGAATTGACTAATGAAAGTCAAATGTGGGTTAACATGTACAATTGTGTATGCTAAAAATAATGTGATTTCGATGACATGAAAGTACAGGGATCATGTCGAGATGGACTCAAGCACGAAAGGCTAACGGGTCAAGAGGAGGCAAGGAAGCGGATACAAACACAGATGCATAAGGTAAGTAATTTCCGGAATCACTTCTTAATTTTTTTAAGTAAAGTTATGTACCAGTTATTTAATTTAAGCATGATAATCAAAGTCAAATAAGGTTTGGTTGTACGAAATCGATGATTTTTGCTAGTAGACCGAACGGGTCAAAACGAGGTCTTATTGCTATACCAGAATGGTTGCATAAGTAATGATTACGGTATTATAATCGGGTAATGGGTAGAATTGCGTATAAGTACGCTAACCGAGAAACGGAGACGCGGGTTAATAGTCAAAGGACTCGGTTGTGAGTTATGATTAAATGGATAAACAATTTCACTTATGGAAATTATACTACAAAGTTCAATCACGTATAATTGAATGGGATGAATGAGTTGAACGCATACCGGGTATCGGGTGCATAAACCCCAAGTACGAAACTCCGGATAATATAAAACTTTTATAGTTATAATGCTCATGTAATTCTTGGGTTAAAACAAATGTGTTGTTTGATGAAAACATGAACGGGTCGAATAATCCGTAAAAGAATATTAAGTTGGAAACTCATAAGTTAAGAATTTCCTTAATCCGGATGTTTGATTTCAATTTCACATGATAGAAAATCAAATTACGAACATGTGGGAAGAAACGGGAGGTTAAACGGGTAAACGGTTTAGAAGTTACGCAAGTTTTAGCGTTAACGGACGACGAAACGAAACAGCAGAAAAACGAGGGACAGAGGGGGCGTCGACGACGCCAAGAGGGGCGTCGCCGACGCCGTGTTCTGATGTTGGTTTTTCGTGGATGCCCTTTGGTGTGCAAATTCGCTGAAAATGTAATTTTTGACCCATCATTAGTTCCGTGCCTTTCGTAACTTATCCCGTAAACCTTTAAAAAGTCCCGAAATGTATTCCAAACTCATTGTAGAGTGTTTATGAGATACGATGAGCGCGTACGTAAGTTTAAGAGGGAATGAAATAAGTCTAAAGGCACGTACAAGTATTGGTATGGATTTACCTCCATGTTAGTAATGGAATCCACAGGTAAGCATGTTTAGAAATGAATACGTACGTAGGTCAATACGTATGAGACTTATTTATATGAATGTTTTTTTATTGGGATATAAGTTAGAATAATCATATGAGATTGTAAATAGTATGCAAGAGCTTGTATGTAGGCATGTATGTATATATATATATATATATATATATATATAGGACAAAGATCCGTTAGGAACCACCTCTTATTGCGAGAACCGCGAGAACCAATGTGAACACAACAAAAAATGCCTAAAATAGCTAAAAATCACACAAATTTTTTTTTTTAATATTTTTTATAACAAAAGCGCTACTTTTCGTAGCAAAAAAAAAATTTGCTACTAAAAGTAGCGATTTTAACATAAAAAATATTAAAAAAAAATTAGATTTTTTTTTGAATTTTTTAGATTTTTTTAGGTTTTTTGGGGGTTTAGTTTTTAGCATTTTAGCTTGGGGGGGGGGGGGTTAGGTTTTTTTTTTTTGGGGGGGGGGGGGGGTGGGGGGGTTTAGGTTTTGGGGGGGGGGGGGTGGGGGTTAGGTTTTTTTAGGTTTTTTTAGCTATTTTAGGTTGTGTTCACATTGGTTCTCGCGGTTCTCGCAATAAAGGTGGTTCTCGCATGAACCTTACCCTATATATATATATATATATATATATATATATATATATGTATGTATGTAGGTATGTATGTATGTATGAATATACGTGTGAATGTACGTATGCACGAATTAGGAATTATCGCCCATATAGAATGGTGCATGTATGTATGTATACATAGTTTCAATACGTTGGGTATTTATGTTACTAACAGTGTGCCTTGAGAGTGAAATGTAATGCAGGTGCATTATTGAAGTCTCACCAAGGATTAGACACCTAGATGAAATGCTTAAATTAGAAAGATAACGAAATGGAAAGTATATGAGGATAGCACGTAACGAGACTCCGTGATTATGAATCTTGTTTATATATATATAATGTATGCTAATGTTACGAATGTATGTGGTGGGTGCAGGTGGTACAGAATCAGGGATCAACATGATGGAAGGCTAGTGATTGAAGATCGAGTGATAGAGACATGGATTGTACGGAATGGGTGGTCATGTAATCTGTATTAGTATGTTATTATCGATACGTTAATGAAAGATAAACAATGTAGTTCCTTACATAAAGATGTTTTTAAATGATTTTCAAGTATAAAGGAACGTTTTAAGAAAGAAATTTTATGGCACGTATTTCCGCTGCGACTTTTCAATCAAAACGTGTTAGGGTCTTACAAAGTTGTTAAAAACAGAAAATATATCCTACTTTGGACTTCAAATATGGTGATGTTCCATCTTAGTTTACAATGGTAAACTTGTGGACACATGCCTAGAGGTTATCTAAATGGATTGGATGAGAAAAACATGAACAAATGAAGAAGAAAGTGAGTGGAACACTCACTTGAGCACTAGAAAGTCTTTGCCCAAAACTTGAAATTTCTTGAGAGATTTGGGAGTTTTTGGAGAGATTAGAGAGTGTGTAAAGGGGTTATGAGAGTGTGGATGAGACCTATTTATAAGGTAGGATTAGGATTGGGTCATTAAGAGTGTTAGTTGAGAGTTAAGTGGTTGAAAAGGTTAAATAATGGCTGGTCTCGCGAGCTGGCAAAGCTGTCTGCCCGCCACACTCCTTATGGACCGGAAGAACATGGTCTTGCGGTCCGCAAGCCTTGGTCAGCAACAAATTTTCACTTTTAGTCCCTTTTATTTAATAGACTGATTATATTATGCAATAACATTATGTATTAAGCTTAAATTAGGGTTTAAAGGGTGGTGTTTAAGCATGCCACATGTATGGTGCATGATTGATGAATCCCGGACATCGAATAAACATAAATGTGTGTCGGTTTTGTACAAAATTATATGTATTGGAGGATTGAATATATATTGTGTAAAGTGTAAACATGATTAAACAAGAATGAAAATAAACAAGATTTTTCCATTACGATCAAGTCTCGAGATTACAAGATTGAAATGGAAATACGGTTACAAAGAAAATGAAAATTAAAAACAAAAAAACGGAGCGTTACAATATGGGTTCGGCCGGAAATGAGGGAGCAGGGCGGGTTGGTAGTGGTTGCTACTTTATGACATGATTATGTTCACTAAACACTTGTTAGGTTTCTAGTTGGTTTGTAATTGGATAGTTGATAGTATTAGGCAACTAATTAGGTTTTAGGGATTACTAGAGATTGTTAACTTGGTAATCAAACAGAGTTTAATGAAAATTAAGGTGTAATGATGTTAAAATTAATGATAAATTAACAATAACGCGAGAAACCCGGAAAATATCATATCAAAGCATCCATTTAGGGTTTTTATATATTTTTCACACCAAAACACATAGTAATGGCATTAATTAAATGTTCTAAGCATATTGGAACAATTCTAGTTGTTAAAAATAACTCGTATAATCACCGACGTTCATTTTGAATGTATAAATCTTTACATGATATGATAATATCTAATGATTAACATATGCAAACCTATGTATTGGAAAAGAGCTTTGCTAAACTTTTTAAGAAGCAATTAACAATGATTAAGTCTAAATGCACGTAATTAAAGTAAACTCGTATGATTAACATGTACGGATTAACCTGATAATCTTGGTGTAACCATTAATTATTCCTTAGATAATGTAACCATCATTTGTTCTCTCTAATTAATTAGTCAGATCCATTTTATGCTACAGATTACGAAATTATCCTACACATCGGAATTCATCCTACATATATCGAAACAAACACTAGTCATCTCTGCCAATGAGTTAGTGGTAGAGTGGTTGGGGAAAGACTTGGTGTTCCTTGTGACCCATGTTCGACTCCCACTCTCCCCATTATTTTCTGCGGCATCCAAGAGAAGGGAAAATACGGTGGCGTCCGTTCATCTTGGATGGGAGGCGATGTTTTAACGATTATTCCACTGTCGTGCCTTCGGGCGAGTGGAGGTTGGGTTTCCGCGCATCTGTGAGAGCCAAGAGGCTGGCGACGGTCGAGTAGTCGACCTTGACCACAACGCCCGATGTCACGGTGGATGGCATGCTGTTCCTTGCCGTTCACAAAAAAACACTAGTCATCTCTCTAGAAAATTTGTTAAAACTAATCGTACTACACATATTTAAGTTTATCCTATACATATACATATGAAAATTTATCATACATGTATCAAACTTATCTTTCACATATCAAAACTAACATTAATCATCTATTATTTCTCAAGAAAATTTAATGAAAAGTATCCTACAATTTGTTTAATTTATTTAGCTAAACTATAGATAGCAATAAAGTAATCAATTTACTGAAATTACCCATACACCATTAGAATAACCTTGATACAACAATAAAATATAGCATTCATATTCGCTCAAGTTACATTTTCTATTCTTATAATTTTTTTTCTTCTCATTTAAACTCTCTAATATTTCTATGCTTAAGTACACCAATTCTCAGGCCTTCTTTTTTTTGGAAGGGATTATAGGTAATTACACTTAATAAATGTTGTTTAAAAAATAACTTAGTAAACTTCATTTATATTTTAAATCCGTAGGCTTATTTATTTTATTGTGACATGAATTTTATTTGTGTTTTTAATTTATAGATAAACACTTATACTTGTACGTTTAGGTAATAGTGATTTAAAAGACATGATATTATAAGTTTTGGCATTGGTAACCTTATTTTTTTTAAAGATTATAATACTTTAAGATTTAATTTGTAACTAAAAATATTATTCACGTCAATTATTGATTTACAAATATTTAATAGTTGTATAATGCACTTATTATAACCTATTAAACTATTAAATATGTATAAGTGTTTTAGCAATATAAAATTTTAAATTCCGATCCTAGATTTATATAATACTTTTTATAAACATACACATTACAATTTATAATATATCTGTATTGCAAAATATATTTTTTTAAACATTTATTCAACTCGTGTAATATACGAATTTTAAGCTATCGTATATATCTTAAAAGTTGTACAAATTTTAGTATGTAAATCTATACTATATAATAAAAGAAACCTAATTTTGGACACGTGTCATTCATTGAAGATGTCAAAATTTGTAATTTCCTACCTTTTCATACTTAATATTATTATTTACCAAATTGACACTTTTTTATTTACTTTACCCTTATCTCATATTTTATGAAAAAAAAAATATCGATTATTCTATCTCTTATTTTCATATTGCATTTTTTTTTAAATTTAATTTGTACTTATCTTTTCCGTTCAAATGGGACAGAAGTAAAATTATTGGGTTTCACATTTGTAATTAGTTATTTTTTTATTAAGATGCTATCGTTCTATTTGCTCATGTTCAAAATGATCAGAAAAAAAAAACTCAGTTATTTTTGTTTCTAGGAAATCATACTCCTTTTATTTGATTCAATCATTCTAGAAGTTTTAAAACTAAAATATAATCTATCATAATCAAATTCACATTTCAAAACCCTCAAAATTCAACCATTCAATAATCACAATTACACACATGTATAAGCCCATATATAATCTAACCTACTTTTAATAAAGGATTCCAATTAATTCTACGTGAAATTTATAAAGACTTTTTGTTATACACTTAATTTCATATATAATCTAATCTAACTTTTAATAATGTATATATGTGTGGACGCTCGGAGGGCAAAAGTGAAATTGCACTAATTTTAACGTTATTTCACTAAATTTGTGAAAATAACGTTAAAAGCGGCGGACGGTTAATCATACATCATCATCATGTGGTGGCGTTGATAGCAGAAAGACAAAAGGGAACATGCAATAATCGGTCTTTGTCCCGATTGCTAAGTGTTATGTGCCTTATGTCCAAAGCTTGATGCAAAACTACTATCGAGTCGGGGGTCTTACTGAAAGCAGCTTCTACATCTTACTCTCCTCAGACCCTACCTTAGCTTTGCTATTTGTGGGATTTACCGAGTATGATGATGATGATGATGATGATGATGATGATTTAGTATATATAATTAGATTTATTCAACCCGTATAATACACAGGGTTTATAAAGATATAATTTTTTTTATTATTTAGTTTATAAAATTACATTTATCTAACCCGTGTAATATACAAGGTTACAAAATTACATTTATTTAACCCGTGTAATACACAGTGTTTTTAAAGATATAACTTTTTTTTATTATTTAGTATATATAATTAGATTTATTCAACCCGTACAATACACGGGTTTTTATTATTTGGTATAATGTAATTTTATATACCAAATAATAAAAACCCGTGTATTGTACGGGTTGAATAAATCTAATTATATATACTAAATAATAAAAAAAGTTATATCTTTAAAAACACTGTGTATTACACGGGTTAAATAAATGTAATTTTGTAACCTTGTATATTACACGGGTTAGATAAATGTAATTTTATAAACTAAATAATAAAAAAATTATATCTTTATAAACCCTATGTATTATACGGGTTGAATAAATCTAATTATATATACTAAATCATCATCATCATCATCATACTCAGTAAATCCCACAAATGGCAAAGCTAAGGTAGGGTCTGAGGAGAGTAAGATGTAGAAGTTGCTTTCAGTAAGACCCCCGACTCGATAGTAGTTTTGCATCAAGCTTTGGACATAAGGCACATAACACTTAGCAATCGGGACAAAGACCGATTATTGCATGTTCCTTTTTGTCTTTCTGCTATCAACGCCACCACATGATGATGATGCATGATTAACCGTCCGCCGCTTTTAACGTTATTTTCACAAATTTAGTGAAATAACGTTAAAATTAGTGCAATTTCGCTTTTGCCCTCCGAGCGTCCACACATATATACATTATTAAAAGTTAGATTAGATTATTTATGAAATTAAGTGTATAACAAAAAGTCTTTATAAATTTCACGTAGAATTAATTGGAATCCTTTATTAAAAGTATATTAGATTATATATGGGCTTATACATGTGTGTAATTGTGATTATTGAATGGTTGAATTTTGAGGGTTTTGAAATGTGAATTTGATTATGATAGATTATATTTTAGTTTTAAAACTTCTAGAATGATTGAATCAAATAAAAGGAGTATGATTTCCTAGAAACAAAAATAACTGAGTTTTTTTTTTTCTGATCATTTTGAACATGAGCAAATAGAACGATAGCATCTTAATAAAAAAAATAACTAATTACAAATGTGAAACCCAATAATTTTACTTCTGTCCCATTTGAACGGAAAAGATAAGTACAAACTAAATTTAAAAAAAAATGCAATATGAAAATAAGAGATAGAATAATCGATATTTTTTTTCATAAAATATGAGATAAGGGTAAACTAAATAAAAAATGTGTCAATTTGGTAAATAATAATATTAAGTATGAAAAGGTAGGAAATTACAATTGTAAACATCTTCAATGAATGACACGTGTCCAAAATCAGGTTTCTTTTATTATATAGTATAGATTTATTCAGTACAATACATGAGGTTCTTAGAGATATAATTTTTTTATTATTTAATATATAAAATTACATTTATTCAACCCGTGTAATAAACGAGATTTTTAAAGAATAATTGTTTTAATTTAGTATATAAAATTACATTTATTCAACCCATGTAATACACGGGGTTCTAACCTAGTATTAACAAACGTGTTTGAAGTAGATTAATGATGACGTGGATAATAAGATCCAACAAATTATGATTCACTGAAGTTGTAGACCCATAAAAGCCAGCCAAACAAAAGACATTCGAAAGAAAAAGCAAGACAAACAAAACATACGAAAGAAAAACAAGCCAAACAAAAGACATACGAAAGATTTTTGTTAGTGGGAACTTCTTTTAATGGAATGAAATGGAAAGTTTGTACATACGGGTCCCTAAACTTTGTTCTTGTGTTCATTCTTGCGTCTAAATTTTCAAATTTAGCAATCACCTTCTAAACTTTACCTTTGAATATGAGGTCAAAGTTAAGTTTCACACTTTTGTAACGAACTAGTAAGATTATCTGTGCTACGCTGCGGGGTTCAGTTGATATCTATTTTGGTTCAGTATAGCAACCAAAGGAAATACGCTTAAAAGAATATCGACACATGTTTTACATCGACCAAAAACCCTATAAATAAGTTTAAATTGGACAGGCCGGATGATTTTAAATTAATTGCAAATGACAACGTAAATGTCATCTTAAATATAACTTTAATGAAAAAAGAATGTAAAACAAAAACATTAAACATTAGGAAAAGTAAAAAATAAAAATAATAAAGTCCAAAAAAAAAAACTCAAGAAAGAAAAAAAATGCCAATATGATGAAAACACTATTCACACAACTTGCTAATTGTAATTTACGCCAAAAGGTAAACCAACTGAAAACGTGCATAAAAATAAACACGAAAACTTATTATATTTGACCCAACATATTTCCGAAGAAAATTTACGGCGAAACATAAACTGACTGAAAATGTGCATAATAATAAGCATAAGAACATATTATATTTGAATCAACTCCATTTTCCGGGAAAAAATAAATCGAAACGTAAATGAACTTGAATTTATAACGGCACTTACATAAAAATAAACAAGTAAACTCGTTACAAAGTCTTTAGAAAATTAAGGGTTTGTAAGTGTAAGTGCCGAAAGGTAAAGGATAAAAATAAAAAAAAGAGTAAACTTCCGTTTTGCTCCATGTGTTTTGGTCACTTTAATGGTTTTGCTCCAAACCTTTAAAAATAGTCATTTTACTCCCTGATGTTTCGGTTTTTTTTTGCCAGTTTGCTCCCCGCCTCTAACTCCATCCAAATTGTTTGTTTTTCCATTTTGCTCCTCGCAGGGAGCAAACTGGCAACAAAACCAAAACATCAGGGAGTAAAATGGCTATTTTTAAAGGTTTGGGGCAAAACCGTTAAAGTAACCAAACCACAGGGAGCAAAACGAAAGTTTACTCTATAAAAAATATAAAAAAGAACAAAAAAAAGTCAGAGTTTCAAATCACTGTTCATCCAACTTGATAAATTGATAAATGTATTATAAACTAGTTTTTGCCCCGCCTGTATTGCGAGGCACTAAGTCGAATATTTATCTCTCGTAACATGTATGTCTGTGTTTCGATTACTTGTACATACTACTCATAACACGATCTCAAAAAGTTACATCGAGTCAACCAATTAAAACAAAACACTACCATATTTTTGCTTAAAAAAACTAAAACGATGGAAATACTATAATTTTACCAGGACAGATGAGTCAACCATTATCATATTTTTGCTAAAAAAAATGATGGAAAACCATAATTTTAAACTGGGGGAAAACTATATTTTTTCAGGACAAATGAGCGTGTGTCAGGCAGCCGCCTGGCACGAATAAAAATTACACCGAGACAGCCAATTAAAACAAAACACTAACACAGTTTTAAAAAAAAAACTAAAACAATGGCATGACTGTAATTTTACACTGGAGGCAAAATTTTAATTTAACCAGAAAACAAACAAAAACGATGAACAAAATGTAAATTTAAGTTGAGGGCAAAATCGTAAGTTGGCTGGGAGAAAAAATAACTAATGGCAAAACTATAAATTTAAACGGGGCAAAATTGAAATTTTTAGCTGGGAGCAAAAGCGTAAATTTATTTTTAAGTGGGGTAAAAACATAATTTTTAACTGATGACAAAATCGTAATTTTAAAGCGGAATAAAATCGTAAATTTGTTGGGCCAATAATAGAGTGTCAGGCAGCTGCCTGACACTATTCCCTTTGCCGCCCATGTGAGCCAGTAGATGGCAAGCACTATTACCGCCATGTAGGGGTGTGAATTTCTGACACGACCCGAAAACCCAACACGAACCTAACACGAAATTTGCGGGTTTAGGTTTAGTCTAGATGGGTTCGGGTCAATTTCTGGTTGAACCCGCAAACCCGTTTAGGTTAACGGGTCGGGTTCGGGTCAACCTGGTCGGGTTGGCGGGTTGACCCGTTTAACACATTTATACTATTTTATATTTTTTACAATATTTTTTATGTTATAAATTAAATGGAGTGTGTATTTTATGCTATGATTATAACTTAAAAAGAAAAATTAACATAGATTTTATAATTTAACTATTGTTATGAATATATTTATTATTAATGTGGTTATCAACACCTAAAATAGATTAGTCTTGTTCCACAAGTTTTCCTCAATTATATATAGTCTTTTGTATCTCTTGTAATAGATATCTCAATCAATGAAAGATTAGATCTTTTCTCCCTATTATTTTCTTCTTCTTCTTTGCTATTAGGCTAGGTTTACAACACGTTATCAGCACGAATTACTCTTGGAGTTGGATCCTGATATCATAAGATGCCCAATCAAACTATGTTACAAGTAAGTTTTAATTTAGTTCATGGGATTTCGTTATTTATTAACCATGTATTAGTTTATGGTATTGATTTCTTGGATGACTATTGTTAACATCCAAAAACCATCCTACGTATCACCTTGATGGTTTGAAAAGGAATTTTCAAATAACATAAATTTAACTTTTGGATCTAAACTGTAGCTTGAAATCAATATTAATAAAATTTTATTTAATTATGTTCAAAACGTATTTTGACAAAAATAAAAAACTCCACGTATCAAAAGAATTAATCATAGATGAGAAACACAACGGTTTCTTGAAAATTTTGATTGTAAAACTTTACTTTCTCTAATTGATTATTTGATATTCTTTTGATATTAAACCCTTTATATACGGTAGCTTTTGCCATATAAATAAAGGTATATAGTGTTGAAACTAATTTCTTGCCCTTCCTTTTTAGATCTCTTTTATCAATTAAATAAACTGTTATTATTATTGGATTTAAACTGAAACTTCATACGCTAATCTTTTACAACTATCTAGTAAATAATTAACAAATAGACTCATCTTTTATTGATTAATTTGGTTCTCTAGCACGGTACTTAACTTGTTAATATGAAGTTTAAACATCCGGTTAGTCTAATGGCAACGTAACAATTGCAAATTAACTGGTTGTGCTATAAATAAGTGAGAAGTGGTTAGGATATATATATTATTTTCTGTTTTTCCATAGCATTACTTGCAATCATATACTATTTGAATTTAGATTAGTAAATACAATAATTAATAGTCAAAAGATTTCACCATCCATGCACATAATTTAACATTTACTACTTTTATTTAGTCGCTCATGACTATTGATATTTTTTTTATGCTTTATTTATGAAGTTAAATTTAAGTATTCTTATAAGTTTTATTTGAATATTATCAGATTAAACACATATTATTATTGAGCTTTATTTATCAAGTTTTTGTACTCCAATATGTATCCCTATTTGTCGATTTACATGCTAAATTGAATCTTGATAAATTGATATAAATATGATATTGACAAAGTGAATGTAAGATAGATCTCCATTTACACACGCTTCATTCACTAACTTCATATGTTTTTACATAATTCTATCATATGCTAGAATTTATACACTACTTAGATTATTGTTATATTTGTTATATAATTGTACTTATTAATAGTACACAACTGATTGCCAATAAACAAGAAAGCCTTATTTTCAGTCATGCCTTATTTTCATTCATGATCATAATTGTGCTCTTAGAGATACCCTAAACATCCAAAAGAGGTTTTACACACAATACCTTTTTTCCTTATTTAATAAGGTTAAAAACTTGTTACATGGTAAAAGTTTTGAAGGTATGCTTTAAATGTATGTATGGAGATGTGTTTGTATGCATATGATAAAAGTTGTGCAATGTATATGTGTATGTATTTATATGCTTATGATTGATGAAAGAAAAACATCTTATATCTTAGTGTTTTTAGCATAGTTTGTTTTATATGGTGACATGTTATATTTACCTTTGGCACAATTTAACTTTGTGTATATTATCACTATTGTGGCTTTATATATCTTTTACGTGCAATCGTTTATTATCTAGACTAGATAATATTGAAAACAACTAAATAAAGTTGAGATTTATCATCGTTATCATAAAGGGTATAAATATGCAAAGATATGACACCCGAAGTGTCACACTCCCTAATCTTATTATCAATTTATAGAAAGTCGTAAGATTTATTACTCGTACATCACTTTATTATTTAAATGATTTCTAACTATATATCACGTGAATAAAAGATTGTTTTAAAGGATAAACTAGATAAAGGTTTTCCTTTCATCACACGTAAGATATGCTCCTAAAGTAGCAATATCGTTAAGAGAGTATAAATAGTTTTAAATGTTTCATACCGTGCGACTGAAAATCTATGAAAATTCTTAGATTTTACTTCATTCTCTCAAGTGAATGTGATTATATAACGATCATTAAAAATGTCATGATCATAGACATAATTGAGAAAATTGCAATGATGGTCATTGTAATAATGAGATCGACCATTAGAAATTATAACAATAGCCAAGTTAATAATGAGATTGACGACCACAAGTGGCAAAATAAGGGAGTGATAATATAAGAATGATATGCGGAAATAATGACTGTGATATAACATGATACTTTCAAATGATATACATAATTATCTCGTTTCTTACGTCTTGTACTAGCATAAGTGCAAGTGATACATATACGATCATAAACCAGAGGTTTATGAATCATGATTATTTACTTTATTGGCATGACCGGTTAGACCACACCGAGTCAATGATGATGTGAAACATAATGAAAAACTTGAAGATTCTTCTAACTGATAACATGTAATGTTTGCTCTCTAAGAGAAATTATGTATTTGCCAATTAAGGGTGTGTATCCCTAAATATTCTGGAAGTGATTAAGGGATATGCATATCCCAACATGATATCATTTAGTGTTTTAAATCGATGCATCGTCTAAATGGTAATCAAATCCACAACCTGAAGCTTGTGTGATTGTGGCGCTTAGCTAATGTGATAGCAAGCATATTAATCCAGATTAGTATATTTATTTGGTAATAATGAATATGATTTCCAAGTTATTAACAATCATTGGAATAAGTGTTATTGTTGAGATGATCACCAAACGTCTACTATTGATTACAAAGCCAATGATCATGAGAGGAGCAAAAGTTCATTTAGGTACATGTAATTTTACATATAGTACCATTAATTCACACCAAGCCAATATGTTATAGTTATCCCCATACAGTTGGTTTTTGGTCAGGAACCAAAGACGTCTCATCAAAGATTTTGGTTTTGCGACATATATTGAAACCCATCCACCACACCGCACAAAGATGAGACTTCTAAAAATTTTGAGAATATGTTGGGTATAAATAATCGTCTATGATTGAATACTTAAAGCCGTTACTGAGAAATTTGTTTATGGCTCATTGGTTTTCACTTTAGTGAATGAATATTCCCAACATTAGGGGGAGATAACAAGCAGTTGGAAAGTGAAAAGTGAAATGAATTATCATGTCATCTTGATCCTCATACTATAAACTATGACCTAGAAGTTTAAAGTATAATTCATTTACCAATATTAAAGAACAAATTACCAGACAAGTTCACTGACCTAAATAAAGTGACTAAGTAAGTCACATAATCAACTGCTTATGCTCCAGTTATATTTGTGTCCCAAGAGGACAACCACATGTTTTGTAATGAGTCTATTGCATGCCTAAAGCGTGGTAGACTAGTTGATTCCAATAATAAAATTCCTCAAAAATTGGAGCAAGTAATTAACATGGTCAAGTCGAGGTTATAGTAATAAAATCTCCTGAAGAGATAGTAGACATGATGGTTCAAGAAGAACCTCAGGTACCTGAAAATAAAGAGATTTTGATAAGTTGTTTCATGTCTAAGATATGTATGGAATCGAAATAAAAATCGACGTCGTTATACTTTTGTATATAATGTAGCGCTTGAAATGATGAAACGAAGAGGATCAAGATTTAAGACCTGCCTATGAATGAAAATACAGAAATGATTGGCCGCAAAGTATGGCAGATTTAAATTCTCTAATGAAATGGAAAGTTTTCGGACCAACAGTCCATACAACTGAATTTGTAAAATATGTTGGATATTAATGGGGCTTTTATGCGAATCATGTGAAAATCAAATTAAATGAGATAAGGCAAATATGGTGCACAAGGATTTTCGCAAAAACCCATGATTGATTATAATGAGACACATTCTCTAGTGATGGATGTAATGACTTTCCAATATTTTATTAGTCTGGTAATATAAAGAGATAATTGATATGCGTCTTATAA
Source organism: Helianthus tuberosus (assembly GCA_030545235.1). NCBI lineage: Eukaryota > Viridiplantae > Streptophyta > Magnoliopsida > Asterales > Asteraceae > Helianthus > Helianthus tuberosus. The sequence continues at coordinate 92,380,091 of CM060439.1, read as the reverse complement.
ATGTTATGTATCACTTGATACTAAAAGTTTACATGAAAGTCTCTCAAGGATTTGAATTATCAAAAATCATGTAAAATGAGTTCTCGAGAACGATATGATCGTTGTATACAAATTCATATTTGAATACATTGAATATAATTGGAACTCCTGATGAGTATCGTAAAGCATTTAAGTGCTTATAAGGTTAGTTGAAACATCTTAAGGATGTAATTCTTGTGCACCAATAACTATACATAGAAAACTTGTGCCTAGTTATTATGGCATCTTAATGTACAATGTATAAGCATGGTACAATATGGATTAAATATTCAAGACATCCTTGCATATGATATAGAAATCAATGAGGATGTGTATGTAATAGAACTCCTAAAGAGTGAATGCATATACATTGTTTTTCAAAGTTGAAAGAAGTATGTATATGATTGCAAATGCCTGAAGCATTGATTTCAAGTTCTCATGAATGTATCTTTATAAAGTTAAAGATAGTATGAACTAAAATAGTCAAGTTGAGTGTTGTACAACTCATGATATATTCTGATAAAGAGCAATATAAGTTTGATAATATTATCCATCTTTATCAAATGTTATTTCTTAAAAGTTCACTATAATCGCAATTTACAGTGATGATGTCTGAGCATCATCAAGAGAAACTGACGAACTTTTAGTATGGGAATTTTTTTAATGACCCTAGCACAGTTTAATTATTACTCGACTTGCAGTTCGAGTATATTTGTAATCATACTTTTATTCATCTATCAAACTACATCTAGAAGGTGTTAGTGAGACATTTTAGTATGTAGAGAGCTCAACCTTATAGTATGTTAAAGGTTGTTCAGACACTTTCTATAAGAAATGATTATTATCATCTCCTACAAAAGTAGAGATTCTCATTTCAAAAGTACCATGGCTAAAGTGCAATTGTGCATTAACTTAACTTTCTAGCTATGCATGATAATATATATTTTTTATTTGAATCTATCAACATGATATAGCACATGTCCAATGAGGAGACATTTGAATGGTAAAGCAGATATGTCGATACCCTAAAGGTAAGAATGATATGTGTCTATATTTTACTAACCCATGAAAGCTAGTTCTGTTAGTCTTGTAGATATAAAGAATGTAACACAAATAGTCTTGGATCTTATAGTATTTGTTCGCAAGAGGAAGCACTCGAAGTCTCACAAGAAGATTTTACAACATTACTCAATATAAATGATTGCACTTCAAGGCAGCAAACGACAAATCATTCTACAAAAGTTTTGAGCAACTTTCAAAGATGATAAACACATTTTACTTAAAGGATACATATTATAATGAGGGGGAGATTTATTCAAGTTGCACTCCTTTCCCCTTAACTAAGTTTTATCCCAATGGGTTTTCTTAGTAAGGTTTTTTTAATAAGGCAACATACCTGATCCAGAAGTATCAGGGGGAGATAATGCGCAATACACGCTGCACTCTTTTTCCCTTAGCTATGGTTTTGTCCCATCGGGTTTTCCTTAGCAAGGTTTTTAACGAGGCAGCATCAAGCGTATTATGTTGATAACCAAGGGAGAGTGTTATGAATATATTAATTATTAATGTAGTTATCAACACCTAAAATAGATTAGGTTTGTTCCACAAGTTTTCCTCAATTATATATAGTCTTTTGTATCTCTTGTAATAGATATCTCAATCAATGAAAGATTAGATCTCTTCTCCCTATTATTTTCTTCTTCTTCTTTGCTATTAGGCTAGTTTTACAACAACTATGATATTATTATATACATTTGTGTTTTTAAGTAAATTGTAATTTAATATTTAAATTTCAATAAAAAAAATTAAAAAATTCGGGTTAAACGGGTCATGTTCGGGTCAACCCATGAAACTTCGGGTCGTGTTCGGGTTCATATGTATGATACGATTTTCGGGTTCGGGTCGGGTTTGGGTTTATGTAAAATTTTCGGGTTCGGGTCGGGTTGAACCCGCCAACCCGTTAACACGACCCGTTTAGCACCCCTACCGCCATGTTCTTTGTAGATATTGAAAATGAAAATGCAAATGAAAATAAAAATATAAATATAATGTAATGTTATATAAATATAAACATAGGATAAGGATCATGTGAGAAGTAGTAGGCTAAATGAGAAACTTGAGAAGCATTCTGGACCACACATTTTCCCTAAGCAAAAAATTGCAAAAAAAAGGTGAAAAAATACAAAAATTTTTTTTTTTTTTTTTTTTTTTTGGAAAAATCGCAGCTTTTTCTTTAAGAATTAATTTTTTTTTTAAAATTTTTTTTTTTGGATTTATACACATGTGTATATTGTTAATCTTTTAACTATACATATATGTATATTGTCAATTATACATATATGTATATACATGTTTAAAATTGAAAAATAAGTGTTATTTAGGGTTTAGCATTAGTATTTAGGGTTTAGCATTAGGGTTTAGCTTTATGGTTTAGGGTTTAGCTTTAGGGTTTAACATTAGGGTTTAGCATTAGGGTTTAGCAATAGTATTTAGGGTTTAGCATTAGGGTTTAGCTTTTGGGTTTAGCTTTATCTTTTGGGTTTAGCTTTAACTTTTGGGTTTAGCTTTAACTTTTGGGTTTAGCTTCATCTTTAGGGTTTGTATTAGGGTTTAGCATTAAGGGTTTAGCTTTAGTGTTTAGTTTTAGCTTTTGGGTTTAGCCTTAGGGTTTAGCTTTAGGGTTTAGAATTAGGGTTTAGCTTTAGGGTTTAGCATTAGGGTTTAGCTTTAGGGTTTAGCTTTAGGGTTTAGCTTTAGGGTTTAGAGTTTAGGGTTTAGCATTAAGGTTTAGCTTTAGTTTTATGGTTTAAGATTAACAATATACACATTTTTTCAATTTTAAACATGTATATACATATATGTATAATTGACAATATACATATATGTATAGTTAAAAGATTAACAATATACACATGTGTATAAATCCAAAAAAAGAAATTTTTTTTTTAAAAAATATATTTTTTTTAATACTTAAAGAAAAAGCTGCGATTTTTCAAAAAAAAAAAAAAAAAAAAAAAAAATTTGCATCTTTTTCACTTTTTTTTTGCATTTTTTGCTTAGGGAAAATGTGTGGTCCAGATTGCTTCTCAAGTTTATCAAATAGGGTGGACTTCTCTTAGGATCCCTACCCTATATAACATAAATATAGATATAAATATAAATATAGATATAAAAAATAATTACGGTTCATCATATCCCCAAAGTTAAAATACTAGTAAATTTATGGAATTTAATTAAAACAATATTATTTGTAGTTTAAACACTCATCAGAAGATTAGCAATTTTTTCTATCACTGTATATAATAACTCATATAAATATCGTCTTTTATATGAATTTTTTTTTAAAATGGGCTTTCGTGTCTCTTGTTATGTTAGGAAAAATATTCGATTTTCTTATCTTAGTCTAGGAAAGCCTGAGATTTTTTTTGAAAGGTAAACTTCATTCACAGAAAAACGACGGCCCAAGCCGCGCCGCCAACACAATACAAACTTACATATTTACAAAGACATCCAATCCCTCCACTCTACATCTTTATACCTTGATCTATTCGAAAACCAAAAAAAACTTAAAGCCTTTATCTCGCTAACAATACTATTGATGTTAAACGATCCACTTGAAAATTTGACTTTATTCCTAGTGCGCCAAATAATCCAGCATGTAATCATGATAATGCCTTGAACCGCCTCCTTTTTCTTCTCCGATAACCCGCAGTCAATGTGATACGTAAACAAGTCGCGGATCGAAAAGGCGAATATGTTAGGGATATTGCACCAATTACTAACTCCATTCCAAACATTTGCAGCGATGAAACAAGCTATAAAGAGATGGTCAGCCGTTTCATCCGCAGCGAGACAGAAAGGACAGGCCAGATCACCAATACCTACGTTCCTTCTGCTCAAAGCTGCTGCTGTTGCCACTTTATCCTGCTCCAATCTCCATGAATGAATATTTACTTTGGCAGGGACCCATGAACACCAATCCAAAACAAAACATTCTTCCTGCATTTGATTTCCGATCAGAAGGTGTTTAACCGATTTGACCGAGAATAAACCATCCGCAGCCGGGGACCACTTCCACCGATCCTTCCCGGTTGATAAATGAACGTTGTCAAGATAGCCTGTTAACTGCTCGAAACTAGCTGCTAAAACAGGGTCCGACATATCACAAACCCAGCTCCAAGAATATCGGTCCCCATTACTGTTTATTTTAAACCTGTTGGCAACCGTTAACCGTTTATCTGCTTCTTTGCTATACAGATCTGGAAAAGCTAACATAAGAGGATCCTCCAAGAGCCACACGTCATGCCAAAATGCCACATCCTCTCCATTGCCAACGGAACCTCTCATGAAATACCCGAGCGGACGACCTTCCACCTTTGTTTTAAGGAAATTCTTAGCTATATTGTTCCAAACACCGGAGAGACTTTTTTTTGAAAGGAATAACATCCCAACCCGATCTACAAGAATGAAGGGCAACGATAACTTTTTTCCATAGATTGTTCTCTTCCGTCTTGAACCTCCATCCCCATTTAGAAAGTAAAGACTTGTTGACCACGTCTAACTTACTTAATCCCAAACCTCCGTTTTTTTTTAAGACTAGAGACCTTCTCCCAAGCTACCCAATGCATCTTTTTTTCTTCCCCGACGCCACCCCAAAGAAACTTCCTTATCATGGCTTCTAAATCCGATAAGACTTTCTTAGGAGCCATATAAAGAGAAAAGTAATATGTAGGGAGACTTTCTAAAACCGACTTGATTAACACCACTCTTCCACCAATCGAGAGAAGGTTAGACTTCCATTTAGCGAGACGGGCACGAAAACTTTCAATAACCGGATGCCAATTTGAGACCCTATTCATGTTAGCTCCAACTTTGAGACCAAGGTATTTGAAAGGAAGACAATCGTGCTTACATCCAACTATACTAGCCAAATCCCCTATCTCGCTCATACCCACTCCAATTCCATAGAGATAGGATTTGTCGATGTTGATTTTGAGACCGGAGCAAAGGAAGAAACACCGGAGAATTCTCACAACGTTAACAAGCTCACTTCTAGACCAATCACCCATGACGATAGCATCGTCCGCGTACTGGAGATGAGCAATATCCGGCCCATTGTTAGGAATCGAGACTCCTTTAATTACCCCCGCGTTCTTAGCATTAGACAACATAGTTGAAAGAGCTTCCATGACGACCAAAAAAAGAAAAGGAGACAACGGATCTCCTTGTCTCATACCTTTTTCACATCAATATGTGAAAGTGGGTGAGCCATTAACTAATACCGAAGAGTTAGCCGATTTCAGAATGCCCTTTATCCAATAACACCATTTCTCATGAAAACCCATCTGTTGAAGAATATACACTACGAAGATCCAGTTCACATTATCGTACGCCTTGTCAAAATCAATTTTTAGAATGAACGCCTTTTCCTTTTTCTTTTTTTTCCACGAAATAATCTCATTTACAATGAGAGGACCATCCAAGATGTATCTACCTTTAAGAAAAGCCGACTAATTCTCCGAGATAACCCCATCAAGCACTAACCTTAGACGATTGGCAAGCACTTTAGAAATTACCTTACTAATAACCCCCACCAAATTTATCGGTCTGTAGTTAACTAAAGAAACCAGGTCTTTGACTTTAGGCACTAGAGCGATAAACGAGGCTCCACTACCTAAAGCAATCTCTCCTGTGTTGTAAAACCAATCAAAAATCCTCCGAAAGTCATCCTTGAAAAAATTCCAAAAATGCTTAATGAATCTGAAGTTCATCCCATCCGGACCTGGGGCTTTCTCGTCTCCACAATCGAAAACTGCGTCTTTAATTTCTTGCTCCAGAAACGGTTCAATCAAAACATTACGGTCCAGATCCGAAATCTTCTTAATGTTTGAACAGTCCAACTCCGGTCTATTAGGCGCATTTTCTCTAAATTTGTCTCGAAAAAAAGATAGAACCTGCTTCTTAATCAAACTCGGTTTGGAGCACCAAGCGCCATCAATATTAAGCCCGTGTATTGCGTTTGACGCTTTCCTATTGTTTATCAAAGCATGAAAAAATTTAGAGTTCTCATCAACGTCTATGGCCCATCTCAACCAGGATCTTTGTTTAAGGTCCGCGTTTTTTCTGTAGTCCGCATCCTTCACAATTTTTCTATTCTCCGCCATAATCCACTCCTCATCTTCCGTAAGATCCCTACTTTCCATGTCTTTTTCCAGAGCCTCTAATTCCTCCAAAGCCAAATTCACACTCTCCTTTTCTTTAGACAAGAACTCGTCCCTCCACACTTTAAGACAAGCTCTTATATGGGCAAATTTGGTTGTAAGACTGACATCCGGAGGATCACACAACCCGAAGCTCTCCGCGGCCTCCTTAACAGCTTCTTTAAAGCCCGGTTGACCAATCCATGAACTAAACACCCGAAACGGACGTGGGCCAAACTTAAGATCAACAACCTCCAATATAATAGGACAATGGTCCGAGTGTCTACCAGGAAGCACCCGCACACATGATTGTGGCCACCCATTAAAAAATTCAAAACAAACCAGGAACCGATCCAATTTACTGAGTTTCCTACCGTTGTCTCTGATGCAAGTAAATTTCCGACCTTGCAAAGGAAATTCTAACAGCCCATTATCATAGATAAATTTGTTAAAGTTCTCTGCACAAACGGCTTTAAACTTCGAACGTTTCCTTTCCTCCGTGGAACGAACAGCGTTGAAATCCCCCGCTAACACCGATTTACCATCATATGCATCAATCTGAATAGAAATATCCTCCCATAATTGACGCTTAGCCACGACACATTGAGGGGCGTAAATGTTCATGAGATTCAGCGGAATCCCACTCCCAACTAAAAACCCTCTAACAATAAGGAAACACCTGCTTTGAACAGTATTGACAACTTTAAAAATACTTGGATCCCACATCTAAATCAACCCTCCAGACATGCCCACAGAAGCCGTATATGATAGATCGAAGTTATTATTCCCCCAAAAACCTACCAGATCTGCCTTCGAGACCGACTCCACTTTAGTTTCTTGGAGGGCAACAACCCCGATTTTGTGTGAAAATCTAAAATCTTTTACCCAATTCGCTTTAATTCCCCCATTCAAACCTCTGATGTTTAAAGATAAAATATTCATTGGGGAACATTGTACATACCTTCTCCTCTGATTGCATCAATCACAAGATCATTATGGTTGTCCAGATTAACTCCAATTAGTTTCCCAATTCTAAGGGTTGCTTCGACCTCAACTGAGTCCTGAGCGCCGAAGGTGTCTGCTATCTCCTCCCCTTCTTCATCTGAAACCCGGGCTACCTCAGCATCCGGAACTTCATCAACATTAATTAACCCATCGGTTGCTAACTGATGATCCCTATTGACCACGAATTTTTGATCCTGTCTCATCTCCCCAGAATCGCCCATTCCTATGTCTTGGTTTAAAGAATCGGACTTATCTCTAAGGTCAACATTCAGGTCAAAATTAAATTCCCCACTATCCCTTGGCCTCTTCCTGGGTCTTTCCTCCGAAACTGGACTGGACCTTCTTCCTTGTCTTAGGTTTAAAAACTTGGGCCTTCTTTGAGTCCTATCCTTTTTGGGCCTACCTGAATGGTCCACTGAATTAAAATAAACAATACCATTCCTAGTAAAGTTGTCACCTTTATTTAAATCTTGGGTCCCACGCGAATGAGAAGGCGGCTCTTTAATGTTAGGCAGAGATTCAGAAACAACCTTTCCCATAAAATTAACGTTCGGCTCAGAGGGAATAAAAGGTTCCCCACGTGTGACATCGGTATCCTCACCTCCCACCGATTGGTTTTCCTTCTCTGTCCCAAGAGGACTGTTAGCATTCTGAAAGTTACCGGAACTGAAATTCTCCGGCGACTTCGAAACGTCGATTTGACAAGACACCCTCCCAACAGAATCTGGGTACCAGTCGCTCATATCTTCCTCAATCCATACTCTGTATTGTTTTTCCTTCCATCTTAACGTAACATAATTGTGAATTCTCGTGCCGTCTCTGACCAGTAACCCAATCCAGCTTACCGATAAATCTTGATCATTCGCCTCCAACTGGGATCCGTGGACAATCTTGCCGAAGTGTTCCGCGATGTTGTTGAGGACATCATTGTCCGCAAGATGAATGGGGACACCAAGAATTCTGACACAGGCAAGGCGTTCGAAGGGGAGGGATTGACAGTTCCAAACATCAAGGCTCGCAAACCAATCCTTCCAAACATTGTGATCCAGCAGAAAGGTGTTGCAACTATCTTCGTCTTCAAACTTAAGGAGCATTGAAAGACCACCCAGATAACTTAGCGATACCCCCTTAACTCTGCACTCCGACAGCAACATGTTCAAATTCCTTAAAATCCGAAGGTCCTTACATCTTCCGATTAAGGCTAAACCAATCAAATCGTTAAAGGCCGAAGTCTCATCCGATATATCAATGCAACATTTCAAATCCGAGACCGTAACAACGTTAGGGAGTGATGAACAGGGCACCTTATTGACGGGGACATGGGGATTAAGATCATTATTAAACAGATCCTTGAAGAGCTTACCATTTCCTTGATCGACGAAAGCATTACCATGAGTCTTCATCTCCTGACGAGCATTCTTACCAACCTTACCAGCCTTATCATTGTTGCCAATCTTCTTACCAGTGATTCCTTCATTCTCTTTAGCGAACCTAGCAAGGTTGGCTATGAGCTTGAATCCTCCCATTTTAGTACCATTAAGCGCTCTTTCCATTTCCTTGACATCAGCCACATTTTTGAACTTCACAAAGCCGAACCTTCTACCTTCCTTATCTTTTTTCCTCGCAATATAAACTCCCGAAACTTCTCCAAATACCTTGACAAAATCGGCCACGTCCCAAGTATTACAGCCAAATGGAAGATTAGTAATATAAAACTTGGTAATTCCTCCCTCACGTATCCTGATATCTGCTTTCCCATAGTTCTTGTATTTTTTCCTCGTCGGAACGTCGTTCCACCTCTCTCCTTCATCCCCCACGTCCATGGAAGAAGAACGAGATCTAAGAATAGTGCAAGGAGTGAATGGATGAGAAAGAAAACTAATTAGAATGTACGGACTACTCTAGATAGCTCCAACGAACTGATCGATAAGTCCCCGCATGCTAATCGGAATTAATTCTGCATCGTCGAGCAACCTCACCACTATCTTAGAGAGAGAAAAAGAGAGCGTTTATGATACCGATACTAATGTTGTTCTAGGAAAGCCTGAGATGATGACTGATGTAAAAGAGGTGCTTATTATTCAACTTAGCCGTAGACGCAATTTCATGGTTGTCCGGTTCAGCACTTATGTATGGACGGGCCCGTTCAGGCAGTTAGTGGTTTAACACTTTAACCAATAACCAGATTTAGTGGCTTGTACTAGGTTTTATTTTAGTAGTTTTTTTTTTTTGGATCATTGGGTCAGGCTAGTAGATTTGGGGGCTGTTTAGCAACATATGAATGGTTAAGTGCTGAATCAGTAAAAGATCTGAACCATTAAGTGCTGAACCAGTAAGAGGTCTGAACCATTAAGAGACTGTATAATGCTTAACCGTTTAGAGGCAAATGTCTGACCAATTCAGATTAGAGGTCTTAACCATTCAGACTCTGTATAAATCTTAAGCATTCATAGGCAAATGTCTGAACCATTCAGACATCTGCTCGTGAAACGAACAGTCTGAACCATAAGTGTTGAATCAGTAAGAGATCTGAACCATTAAGAGCCTCATTAAGAGGTAAACAAACAACCTCTTGGTGTGTTAATGGAATCCGACCAATAGATAGCTAAGTTTACTTCTTTTATGAAGGTTATAAATTAACCCATTACCATTGGATAAAAGCTTAAACTTTTAATAATTTCTTGTGTTATGTTCAAAAGTTGTAGATTTAAGAGTACGATTAGTTAGTATGTGCTTATGTGAGATTGTCATTCTGAAAAAAAAAAATACAATTGAAGTACTTAAATTTACTCAAATCTTTTTTTTATTTATTAGTTCGTTTATTTGTTTTTCTTTTAAGAAAAAAATAGATATCTTTTAATTTTTTTTATATATATAAATAACAAAAATAAATTGTTCTATCAAACTTTCAATTTAATATATTGTTTATAGGGTCAAGTTATTCTACAAAGACTTCTAATTGTAAGAAGTGTAAGAAGGATTTATAGAGTGACAAGTGTACAATAACCTAAAACTAAACCCACTACATCACCACCAAAAACCTAAACACCCACCCCCACCCCCCACCCCCACCCCACCACCACCCAAAAACCTAACCCCCCCCCCCCACCCAAAAACCTAACCCCCCCCCCCCCCCCCCCCCCCCCGCAAAAAAAAACAAAAAAAAAAAACTATACCTCACCAAAAAACCTAACCCCCCCCCCCCCACCCCCCAAAAACCAAAAAAAAAAATATAAAAAAAACTAAACACCCCCACCACCACCCAAAAACCTAAACCCCCACCCCCTCGGCAAAAAAAAAAAAAAAAAAAAAAAAAATTTTTTTTTTTTTTGGGTGGGTGATGTGGGGGGGGGGGGGGGTGGGCGGGGTGGGGGGGGGGGTGGTGGTGGATGTTTAAGGTTTTTTTTTTTTTTTTTTTAGTGGGTTTTTTTGTGTAGTGGGTTTTTTAGGTTATTGGACACTTGTCACTCTATAAATCCTTCTTACACTTCTTACTATTAGGATCCTTTGTATTTGATCCTAATCCATTGTTTATATTTTGTTTGTTATTGTAATATTCTCTAAATTTAATTAGGCTACCCGTTTCTTGTGTGGTTCAGCCAATGAACCGAAAAGGCGGTTTAATAACCAATCTGATTAGGAAAACATTGCTTGGTGGTCTAACTTCAACACAAGTTTTGGGGCAACAATGTACTTATGTCCAAAGTGTAAGGACCCATTTCCACATATAAAAGTAACCAAACATTTGATGAGACCTGCCCCCTTCGACTTCAGCAATACCCCACTTTAACCCCTCTTCTTTTTCACATCTTTTCAATTGTGTCTGGCTTACTTTACATGTGTTGGCCCATGAACTTTTACTTTTTAATCTTTTGAAGCTTTTTTCAAAAACTTCTTTGATGATGACCCCATTGGAACTCATGGGCTCATGGTATCTTTTCAAAAAATCCTTTTAATATAACTGTTTTCTTGTTGGATTCTTTGAAGGAAGAGTTTTCCTATGATTTATTGTTTAAATTGGTGTTATTAGGGTCGTTAAAGATTTGTAACACTCTACTTAAAAAGTTCTTGTAGTATCGCTAGATGCTTCGACTACTATAAAAAAGTAGTTGCATTTCAATCCAATATCGTCTTGTCGGCCATTACAAAGTGAGATTCATGATTCGAAAATAATTTCAAAAAAAGGTAAAGACACTTTAGGGTAAAATACTTTTCTAATGTGTTTGTTTCAAAATGTGATGTTTAATAATGGAATTGAAGTCAAAAGAAAAAAAAATGAGATAAGGTTGTCATGATAAAGTTTGTAATTGATCTAACGAAATGGCCCTTTGTATCAAGTTTGGATGTTTATACCCCACAAATTATTGAATCTTATAAAATATAAGTTGGAAAACTTCTAGAAGCCCACCCCAAAACCACATGATATGATCACACCCAGGGTGACCTAGAAGATCAAAGTTCCAAACTATAGAATAAATAGACGAAGATAGTAGTGATAGCATTCTTGATATGGTGATGAACACAATTTGAAATATATAGTGAAAACTTTTAGTAATTTCTACATTTACATGTACTTCTAAGAATAACGTTAAAAACGGCAGATGATTAAACATGCATCATATGGTAACGTTGATAGTTGAAAGACACGGGGGTAGATGCACCAATCAGTCTTTGTCCTGATTGTTTGAGTGTTATGTGTCTTAGGTCCAAGGCTTGATACAAAACTACAATCGAGCCGGGGGTCTCACTGGAAGCAGTCTCTCTGATCCTACGGGGTAGAGATAAGACTGTCTACATCTACCCTCCACAGACCCTACCTTAGCTTTGCTATTGGTGGGATTTACTGAGTATGATGACGGCGACGACGACGACATGTACTCCTAAGAATAAGGAAGAAACCCTAATATAACACTGCCATCGTATCATTTACAATACATATTAAACAACAAACACACATCCCCCACCATAGCCCAATTGGTTAGGCCGGCTTCTTCCCTTTGGGAGGTCGCCGGTTCGACTCCAACTTGTGGCTTATGGTGCGGGACGTCCCAATGATGGATCGTTACCTACCGAGGCATGGTGCGGTCCTGAGGGCAACCCGGTTTTCATCCAGCTGTTACCCCAGCGAGTCTCTCCTGTGGGGGCAGTATGGTTTCCGGGCGAAGGTCAGCTAGCGCGCCGGCCGGGGCCCGATAGAACATCGCGTTCGGTAAGCGGGGCTGATGGGAGCTTGTCATCGACAAGCTCTCAGTGACCTATTACTGGTCAGTACATAGAAAGTCACCCTTCAAAAAAAATTAAACAACAAACACACAAAACCTTAAAATTTACTTTTAAATCCAACTATAAACCATTTTGTAAGATTTAAACCCGCACCAATGTGGTGGGGGATAATGGTGGGGGATAAACACCTATGCCAAGATATCATTGGCAAAACTAACTGTATAATAAACATGATATTTAGTTCTCTTAATGAAAGGCATAATCTCTACAATAATTAGTTTTATAAGCTTTATGAAATACCAAAACAATGGATCATATATAACGAGACTAGAGTGATAAAGTTGTCCATGAGATAACTATTATTTAATAATATCAATGTAATATCTTTTATCTTTAATCTTTCTAACCATAATTTATATTTAAAATATTTTATAAAAAATACTAGGAAAAATACGACCTATGTTCCACCATGTTATCTTTTTCTACAATTTAGAAATACAATATGTTTGTTGTACCACTTAGAAAATTCAAAAGAAAACATGTTGTCATCTACAATCCAACCTTGAACCAACCATGCTATAGAGGGGGTGGAACCAATGTATAATTAGTCGTAGCACAGGTTATGGCTCAACCCCGTATTTGTAACGTAATTTTTGTTTTTGGACATAAGATACCCCTAAACATATATAAGAATACATCTAAGAGAAAATTATAAAACTTGATATTATTCATTAAGCCCAAAACCTGTTTAGTAACTAAGCCCAAATAATTAGTTTTATGATAATTAAGCCCAAATTGTAATAACTAATAAAGCCCAAATAATAAAATAATCTTTTTGAACAATGGCATGGTTTGTGCGGTCGAAGGAGATTTTTTTTATAAAATAAAAGATGACGATGTGATGGAACGATTTCAAGCTACGAAAAAAAAAAGATGACAAATCTATTAGGTATTTGTCTTGTTTTATTTATTTATTTATTGTCGTTTTTTAATATTGTATAATTACACGATAAACTTTTTTTGTGATTCCCCTGATTTAATAGGCTAATTCCGCCACTAATGGTATATGTTGTGCCACATTTTTTTTTTTTTGAACGGCAAATTTAGATCACTGACGGACCACTGGAGTATCATCGTGCCACTAGCGGAACCACCCGATCATATCCATCTTCACTAGGCATAGTGCCTATACACTAATTCAGGAGGAAACCCAATAAATATGGGAAAACCCTCCTTGTGGGAATCAAACCCAAGACATATTGGTCCCAAAGTCTTATCACACCTCTAAGATACCACTAGGCTATAAAGCCATGTAGAAGTTGTGCCACATTTTCAACTACATTTTCAATAGAGGTAATCGTGAATCGACCGTACACCTTTTACCAAAACACTTCATTTTGATACAATTTTCAAGTTTCTAGAAAGGTTTATTAACTACATTCTTAATGTGTGTACCGAATATATAAATAGTTAATATTCCTTTAAACATTAAATTCACATGCATCCAAAAGTCGATATATTTTAAAATTATATTCAGGCATCGGACACTTGATCACCTTTTCAAAGTTGAATCACAATTTTGTTAGGCAGGGGTGTGGCTTAACGCCACCCCACCCCATCACCTATTTCGTGGCGCTATGGACCTCACTGTACAAATTAAATGAGGGGCGCTATATAGTCTTCGCCATTGTGCTAACGGAACAAAATTGGCAATTTCGAAGTGAATGGTCAAATATGACCGTTATGCAACGTTCATTTAAAAAAAAGTTTTTTTAATTCAAATATATATACAAACATGTCATAAACACCAATCACAAACTAAAACATACACCAATCATAAAAAAAAAAATACATAAATTCTATCCAATCATTTTTAAGAATGTCATCCGATTCGTCGAGCTCTTCATCCGACGGTGTTCTTGACAATATGATTATCGCAGTGACGCAGGAGACGATTAATTATTTGTGAGAAGAAACCCAATCCTCTACATCGCGTACCAGACAACCGGCTCTTGAATGAGATCGGTTAAATGCTCATGAACGTTTAATGCAAGATTATTTTTGAGAAAATCTGTTGTACGATGATGAACAATTTAGGCGTAGGTTTCGTATGAGCCGTCGTCTTTTCCTATAAATTTCTAATAATCTTGCGGGCGAATTCCCTTTTTTCACACAGAGAAAGTGGTAGTCGTAAAATTGGTTTCTCTGGAATACAAAAGTGTACTGCCGCAATTAGGCAACTAGCGTACGACGCAGCGAGTGATACGTGGGATGAATATTTAAGACTATGGGGTATGGGGCGGGGGTTGGGTACAAATACAAACGCCCAAGTCACCACCCCGGGTGGGCTTGGGTTTCGGCGTGGCCCCTTGGGTGGGGGTTTTAGCACGGGCGTTGGGCGGGGCTACCCACATGACATGGCGGAACTTCATTGGCCAAGAGCACTAGCCCTTTGAAATTAGTTTTTCTTCCACGCCACCCCAGCCACGCCCCACCATACCCCTTTGAAATTGGCTTTTGGTCTTGGGTGCCCCATACTCCACGTGTCGCACCATGCCCCCAACCCATGCCCCACCATACCCCACGGTCTAAGGATGTCGGCCAGAAGCTGTCGTGATTGTCTTGAAAATTTATGTGAAGGTATTTTTTATTTATTGTTATTATTATTTTTTTATTTACAATTTATTATTATTATTTTTTTATTTACAGTTTATAATTTTTATTGTTATTATTATTATTTTTAGTAACACTATTTTATTAGGTGTTGCACCAGATACTTCATTTTATTTTTATTATTTAAATTATGAGTTCTAAATTAATATATCAAAATTAAACAATGTTTAAATTTAAATAAAAATAATAATTAGGTAATGATGATGGGGCTTTAAACCATTGCATGCAAGTTAAAGGAAGTGACTTTAAAGCCCCCTGTGTGACGTAGCGGTGAGGTAACGCTGAGGTGGCGTGATAAAGCCCTACCACACCCTGTAGCCTTACAACATGTTGAGATTTTGACACATTACACTCATTACCTTACATCTCATAAATTTTACGTGACCCACAAAAAATGTGATGGATCCATGTCATAAATTTTAGGTGACCCACAAAAAAAATGTGATGGATCCAACTACTAAAACTTATCTAGGAACATAAGCTTCTAAATATAACATTAGTTCCAACCATACACTCTAGTGGTTTATAATATTTACTTCTTTAAATGCATCATTATATATGCTTTGACACTACTTAAAATAGCTTATTTCTATAAAATATATCAGTTGTATGTTTATGTAGTATCTAATCAGTTCACCTTTTGGAATATACCAAATTGTACGCCTCTATGGTGCTAACATTTTATTATTACTTTAGAATACACTAGACGTCATTGGCAATTGGCAGTCCTACATTTTTTTATTCCTCCTGACAGCCCACCTTTCAACTATTTTTCCTCCATTGGTCCTCAGTTAAAAAAACTTAACGAAGTTAAGTTTTTTTCGAATTGAAAACTGACATTTTAGGGGTTTTTATCAGAACGAGGATACGAGTCAAATGGTGTAAAACTTACCTTAAAATTGTGCTCCAAACGACGAAAACGGTGATTCAATTCGAGTGTTTAAACTTTCGATTAACAAAAATCAAGTCGTTTGGAGCATCGTTTCGAGGTAAGTTTTATATCAATAGACTCGTATCCTCGTTCTGATCAAAAGCCCTAAAACGCCAGTTTGTAACTCTAAAAGAAACTTACTCCGTTAAGTTTTTTTAACTGAAGACCGGTGGAGGAAAAATAGTTGAAAGGTGGGACTGACAGGGGAATAAAAAAAGGTTGGACTGTCAAGGGCCATTGACGTCTAGTTGAGATTATTAGAGTCCAATATCCCAAATTTTATAAAGTCAATAAAACATATCTTTACCATGATATTTTCAAGGCCATTGATCACCAATTTTATTTTTCATAAGTCACATACCTAAACCCATATTTTCTAGGCCATTCACTCGTACAATTTTTCAACTATTGGCCACTTGGTTCCATCTTGAACATTATGGCCACACATATCTAACAATTTCATCAACTTGAGAAACAACTTATCTCTTAAATCTACTTGCACATCATGATAACACATACATATCAATGTATAACTAACTACCAGAGAAGCAACTGATTAATTAATTCAGTTTCATAACATTTCTGTAAACTTCACAAATATTTCGCCAAGTACCATTTTAAACATTTGGTTACTTAGTTTATTTATGCACAAACACAACTATTTACAATAAATGTTTTCCACCAAGTTACTAATAATATAACCTCAAGTACTTAATTTGATTTTCCTTTCATAATCATATAATGTGTGACCGTTATTAGACCGCCCGTAGTGGAGGGTTTTTTGGCTTTTTTTCCAAAAAAAAAACGCCCGAACACACCATTCAACCGCCCCCATGGGCGTTTTTCTTGATAAATTGGGTTGGGGCGTCCTAATCAAACACCGGGTCGAGATATGTTGGGCCATTTAGACCTTTCCAAATCAAATATCATTAGTTTTAATTAAAAAAATAATAATAATTGAGTAATCATTGGATAGGGCATTATGGGGCATTATACTACTACACTCATTTTAAACAAATGCTCCATAATACCCCATTGCTGACTGGACCACCACATAGCGAATCATGCCCAAAGATTGGGCATTATCTTCATTCACCACTACACATTTTTTTGAACGGCGGAATTCTATGATTTATAGAATAGGGCCAGCATATGCTGTAAAAACCCGAAGAAAAACATTACACAAACATGCTAACAAAAGAAAGCACAAACTCGCACGCCCCCACCCCCACTTACTTAATACAATCCCGAACATTAAAGTCCAGCCACCTACCCCAATCCAAATCTACCAACTTAGACCGACTCCTTAACCAAAGAAACGCGTCACTTTTAATCTCATCTATCACCAAGTTGTCGGAAACTTGACGACTAGAAAACTCTTTATCATTACGGGTCTTCCAAATGTGCCACATCGTAGCCTGAAAGATTAGATTTATAACTTGCTTCCAAAGACTGAAACCTTTCATTCCTTCGACGAACTCCAGAACTTCAATAGGGGACTCAAACACCACGTTTACCGGAAGTTTAACCCAAGCCAAAACCTCACACCAGATAGCCTTAGACATCCAGCAGCCACATAGCAAATGAGCTACTGATTCTATACCCTCGCCAGACCTGCAACAAGTTAAACAATCCACCATGACCCCCCCTTTTTGCGAACTGATCTTTAACCGGAATCCTTCCCATATCGGCCCTCCACGTGAACAGATTCACCTTAGGCGGAACCCACCTGTTCCAAAACTTCCAGCCGTTTTCAATGTCGTCCGAAATACTCTGAATATGGTCCCGAACCGCAGCAACTGTAAACTTACACCCATCCGGCTTCCACATCCAAGAATCACGCCCCTCTAGAAGCTGAACCTCAATTAAAATACGCATCAAGTCTGTCCATTGAGCCCATTCCAACTCGTTGCCCGGCGGTCTCCAACACCTAATATTCCATTGAATTTCATTACTGGTTCTAACAAAGTTGTCGGCCACAGACGCTTTCCTGTTCTCCACGATTTTATAAATAGCTGGAAAACAATCCATCAGCACCTTCCCTTCTACCCAACAATTGGCCCAAAAACTCACCGAAACCCCCGACCCAACCGTAGCAAAAATATTCTTTTTTAGAGGAAACCCAAGTTTGTCAAACACTTTGCTAACTAAAACAATGTCTCTCCAAGTACCAGTAAACTTTTTGTTAACCGAAATACAAGAAGCTTGTCTCTTATTATCGTGAATCGCTTGAACCACCCTAACCCAACACGCGTCCGGTTGAGTCTTAAACTTCCACCACCACTTTGCCATAAAAGCACAATTGATACTCCTAATATCATCAATACCCAACCCCCCAAATTTTCTTGGTTTAATCATCTTAGCCCACGCAATCCATCTGATCTTGCGAGACCCCTCCTTTCTACCCCACACAAAATCTCTTCTAATGGAATCTAAGGTATCAATAACCTTTTTCGGAGCACGAAACAATGAAAGATAGTAATTCGGTAATTCCCCTAACACTGCCTTTGCTAACACTATCCTGCCAGCAAGCGAAAGATGTTTAGCCTTCCAAGCCGAGAGTTTCGAGTTAAACTTATTGTTAATGGGCTTCCAAAACTTGACTCTCTTCATATTAGCTCCAATAGGAAAGCCTAGGAAACTAAACGACAACTCTCCCACTTTACATATAAGCTCATACGCCATCCGCTCTACCTCCGTCTCTTCTACCCCTACTCCGTAAAGTAGAGATTTATTTAAATTTACCTTCAGCCCGGAGCATAAGAAAAAACAACGAAGGATCCTATTCAGATTTTTAATGTTAACCTCCGACCACTCCCCGAAAAAAATGACATCATCTGCGTAACATAAATGTGAAATACACGGCCCATCATTCGGGAGCTTAACACCCTTAAACACACCCCTCGCCCCCACCCTACTCATAATTAAATCCAAGGCCTCCATTGCAAGAATGAAAAGAAAAGGAGAAAGCGGGTCTCCTTGCCTGAGACCTCTTTGCAACTGGAACTCATTGGTAGGCGACCCATTGACTAACACCGACGCCCAACTTGATTTCAAGCAAGCATCAATCCATTTTCGCCACTGAAGTGGAAAACCCATAGCTTTCATATTAGAAATAAAAAAATTCCAGTTTAACGAATCGTACTCTTTTTTGAAATCCACCTTAAACAAGAAAATCTTCTTATTACATTTCTTCGCCCAGGAAATTATTTCACTAGTAATCAACGGCCCGTCAAGAATTGATCTGCCCCCTACAAAAGCAGTCTGAATCGGAGCCACTAAAGACGAAATCACCGATTTCAATCTGAGAGCAAGGATTTTCGCAATCACCTTTTAAATAACCCCAATAAGCGAGATCGGACAAAATTCGTTAACGGTCTTTGGATCTCTAACCTTCAGAATCAAAGCAATAAAGGAAGCTGTCACGGCCCCCGACCCACCCTGGACGGAATCGGGAGTCGCGAACAGCCCAGTGGTACCGGTGATTATTTTGAAAACGTTGCAGCGGAAATTTCATCAGGACCGTGAGTTAGGAAAAATATCAGAGTTTAGAAAACACCGGATTTTATTTATTAAATAGATGGAATAAACCCATGTTTTACAATGGTAGCTTTAATAAAGATAAATTTGATTACATAAACAATATTTCTTAATTTGATTTAATTAAATTAATAAAATAAGCCACTTCTTGAAGCCTTTCAGTGTCGTATCCATCTCTTACTCCAATCTACTGTAATTACCTGAAACATGTTTGAAAAAGGTTTTGTCAGCGGGAAATACTGAGTGAATCATTCTATTTACTAAAATGACATGTTTGTTATAATTTACAGTATTAAGAAAAATTACAATGTTTCTGATATCAACCAACTACCCACAGTACTTTGTCACTCAACCCATTGGCCCATTCGTCCAATGGTGTCTGTGATTATGGTCATATCACCCCTTGGCTGCCCCAATGGTGAAGATTATCAAGTAATGTATACAAAACCCCACATACCGGCTGTAATTTGGTGATTACATAAACTTAATCACTGTAATTATAACCTTTGAAAATAAACATGATTTAAAAAGTAATTTGATAAAAAGAGAATGACTCACATTATAAGCATGCAGATTCATACGGGCAAAGTTTAGTCTACAGATAAGCCTTGATATATTGCAGATACAGGCAGAGCTTAGCCTATTGATTAGTCTTGTAACCTAGTGCACACAAACTAGGTAAGTAACTAATACAGCATTTACGATAACTCACGAGATTAAAACCCTCACAACGAATGACAAAGTGCAATCACTTAAACATCCATCGGATTCACAACGAATGACAAAGTATGTGACAAAGTATAATTACTTAAACATCCATCGGATTCACAACGAATGACAAAGGATAGTACTAAAACATCCATCGGATAGTTTCAATCGATCGGACATTGAATCGTAGCAGCGATCGAGTTAATACCCTGTTTGTAGCAGCACCCCGCTATACTAATTAGTGATTTGTGTGTGTTAATTGTGGTAAACAGAAGATATCTCGGAGCGTATTATGAATTGGTTCGTCGCTCAAATTCCAGAAATCAAGTCCCACGACCCTCTATTTATACCCAAAATTTGTCACCCCTTGCGCACCGTAACACTATAACCCTTACGGTGCGCAAGGGACACCTAATTGTCATAGGGTTGCCACGTTTGGGACTAGGTCTGCTGAGTTGACGATTTGATAAAATTTGATTTTTATAATAACTTATAAGGATAATCGTTAAGTAGGGAATACCCCTCCCCCCTGAGTTTTAGGGGCCCTGATCCTGATTCTGATTGTTCTGAAAATTTTAGGGTTTATACAGGATCACTTAGGGGTCTTAACTAAGGTTTCTTTGTGAACAAAATATGATAATAAATAATAGTTTTGGTGAGAGTTGTTATGGTTTGGGACAAAAAGGAATAAAATAGTGAGAAAAGAGAAGGGACCCACTTTGTAACTTTAGGGTTCAACTAGAAAGATTCCTGGTATAAATTTTGGGTATAACTTTTGAGCTAGAAAATATATAAGGCACTTGTTAAGTATAGTACCCCTAATTCAACCTTGTCCCGATATCCCGAGACCGAATCCCAACAACTTAGTCGAGTAGAGCCCTGACATATGTTATGAGGCTCAGATCAATTGGAAAGGGTAGCGGTGATCGGGAGTTAAAACACTTAAAACGGGCATGGCTTTATTATTATTTATAGAGTAAATAATAAGGAAATAAAATATATATCTATATCGAGAGAGAGTAGTGAGAGACTGAAGAAGGAATTTTTGTGAGAAATGTTTGGAGAATACCTACATCTATTTATACTACTTCAATTTAATTATAGCTCATAGATTACGAATGTTTTCCTTGGACACGTATCATTCTGATTTTTTTGTTGGATTTTATTTTGGATGTACACTTGCCTCATTCCTATGTATGCATATATATATATATAGTTTTTAATATTATTGGTGAAGTTTTTCAATCTTATCAAAAAGTTACGTAATCATGTAACAACTTTCAAAATGTAATATTATTTTATTTATTTATTATTTATATATTATAATTAATTCAACTGGTTCACTTATTTGGCGCATATAACTTTTAAAATATAATGTTCTAGAAAATAATGAATATGTCTTTAGAACGAGAATATTTTTGTCTACATTTGGTCTAAGTTTCATTAAAAATAGAGTAGGTTCAAAATACAATGTATTTTATAAATTAATAATTAAACGGTTCCTGGGCCCGTCTAGTTACTTCATATTTCTAACAGTCGACTTACCCGTAAACTACCATTCTAATAATATAAGTGTTTGTATACTTTTATTTTTAATAGAAAGGTCAACCCTATACAAGCCAATTAATTTAATATAACATTTCAACCAACTATATAAAATAGTGTTTAAAACTATTTGGGTTGAATATTTATATTAAAAATAAACTAGTTACTAGTGGTTAATAAATTTAACCAAACCTATAATTCTTATATAAAAATAGGAATGTTACATTCTCCCCACCTTGTTTTAAATCTCGTCCTCGAGATTTGGGTTACGTTATTTCTTTTAGACTTATGTTATATTTTAGTCAATAAAAACAATATTAAGGTAGATGACACAGAATTAAAATATCAAATTTTGTGAATACTAGTTGTACCATAAGTAAGATTCAATGGTTCAACTGACTTAGTTCAAGAAATTGATGACAAACGAATGAGATGAAATGATATAATTTCCAAGGTGACTAGGTTTAAGCTAAAAGATATATGATCAATAGATATTTAGAATGAATGTGAAGGACTTTTTAGAATTAATAAAAATTCTTTATCAAAAGAAAGCTTACTTTGATTGGCAACTGAGGAAAACTTAGAATTGACAGGTTCTAAAAGAAATAAAAGCATGAAAAATGATTTGTCAAATATTGAGTTATGATATGAGGAAATCAATGTGCTGAGATGAGTGAATTGTAAGGATATACGAAAAAAATAATAGAGTTAGTGTATTATTGTTTAGAGTTCCAAGTTATTTTAATTGTGAAACAATGTGATAGTACACTATTAGTGACCATATTTTTCATACTATGTCCTAGAGATTGAAATATAATAAGAACAAGTTGTTTTGGCATGACCAATCATTATATTATATTTGTAAAGCAAATGTAATATATATTATTTGTTACGCATTTTTACTATATGTAAATGGTTATCATTTTTAAATAAATATTATTTTAGTATTTTACTATACTATGTAAAATAACTTATATTTACTATGTAATATATATTACAAAACACTGCAATGAAGTTATTTCATTACAAAATATTTTAATATTGTTATTTTGTAAAAGAAATCACTATTATTTATAACGTTAAATGAAATTTGTAAATAAAGGTATAAAATATTTATTGTACAAAAGTATTTGTAAAATATTTTGTAAATATATAATACTTAATGGGTCGATTCTATGTGATTACTTATTTTCATTTTGAAACCATATAATGTTGTGAACGTATTTACAAATGTTGTAAATAAGTGAAAACGAGGACTATTCTTATATAGTACAATGTTCCCCTAACTCAACGTAGTTGATGACTATCATATTATTCTTATATGGTCATTTTCTTGCCAGAGCGTTACGGTACATAGTTACCACAAAACATTTGATAGACAATTATTTATTTTATTTGTCCCTCTAATTCTTGTATTATTTTATAAAAATATGTCTTCTTCTTACAATACAAAGTATATATATTTTTATATATATTAAAATTTACTAAATAAGTATGATGACTTTATATATATTAACTAGTCATTATCATGGTTGGATATTGGTTAGTGCTGCCTTGTTTAAGCATAGGTGGCCAGTCCATGCCTAACTAAGGCTAGGCTATTCAATACCTGCCCCTGACAATAACCCTAGTACCTAAAAATAATACTAACACTTCTGTTATTAATTTATTTTTAATAATAAAACTAATATTAATTATCAATAATAAATAACTGAACGTAAACTTAAATGAGAGTATACTTCAACATAAATTTTATATATATATATATATATATATATAAGAGTTAAATGCCATTTTAGTCCCTGTGGTTTGGGTCATTTTGCCAGTTTAGTCCAAAGGTTTCATTTTTAACCTGTGGGTCCAAAAAGGTTTCACTGTTGCCATTTTAGTCCACTGGGTTAACTTTATCCCTTTTTTCTGTTAACCAGAAGGGCAATTCGGTCATTTTATATGTAATTCTGTTAACTAGAAAGGCAATTCGGCCATACAAAATGACCGAACCGCCCCTCTCGTTAACAGAAATAATGGATGAAGTTAACCCAGTGGACTAAAATGGCAACAGTGAAACATTTTTGGACCCACAGGTTAAAAATGAAACCTTTGGACTAAACTGGCAAAATGACCCAAACCACAGGGACTAAAATGGCATTTAACTCTAAATATAAATTCTTTACCTCAATGGTTTAACAAAATTTATGGACTCGATCTCAAAGAGTCATCGTTTTGCAATAATGCGGTTCACAGTGCAAAAAGCGGAATGATAATTAAGTTTGGATAAAATAACAAATCGGAATGAAGCCCTCCAGTGGTTTTTATAAATCAAATGAATCACATGCGCAACAAATAGTGCATGTGTAATGTGTGAATTTACCAGGAAATAAAATAGATTAATATTCGCTACTATGAAAAAAATCCTCATGGTATGATGACTATTAGGGGAAGTAGAAATACGAAAGTCAACTCTTTATATGCAGAAGTCAGAATTTCAACGAAAGAAATATAAGAACTTCTATCTGGAATTTCGTGTAATAATTACTAGGGAATGTAAATAAAATGAAATAGGGAATTTGCAAAGGTGTGTGACTCCTTTTGCAGTGATAATAATTATGACTCTGATTAGACTGTGCACCGATGGTTGTGAAATCTTGTTCCAATTTAAAGGGTTCTCATTACACGAGTTACGAGGTAGATGGTAAAATGAAATAATGTTTGATATCGGAATATAAGATATATGCAAGAGATTTCTAATAAAGAAATCTAGACACAGATGCTTGTGCTTTATTCCAAATTGACTTTTTGGAATTTCTTCTAGATATACATATCTATATAATCATATATTTCACATGCTGTAATATACATACCATTTATAAGGTTAATGTATTTAACAGATTCTTATTTCCAAAAACAAGTCAGATATCAGGTCATGATATTATTTAGGGAAAACTTGTCACTTGTTTGACATATTATATACCCCGTCTTATCCGGTTCGCGCCGAAGAGGTAACCTCAGTATATCCGGACAAACTGGAGAGTCTGCTACACCATACCCAGTCTTGTCGGAGAAAATTTTATATTTCCCATAAATAGTATCTTTAAAAGTGCCTCTTTTATTAGGGCTTTTATCCATAATTAAGGAAATTTGTATTCCCGTAACATATATTATTCTAGATCAAATATCAATAAGCAATAATTACTATTAATTCTTGCTTATTTATCATATCTTGCAATATTCTAATTACCATTTTTTTTTGGTATATCAAAACCCATCATACGTTATTTACACAAGTACTTAGCTTATCTCGAAGCTGATACTAAGGCATCTTTTCTTAAGTTCAAGTCTAAATGCTATAATGTGTACTACCAGTTAATAGCAATCTCCTAACTCTTTTAGGTATTATTATCATAACACCTATTGGCTTAAAGTAGTGGCTCTGATACCACCTTCTGTCACGGCCCCCGACCCACCCTGGATGGAATCGGGAGTCGCGAACAGCCCAGTGGTACCAGTGATTATTTTGAAAACGTTGCAGCGGAAATTTCATCAGGACTGTGAGTTAGGAAAAATATCAGAGTTTAGAAAACACCGGATTTTATTTATTAAATAGATGGAATAAACCCATGTTTTACAATGGTAGCTTTAATAAAGATAAATTTGATTACATAAACAATATTTCTTAATTTGATTTAATTAAATTAATAAAATAAGCCACTTCTTGAAGCCTTTCAGTGTCGTATCCATCTCTTACTCCAATCTACTGTAATTACCTGAAACATGTTTGAAAAAGGTTTTGTCAGCGGGAAATACTGAGTGAATCATTCTATTTACTAAAATGACATGTTTGTTATAATTTACAGTATTAAGGAAAATTACAATGTTTCTGATATCAACCAACTACCCACAGTACTTTGTCACTCGACCCATTGGCCCATTCGTCCAATGGTGTCTGTGATTATGGTCATATCACCCCTTGGCTGCCCCAATGGTGAAGATTATCAAGTAATGTATACAAAACCCCACATACCGGCTGTAATTTGGTGATTACATAAACTTAATCACTGTAATTATAACCTTTGAAAATAAACATGATTTAAAAAGTAATTTGATAAAAAGAGAATGACTCACATTATAAGCATGCAGATTCATACGGGCAAAGTTTAGTCTACAGATAAGCCTTGATATATTGCAGATACAGGCAGAGCTTAGCCTATTGATTAGTCTTGTAACCTAGTGCACACAAACTAGGTAAGTAACTAATACAGCATTTACGATAACTCACGAGATTAAAACCCTCACAACGAATGACAAAGTGCAATCACTTAAACATCCATCGGATTCACAACGAATGACAAAGGATAGTACTAAAACATCCATCGGATAG
The DNA here is from genome assembly GCA_030545235.1 of Helianthus tuberosus. Taxonomy (NCBI): domain Eukaryota; kingdom Viridiplantae; phylum Streptophyta; class Magnoliopsida; order Asterales; family Asteraceae; genus Helianthus; species Helianthus tuberosus. The sequence continues at coordinate 92,353,870 of CM060439.1, read as the reverse complement.
TTTCAATCGATCGGACATTGAATCGTAGCAGCGATCGAGTTAATACCCTGTTTGTAGCAGCACCCCGCTATACTAATTAGTGATTTGTGTGTGTTAATTGTGGTAAACAGAAGATATCTCGGAGCGTATTACGAATTGGTTCGTCGCTCAAATTCCAGAAATCAAGTCCCACGACCCTCTATTTATACCCAAAATTTGTCACCCCTTGCGCACCGTAACACTATAACCCTTACGGTGCGCAAGGGACACCTAATTGTCATAGGGTTGCCACGTTTGGGACTAGGCCTGCTGAGTTGACGATTTGATAAAATTTGATTTTTATAATAACTTATAAGGATAATCGTTAAGTAGGGAATACCCCCCCCCCCCCTGAGTTTTAGGGGCCCTGATCTTGATTCTGATTGTTCTGAAAATTTTAGGGTTTATACAGGATCACTTAGGGGTCTTAACTAAGGTTTCTTTGTGAACAAAATATGATAATAAATAATAGTTTTGGTGAGAGTTGTTATGGTTTGGGACAAAAAGGAATAAAATAGTGAGAAAAGAGAAGGGACCCACTTTGTAACTTTAGGGTTCAACTAGAAAGATTCCTGGTATAAATTTTGGGTATAACTTTTGAGCTAGAAAATATATAAGGCACTTGTTAAGTATAGTACCCCTAATTCAACCTTGTCCCGATATCCCGAGACCGAATCCCAACAACTTAGTCGAGTAGAGCCCTGACATATGTTATGAGGCTCAGATCAATTGGAAAGGGTAGTGGTGATCGGGAGTTAAAACACTTAAAACGGGCATGGCTTTATTATTATTTATAGAGTAAATAATAAGGAAATAAAATATATATCTATATCGAGAGAGAGTAGTGAGAGACTGAAAGAAGGAATTTTTGTGAGAAATGTTTGGAGAATACCTACATCTATTTATACTACTTCAATTTAATTATAGCTCATAGATTACGAATGTTTTCCTTGGACACGTATCATTCTGATTTTTTTTGTTGGATTTTATTTTGGATGTACACTTGCCTCATTCCTATGTATGCATATATATATATATAGTTTTTAATATTATTGGTGAAGTTTTTCAATCTTATCAAAAAGTTACGTAATCATGTAACAACTTTCAAAATGTAATATTATTTTATTTATTTATTATTTATATATTATAATTAATTCAACTGGTTCACTTATTTGGCGCATATAACTTTTAAAATATAATGTTCTAGAAAATAATGAATATGTCTTTAGAACGAGAATATTTTTGTCTACATTTGGTCTAAGTTTCATTAAAAATAGAGTAGGTTCAAAATACAATGTATTTTATAAATTAATAATTAAACGGTTCCTGGGCCCGTCTAGTTACTTCATATTTCTAACAGTCGACTTACCCGTAAACTACCATTCTAATAATATAAGTGTTTGTATACTTTTATTTTTAATAGAAAGGTCAACCCTATACAAGCCAATTAATTTAATATAATATTTCAACCAACTATATAAAATAGTGTTTAAAACTATTTGGGTTGAATATTTATATTAAAAATAAACTAGTTACTAGTGGTTAATAAATTTAACCAAACCTATAATTCTTATATAAAAATAGGAATGTTACAGAAGCGTTGCACCCTTTCTCGATAAATCCTTTCTCATGAAATTCATTCATCACATTCAAGAAGAAACTCTCCAAAGAATCCCAACATTTTTAATGAATTTGAACGTAAAACCATCGGGTCCCGGAGCCTTATCAGTCCCACACGCCCACACCGCATCTTTTATCTCTGTTTTAGAAAACTTATCAATAAGAACCGAAGCTTGAGAAACTGACAATCTTCTGAATCCCCTACCATCGACCGTAGGTCTCCGTTGAAGCGGCTCCTTAAATTTGGCCATAAACCGTTCCATCACCTCTTTTTTAATGGTAACCGGATCCGACACCGTCATACCATCAATCACGAGAGAGTGAATAGAATTTTTTGCTTTCCGGCTATTAATAAAACCGTGAAAAAACTTCGAATTTTCATCTCCCACTTTTGCCCACCTCAATTTCTCCTTTTGCTTCAAATCACTGATCTTCTTTTTCTCGAACGACTTCACTTTCCACCTACCTATCCGTCTCATATCTTTTTCTTCAATCGTAAGCCTTCTACATTCAGCAATCTTCTCTAACCCTTCAACCTCAGACATACACTCTGCTAAGACCTTATCCTCCACTACCCTAGCCGACTTCCTCCAATCTTTAATATTAACTTTCAAAGATTTTAACAACCCAGCCAGCCCCTTCATACTACTACCCTGGAATTCATACTACCCAACGACTTTGTTAACCAGCTCTGAAAAACCTTCACTTAACAACCAACTATTAAAGAACTGAAACGGCACCGACCCAAAATTAACATTAGAGCAGGATAGCAACAACGGACAGTGATCCGACAAGTGCCTCGAAAGAGCTTCAATATGGGCTAACGACCATTTAGCCATGAAGGAATCACAGACAAGAACACGATCAATCTTGCTCATACTCGACCTGTCTTCCGACATAAAAGTGAAATTATAACCTCCCATTTGATATTCAATCAGACCCATCTCAGCAATGAAATTAATAAAAATCGCGGCTCCAAAACTGTCAAACCTTGAATATATCCTATCCCCTTCCTCTCTAACTTCATTAAAATCTCCCGCTAAACACCACAACCCATCTCTACCTACCTTCGTCCTTTTAAGATCCTCCCAAAGAGCCTTTCTCTTCATAACGTCTCTCGACGCATACACATTGACTACGTTAATCACAGTATCAGACCCCCGACAACTTCCCAGACACCAAAAGAAACGAATCAGATTTACTCACATCAATCCTAGAAAAGACTTTCGGATCCCACACCGACACCAAGCCGCCCGATCTCCCTGCTGCATCAACTTTCTCCCAATCACATTCTGCACCCCCCCCAATACCGATTAACCACCACATGATCTAACTGGGCAACTTGAGACTCTTGAATGCACAAAAAGGAAACTTTATGTTTCCTGACCAGTGATTTAACCCACGCGGGTTTCGCATCGCCTCCAACACCCCTAATGTTAATACTCAGCCAATTCATTGATGACCAACACTCTCCAATTCATCCTGCAAAAGCTTGCTAATTTCTGATTTGAACCCAGACACCCTCATACCAGCTAAATTCCCCACCGCCACTGTCACATCTACCTCACTCTGGACCTCACACACTGGCCTTTTATTCAGATCAAAGGTAAAATCCAACGGATCAGAACATACCTCTTGTTTGCCGTCTTCGTCCACCCTTTCACCTTCACCCATATGCCTCCTATTGTTTGTAACCCTGTCGTTCTTTAGGAAAGTGAAGGAACCTTTAAACTTCTTCCTTTTGTAAGACTAATAAATAAGCCCAGTCTCACGAATAAGATCTGTTAAATTAAAAGGATCATCATCAGCAGATGGCCTAGTCTCCGTGTTCCTCCTATTTGCATACTTGGGCTTTAAGTTGGCCAATTTAACGTGACCAATTTTCTCTCCAATCAGCTCATTAACCTCAGGCCGAACTGAACACCCCTCTTTAGATTGAAAACAGCTCTTGTTTTCAGGCCCAAGACCTAATACCCCAACACCCTTTTCTTTATAGCACCTATTACCGAAACTGATGGTCCCGTGTCACACCCCGATATTTCCACGTATTACCGGTGGGGAGTATCGTGACGTAGTTGATATCATCATAGTCAAACAACACAATTTTAAATGCACAGCGGAAGCAAAAGATAATTATATTACAAACCGATATAAAGTAATATCCACATATTACAAACGGAATGTAAAAGATCCACAGGCGGATCAAAACAACTAAAGAAGTTATCAGACTAATGGCTCTTGTGAAGGAGTTGCAAAGTCCTCATCTAACAAGTCCTGAGCAGCTTCCAGCCTATTACGTACTTATACCTGTCACTTAGACTTTGGAAAATACGTCAGTTTTCACTGGTAAATACACTCAACCGACTCATTTGAAAATGTTTATAAAAATTGGTTTAGGTGCACAAGGCACGTAAATATTTTGACACTTTGATTAAATTGCACAAGGCAAAATTAATCTTTTATACTTGGGACAAACTATATTTCATGTTATCAGTTTTACATAACTTGCTCTACATACGGGGCCCGGTTCTATGCCGGTTCAAGATTAACCGACACACCACTATTCCCCTATTGGGTAAAATAAATTAATAAGCATATGGCATCTGTCAGGTGTATGCCTACACCCCGTGCTTAGGTCGTGGCCATTGCAATTAATGAGTCAAGGATATCCAGGACACGGTCGCATTAACCCCCAATGTTTCAGTCAAGCAATACGAATTAAAACAGGTTATTTGGATTTCCCGACTGATTGGACTTTGAATCCCATACATGACCATGCGGTATTTATATTACCGTATCCCAAGCCCGTAATAGGGAAAATAAGTTAAGAGTATTTACCTGAGCTAGCTCCTGTCTTAAATAGCAAGAATTATAATAACTCAGCCGTATTCACTTAAGTAAGCGTAGGTACAATTTACCGGAAGGCTCTAGTCTAGAATGATGGTATAAATAACCAATTAGAATCCTAACGGGTCTTTAATTAAGCCTAAACTTAGACCGGTTAGTTTTAAGGATAGATACGGTTCAAACGCACGATTAAGCGAAGACCGGAATAGAATGTGATTTAGACCCGAAAAGTTTGAAGACTTGTATAATATGGTTAATCTAACCACATTCTGGATTTTGAGATAAAAACGATAAGGTTTGACCCGTTTCGGCTAATTTATGCAAACTAGTTACATAAACCGAACCGAACGCGCAAGAAGCGTAACGGGTAACCATAAAAGTCATATACAGGTTTCCTAAGTCAATATGCCTTAAATATGTCGTGATATCAGTAGGATACCTTCCATTATGCCCAAAACGAGTTTAATCTCAATTTAAGCCCCGTAGGGGTATTTTGGTCATTTTAAAGATTATAAAAGAGGTTAATTGAAATTCTGAGATTCGGGTCCGAATACATCAGTAAAATAACTTATTTTATTAGGTCATATCAGTTGATAATAGGTCTTATGTGACAAAATGGTTTTAAACCCAAACTATGTGTTTAATACGCTTTAAAAGCCATTTTAAGCGATTTCCGGGTTATACATGAAATCTGAGTTCTCTGGTCAGGTTATAAAGTTCCACATACTTCATTTATTATATAAAATCAGTAGAAATTGGATTGGTGTCAAAATATTATGTAGAACTCATTTTATAAACAAAAAGGGTATAATCGGTATTTACCGAATCAACGCCATAACCTTAGGTTATGATCAGTTTAAAAATAATTAAAAATCTTTAAAAATCTCAAAATATTATATTACATCAGTGGGTAAAAGGTTTGGTGTCAAAAATTGGGTTTAGATAGGCTTTATGCTAATGGCGCCGTTTAATTACTAAAAGGCGTTATAATTACGCTAATGAGCATAACTCCTAATCTAGACCTCCAACTGATGTGAAATTTTAGGGACATGTTTATAAATCAATAATAAAGATTATTGTCCTTTCATATTTCCAAAATTCTCGTTTTATGTTCAAAAGGGCATTATGGTCAACATTAAGCAATTTAACGGAAACGTGTAAACGAATCGGACAATCAACGATCCAACCATAGAGGGTTATACTATCATGTAACCTGGTCCTACGGAAACTCTAAGGCATCTCTAAACCCATCTAAATCGGGTCAGAACTGAAGTCAAAGCAAAAGTCAAAGTTTTGCGACTTTCGGTTCCGAACCGGGTCTAAACAGAAAATTGTCGGATCAAACAAGCTTAGATCAGTTATTATACTTATTATCAAGTTATATGAGTGATAAAATAGGTTACATGCCTTCTACATTGTTAATTAGGCGTTAATGCGAAGATTAGCATTCTGTTGACTTTTTATAAGCAACTTTGACCCGACATTTCATCTAGTTAGAGCGGGAATCAGATGGTGCCCTTTTAAGGGTTTATTGCCCACATAATTACCAACTTATAACTACCTTCAATTCGACTAATCACTGGACCATTTATGATTAATCGCTAAGTCAAACGCTAATTACGACGGTTTGACTTTTAGGCTAAAAACTAAGCAAAACTCAATCAAGGAAGGTTAAGGGCACTTACCAAAGTCTAATGCACTATTAGAGATGACTTGGGTCTGCTCTTATGCTCCAGGAAGCTCCACAATTGCAGATGGAATGAATGATCACAAAGTTGCAACATGAATGGCCCTTTTATAGTGATTTTGATCCATTATGATCATGACAAATCATGCTACCCTTGTTCCCTGATCATCAACATGTGTCCCTAAGGCCTAGGAACTGTTAGGGGTCGCCCATGGATGTGAAAATATCTTCTTAAGTCGGTTAGAACGTTTAAACAGGCTGCTGTCCGAGTTTCTGCATCTGGGCATGCCTTACGGACCGTAAGGCTTGACCCTTACGGTACGTAAGCTCTTTATCAGGGCAAAAATATGTTGCCCTTTCAAGCTCCGAACAGGCAACTCATGTATTACGATTTTGGGCCATTATTTTCAGTATGGGGCCTCTTGTTTGGGTCATGAACAGTTTACACCACCTAGATATGATATAAGGTTTCCTTAGATCCTTTTGAAAGTGCCGTAAATGAAGGTTGTCGTGCATATCCTCGTAGGATCCCATTCTTGTGTAATTCGAATAAATCATTGTTTGCATTTACCGGATTTGAGTGTACCAGATGTTTATAATATATATTAGGGTCTTGGGATTTATAATTAGGTCGTTCAGAGGTGTTTAATTAACATGTCGACGCTTTAAATCCTACCATACATCTTTGACTAGATCCGAGTTTCTAACACTTTTGTCTTGTATGACACGTGTCGTTATTTTATTGAACACGAATTTTTGAGGTGTTACATCCTCACCCCCTTAAAAGAAATCTCGACCTCGAGATTTGCTAAAATGCTGGAAGTACTTTTTGTCGCATAATGGACTTAACTTCTATAACCTATCTGGAGTCTTTCCAAGCTCCCAAAGTGACTCCTATATTAGGTACATGTATCCTTTTGGAGCTTCTTAACCTGTCGATCCTCAATCGATACAGGATGCTCATCACATCATAAATCTGCATATCATTATGTGATAGTGCTTCTTGACTGATTGGCGAAACACATCCTTCAGTCACTAGTGTGCAATGTATTGCGAGCCCCGCCAAACTCCTTAAATAGGTTTTAGCTTATAAGCTACTTGATCTTGATACATTCGATTTCCTTCGAATGATTCTATATATTCAGAGCTTAACTAGCCTGATAATTTAACAAATTTGGCACACCCTTCCTGGGTGATATCTTTTGTTGCACCTTATTCCTTAACAAGAATTTAGGAGGTTTGCTATTTTCATTAATCCTTGATTTTCTGCCGAATACTGGCAACTTACAGATGATTAGGGATTTGTATGATCTTATTCGTTGTTTCCAATGCAACTTTCAGATCCTGATAAGTGGACTTCCCAAAGTCTCGTCCATCCAACGGATGTTTTGATATTTCATCTATACAAGGTCTCCAAAGAAGCCACCTTGATACTTATATAGCAACTATTATAGAAAAGCTTATCTTAAGGTGAGATGGTTATTCCAACCATTGCTCAAAACTAATCTTAAGGAGTAGCTAATCCTTACAGTTAGTCGAACAAATCGACGATCCTGGGCAGCTGATGGCGATTCTTAATCGTTGCCTAATTAGGGTTGCGGTAAATAATGCATAAGCAAAATGAACCGTCTTTCATAATTAACTATACCGAATTCTCAGGATATTGAGTTAGGCTATATGAATCTCCTATCTTAAAATTCACTTAATCAGGGTTTCGATTCTTCCAATGATGGTACTAACCGTCTTGGAGATTTCATAATAATACAGCCTTAAATGGGATGTAAACCTTAACTCTACCTGCTTCTCAGGGGTAAACAGGGTAATCTTAGGAGAAGATAATCAAGATACAAGGAGGTTACAGAGTTTTTTACAATCTCAAGCTCCAATTATTGCTTGTGTCAATCAAGTGACACATTTACGTCACGAGTCCACAAACTCCTTGATCTGGAACATTTACTTGGACAATTCCATTCTGGATATCTCCTTTGAATACCATTAGCTGACTTTAGTACTCTATGACCATCGGAATATCTTTGTGGTTCCATGCATTAAACCTCCATACTGATCAGGCATGGAAGCAATCTATGGGACACACTAGGATACGCCAATCCTCATATGGCACTTTTATCAAACATAGTTTGGCATTCGCAGGCGATAGAAAACAATGAGAAAATAATAAAATAAAATAATATATATTGTCGTACTCTTTCTGGGGAAGAGTACTCCAGATTCTGATGAAAGGATTATCTTTGAGGATGGGAAAAATGGTCATTATAGATTCCATTGGTAAGTTATACCTTACTTTTAATATTTGGAGTTCTTATGAATGTAATCAAGAGTTTGCTAGGCTTATGGTTTACTAAAGGTTTATTATCCCTTGTATTAACGTAAGATACTTAGCAGACACTATCAATGCTAAATGGTACGGGACGTACCTGATGCTATTATGGATATGTACTCTCTCTGTCATTCAATCGGTAGTTCAGGCGTTTCCTTTCTTATCCTTCCCAGACTTAGCTGCTCCTTCCTTGGCAGCCTCAGGGCAATTAGTACTGATGTGGCCCTTTTCGCCACAGTTGAAACAGTTTGCATTCTTTATGTCCCTACATTCGTGGGACTGGTGGCCAGTTCTTTTACAGATGCCACATTGCTTTATCTTTTGGCTTGATCGACACTGTCCCCAGTGTCTTCTTTTGCATGTTTTGCATGTAGGCTTTTTGTTGAAATCTTGTTGGTTATTGTTGAACTCGGATTTGCTCTTCTTAGGATTCTGGGAGTTATCCTCCTCCCTTTGTCTTTTCTCGTTAGTTTCATTCTTGATTGACTTTTGTCTCACTATATCGAGAGTGAGAGACAAGGATAGCTCTACAGCTGATCTGAAGGTGATTGGCCTTGAAGCCTTAACATTCCCTTTTATTTCGGGTGCCAAACCACCGATGAAACGCGCAATGCGTTTTGGTTCAGGGGTAATTAAATAGGGTACCAATCTAAATAGGGAGTTGAAGTCGGTAACGTATTGCTGACAATTTAGGTTCTTCATTGTGAGAGTCAGAAAATCTGTCTCCACCTTTTCCACTTCGTGTTGTGGACAGTAGTTCTCTTTGATAAGGTCCACAAACTTGGATCATCCCATATTGTATAGGGGAATTTTCCCCGTGGACTGCATCATGGCCCTCCACCATGCAAGAGCCTCGCCCTTGAAAGATTGTGAAACAAATTTTACTACGTCCTTGTCAGCACAATTGCTGATGTCCACAACAGTTTCCATTTCTTCAAGCCATTCCATGGCATCAATTGCTCCTTTTTCGCCATTGAAATCTCTGGGTTTGCATGAGACGAAGTATTTATAGGTGCACCCGTCTTCAATTGAACGGGGCTTATCATAGAGTACTAACTTCTGAGGTTCGCTCTTTTCGTCTGAAGAGTGAACGGAGCTCTCCTTACGAGCTGATGCATGTGTTTCCGTATGGACCTTTGAGTGAGTGCCACTCGGTTCCTCTTTGTTCTCAAGGATCTTATCCACAGCTTCACTAATTGCTGCGTCAATCATGGCCTGAAGAGCAGTGCCATTAACATTTATATTTATATTTGCATCCTTGTTTCTAGCCGCAGCACTGCTGTGTGCTTCGTCGGAATCCACCATTCTGGAGCTTTGGTACTAAACACCAATAATAACATATGCTTAGCCATAAACTATTATGGAATCATCGAAATGGATGATTTATAAGCCATGGTATCATCAAACCATAATGGCTGTTAGGTTTTTAACTTCATTATAGTATGCTACTAGAAAGTACGTCAATTAAAGTTAGCCTAGGTCAAAAAGGACCATCAATTGTGTTTAAGGTTTGGACCAAGTCCATTACCTTTTGACAGGGAATCACAATGTCGCAAATGTCCTTGTCATAACGACAATCTTTAGATAGTTGGAAGGCTTGTCACGAAGGACATTAATAGTCATAGGCACGAAGGCCTTGTCACAAAGGACATATAGGATATGGCACTTAAGGCATTAATATATAAGCCGCAATCTTATTGGATCAGAGATCTTAAGGTTCGAACTTAATTCTTCACCGTTGGACAGAGAGTCAAAGACTACAGCCGTCATCTCTTTGGAAAATAATTTATTTTGCCACAAAGGCTAGTCACTGGACAGCATTCTAACTAACTGGATGATTGTGAGCTTCAGAGGAGTCAGCCGTGGTGAAGCTTTGAAGGCTACTAACCAAGTAGTAATAATTTGTTTAATTATATAGCGAATTGTCGAACTTGACGATTAAATAGCCATGGTGTAACTCAACCACATGGACCAATAGATAGTATTAAATTTATTTGATTATGCTTGGCCTAGGTTTTTAGATAAACCATCTTTGGCGTTTAAACGGAATATAATCCTTCATATTTATTAGACAGGGGACATAAGTCACGACTGTCAATGTTGTTCCGACATTTTATATAGCATAAGGGCTTGTCCCAAGGACTTTTTGATGGCACAGAGGGCTTGTCACTAGGGAAATTTTAAAACATAATCGATGATTCCTTTGGATCGGAAAATTTCATAATTCATTGTCTTGACAAGAAGTTTTGAAATAAAACTATCTTTTCATGTATACATCTTTTGTAACAATCCCAAAATTTTTATAAAGTATATAAAAACTTATGTTATTAAAAGAATGCATCATGGGTAAGTTGACTAATGGAAATATGAGATATTTTGGGCAAGCATAGGAACCGTTTAATAACTAATTTATAAAAATACATTATAGTTGAACCTACTCTGTTTTTAATGAAACTTGGTTCAAAATATAGATAAAAATATTCTCGTTCTAAAGACATATTTATTATTTTATAAAACGCTGTACTTTAAAAGTTATAAGCACCAAATGAATAAAGTAGTTAAACTAATTATAATATATAAATAATAATAATTTAAACTTAACATCTAATACATATAATAGTGGTTATTTACGTATATTAATAAAAGGATTCAATTTAACATTTAAAAATATAAAATAATAATCAAAAACCAACACTTACCAATTAAGGTATACATATGGAAAGAATTTAATGCATGTGTCTACGTAAGGCATGAATGAATATTAAAGCTGTTTACGTGGAGTTGATACCGTAACCGTCAAGTTAAAGAATTTAGTATAAATAGGATAAGCCATTCAAAGAGAAAGCTACTCAAATCCCTTCTGCTTGTCTCTCTCTAAAATTCTATTATTTACCCTATAAATAATAAATAAAACCCTACCCCATTTTAAGTATTGTAGCCCCTGATCACTAATACCCTGTCCAAGTGACGTAGGGCCCCGTAATGTATGTCAAGGCTCTGCCTAAATTCATTGGGGTTCTGTCTCATGACGTAGGGATAAAATGGAATTGGGTTACTATATTTAAGTATGAATGCACTATATATTTTATTAAATAATCCAGGAGCTATACCCAAAATATTGCCAACACTTCCAAAATATTTCTGACACCCTAAATATATTTTAAAATAACCCTATATGTTTTTAAATACACCCCGTATGTAAAAACCGAACCCGTGATACAATATAGTATTTAAATAAAATATAAAAGTTTAAATCTAGGGCTGAGGCGGGCCGCGTGAGCCCACCCCAAACCCTTACGCGGGCCGTATGAAAGCTAGAACCAGACTCCTTTGATTTCTTAAGTCAAGGCGGGCCGCGTAAACCATATATTAAGTTGACGCGGGCCGCGAGTGCCCTGAATTGTGGCGCAGCCCGGTGCCGCCACGTGTCCCAACACCCGTCAAGACTACTCAATGACTCAGCAAACCTACGTGTTGACCCAGCATTGACGCGGGCCGCGTAAGCCTTGCCTGTTCTTTACGCGGGCCGCGTGGGAACCAGTTTCAGCACCTATATAAGGATGGCATCGGATCTCATTTCAGTTCGTTCACAATTTCATTCTCAATCTCACTTTCTGAATTAGAGGCATTATAGTCGGGTATTATATCCCCCTAATTAGCGAGGTTCTGCTCCGTTGTAAGTATTATAACCCCAGTTTCGTAATAGTTACGCTGCCCGATCGATTTAGGGTTCCGTAACAACTGTCGTGGTTCTGCCCGACGTAGTTGTTGGAATGCCGTCTCGGGGAGGGTATTATTAATATTTTCAAAGGGTTATGATACTAACCAATGTACATTTGTATAAATTATAGATTATACCCAGGAAATCCCTACGAAAAGCCTAAGATAGCAATGTGAGTAATCCTTCTTTTTGTGTAAACATTTTTGTGAGTAATCTTCTTTTTTTTAACATTTTTTACAAAACCTTAAATGCTTTACAATGCGATTAAGCAGTATGTGAGTCTTTGTAGTTCTTCCATTACTGCCGGTATTTGGGGTTTTGTATACAAAATTATTACTTGCGAGTAATAAGTCGGGACGACAGTACGTTACCATTGGACAACGAGTTAGCCAATGTGTAATATGACCCACAAGTCAAGGATTGACAGTACTGATTGAGTAATTGGGTAGAAATAAACAATGTGATCGCCCTCAATACTGTTTTAATTGACAAAATGTTTCTTGATTAAACTGGGATTCACTCACCAGTATTTCCCGCTGACAAAATATTTTTAAAACATGTTTCAGGTAACACAATGTGAAAGCCAACTGGGAAAAAGCCAGCTCAAGGGCACTGACGGCTTGGAAAATAAGTGGCTATAAAATTTATCTAAGAAACAATGTTTGAAATTAAATAAAATAGGGTTTGTCCCTATAAATGTATTGTAATAAGAAACTTGGGTTTTACCCATGTGTTTATTAATATTAATTATGGTGGTTTTACTCTGATAAACATTTCCTAACTACGGTCCTAATGTAAATTCCGCTGCGAGACTAAACAAACTGATACCACCAAACTCTGTGATCACGTTCGCCCGTTCCCAGGGAACAGGGATCGGGGGTTGTGACAGAAGGTGGTATCAGAGCCTAGCCACTGGTTCAAGCCAAAGAAGTGTTCTGCTGACACTTAAATTTTAAATTCTGTGTTAGGAAATAACTTATGTGATTATGTGTTTTATATTATTTGACTATTTGTTAGTTTACAGTATGGGTAAACAAAGAATTTCGGATATCTATCGTCAACTAGATAGTTCACCAAAAGATACAGGAACCTCATTTCAACCAAATCCCTCAGGATACTCAGCAGATATTGAGGAAGGAATATTTGTTCGTAAGGCACAGTTTAAGAAACCATTTACTACTAAGAAAAGAAATTGGATTATTAGCAAAAGTCGAGAGAAAATAAAGAAGTCACAACCGAAGGGAACGATAATTAATCAAGAAATAAATGCACAAACTCAGGAAACATGCAATAACTTACTAAGGGAAGATGAATTAGATGGACAATGGGTAAATCTCCATATGTTAGCCACTACAGCCGTAAATGCTAACTTATATTAAATAGTTGAACGGCCAAACCAGTACCAGTACCCATGCCACCTATGAGCTAGAAACTTTAAAGGAACTTTGCCCATTAGATAACAACTTAGTAGAGACAGGAGATAGATTAAACTTTATATAAAGGCATGTTGAGCATAATACTCCTATAACATAGATAGATTAAAATAAGTTACGGATGCATAATCCCTAGTTTATTTTGAATTCCAGTTGTAGTTTGTAATAAATACATATATATATATATATGAGTCGCAATGTTTGCCGTTTTTAATCAATCTATTTTATGATTGTACCCAAATGTTTGTACTAGAAATTTGTCTGTGATAATTAATACCACCTATTCAAATAATATCATAATATATATCAAATTAAGTTAGTTGTTAACAAAGCAGTCATGTTTATGATTCTTTTTTTTGAACCAATCATTTACTTTGGTTTTAAATACATATTGAAATATATGATATAAAGCTTTAAAACTTTGTAGTTTTAATAATATTGTTTCAAAATAATTTATATTCCAATAAATAAAACCGAAGCTATTAAATTAACCGAAAGGATTTTAAGAAGTAATAAAATTTTTAGATTGCCTTAGTGGATCTAGCCAAAGCAAGTTTTGAAACCCAGGTGTACCAATTTCTCACTCTATTTTATCATTTCTGGTTTATAACTAGTTGACCATAAGACTTCATACTTTCATAGTTTTATGAAATAACTGATGTTGGGATTACTTGTAAAAGTTTCTATTGAAATACTTAATAATAAAATAGATGGTTAAATGAATATAATGGGTATTCATGATTTAATAAAATCATTTAAAATTTTTTAGATATTTGGGTTGGTTGGACTATGTAGAAAAGCCTAACTAAACGTTGAAAGCATTTCTACAAATCTTTAATATTAAGGTATTTACAGAATAGGTCTTATGCCTGGAAATAATTAATAATTAGAATAACCAGTCATATTATTTATAGGATTGTGTATCCTAAATTATAAAGAAAAGTATTCAAGTCAGCTGGCATTCATTCACCTAAATATGATTGAAATTTTTTTTTATATATATTAATACATACTATATATATATCTTACAGGATATATTCCTTCACATACAACGAATAAATGGTTTAGTTGTAATAGTAACTTTATGAAAAAAAAATAAAATTTGTTTTGTTTGTATATTAGCACATGGTTTGTTGGCTTGCCTAAAACCATAAATTAATTATTTTTATTCAGATGTTCTTTCTCAAAATAATTTATTAGTTTAAACTTAAATTTATTTTGTAATACATCTTTGAAGTATCTTTAACAAAATATTTGAGGAAAATATTCATTTTTCAAACAGGTGTTAAAGTTGGACCAAAGATAGAAATCCACTAGTACATATGGTTATCTATCCTACACGGTTTTCGGTTAGAAAATAATTTGATATCCAAAATCTAATATAAATTTTTTTCAAATATTCGACTCGTACAGTAAGTCAAATATATGTTTTTGAATTATATATTACACTTATAATCTTATAACTCATAATATTTGAGTTCATCCGTACCTTTTATATTATTAGTATAATGATAAAACATTTTACAATAATATATGAATAGTATATTTTACTATAAAATAGTACAGTAAGTAAAATATATATTTTATATCTAAAATTTTAATAAAATATCATGGTGTAATAAATTCTAATAAGTGTAATATAAGTATATAGAATAGTATATGCACTTATGTTATAAGTTCGTCGCAGGTTATTAAAATATAACAAGGCTATTAGATCTTTTTACTAGAATATGTATACAAATCCTATCTTCTTATAAGTATAAGTATATTATACTATACGAAAATAATATACTGTATATTTTTAATCCTTGCACATTTACTTATGGTAAAAGATTAGATAATTAAATTTTTAGAAGTAAAGATATTGCAACAGTGAAAACATTTTTTTCTTATCCCATTTAAATCAATAATTTAGTATCTATTTATTTTACGTGGCACGTTAAAATGTTCCTAAACATTCATTTTTCTCACACTAGAATTAAAAATGGATGCCCCACATAAAAATTGACCCAAATGTGTGTTTAATACAGTTGTCTTTTATATCACTTTATTTAAAAATCAGATTACAATTTTAATATTGTAATATCTTTAAATAAATTACTATTATTTGGAATATACATACATATTCTAATACATGTATATTACTCAAATATATTTAGAATCAAATTTTGAAACGTCAAACTTTGTATTACTTACTATGTTATGTGTTTTAAGTCTATATTTAAATATCCGCTATATCATTATGAATTTCAGAAAATAATTTATCTATAGTATATATATTTCTTGGTAAACCATAAATACGATGTCATGGGTCACATATGCACATATTCTTCTAAATAAGGTCTCTTAAACTTAAATGTATATTATAATTGATTCTTAAAGGAAAAGGTAAGAATATGATAATTGGAATATATATATAGATGATTACTTGAGGAAAAAATTATTAAGGTAACATAAACAGTGAGTCTGGTATAGTTTAACCCATTAGTTAAAAATGAAACTGTTCTTATGAGTTCAGAAAAAAAAAATTATATTTTGAGTAATTTATTTCCCTAGACTTTTAAATTCCAAAATATTTTATTTGACAGAAATTTATTTCAATATACTACTTTTATCAAAGGATAAAATAAAGTCATGGAAATAAATTTGATGATGGGTACTATCGGATGTAGAGTATTATAAAATAATTTAGTATTATATATATGTGTGTAAATATTACGTAAGTGTAATAGTAACTAGATTTTTGAAAATTTTATACACATATATGCATATACCTGATATAATTTCTTAATGGTATACCCAATATAATCTCTTCTGTAAGATAAACATAAGAGAAAATGTCATTGCTAATTCATATGAAAATATGAAGTTATTATAAGAATAAAACATGAAACCTATTATGTTTTAAAATGCCATCTGTCTCAATAAAATATTCCTTGTAACGGAATCTAAGATTATATATACATAAATAGAGTTAGCTGTAAGTATACTCATTACATCGAACTTAGCTATAGTGTCAATGGAGACAATGATATATTTGAAACTCCATTCTCCAACCAAAAGAAAACCACAACCATAATAATATCTATGCTTAAATGAAAGAGTTGGGATATTGATATTTACTGGTAACAATCAGGACAATATTTAGACTTGAACCTAAGAAGAATGCCTTAGTATAAAGCTTTGAGATAAGCCAATTACTTGCATAGATAAAGTATGATGGTTATTGGTATCCCGTGAGGATAATGACTAGAACAGTGCCTGTATGATAAATAAGCGATAACAACTGGCCACTGTTATTTCTTGTTTATTAATACTACTCGGTTCTAGAATATTATCCAACATGAGAATACTGATTTCCTTGTTTCTTGATGCCAACCATAATAAACGAGGTACTTTCAAAATTCTCATTTAAGAAAAGTCTATTTATGGGAAATACTATGATAATTGCCTCTCCGGTAAAACTGGGCATGGTGCGGTAGACTCTCCAGCTTGTCCGGGTGAGATGGGGTTACCTCTCCGGCGAGACCGGGTGAGATGGGGTTACCTCTCCGGCAAGACCGGGTAAGATGGGGTATGTGTTATAATAATAGAATTCCCTAAATAAGTGCTATGACCAGATGTCTGACTTGTGAGTCTGTTTACATTATGGATAATGTACATACTACAGTATATGAAATATTATATAGACATGTATGTCTATGAGGAAATCCAAAGACTATATTGATTGACAATTAGTGTGTCAATGATAATTTTAGACTTAATTATTAGGAATCTCTCGTATACGTCTCTAAATTCCGATATCAAACATTATTTCGTTTGATCATCCGTCTCGAAATTTGTGCGACAAGATAAACAACAGGAACTCTATAGGTTGAAACGCCATAAAAAATATAAGAATTTCCTTTGCAATTATTGACGCATTAGGAAACCTGTAACTAAAAGTTGTGCGAAGACACAACACATCTAAACACTTACCCTAATAATTTTAAGAAGATAAGAATCTCATAGAGAATAGTTCTGGTCAAAGTAAGGTGGGATTCAAAACAATGACCAGAATATACATAGCACCTAGGATCGGTGACAAACTAAAAAGTATTTCTTTATATTTTAATGAATCTCGAGGACGAGATTTAAAATAAGGTGGGGAGAATGTAACAATCCCAAAATTTTTATAAAGTATATAAAAACTTATGTTATTAAAAGAATGCATCATGGGTAAGTTGACTAATGGAAATATGAGATATTTTGGGCAAGCATAGGAACCGTTTAATAACTAATTTATAAAAATACATTATAGTTGAACCTACTCTGTTTTTAATGAAACTTGGTTCAAAATATAGATAAAAATATTCTCGTTCTAAAGACATATTTATTATTTTATAAAACGCCGTACTTTAAAAGTTATAAGCACCAAATGAATAAAGTAGTTAAACTAATTATAATATATAAATAATAATAATTTAAACTTAACATCTAATACATATAATAGTGGTTATTTACGTATATTAATAAAAGGATTCAATTTAACATTTAAAAATATAAAATAATAATCAAAAACCAACACTTACCAATTAAGGTATACATATGGAAAGAATTTAATGCATGTGTCTACGTAAGGCATGAATGAATATTAAAGCTGTTTACGTGGAGTTGATACCGTAACCGTCAAGTTAAAGAATTTAGTATAAATAGGATAAGCCATTCAAAGAGAAAGCTACTCAAATCCCTTCTGCTTGTCTCTCTCTAAAATTCTATTATTTACCCTATAAATAATAAATAAAACCCTACCCCATTTTAAGTATTGTAGCCCCTGATCACTAATACCCTGTCCAAGTGACGTAGGGCCCCGTAATGTATGTCAAGGCTCTGCCTAAATTCATTGGGGTTCTGTCTCATGACGTAGGGATAAAATGGAATTGGGTTACTATATTTAAGTATGAATGCACTATATATTTTATTAAATAATCCAGGAGCTATACCCAAAATATTGCCAACACTTCCAAAATATTTCTGACACCCTAAATATATTTTAAAATAACCCTATATGTTTTTAAATACACCCCGTATGTAAAAACCGAACCCGTGATACAATATAGTATTTAAATAAAATATAAAAGTTTAAATCTAGGGCTGAGGCGGGCCGCGTGAGCCCACCCCAAACCCTTACGCGGGCCGTATGAAAGCTAGAACCAGACTCCTTTGATTTCTTAAGTCAAGGCGGGCCGCGTAAACCATATATTAAGTTGACGCGGGCCGCGAGTGCCCTGAATTGTGGCGCAGCCCGGTGCCGCCACGTGTCCCAACACCCGTCAAGACTACTCAATGACTCAGCAAAGCTACGCGTTGACCCAGCATTGACGCGGGCCGCGTAAGCCTTGCCTGTTCTTTACGCGGGCCGCGTGGGAACCAGTTTCAGCACCTATATAAGGATGGCATCGGATCTCATTTCAGTTCGTTCACAATTTCATTCTCAATCTCACTTTCTGAATTAGAGGCATTATAGTCGGGTATTATATCCCCCTAATTAGCGAGGTTCTGCTCCGTTGTAAGTATTATAACCCCAGTTTCGTAATAGTTACGCTGCCCGATCGATTTAGGGTTCCGTAACAACTGTCGTGGTTCTGCCCGACGTAGTTGTTGGAATGCCGTCTCGGGGAGGGTATTATTAATATTTTCAAAGGGTTATGATACTAACCAATGTACATTTGTATAAATTATAGATTATACCCAGGAAATCCCTACGAAAAACCTAAGATAGCAATGTGAGTAATCCTTCTTTTTGTGTAAACATTTTTGTGAGTAATCTTCTTTTTTTAACAGTTTTTACAAAACCTTAAATGCTTTACAATACGATTAAGCAGTATGTGAGTCTTTGTAGTTCTTCCATTACTGCCGGTATTTGGGGTTTTGTATACAAAATTATTACTTGCGAGTAATAAGTCGGGACGACAGTACGTTACCATTGGACAACGAGTTAGCCAATGTGTAATATGACCCACAAGTCAAGGATTGACAGTACTGATTGAGTAATTGGGTAGAAATAAACAATGTGATCGCCCTCAATACTGTTTTAATTGACAAAATGTTTCTTGATTAAACTGGGATTCACTCACCAGTATTTCCCGCTGATAAAATATTTTTAAAACATGTTTCAGGTAACACAATGTGAAAGCCAACTGGGAAAAAGCCAGCTCAAGGGCACTGACGGCTTGGAAAATAAGTGGCTATAAAAGTTATCTAAGAAACAATGTTTGAAATTAAATAAAATAGGGTTTGTCCCTATAAATGTATTGTAATAAGAAACTTGGGTTTTACCCATGTGTTTATTAATATTAATTATGGTGGTTTTACTCTGATAAACATTTCCTAACTACGGTCCTGATGTAAATTCCGCTGCGAGACTAAACAAACTGATACCACCAAACTCTGTGATCACGTTCGCCCATTCCCAGGGAACAGGGATCGGGGGTTGTGACATCTTTGCCCGTAGGTATACATCCCTATGGATGTTTTGATGTGTTCATCATGTTCGACGTTTATTAGCCATGATTCCTCTTGATCATTAACGCTAAAAATAAGGGGTTTGGAAAAATTTTCTAATATAAGGATGACAAGTGTGATTTTATCGCATCACCTATTGTCAGGAGTGTTAACATGTTTTTAAATGTTAACAAGGATCTGAATCTCTTTTAAACAGGTTTTACCATCGTAGCCAGGTCTTTAATGACATTCAAGCTAGGTTATACCTTTTAAGATTCTCTTTTTAACATGTATACTGGCAGGAAAGGGATGATATTTATTTTATTCAGGATTTTCATTATAATTATCCTAAATTTAAGTTAGTAATAGCACATAAGGCTTAGTCACGTGGACAAGCTTAATTTATAAGTCATGATTCTCGTAGAATCAAGGTATTTAGGCTTGAACGTTGTTCATTGCCTTTTCTTGACAGGGAGTTGTAGGCTACGACTGTCTTTAGTCTCAGAGGACGTTAATTATAGCCCGTGGGCACTTCATCCTTAAGGGATGATTATTTTAATAAGAAAAATTGGAGTAATCCAATTTAAGGATGACTTATGCGATTTTATCAAACCACGTCTGCCAGGAATGTTAACATGTTACAGATGTTAACAAGGATTTAAATCTCTTGAATAGGTTCTACCATCTTGGCCTTGTCATATAGGCTAGGTTTACCTTTAAGATTCTTTTTAATAATTAATGCAGAACAATCCTAAATTGAGATGTTAATAAGGATCTGAATCTAATTGAGGAACTACCATCTTGGCCCTGTCTCAAAATAACACGTGGCTAGGTCTTGTCCTTTTTAGATTTTGCCATTTTATTATAATGGTAGATCTTATAAAAGGAATGTTATTTTGCATTTATTTCATATTTCAGGTTTAGAATGAAAACTTAAATTTAATCATTCCATTATAAAGTTAAAAAGTTCATGTTTGCCCTAAACGGGACTTGAAAGGAATAATGTTGTCCAGGAAGGGACTGAAAGATAAGTATGCCCTTATAAGGACTTACTAAGGAAACGAACTTCAGCAAAAGGAGTTTCTTCTTCATTTTATTTCTGAACGTTTTCTCCTTGGTTGCACGTTTATCCTAGTCGCAGCACAAGCTCGGCCTTTCCTAGGCTCCAATTGGGGAGAAATTCCACTATGGCTTCTTTGCTTAGCGACGTATTAAAAATATAGAATTTAAAGCAAAAATTCTCCGAATAGAGATGAGGGTATTCCTATGTTAAGTCTAGACTCAGAAGTTCAAGAAATGTGCTAATGTGTCATTGAGATTAAACACAAAAAAACTAGTGTTTAATTCACTCAATGTTGGCTCTGATACCAACCTGTCACACCCCGATATTTCCACGTATTACCGGTGGGCCCGGTGGGGAGTATCGTGACGTAGTTGATATCATCATAGTCAAACAACACAATTTTAAATGCGCAGCGGAAGCAAAAGATAATTATATTACAAACCGATATAAAGTAATATCCAAATATTACAAACGGAATGTAAAAGATCCACAGGCGGATCAAAACAACAAAAGAAGTTATCAGACTAATGGCTCTTGTGAAGGAGTTGCAAAGTCCTCATCTAACAAGTCCTGAGCAGCTTCCAGCCTATTACGTACTTATACCTGTCACTTAGACTTTGGAAAATACGTCAGTTTTCACTGGTAAATACACTCAACCGACTCATTTGAAAATGTTTATAAAAATTGGTTTAGGTGCACAAGGCACGTAAATATTTTGACACTTTGATTAAATTGCACAAGGCAAAATTAATCTTTTATACTTGGGACAAACTATATTTCATGTTATCAGTTTTACATAACTTGCTCTACATACGGGGCCCGGTTCTATGCCGGTTCAAGATTAACCGACACACCACTATTCCCCTATTGGGAATCCCTTATTGGGTAAAATAAATTAATAAGCATATGGCATCTGTCAGGTGTATGCCTACACCTCGTGCTTAGGTTGTGGCCATTGCAATTAATGAGTCAAGGATATCCAGGACACGGTCGCATTAACCCCCAATGTTTCAGTCAAGCAATACGAATTAAAACAAGTTATTTGGATTTCCCGACTGATTGGTCTTTGAATCCCATACCTGACCATGCGGTATTTATATTACCGTATCCCAAGCCCATAATAGGGAAAATAAGTTAAGAGTATTTACCTGAGCTAGCTCCTGTCTTAAATAGCAAGAATTATAATAACTCAGCCGTATTCACTTAAGTAAGCGTAGGTACAATTTACCGGAAGGCACTAGTCTAGAATGATGGTATAAATAACCAATTAGAATCCTAACGGGTCTTTAATTAAGCCTAAACTTAGACCGGTTAGTTTTAAGGATAGATACGGTTCAAACGCACGATTAAGCGAAGACCGGAATAGAATGTGATTTAGACCCGAAAAGTTTGAAGACTTGTATAATATGGTTAATCTAACCACATTCTGGATTTTGAGATAAAAACGATAAGGTTTGACCCGTTTCGGCTAATTTATGCAAACTAGTTACATAAACCGAACCGAACACGCAAGAAGCGTAACGGGTAACCATAAAAGTCATATACAGGTTTCCTAAGTCAATATGCCTTAAATATGTCGTGATATCAGTAGGATACCTTCCATTATGCCCAAAACGAGTTTAATCTCAATTTAAGCACCGTAGGGGTATTTTGGTCATTTTAAAGATTATAAAAGAGGTTAATTGAAATTCTGAGATTCGGGTCCGAATACATCAGTAAAATAACTTATTTTATTAGGTCATATCAGTTGGTAATAGGTCTTATGTGACAAAATGGTTTTAAACCCAAACTATGCGTTTAATACGCTTTAAAAGCCATTTTAAGCGATTTCCGGGTTATACAGGAAATCTGAGTTTTCTGGTCAGGTTATAAAGTTCCACATACTTCATTTATTATATAAAATCAGTAGCAATTGGATTGGTGTCAAAATATTATGTAGAACTCATTTTATAAACAAAAAGGGTATAATCGGTATTTACCGAATCAACGCCATAACCTTAGGTTATGATCAGTTTAAAAATAATTAAAAATCTTTAAAAATCTCAAAATATTATATTACATTAGTTGGTAAAAGGTTTGGTGTCAAAAATTGGGTTTAGATAGGCTTTATGCTAATTGCGCCGTTTAATTACTAAAAGGCGTTATAATTACGCTAATGAGCATAACTCCTAATCTAGACCTCCAACTGATGTGAAATTTTAGGGACATGTTTATAAATCAGTAATAAAGATTATTGTCCTTTCATATTTCCAAAATTCTCATTTTATGTTCAAAAGGGCATTATGGTCAACATTAAGCAATTTAACGGAAACGTGTAAACGAATCGGACAATCAACGATCCAACCATAGAGGGTTATACTATCATGTAACCTGGTCCTACGGAAACTCTAAGGCATCTCTAAACCCATCTAAATCGGGTCAAAACTGAAGTCAAAGCAAAAGTCAAAGTTTTGCGACTTTCGGTTCCGAACCGGGTCTAAACAGAAAATTGTCGGATCAAACAAGCTTAGATCAGTTATTATACTTATTATCAAGTTATATGAGTGATAAAATAGGTTACATGCCTTCTACATTGTTAATTAGGCGTTAATGCGAAGATTAGCATTCTGTTGACTTTTTATAAGCAACTTTGACCCGACATTTGATCTAGTTAGAGCGGGAATCAGAGGGTGCCCTTTTAAGGGTTTATTGCCCACATAATTACCAACTTATAACTACCTTCAATTCGACTAATCACTGGACCATTTATGATTAATCGCTAAGTCAAACGCTAATTACGACGGTTTGACCTTTAGGCTAAAAACTAAGCAAAACTCAATCAAGGAAGGTTAAGGGCACTTACCAAAGTCTAATGCACTATTAGAGATGACTTGGGTCTGCTCTTATGGTCCAGGAAGCTCCACAATTGCAGATGGAAGGAATGATCACAAAGTTGCAACATGAATGGCCCTTTTATAGTGATTTTGATCCATTATGATCATGAAAAATCATGCTACCCTTGTTCCCTGATCATCAACATGTGTCCCTAAGGCCTAGGAACTGTTAGAGGTCGCCCATGGATGTGAAAATATCTTCTTAAGTCGGTTAGAACGTTTAAACAGGCTGCTGTCCGAGTTTCTGCATCTGGGCATGCCTTACGGACCGTAAGGCTTGACCCTTACGGTATGTAAGCTCTTTATCAGGGCAAAAATATGTTTCCCTTTCAAGCTCCGAACAGGCAACTCATGTATTACGATTTTGGGCCATTATTTTCAGTATGGGGCCTCTTGTTTGGGTCATGAACAGTTTACACCACCTAGATATGATATAAGGTTTCCTTAGATCCTTTTGAAAGTGCCGTAAATGAAGGTTGTCGTGCATATCCTCGTAAGATCCCATTCTTGTGTAATTCGAATAAATCATTGTTAGCATTTACCGGATTTGAGTGTACCAGATGTTTATAATATATATTAGGGTCTTGGGATTTATAATTAGGTCGTTCAGAGGTGTTTAATTAACATGTCGACGCTTTAAATCCTACCATACATATTTGACTAGATCCGGGTTTCTAACACTTTTGTCTTGTATGACACGTGTCGTTATTTTATTGAACACAAATTTTCGAGGTGTTACATCCCGCCATCTTTTTCCATGCAATCTGCAAAGATTGACCTCCAATCACCCCCAAAATTAGCCTGCTCTGACTCACAAGTTTCCTTAACACCATGATGGGAACCAATCTTTTCCATATCCACATTTAGCAACTCTGAAAATACTGCCTGTGACGACACCGGTTCCGACTCAGTACCCCGGTCCAACTGCTCCGACTCAACAACAACCGACTCAACCTCCTCACTCTCTCCCACCCGTTCCACTAATCCCTCTGGACACTTCTGAGATACGAGACCCTCGGAGAATTCAGGCACCTTCACCTCCTCAGGAAAATTTACCCTTACCGATGCATCCGACACAAACCTAGGCGTCCAATTCAAATGTGTTTCAGAAATCAAACAATTAAAAGACAAGTTTTTGTGCACGACAGCCACTTCCGAGTTAATTCGACGACCGGACTTAACTAAAATTCCGACCAAAGTAAAGGACAAATCGCCATCTTCACTGCACACCTTAGCACTTGCTACCACCTCTCCAAAACTACCAGCAATGGAGTCAAAAACTGAATTATCCCATAAACTCACTGGTACTCCGCTAATACGAATCCAAGCTAAACGATCGAAACTAAAAGATCCCTCGTTCCACAGCTCCCCACCCTGGAACCACTGTCCCCAAGAACCAACATCAACCCCCAAGAACTATGCTGCCTCTCGAAACGACTCAAAAGACACCAGAATTCTCAACCCCCCTAGATACCTAACCTCCATCCTCCTCTTCGAACTCTCCCCTAACAACTTCTTCGCCTGACACAGGAAGTCAACATTTTTAGCCACCATCACAACCCCCCTTCCGTCCTCCAAACCCAGCACCCCGCCCTGAATGTCCTGTAACACCACCTTCCCTCCAGCCCCCCACTGTCTACCAAACCCACCTGAATTGCCTACAACCGAAACCCCACCCTTCAACGTCGGCCAATCGCCCCCTCCCAGCGGCGGAGGGATCTGACTTACCGACTGCCTTTGAAGACCACCGGCAAACCCCTTCTCCTCCTTCCCCTCGATCTTCATCTCTTCCCTAACAAACTTGGAGACATTCACCCTTATTTTATTATCTCCAATCCACACATTGTTTAAAGCCTTCTCAAGCTTGCCAATATCCCGGATCTTATTAAATCTGACAAACACGAACCTCTTCCCCATCAAATCCCTCTTCTTTGGCATGAAAACACCAGAAAGATGTCCGCACCTCCTGTATTCCAACCAAACTTCTTTCCGAGAAACCCCTTCCGGAATATTCGCGAAGAAGAACGTAGTGCTCGGCTCCTCTCCGTCTCCAACTTTACCCTTATTATTCTTCAGTCTTTCCCATTCTGCATCGTCTTCTGAAGTAGGCTTCTCCTGCACCGCCGATTTAGGTCTCCACCACCTTGACTCCGTCTTGCCCCCCCCCCCCTCCATTGTTGTCATTAGGTAATTCCACATATGTTTATTATTCACCAGTACACATGGTCTTAGAAAAAAATTGTGTAATATAATTTATGCTTCCAATTTTACTAGACTTGTGAATATCATTTTGTACACATGCTTACACACAAATCATAAGTACATAATTATATACTTGACATATTTACTTGCAATCTATGGTCTATAATCTCATAACTCTTTTTAAGATGATAAAATCACCCTTCGTTTATATCTTAAAGAATTCTTCATCCATTTAAGTGGACTTATAAATTCATATTCATCATGGATCAGTTTCAAGTTTCAAGCCAGCTTAAGAGGTTGGTTATTACCTTCCCCCAAGATGTGTGTATTAAACAGAATTTATAATATTTTTAAAAAAATTATAATCTTTGAAGCTTGTAACCTAATAAACTCGGTATATAAAACTTGAAGATTAAACTCATTTATTCGATGAGCTTGTTCTAAGTTTGGGTCGGTTCAAGGTAGTAGGGTCTTTTACACCAAGCTAGGGCTGTCTAAACTGCTTGACGATCGAGGATCGCTCGAAAAATGCCCGAAAAATGTTGGTTCGATTCCCGCTCAGTTTGTAAATGAGCCGCTCAGATCGGTTCGATTCAAATTCAATCAAAGCATGAGCAAAGGTCCGCTCGCTCATCGATCGCTCGGTATCACTCGAATTATTTTTATTAAATAATCAATATATATATATATGTTATAGATTTTAAAGATTAAAAGCCAAAAAAATATACTGGCCTAACTTAATAGTTAATACCAAAATCTAACCCTAAATCCCTAATTCCTAAAACAATGTTCGAATGTTCGATGACTTCGATCTCTTGCATATCGCCGCTGCAACACACCAAAATCTAACCCTAAATTCCTAATTCCTAAAACAATCACATAATCTGATTGTTCGATCTCTTGATGAGGATGAAGTCCTTGGTATAACTCATCTGCATAAAGTTCTCTCTATTACACAATCACGTATCGCCTTTAGCAGGTTATTCTCATCTGCATATCGCCGCTGCCAGTCTGCCACACAATTTACACAATCATATATCGCTGCCACGTCCATTCTCATATCGACCTGGACCTGCCACGTTCTGTTCCTGCCACGTTCCACAGGTCCATTCTCAGGTACATTCTCATGGCTATTCGATTAACCTTAGGGTCATTGTAAGTTAAAGAGTATGCTACTGTTGTTTGTTGAAATAAATTGCAGGCCGGTTTGTTAAAGAGTATGCTGCTCTGTTGTTTGTTAAAGAGTATGTTGCTGCTGCTATTCGATTAACCCTAGGGTCATTGTAAATTCAACTTCTGTTCATTGTAAATTAACCTCAGGGTCATTGCAGGCCGGATTTGTTTTTTGTTGAACGCAGCCTTATAATTCAATCGAGCGAAACCGAGCGAAAACGATCCGCTCAATTTTAGTTAGGATTTGAGAAAAACCGAGTGAAAACGATCCGCTCGATTCAAATTCAATCCGAGCATGAGCATCACTTTCGTGCTCGGTTTTGCAAATCCGATCGGGTCGGATTGGTTGTAATTCAATCCAAGCACGAGCAAACTCTTGATTGGATCGGATCGGCTCATGAACACCCCTACACCAAGCAAAGAACATATTTCTTTTTTGAACACTAAATCTTTGTCATCAATGAGATTTGAACCCTCAGCACATGAAAATACAAAGTTTTATCAAACACGTTGATACTATAAGGCTAAATTCCCTTTAAGAGAGAACATATTAATGGCTATTAAATTACACTAAAAGAATATCACATGCTAAATAAAATTATATTATAATATATCTATAAGACAAATAAAAATGCAAATATTTTCAAGTCTTGTGTTCGCTCTTTTGTTTCTTTTTCTTAAACAAATTTATTGTTGGTGCACTTTCTTGAAGCTTTTGCCATGCAAAATGAGTAGTAAGTAAAAAAATATTATCAATCCCTCCGGTCATTGCAACTCTAACTAAGACAGTCTATGCCAGCAGACTTTGTCAGTTTTTTTAATTCTATACGGGCCGTATAACATTATACAGCCCGTATACACCATGTGAAAATAAGTTACCTGGTCGTATACAATGTATACGAACATAGTATACGGGCCGTATAATGTTATACGGCCCGTATTCCTCGAAAATTGGATTTTTCTTAAAGTATATAAGGGGTTTAAGGTGCCAATCACACCAGACATTTTACAGTCATGAGGTGGTCAAACCTTTCTAAAAGTAGAAAAAATAAAACATTAACAAGTAACAAAGATTGAAGAACAAAAAGCCGTGTCGTATGACTGTAATAAAACGGAAGCTAGCAACGCGAGGATGGGAACGGAAGCCAACATGTCTTCCTGAATCTGAATCTGAATAGCAACGTTAACTTTGACATATAAAACCCACTAGCAAAATAAGTGGTTTTATCATACAGTCGTGAGGTGGTCAAACCTTTCTAAAAGTAGAAAAAAAGAAAACATTAACAAGTAACAAAGATTGAAGAACAAAAAGCCTTTCAAATCAAGGGTCCTTTCATTACAACCTTTCAAATCAAGGGTCCCGTCATTACAACCACTTGTTTTCAAGGGGATGTAATGCAATGATTCCTCTCAATTGAATAGACAGACACTTACTTCATAGGACTCACTTGAATCGTCTCGGAAGTATTGAACAACCGAAATAACAACTTCGGTTTCATCAGCTGCATCGTTTACCGTGAAGTGCATCCTTACAGAAACCATTAAAGATGAGTTGGAAAATTACATCAACTCTCCTATAGCAACATACTCTTCTCCGGACGGTTGATCAGCCTGTACCGAAGAAACCAAATTCGCAACAATGGAAACGCCGATAAACGTTGATCGGAAAACGCCGCTTAGTTATTATGAATGAAAACTTGAGGGGTCTAGTCCTAGCTAGTTGTTATCATCTGATTAAGAAGACGTGTCGGGTTCTTCTGCTAGTGGTCGGGCTTCCAATGCTCACACAGGGTGATAAACAACGCTGATATGAACACAAACCAACTGCTTTATTTTGAGTCGCCGGGAAAACTTTTCCTCAGGGGAGGGTGAGTAGTATGAGTTGAGTCCATTGTGGTTCGTGAATGTTTCGAATCATCAACAAAGATGTGTCGGGTTCTTCTGCTAGTGGTCGGGCTTCCAATGCTCACACAGGGTGATAAACAACGCTGATATGAACACAAACCAACTGCTTTATTTTGAGTCGTCGGGAAAACTTTTCCTCAGGGGAGGGTGAGTAGTATGAGTCTGAGTCCATTGTGGTTCGTGAATGTTTTGAATCATCAACGAAGACGTGTCGGGTTCTTCTGCTAGTGGTCGGGCTTCCAATGCTCACACAGGGTGATAAACAACGCTGATATGAACACAAACCAACTGCTTTATTTTGAGTCATCGGGAAAACTTTTCCTCAGGGGAGGGTGAGTAGTATAAGTCTGAGTCCATTGTGGTTCGTGAATGTTTCGAATCATCAACGAAGACGTGTCGGGTTCTTCTGCTAGTGGTTGGGCTTCCAATGCTCACACAGGGTGATAACAACGCTGATATGAACACAAACCAACTGCTTTATTTTGAGTCGTCGGGAAAACTTTTCCTCAGGGGAGGGTGAGTAGTATGAGTCTGAGTCCATTGTGGTTCGTGAATGTTTCGAATCATCAACGAAGACGTGTCGGGTTCTTCTGCTAGTTATTCGAAATGTTTCGAATCATCATTAAAATTAACAATGCGGTCTCGATTGAAGACGTAATTGCAAGACTGTTTGTCGGGCTTCTAATGCTCACACATGGTGAAAAACAACCCTTGATGTTGAAACCGGTTTTACCTCATGAAAAGGAAAGAAACAAATTTTTTAGAGAAGCATTGGGATTTAAGGGTTTATGAGTCAAAGTTAACTTTCAGATTCAGATTCAGGAAGCAGATGATTTGTACGTGGTTTAATATCTTTAATCTATTAGAACAATCCTTGTTTTGTCACGTACATGCGTTTAATTCCCAAACATCCTTGTTTTGTCACGTACATTTCGTAAGAAACTTTTCGTGCACTGAACCTTTAGTTGTGTACGCAAATTCACCACCAGTTTCTACAGCACAAGCACATACACAGGGAGAATGTTCTCAAAATTGAAGGAAAAGGAAAAATGGTTGCTGATGTTTTTCAGTATTCGGATTTTGTTGGTTTGTTTCCAGCTAGGGTTTAGAATGGTTGAAGGTATATTTGTTTCCCAACTCTCTCTACAGATATGACCGAGAGTGAGGGTTACTCTGTTATATATATCAACAAATCTTTGAACATCATTCACCTCTTTCAACTTACCAAAACACCTTAAACCCCTTCTTTTCTTCCCAAAACCAACCCGTTGGTATTTAAATACGACGGGTTTAGTTAGATACCAACTCATATTTATTGATCTTCATATTCTTGGTTTAATACCAATTCATCTTTATTGATCTTCATATTCTTGGTTCAATACCATGTGAAAAAAGATTCTTGCCAGCAGACTTTTGTTGGTTTGTTTCCAGGTAGGGTTTAGAATGTTTGAAGGAATGTCGGTTTTTCAGTATTTGGATTTTGTTGGTTCAATACCAACTCATCTTTAGTAGTGTTTGTTTGAGAACCTGATTCAGATACACAACGGTTCTCCAATTCCAGATCAGTAAGCAAATACACAACGGTTCTCCAATTCCAGATCAGTAATATAAGGAGAGGCGTTGAGATAACGGACATCCATCAAGCTCAAAAAGAAAACTTGTGTTTCCATAGTCACAAACGATTGCGTTTCAAATCAAGGGTCCCGTCATTACAACCACTTGTTTTCAGGTAGGGTTTAAAATTTTGAAGGAATGTCGGTCTTTCTGTATTCGGATACCAACTCATCTTTAGTAGTGTTTGTTTGAGAACCTGATTCAGATACACAACGGTTCTCCAATTCCAGATCAGTAAGCAAATACACAATCGGGATGTAATGCAATGATTTCTCTCAATTGAATAGACAAACACTTGTTTCATAGGACTCACTTGAATCGTCTCGTAAGTACTGAACAACCGAAATAACAGCTTCAGTTTCATTAGCTGCATCGTTTACCGTGAAATGCATCCTTACAGAAACCACTAAAGATGAGTTGGAAAATTGCACTGAACGTTCAGTTGTGTACACAAATTCATCACCGGTTTCTACAGCACAAGCACATACACAATTAGGGATTAGAATGTTTTTCAGTATTCGGATTTTGTTGGTTTGTCGGGTTCTTCTGCTAGTGGTTTCTGTAACTACAATCCTTGCTACATTATTGATCTTCATATTCTTGGTTCAATACTAGCAGAAGAACCTGACACGTCTTCTACCAACTGCTCGAAATCCCTTTCGTTTCTTGGATTTCCCTTCGGTTGAGATCGAGAAGGATGATGTGAATGATAAAAGCTGTACCAGCATACTTTTGTCAGTTTATTTAATTATATACGGGCCGTATAAATAAACTTATACGGCCCGTATACATCATGTGAAAAAAATTTACCGGGTCGTATACAATGTATACGATGATTTTATACGGGCCGTATAAGAGTATACGGCCCGTATTGTTAGGGTAAAAATGGTAAAAAATATTATATTTAGGACGCGGTTTATTCTCTTTAATCTATAAGAACGATCCTTGTTTTGTCTAAAAAAATACAACTGATTACTCTGTCGAATAATGGCCAATAAGAAACAAAAATGTAAAAATACAACTGATTACTCGCCATTTTCTTGCACCTTTTGCAGACATGCACCTTCAACTATGTTGGTTCGGTTTAGTTTTTTTTCAACTTTCAAAATTCAAATCAAACTAACACGAAGTATCTCGAAGGTATCTTATTCATATATTTACAAATTAATCATTGAAGGAAAAGGAGAACTAGAATATCGATATGGTTGGTGTAAAAGCTCACATTTTGACAAATCATCTGCTTTCTGAATCTGAATCTGAAAGTTAACTAGGAATTAAATGCATGTACGTGACAAAAAAAGGATCGTTCTAATAGATTAAAGATATTAAAGCACGTACAAATCATAACCTGACATAACCTGCACCTGTCAGTCTGCCATGTCTGTTGACAAATCATCTGCTTCCTAAATCTGAATCTGAAAGTTAACTAGGCGGTCTCGGTTGCATATTTTAGAGAGATCTTTAAGTACGGATCCTACAGCTGCATTTGGAACAAGAAGTCCATCAATCCGTTCATTATCTGTTGTCGTCTAAACAATATGCATGCACGCAACGAATTTGAAAACTGGTCAAATCACACACTATAAAGTGTAAACCACAACCGTTTTTTGACTACGGAAACGGTGGCTATGGGAAATAAAAACCGCAATCGTTTGTGACTATGGGAAACACAAGTTTTCCTTTTGAGCTTGATGGATGTCCGTTATCTCAACGCCTCTCCTTACATTACTGATCTGGAATTGGAGAACCGTTGTTATTTTAGTGCTTCTCAATCAGATATTAAACAGTACTTGCCAGAGAACATTTTCTTGAATGTACCGGGACCACCGGACCAGACACATGTCACATAGTTTGTTAGTAAACAAAAAGATATGAATGACAAAAGATATAGATGTAGGAATATAACTAGATGTTACGTGTGTCAGCCTTTAAAAAAACATTGTTTAAATCTGAATCAGGTTGTCAAACAAACACTACTAAAGATGATCAGAATCAGGTTGTTAATTTTAATGAAGCAATGAAGATTGAATGTGCAAACCGTATCAGTTTTTTACTACGGAAACGGTGGCTATGGGAAATACAAACCTGACACGTCTTCTATGATGATTCGAAACATTCCGAATAACTAGCAGAAGAACCCGACACGTCTTCTGCTAGTTACTCTTTTCTTCGATTTTAATAAATCTTTCAAGATCATTCACCTCTTTCAACCTACCAAAACACCTTAAACCCCTTCTTTTCTTCCCAAAACCAACCCGCAATGAATTTGACAACTGTTTAATCTCTTTAATCTATTAGAATGATCCTTGTTTTGTCACGTATACGCGTTTAATTCTCAAACATCATTACGAATTCCACGTTTACATTGTGTAGTTATTCGGAATGTTTCGAATCATCATAGAAGACGAAACTTCAGCAACCATTTTTCCTTTTCCTTAAATTTCGAGAACATTCTCCCTAACATGAGAAACGAAAGAGATTTCGAGCAGTTGGTCGATGACATGATAGATAAAGATCTTGACACGATCATATCCATTTTCAAGTTTTAGACTAGATAGAAGACGTGTCGGGTTCTTGTGCTAGTGGTTTCTGTAACCAATTGGGAACCACATATTTGCTTCAAGATTTACGTCTGATGTCCAAGTTTGATCACATTTGACTTCATCTGCGGCAGTCCAACGACTTTCTTCCCACGTGTCTTCACCGTGATCTTCATATTCTTGGTTCAATACCAACTCATCTTTAGTGGTGTTTGTTTCAGAACCTGATTCAGATACACAACGGTTCTCCAATTCTAGATCAGTAAGCAAATACACAACGGTTCTTCAATCTTCATTACTTCATTAAAATTAACAAGGCGGTCTCGGTTGCATATTTTAGAGAGACCTTTAAGTACGGATCCTACAGCTGCATTTGGAACAAGAAGTCCAATAATCCGTTCATTACCTGTTGTTGTCTCAACAATATGAATGCACGCAACGAATTTGATAATTGTGACAGCTTATTAAAAGTAGAAATCACCTCCAATCCTTTCCTGGTCAAATCACACAATATAAAATTTAAAGTTATCGTGTGTTGTAGTTTGGAAAGATGACCGAATAGAGATCTGAATAACAAACTGTGGAGAACTTGTTTGTGTCGGGTTCTTCTGCTAGTGGCTTTTGTAACCAATCCATTATCACCCTTGGTGGTTTCTGTACCCGTCCCCTCCGATAACTAGCAGAATCGATAAATAACCAACACGAAGATCTTTGCGATCGCTAAGGTTTCCATCAACGGACTGATCGGTAACGTTACTCTACTTGTGCTTCGATTTAAGCGGCGTGTTCCGATCAACGTTTATCAGCATTGTTAAAGGTGATGAAGAGTTTAGAAACCCTAGAATGATTGTGTTTTTACTGGAAAAAACGTGATAACTGGAAAAACATCCTTATATACGGGTCGTATACAGTCATACGGCCCGTATACATTTGGTAACATCAAAAACCTCACAAAATAAATCCATTGAGTCGTATACGTTTTACAAATCGTATACACATGTATACGGCTCGTATAACTATATACGGGCCGTATATAGTAAATTCAAAAAAACATTCCCTGCGCATTTTCCTATTCAAAAACATTCTATACGGACCGTATAACTTTATACGGCTCGTATACAATAGGGGGTGTGAAAATAAGATATAGGGTATGTGAAAATAAGGGGGCCCTATTTTTATCTTGTAAAGGCGTTATTGAAAGCATGGATGTAAAACAAGATCTCCAAGGCTGGGTACTTTTTGAGTAGTTGCTACAAGGTTGGCTGTCGATGCGACTTTCCTCAACTCCGCCTAATTACTCGGAATCGATCAAACACGGTCAACCTCGACCAGAATCAGATCTGGTAGGTCAATTCGGGTCTAGTTTAACTTAAAAAAATAAAACATAATTTTTATGCCTATCATATTAAAGAATGAATATCATTTTCACGTATTTTATTATAAATATTAGTAAATTTATGTTATTTGACATATATTTAATTTTCGAAAACTAACTTCTTTATAATTTAACATGTTCGAGTACTCCCCGAGTACTCTTCGCCTAGGCCGAGTACTCTCATCTCCCTGGTCGACCGATTATGGAGCGCTTAGCGACTTTTGCAACCATGACTGAAAGTAAGAATAGCGAATGAAATAGTTAGGCTAGAGGGTGTGGTTTAAAGCCCTGGGGGCTTTATTAAGCCACGTAGGCGTCACATAAGGAGGGGCTTTATCGCTAACTTACACGGTGTGGAATAACGCCCCTTATAAAGCCCCTTTTTAACTATATTAAAAAAAAGATAAATAAAAAGTCCGATTGGTTTATATTAGGTGGGGCACCTTGATTTCATCTCTCGTGCGCTCTACTCCTTTGGCGGGAGCCATGAATGGCGCCCCCTTTAACGGAGGCGGAACGGTTTAACTAGATGGGGGGCGTTAAAGTTCATGAGGTGGCGGGGGGAGGGGTGGGCGTCAAGCCACACCCCCTGGCCTTATAGAGTATAACTTATTTGCATCGACTTTGATTGACCAAGACTTACGTTAATTGCATTGACTTTGATTGACCAAGAATCTATATATATATAAATGAGATGGATTTGGGCCATGTGGCATGTGATTTTGGAGCTTTTTGATGATGTGGCAACATATGGTTGAGGTGTTTTGTGAGTTTGGGAGGGAATCCATTCTGATTTCTCAATACACACACAATGACGCTGGATCCATTTTTAAATCGGGTTGGGCAGTGTTTTGGGTCAACCTAAAATGGATCCTATATGTTATTTCCAAAACCCTAGACACCACATTCATCTCCATTCTCCTTTCATCTCCGTTCTAGTTCAAGCATACGATTCAAGCATTGCCATTTTGAGTCAATCATCTTCATTCTCCTTCATCTCCATTAAGGTATCTTCGATCTCCCTAATACAAATCCTCTTTTAATTCAATTCATTCTTCCCAAAAGTTCAGCTGATGACTATTAGGTGGAACTAATTTTTTTTCTTCAAAACCCTAACACCGCTCTTCTTTGTCGCCCTCTGTAATGGATCACCATAAAAAACGCAGATTCGCTTTTTTCTTCATTTGATGGCTCAAAAGAAGGAATCATGTGTACTTTGTACCCGTTTTCATCGTTTCCACAGTATAAAGGCATTTCCTTTTCTTTATCTTTTTTTTTTTTTGCAGATTTTGGGTTATCTGGATTCTTCGGTCTCAAGGTAATGTTTGATTTTTGTTGTTCGTAAGTATGATTTGAAACATTGGTTTGATTAAGTTTCACGGTGGTGTCTTTCTTTTCTTTGTTTCTTAGTACATGCCTTTCAGACTTTCGATTTTGTTGGTTATGGATTGAATATTCATATTGTGTTATTGATTTTCATTTATGGGAATGTCTTATCTTTGTTGATTTGATGTTTGGATGCCATTCCGAATGTGTGATGTATTTTGAACTTCGTTTCTGGTAATTGTTTTATTATTAGTTTAGGCTTTGATTTCGGCATTCATTTGGACTTTTGGGTATTCTGTTGTAAACAAGATGTTTGGGTATTCTTTCTAAACAGTCGGGTTAGGTTGAGTCATATACTTTTCAAAAGAAAATTCTTAAATAAATAATGTGCTAATTACGATTATAAAACAATATAACTACAACAATAATATAAGTCATAACCGATTTAGAAAAAAACTCTTACAGTGTGTTTGACAGTTCAATCCATTTGACCCGTTCCCATTTTACCTAATTTCTTTCAGTTTTACCCTTTTAAGATCAAATATGACCCAAATAGACTCATTTATAAGTAAGTTGTAAATCAAAACATGTAATCATAAGAGGGTTTCAAAGTTCAGTCTAACAGTTTGTAACAGTTTTTTTAGTCATTCTGTACATTTTTCCTAAAGTCCTCGATTTGTTTGCCTATCAAGGTAACTAGGTAAGTAGTATGTTTTTGGTTTGAGCTTCGTGTTAACTTATGCATTTGATCTGATCCCGGTATTTGACTTTCAAACAGATTCAAAGTGAAATTTTGGTTAGGTTTCTTGGTACCAGCTCCGATTGTATATGGAAGGGTAAAATTATAGGTTGCAGGCCCCATTCTATTCAGTCACAACTTATTTGAAATAAAAAGTGATCGCAGTAAAAACTAAATTTGTCGCAAAAAGATAACCGAATACAAGCCAAGATCAAGGGTGTTTGAATTAGGCGTGATTAAATTTGTTAATTTTCATTAATAAGCCAGGATGCAGGACTTTGTTCAGAAACAAAAGGGTGTTTCTTTAGAGGAAATGGTTACTCCATCATTATTTTAGAGGATGTTGTTTTGATGCATGCAGGTTATAGTCATTGCAAGGAGGACTAAAAGAACCTGAGCTATGTGTGTTTCGGAATAACCACTTCAAGACAATCTTAAAGGTTAGTTAATGTGCAATTTGTAGTTTAAAAACAATTTAACGTTGTGTGATGTCATGTTATTAAATACTTTTGAGATGTTATTAATCAACCCAGTCTTTTATTAATCTATGGGCCAGCGAGGTGCCACCTTTGTTTCCAGCATGGCGAATTCGTTACACAGGGATGGTGTATAGTAAGATATAGATATTTGATTTATTAATTATTTGTATTTTTTTATCTAATTCTGTATATTTTTAGTTAATTTCAAAAAATCTAAAGTCCTTTAATTTGTTTTTATCAGAATATGGTATAGATTATATTATTTAATCTTGATCTTTAATTGAAGTGCTGAACATGGAGTAACGGGTATGAGAGATTGGTCGTGGACTGACTAACAAACGGCTAATGGAATATTTACCGATTCTTCCTAAGGACCAACAAACACTCTGTGCCAGTTGTGAGCTCATGCTAACCCTTTAGTTATTTAGTTCCCATTCGTAACATTTGACCAGATTTGTATCTTTCCTCAATTGCCGGTGACATGATACATTTTGCTTCTGGTGACCTAGGTAATTCTAGATAATTAGACTATGCCTCAGTCTTCTATCATACATTACATTCAGGCAACATTATTATCATTTCTTGAAGCTGAATTATGGTTTTCCTGTGTGTCTAGACTTGTCTTATGCATTAGATAGACTTTATTTGTTCTTTTTATTTTAGATGTGTGGAGATGATTCTTATATTTTGGTTGGATTGTTTTTAGCTTTTTTAGCCACTTAGATGCAAAACTTAATTAAATCATTGTATATATTTATGTTGACTGTATGTTTGGTTTCTAGATTACAA
Source organism: Helianthus tuberosus (assembly GCA_030545235.1). Lineage (NCBI taxonomy): Eukaryota > Viridiplantae > Streptophyta > Magnoliopsida > Asterales > Asteraceae > Helianthus > Helianthus tuberosus. The sequence goes on along the minus strand of CM060439.1, from coordinate 92,315,645 downwards.
TTTAGTTTCCAATTTAACAAGGCTTAGACGGTTCACCAAAACATTGCTCTGTCAGCCACAGCTCGCTTGCTTCTACACATTAAACCTTGATCATGATTCGAACTGTTGTAAACTAACTTTTGAAAGATTATGCGTCTTTTATAGGAGAAGAAACTGATGAAGGTTGGTCAATCAAATTGGCAAAAAGCATGTTTTGTGCCAACCAAAGCGGATGCTAATGTGGTTGCATATAGAAAGTGGATGAAGAAATACGCAGGCGGTCAAATCGATTTGGGAACCGAATTTGATGGATATCTTCCTCGCACCACAAATCAATTCACGGACAGGTTATTTGCGTAAATTTAAACCAAATTGAGGTTATGAATGTCGAAATTAATTTGCTTTTTGATTGATTTTGTTTATTTTAGGTATTGGATCCATGTGGTGAATTACACCTGCTGCAATGGTGCATACAAAAGTTTTGAATGTAGTTATTGGAGCCATGTGGTGAATTACAGTTGCTGCAATAGTGCATACAAAGGTTTTGAATGCAATCAAGGTGGCTCTTTAGGTGTTTTCGGAAGCTTTAGTGACGAAGCATTCTCCCGCTCAATACTTTATTGTACTTTTGCAGGTGAGGATCTTTCAGTATAATGGTGGACATAGCAGGGAAATCTATCACACTAAGAGAATGCAAAGGTTTGTCTCCTTGATGTTTGTAATAATAATAATAATAGTAATAATAGTAATACATAGTTTGTTAGTTTGTTTTGTTGGCCCATAGTAATACGTAGTTTATTAGTTTGTTTTGTGGGCCCAAGCGTACTCCGTGTCAATGTAATACGTGGTTTGTTAGTTTGTTTTGTGGGCCCAAGCGTACTCCGTATCAATGTTTTATTCATATAGCTTGGGCATTGACCATCTTTCATTTGTGAACGCAGGGTTTTCTGTGTTAAGTTCAGTTGTGATGCAAGTTATGTTATCTCGGGTAATGATGATACCAATCTTCGACTTTGGAAGGCTAAAGCATCCGAGCAACTGGGTGTTGTATGTTTTATTTTGTTATTTTTTTTCTGTTCAGTTTCTAATTTCTATAAAGCTTATTAAGCCATTGATGTGATTGAGCCTTCAAACACTTTTCTATTTAATAGAGTTGTCATGTGTTGAGGTGGTAAAATAGATGGGTCTGGATGTTTTGGTTATCGGTTGATAATGTAGTTTTTTATATGATTTGCCTCAAAACTGTCCCAATATGGTTATTATATTATTTCAGTTATGTTATAACCTGTTTTTCTTTGTATGAAATGATTTTGGAGGTTCTATACACTGGGAAAACAATTTGGTTGACTATGGACCCGTACCTGTTTGACCACTTTCTTTTTTAGCTACTCTTATAACCTATTTAACTATTTAAATTCATAAGATCTAATTGGATCAACATAGTTTTGTTGTGGTGCTAATGGTGTTGTATGCAGATTCTACCACGAGAACGTAAGAAGCATGAGTATATGGAGGCTGTGAAGAATCGTTACAAGCACCTTCCTGAGGTCAAACGTATAATGAGGTATTAAAACAGCCTAATGATTGATTTCTGCTATAGACCTAAAACAACTGGGTTGGGTAAAGGGTCAAAGTTTGAATATAACTAATTTATGTAAATTAATATAATAATTACAATATTAAAGAATCCAGTAAGTTTTAGAATCCAGTAAGTTTTAGTACAAGAAGGTCTCTGTACAAGAATTTGAAAGATAACATTTTAAAGAATCCAACAAGTTTTAGTTAAAAGATTTTAATTCTGCTTGGTGTTATTTGAAATCTGAATCTGAGTGATAAACAAGTACATAACTAATCATAGGGATTGGCCATAGAAGTTGTAGTTGCTTTTCAATTATTTTTTGTTTACTTGAAATTCAGAATTTAGTTAGTTAGAAATCACTAGGAGTTGGCTGAGATTAACAAGTTACAATTAGTCTTGCAAGTTGTTTCCTTATCTTCTAATGCGGACAGGTTGGGATTGGCCTTATAGAGTTCTGGGTTGTTTTCGGTTTAAATAAGAATTCTAGATTTTAATCATGTTCAAAGAAACTACGCGTTATTTTGGAACAATTTGGTTCCGAAAAAATATAGTCGCGTGGAGAGCAGAGGTCTATAGGCTGCCTACAGCCATGCTTTTGGTTAGAAGGCACATCGATATCCAAGAATACTTGCTGTCATTTCTCTCAAACTATATGGCAAGGGGTTTCGCAGTGGTCCAAGGTTCCATCTAATCATGTCTTCCACGTTAGAGCTTCCCACTTGGATTATGCTTTTGTGAATTGTATTATAAATAATAATAATAATAATAATAATAATAATGATAATAGTTAATTTTTTAGCTGGCCTTATGACCATTTATAAGTAAAATAATAAACGGGTCAAATTTTCAACCTCTACAAAAAGAATAAGAATGATACAAGTTGGTTGGGTTGCTATATCCTGTTTGTCTACAATGATTGTACTTTCGTCATTGTGTATTTTCTTATTATTATTGTTGTTGTTGTGAATGTTAAAACCTTAGGTACATTTTTTGACTGGTGGTAAGCTTAACAATGAGTTTTACATGGATGCGCAAGGACAAGAACAAACCACTTAGGTGGAATACATGTATGTTTTTATTCCGTGAAGGGGTGGTGAGCCTGCAAGTACAACATTACCGGTATTTATTCTTATATGCAAGGCAGTATATATAATGGAGATATCATAAACATGAAATAGGCTTCAAACCAACATCGAAAATTAGCATACACCTAATCTTTAAACTGCTTTATATTGTCATTTTACTGAATATGGTTGTGTAAACGGGCTGATTTGGGTTATCGTATTGCTAACGGGTCATTTGTGTAAAATTATTTTTTTTAAAGGAGATGGGTTAAATTGATATCTTATATGTATGTTCTAACGTGATGCAGCGGGAGCAAAACACAATGACCAGAGACAAAAAGGCAACATCACTTATAGCTCATACCTGACATGATTCATGTGTCTTCCCAATAGGTTTGCACCTAAATCCATACACTTTTTGTTATATATATATGTTTTGCGTTGAGACTTCATGTTGATTGATGGTTGTGGTGGTGCAGCCGTGCCCATGGTAGAACCATTAGTACTCATCACTTTCTGATTCTAGCAACAATTTAAAACAGAAATCAACCTGCATTTGATTGAGGTTAGGTACCAACAAAATATTTGGTGATCTGCTACGGTCTTGGTTTAAAAAAGCGCGCCTTAAGCACGATTAAGCGCGAAGCGCACCTAGGCGCAAAGTAGATCGCCTTGTGTGACATAAGGCGTAGGGTGTACAAGAAGCGCAGCTGAGGCGCGCTTTTTAGGGGGAAATCGACATAAGGCGCAGCTGAGGCACGCGCTTTTCGTACATGGGGTGTTTCTATGCTTCTGAGTGTTGTACACAAGGCTTTTTATGCTGTACATTTATGTTTTTTTTTTTCATTTTAAAACATATATAAAGCTTAATTATAGCTAAATCATAGGTATTGGATGCTAAACACTTATGGGATATATAAAATAAATTATCTAATCACTTTGCGCTTCGCGTACGAAAAGCTCACCGCTTTTGCGCTTCGCTTTTTAAAAATCGGTTTTAGGCCTCATCGCTTTTGTGCGCTTCCCGCTTTTTTAAACCAAGGCTACGGTTAATTACTTTGCAGAGTCATGATGTGTTGTCATGTGAGTTCATGTCTTGTATGTACTTTAAATCAATCTTTACATTTAGGGTTTTGTATTGTTAACGTAATTTTGTTAGCTACTTTGTAGATGAAGCTAAGAGAAGATTCATAGCTGATATGGGTCGAGTTTCAGCAATTCAAGAATCGAGCACCGCGATACGAATCAAATATGAAGTTATATTACATAATAGGGAGTAAGTATGATGAAGTTGTTATTTCAACCTATTTACGCAAATGGGTCAATTTTAAATTTGTTTATAAAGGTGTGTAGGGATGTTTATGGTTCGATTTAAAACAGTTAAACCAGTCGTCGATCCAGTTTCATGGTTGGTTTTATTTTTAGTTTTCGGTCGGTCGGTTTCAAACCATATTGAATGGTTTGGTTTGCGGTTTACACCGGAAACCGACCGTGTAAAACCGGACAGGACCATTAGATTTAGATATATTATTATTTTAAAAATATTTCATATATATGGAGATGTAATACGAAATCAAACCATATTGAGACAAAGACAGTAAACTACTAAGTGCCTAATTTTTAAATGTGTCATTTGGGTTTGTCATGGATCAGTAAAATGATTTAAAATTCTAATTGGCTAAATCGATGAAAATCAAAAACACTGACCCCTGATATTCATCAATTGTTGTATCAGTATATCCTAATCTTTCCTAAACGTTTGTTTCCCCTGTAACTGATCTTTGATTTCTTGGCTTCTAGCATGTGTATGTTTGTTGAAGACACTTAAAAGTGTTACCATATTCGTCACAAGAGATCTATCCGCTGACCCAGGAGGTGGCCAAGGATGTATTTACTCCATAAATTCTATCGTTCTAACTAAAATGATGATGAATGTTAAACGTGAAACCAACCTGGCTGTATATTTATTATGGAGACTTACATTCACATGTATAAGGGTTCTTTCGCTGCCTATCAAAGCCATGTGTTTTTTTTTGTCCTCTTAATGGTCGTTTATTTAACTATAAGTGTATTTTAACTTACCATTCGTAATGAAATTACATAGTTTTGTTCAGGGGCTGGTGGGAAGTGATGATTTAAGAAGGAAGACAAGGGGAACATGAAGCTTCGAGTTTGGTTCCTTCAAGGCTTGCAGGAAGTAGATTTCATCTTTTTAGTGGTAAGTTTCTGAACTCAATTAGTAAGCTTTAATATCAAATATTGGATGTGGGAATTAGAATACCGTGGTGGGTGCTTAAGATTTTAGATGGTTTTACAATTTTAAGGAGAGGTACTTGAGAAAACTTTTTAATGAGGAGAAGCAAACCTATTGTGGGTTTGTTTTATTGTTCCCAATTATTAGCAAACTATGAGAGCACAAGTCAATAGAAGAACAAATATTTATGTTATATAGCATTCATCAAGGAAAGTATATATTAGTTTTGTTGTTTAAGATACAATATATTTTTTTTCATTGTTGAAGACTGATTGGATTCTTAGGAAATAATTTGTTTTCACACGGGTCAAAATGACATGTATCTTATACAGGGCAAAATAATATCAAATTTATGGAATTATTTTGTATGTAATTGTTGAGTTGTAGGAAGTCAATGGCTCAAACTAATGAATCAAGTCAACAAAACATCCATATGCAAAAGTGAGTTTTTCTTAGTTTTTATATAGTTGTTGAATCAACATACATGTGAAATGTGTAACGAATGTGTTCAAGTGAGTATTGGTGTTGTAGATAATAAATCTTAGACTAAATTACAAGTTTTGTCCTTTATGTACGTCCCAAATTGCAGGCGTTGTCCTTTAAACCAAAACTTGACAGGCGGTGTCCTTTGTGTTTTCAAAATCTTGCAAGTTTTGTCCTTTAGGCCAAACTTAGTTAGATTTGTTAGTTAAATCTGGTATCAAGGGGCTATTTTGTAAAAAAAAATTTATTCAGGTACTAAATTGTACAAAACTTAATATTATTTTTATTATTATTATTATTATTAATATTATTATTATTAATATTATTGAGTAAATTACTAACCACCATCACCACCACCCTTCATCACCGTCACCACCACCCTCCACCGCCGCCACCACCACCGCCGCCACCACCACCACTAACCACCATCACCACCACCCTTTTAGGTTTATTTTAAACTTATCCTATCATTTTCAAATTGTACCAGGAATCAATTACTACTGTTTAATCCAAACAAGAATCCTCTTCTCAAATTATATATCAAAGGACCACCACAGAATCTATCAAATACTCAACACCATCAAGATTCAATCCCCATATTACCCAAAAAAAGATAAGCTAGGTAGCTTGTAAGAAGCTTTGATTTTGACCAGCTTACCTCCGGCAACAAACTTCTTCAATTGAGTCAACGTCTTCTTAAAACTCGCCGGAAGATTCTTCATTTCTTCTGGTTCTCTTCGATAAACTTCGTGCATACTGGCTCGATCCGTTTCTCTCCTTCAACGTCACAATCGCTTCCTTAATCATCTACACAATCATTCAATCAATCAATTACTCAACAGTTCACATTGATCGTCAAATATCTCAAATCGAACAACAAATTCACATCAATTATTCAAACAATCAACAGTTTCAGATCGATTACTCAATCGAACAACAAATTCAGTTCGTTTATTCAATAGATAACAACTAACACAACCTCCACCACCGCACCTAACCACCGCATCTCCGCCGCAGAAAGAGGGGTTTCAGAAAGAGGTGATGGTGTGTTTATATGTTTCTGTTTCCGGCTAGCCGCCACCGAATCTCCGCCGCAGTTGGTCACCATCCACAACCCACCACCACTTCGGCCACCACCACCTGTAACCCTAACACCACCTCCACCACCACTTCGACCACCACCACCTGAAACCGCCCCTAACACCACCTCCACTACCGCTAACCCACCTTCACCCTCCACCACAACCCACTACCGTATCCGCCATCACAAACCCACCACCACATCCATCTTCACCATCCAAAATCCACCACCACAAAAATCCAGATCTACGAAAACACCTCCACTACCGCTAACCCACCTTCACCCTCCACCACAACCCACTACCGTATATAGAGAGAAGAAAGACATGACATGAGAGAGAGAGAGAGAGAGAGAACATGAGAGAGATAAAGGGCAGATTTTTTGTAATTATAAATCTTTTTATTTATTTACAGACTAGCCCCTAAACATAAGCTATTTTACAAAATAGTCCCTGAAGAGATGAAATGACAAGATTTAACCAAAAAATCTAACTGGGTTTGGCTAAAAGGACAAAACTTGCAAGATTTGGCAACATAAAGGACACCGCCTGTCAACTTTTTGGCTAAAGGACAGCGCCTGAAATTTGATGTAAAGATAAAGGACAAAACTTGTAATTTATTCTAAATCTTATGTATTATGTTGAGTTGTACCAATGAGTGGGGATGCATTCTAACAATTGAGCTGACTACAATATATTAAAACCACTTTTGTACTTGCATTTGTATTATGGTGTTAAGCGATGCAATTTTATACGATTATGTAATGTGTTACTTTGTTTGTATTTATATTATTTATACACTTTGTGATTGTGCAGATTAAATTTTCGACCCGCAAAGTTCGCGGGTGATAACCTAGTTAAACTATAGATTCAACGATAATGCGTCCATGGTTCATGTTTGAAACTCGAATGTTTTTTTTTCCTTTTTTTTTCTACTAATATCTTACAATATTAAAGGATTAATTTCATAGGGTTTTTTCTAAGGATTGATCAATATTAAAGGATTAATTTTATAGGGTTTTTTTTCTAAGGATTGATCATACAAATTATCATACTAGAGTTTCATAGTTATGCTTAATATAGTTATAGTAATAGTAATGAGTGTTGTGTAGGATATGGGCCATAATTATAAAAAAAATTATATAAATAAATATAAAAATAGTAAAGATATTCTCTTTACGTATTTAGAAAATTATAGTAATCATACCGTATACAAATCCGAATGAAATAACTTATAATAGAACATATGTAATTAAACTGATTCAAACTATGGTCTTCAACAAGAGCTTTAACCGTGTGTTCTTGTATGGTCCGTTGTGTTTCAATGTGTTGATCAGGCTTCAACGAGGTCTTAAACCACGGCTTCTTTTACAATATTTTCCTACAAAAAGAACAAACAAGTATTGACGGTTGTAGCTGAGGCACGTGTTCAACATGCTTCCCTTAAAACAGATTTCGCGCCTCTACTAAAGGCGACACGTCTGTATCCCATGGTACAACAACCGAAGCAGTCTGTACTGCTGGAAATGGCCACGCGCCCGACGTTACACTGAATAAAATTATAGTGTTAGAATTTGGGGAAAAACAATGATACGGAGGTGATGGAATTGAGTAGAGAAAACGTATCTTTATAAGTACCCAACACATGGGTCTTCAAATATTTCTTCTTTTCCAAGAACTCTCTATGTACTCATGTATTTTTCTTGTATCCTTTTATCTTGTCTTTCTCTAGTAATTTTTTTTATCTAAAATGAGGTACATAGCCTACTAATTTTACGAGAGTTGAGAATGGGTGAAAAGTCTCATTATTAGTCACTTAATTTGAGACATAAAAACTCAAATAAAAGAAATAAAAACTCTACTAAAAAATTTAATCTTTAATTCACCATATGAAGAGTTTATTAATAAATATAATTTCATTAAATTATACCATTCACCAAATTTCCACATGCTAAAGATTTTCTTATTACATGCCATCAGACTATCTCTTTAATCTATCACTAGATTCGTTGACGTCGCGCGTTGCGGCGAAACGAAGCAAATGACAATGTAAAACAAACGTTATTTGAAATTGAAGCATGTTGTTTAGAAAGTCAAACAGTCAGAATCGGTTTAGTTTATCATCATACCGTTTTAGGACACCAAATAAATACTCTATTTTGAATACAAATTCATTTTAACAAAACTTATACCGGAATGTAGAGGGAAATAATTAAACACAACTCGTACCCAATTTTTTAGAAAAAAAATTAACAAACGTAATTATTAGAGAAATTTGAAATTAATTGATAATGGAAATATGACTAAAAAAGAAAAATGAATTACTAAAAGCAAAAAATAAAAGATAAAAGAAATATAGTTTTAAAAAAGTAAAATAAAAAAAGGTATGTTAAAACTTAAAAGTAAATATTATTAAAAAAATTAAATCATTGTTTATGGTATTGGAAAAAATTAACGAACATAAGTTACTAAAGAAATATCAAACTAATTGAAAACGGAAATATGATTTAAGGAGAAAAAATAAATAATAAATGAAAAAGAAAATATGGTTTTACAAAGTAAAAAAACAATATAAAAATATTATAAACTTAAAAGTGAGTATATTATTATAATATTAAATAATAGAATACTAAAAAGCTATATATTATTATAAAAATAAAGTTACTATTCATGAAAAACTAAATTAAAAAAATAAATAATAAATGAGAAAGAAAATATGGTTTTGCAAAAGTAAAATAATAATATAAATATATGTTAAACTAAAAGTGAATATACTATTATAATATTAAATAATAGAATAATAAAAAGCTATATATCTATATATACCTTTATTAAGGAAACTGAGTTTTTTACCCTTTTCGTAATTTTACCATTTGTATATATTTTGATGCATTACGTACAAGAGAGCCAAACTATTTCAGAGGGGGTAAACTTGCACATTATCCAAAGGTTTAAGACACTTTAGGGCTAAAATAGTAAATTTATTTGAAACCCATGCACTTATATCTTCCATTAATTGAATTAAATTAGGGTTTTTTTGTTTGGTAACAATTAATTCACAGTAACCATGCGCCTTTCTTCATCTAGGTTTCTCCCTCAGGTTTGTAACATTTAATCATTAATCGCACCATTTAGTTTCTCCATCAGGTTTGTCACCTTTAATTCACAATTCATTGGGCATTAATTATACCCATCAATCGAATAATGATATATAATTGTCCATTCAATGTACTCAATTCGGTTACTATCCATCAGGTTTATTCAATCGTAGAATGCCATATTCATTCAACTAATCGCCCTCAATTCTATTATCCCTGCTATATTCATTCAATCGGCCATTCAATTTTGCCAATGAATGTCAGATCAGTTACAAATGTCGTTAGTTTATATTCGCCAATTTCCCACTGCGTTACCCTAATTTTAGAAGAGACATTGCTGCTTCGGATCAGGTATGCCTTCTCACTCAAACACATTCTAATTAGATGATTATGATTATGATTATCTGACTTGTGTTAAAGAAAAGCGAAACCCTTTTACTTGATTGAGACTTCGCATAATGGAGCAGAGTCCTTGTGCCTTTTGGCGTTCTTCTAAGCAGACAGAGGCGTGTTTGTAGATTACCTTGTTTGTTTTGTTAATTGTGTAGGGGAGTGGACCATTTGTGGCGTATGCTCAAGGGAAGGAAGTAACGGGGAATGCTGATAACTTCTCCAACGTTATACATGTTCATTTAAAATGCTAATAACTGAGTTGAGTTTGAGTTTGATTAGAGTCGAGCCTGAGTTTTTTTTTTTAACTTCTGAGAGTTCGAGCTCGAGTTCATTTCAGTTCGAGTTTTGTTTCTAAAGTTCAAGTACGGCTCGTGAGTTTTTTCTCAATCTCGGGGCTCGGCTCGTTGATTATTTATTAAATAATATTATATGAATTGCAATTATATTTTTTTTACTAATTTATATATCTTCTTTTTCTATTCTAATAAATTAAAGAAAAAGGGAGAAGATGAGATTGACTAAAATACTGATGTATTAGCAGTTCTGATGTATTACTAATTGCAAGTTTTACTAATTGCAAGTTTTTTTTAAATTACTGATGTATTAGCAGTTCTGTAATGACAGAAAACATGAGTAAAGGATTGATCCTCATATGCAATGGATTTGTTATGTGACCCAATGTCGCGACCAAAATCCACCAGGTAGGTAAAGGTAATTACTTATATATATATGATGATTTGAAGTATAAAAGCCAGGTTAATGAGAGTAGAATATTGATTTGAAAGTATGGTTGAAATCACATCAGAGATTGGTTTTTCAAAGTACATCCTATGCTTAGTACTCAGAAGATCAATATAGTTTCACTATTGTGAGATTGATTTATTGAAACTTTTCTATTAGTTAATATTCCACATATATACAATTTAGTGACACAAGAAACTTGTTAAATGATACAGTTTTCAGCTTTGAGGACCATAAGTAGGAAATAGGCGTACCTGGTAACGATTACTATCTTGGTTTTAAAAAGCGCGCCTGAGGCGTGCTTAAGTGCGAGGCGCAACAAGGCGCACACCCTGGGGCTTTGTCGCTCAGCGCCTAGAGTAATTACAAGAAGCGCTAAAAAGGCGCACTTTTTTATAGTAGATGGGTTAAGTTGGGTTAACAAGAATTGTTAAATGGGTCAAGATGGGTAACTTTAAAACATAACAAAATAACATGTGGGTCAAGATGGGTAACTTTAAAAACTATTTACACTCTTCATGTTTCCACCAAAACGTCCCATATTGAAATTACATAAATGTACAACCTAAAAATCATATTGTACAACAACCTGCTGCACAAACATATAGGAAATACATGAGGCGCGTGCCTCAGGGTCAATTTGTTGCCCAGAAATCGACATCTGAACTCATATTATTCATTTTTTTTGCTAATTTATTTAATCAAGTTTTTAGGGTTTGTTTAAAGATTTCATATTTGTTACAAGTTGATTTAGCTTTGTATGAATTTGTGTTAATCTGTCCGCAAATATGCAGTGACGTTGTCAAAAAAAAAAAAAGGAATGGAGCATAAAGAGAACATAGTGACCAGCTTTGACAACATGAGGACTCTCAAGTTTAAGCAGCTCAGAGAGCAACTCAAATCCACTAGCAGGTGCTTAATAATGTTTCATTTTATTAAATTTATTGGATAATATTTGAATTAGTGGTGGCATTGGGTTTGTGGGTTGAATTGATGCGATTGTCTCTTACACGAGCATTATACAGAGTGCACACATAAGTTGGCATAGCACACAGTAGAATTTATGCAAGCCCAAATGAAAGCAAGCACCAAAACACCATAGAGCTGTTACAACATATTGGTGGGTTTCATGTTGAATTGACTGATCACGACCCATATTATTTGTGTCAACTGTCAATGACATCAACACATTAACCATGACCTGGACACCTTTAAATTTGTTACCGAAACACAACCCATTCTGGCGAGTCAAATGGGTGACAGATTTTAAACGGTTGGTGGGTTGTAAACGGATTATAATCAAGTTGAACCGGTTTAATGACTGACAAGTTGTAATAAATGAGGTAAATGGGTTGGTGGGTTGATCTTCGATGTGGATTTTTAACCTTTTGGTTGGGAGCCCAATGTTTTCAAAACATTAGTGGATTGGTTTGTTGATAGAGCATTTTTAAAATGTTTGTGGTGGTTGTATGTCTCAAAGGAATGGGCTCATTTGTTAGAAGATTATGTGTTCAAGAAAAAGAGATAAATGGTGCGGAGATTAATGCAAGTTTTGTTGTCCATCAGGTTGGTCAACACTCTTAACAGCTGTTTGTTTATTCCTTATCATATTCTCTTTAAAATATTAATGATTATTAAATCATTTGTTGCAGGATGTTAAGAGGTAGAGCCACCGATGTTACACTTGGATGGTCAGTTGCTCATGGCCCACCTTTTACATTTGCAACTACACTAGAACATGAGTATGAAAGTGATATATTTGGAGGAAGAGGTCGGCTTCATTCTTTGCAGAAATAAGTTCAGATACAAGACCAAATTTTTATTTCCAAACACAAATACCCGCAGCAACGCGCGGGCATTCCCACTATTATTATAAAAATAAAGTTACTATTCATGAGCCTTCGTCAACAATATATATAATTCTTTGTTTTCATTGTATTATCACTCTAAGCATCACCAAGAAATGCTTTGTAGTTAACTTCTCTCCTTAAAGGCTTTAGGAATAAGATTATTTATATCATCACATCCATAACATTATTTTGTAGGTTTATTTACAACAATATTCTTTGTAATGTTTATTTGTCTCCATTTGATTATTCCATCTTTACTAATATGGGGATTTTCCATATCTTTTTTTGGCTCATATGGTTTTCTGAAGAGATTTTTTAATAACTCCATGGCATAGTGTTTATTTTCATCACTCTTGGAACCATATTTATTAGATGCTTTCTTTGTGTGTTTTGCTCTTAAAACAATGGACTTGACTTTTCTTAGCTTAGCAAAATATTTATTAGTGTTTATAATTTCATAGACTGTGAAATTTGATGTGAGTTCATCCATTTACAAGGTGTTAAAAATTTTGGATTCATCAACATTGGACATGTTTGTTCTCCGGTTACGATGAATTGCCCTTATGGAAAAAAAACTTAGGTAGTGTTCATTTCATAGAATGTAATGAAATTGAATTTGAATTTGTATAGAAATTGGATCCGTAAAAATTTGGATTTGTAATTTAAACATTCCAATAGGAATTGGAATTTGTGGAAATTGGAATCTAAATTCCATTCTTGATGTGTTCGGTTGGCAAATGAATTGGAAACTACAAATCTCGGCCCGTCGATTGGGTGGGCCAGTTAACAGGTCGGGTCGATTTGAGTCATTAACGGGCCAGGTCAGGTTGAGACGTTTTGGGTCATTATCGGGTCGAGTCGAGACTTCTGGGTCAGTAACGGGCCTGTCCGATTCGAGACGTTTCGGTAAGTAACAGGTTGGTCTGATTCAAGACATTTCGGGTCGTTAATGGTGTCACACCACGACCTGTGGCGGATTATTGGTCAAAATGAGATATGGTCCAAAGCTTATGGCAACTATTAAAAGTTTAAATATTTATTCATGCACAAACTAAATATGTCACATACACATTTAAGTATCCCAACAATCCAACAAAACTAAAAGACAAACAGAATATAAAAATCTAGTTTATTGTCTTAAGCAATTTCTTACGTGTCACACCCAACCGATGGCGGAAACATCGGGGTGCGACACTAAGCGTTCAGATTGCTCATGAGTTTCCATAACACTAATAATTTCGATATAGATTAATCAGGTTTCATGATAACATAGTCTAAAATCAAACACCAACCGAAACATAAGTATCAAATACAAGTTCACCAACATTATTTCAAAGTTTCCAAGATTAACTAGGATGAGTTTCTAGCAGCAATCCTAGCACGTTTCTTGATCATAGCATCCTATCAGCCTGCAACATGTATTAAAATAAAGTCAGTACAAAAATGTACTGGCGAGTATACAAGTTTGAGTATAAAGAATAATAGTTTAAAAGACTCATATCCATCATGTAAACAATAAAATAGTTTCAGCCATGCTAGTGTTCGCAGTCCAAGTGATAGCCCAAGTGTCCCGATGCTTTAACCACTTTCCCAAGAATCAAGGAAAGCAAATAGAATCCTCCTAACAATACCCCCGAGAATAATGGGGAGGTGCATCATCCTATAGCGCTACTATTGTTAAGGCGGAACTACACACAAGGATTAAACGTTCACATAGCATAAAGAATTAAGAATCAAGAATCCAAAGTATCAAGTTTCACATTTACAGAGGATAGAGTTAGATTCAAATAGTTTCAAGTTTCATAGAATACATGTTGCATCCCAAAAGTTAAAAAAAAAAGGATCGAGTATACTCACAGTGATTGCTTAACAGTAAGACTGTTATTGGATCAAAGGGAGCTCTTAGGATTAGCCTTATTAGAGTACAATAGATAAGCGTCGAGCAGAATAACGAGAGTCATGCAAGGTGTAGGATCGGTCACCTGATCGGATGGCCATAGAGTTGCGGATACTTGACCTTCATTTCGTTCTTGAGTTCCCAAGTGAATTCAGTGCCACACTTGCCTTCCCATCGTACCTTAACTATGGGAATCTTGCTGCGCCTCAATCGCTTGACCCCTTGGTCCATGATTTAAACTGGTTTCTCCACAAAATCTAAGGTTTCGTTTACTTGCAGGTCTTCGACGGAAACCTGAAGTTCCTCGTTGGCTAAACACTTTTTGAGATTGGATACGTGGAATACCAGATGTACACTGTTAAGTTCTTGTGGCAGGTCGAGTCGGTACGCCACCTTACCAATCCTTTCGAGTATCGTGAAAGGACCCACATAGCGAGGGGCGAGCTTTCCCTTCTTGCCAAAACGCACCACTCCCTTCCAAGGAGATACCTTGAGCAGTACTCATTCTCCAACACCAATTTCCAAAGGCTTACGCCTTTTATCATCATAGCTCTTTTGTCTGCTCCTAGCCTTGATCAAGTTATCGCGGATTTAAAGAATCTTATCCGTCGTCTCTTGAATGATTTCAGGGCCAGTAAGTTGCTTGTCACCAACCTCATGCCAACTGAGAGGAGATCAGCCCTTGCGACCATATAAAGCTTCGAAAGGAGCCATCTGAATACTGGAATGATAGCTGTTGTTGTACGAGAACTCGATCAATGGTAAATGTACATCCCAATTACCACCAAAGTCAATGACACAAGAGTGGAGCATATCCTCTAGGGTTTGTATAGTGCGCTCAGTCTGTCCATCCGTTTGTGGATGAAAGGTTGTGCTAAGATTCAAAATAGAACCCATAGCGGACTGGAAAGTTTGCCAAAGACGTGAAGTGAATCGACCATCACGGTCGGAGATAATGTCAATGGGTATGCCATGACGGCATATAATCTCATCGGTATAGATTCGAGCAAGTTTCTCCACTTTATAATCTTCGCAGATAGGAAGGAAGTGGGCTGATTTAGTCAAACAGTCAACGATTACCCAAATACTATCGTGACCAGCAGGTGTACGGGGTAGTTTAGTTATAAAGTTCATAGCGATACTATCCCATTTCCAAACAGGGATTTCAGGTTGTTTAATGTGCACAAAATGCAACATATTTTAGTACTAATGTTGGAAAAAGTGTGTTTTTTATCTTCCTTTTGTATTTTCAGGATTAAATGAGCTCAAATTAACAAAAGAAGCAAAAAGGCAGCTAAATCTAACATGGATACAAGAAAAGGAACAAACGTGGCATGTCCGACCCCCCGACAGCATCTTCTCAAGCAAAAACAAGAGAACAGAAGGCTGAACACGCCCCGTGCTCAGTGAACACGGGGGCGTGCCCAAGTGCCAGCATAAAAGACAAAGCTATAGAAGCTTCTATCACCCACCACGGGGGCGTGCCCAGCGGACACGGGGCCGTGGTCAACTCTAAGATTCACAGAATCAGGGGAAATCTTGATAGTACAGATATGCTTCTGCACACGGGGGCGTGCCCAGCGGACACGGGGGCGTGGTCAACTAATGCAGATAAACTGTAATTAATGAAGGAAGAGAAGAGGATGGACACGGGGCCATGCCCAATGGACACGGGGCCATGCCCGAGCTGCTGTTCAGCCTATAAATAGGGGTGCTTGGCTCAATTGCAAACCATCCCTTGGTACACCACCTCTCTCACACTTCACCCACCACCCACCACCATCACAACACCATCATCCATTGTCCATCATAGAGTGTGTGAGTCGTCTCGGGATCCAAGATTGATCGTAAGAGTTCTTGACAATCAAAGGCCATGTTTGCCTAAGTCTCTTACATCATTTGGTGAAGACAAGTGTCTAGTGTAATACTTTTTATTTTTAATCTTTTCGCACTTTTTACTTGGTTATGTATTAATGACTTTAATAACTAGTTTCTTATGTTGAAGGTGATTCTTCCTTATCGTTTGTCTGTGGTGTCTTGGCATTATTTTACTGTCTATATAAAATAAAAGATTTTCACCATTCATATCTCCACGGTCTATATGGAGGTATGTTGGCTACCTGGTCGGGGGTTAAGGGAACGGTTTGGTAAAAGTCTTGCCTTGTTCAGTGTATAGATCCTGCAAGGACCTGGGTCAAATTTAGTAGGACCTCCTTCAATACTCACCGGTATTGGATGGCGGGGGTCCAAACTATTTGATCCCCTCATATGTAAGCTACTATTAATATTTTAACCCGGCTACTTAGGATTGTATCCCTGCTGACTCAGACTACTTAGCCGAGGGTAACGTCACCTTCAAAAGAGGGGCCTACCATAATATGCATTAATAACTTAATTAATTATCTTTCAATAATCCGACCCTTTAGGATTGTATCATTGCTGACTCAAACTACTGGGTTGAGGGTAACGTCACCTTCAAAAGAGGGGCCTACTACAATAACTAAGATAATCTCTTAAAAAGTGCAAAAGTGCGAAAATAATCAAAGGTTACACTAAACACGAGTCGGAGCCAAGTGATTCATCTTGTCTATCTGTTTTTACTTTTATTTTTCAGCATTTTAGTTAGTTTTTATTTTTCTAGTTAAAAACATTTTTCTAACTTTTGATTTGATTAGACGTTGAGGATAAACCGGTACTAAAAGCTCTTGTGTCCTTGGACGACCTCGGTATCTTACCAACACTATACTACGCTCACGATGGGTGCACTTGCCCATATGTGTGTTTGGTGTTAGTAAATGTCGTGTTTTATAAATTTAAAACTTGACTAACGTGTAAAAAGGGCTTAAAATATACTTAAAAATATATATCATACCACACACGCATCAAGTTTTTGGCGCTGTTGCCGGGGACACAAGGATTTTAAGAAAGTTAGGAATCAACGGCCTAATCGTTTTTTCTAATTTTTCTGTTTTTTTTTTAGATTTTTCTTAATTTTTCAGTTTCTGCAGAGCTTAGCACGGGCCGTGCCTGGTCAGACACGGGCCGTGCCCAGCATTGTCACTGGCAGTTTTTATTTTCCGAGTTATAGAGAGTTGAGCACGGGGCCGTGTCCAACTCCCCAGTAACAGGGATCCGGAAAACAATCACTGTATCTCCGACCACGGGCCGTGTTCATCTGAGCACGGGGCCGTGGTGAACCTTCTGACCAACGTTATTTTCTGTTTTTATTGCAGGACTAGGAACCCAGGCGCCATATCTGAACTTTCTACGTAGTGTATGAGCTCCAGTTCTAGTAGAGACATAAAAGAACCTCTAGAAGAACCCGAACGCTTTCTCAGAAAAAGACTTAAAGCTAAAAATGAAGAGAAAGTTTCGGGGGACCCACTTCCAATGGCGGACCAACGTACCCTCATGGATTACCTACGACCCACCGTAGGTAATCTCGGCGCCGCTATCAATGCACCGAATGTCGAAGCCAACAACTTCGAACTTCGGCCACATTTGATACAAATGCTTCAAAACTCCGCAACCTTCCATGGGCTTGCGGACGAGGATCCTCATCTACATATTACTAATTTCTTAGAAATACGTGATACCTTTCGGATCAATGGAGCATCAAACGACGCCATCCGCCTTCGTATGTTCCCATTCTCACTAAAAGACCGAGCTAAGGCTTGGCTTAACACCCTCCCAGTTGGTTCGGTAAACACCTGGGATGAACTGGCCCAAAAGTTTCTATATAAGTATTTCCCTCCTGCTAAAACGGCTAAATTAATGACTGAAATTAATACATATTCACAAGAGGATGGGGAATCCTTATATGAAACTTGGGAAAGGTTCAAGGAGCTACTAAGAAAGTGTCCTCGTCACGGTCTTGCGGTATGGCAACAAGTATCCACTTTCTACAATGGGTTGTTGCCACACACAAGACAAACACTTGATTCTAGCTCCGGGGGACTTCTAGGTAACCGTCGCCCAAATGAAATATATAATCAAATTGAGGAAATTGCTCAGACCAATTTTCAGTGGCACACTCCCCGAGGCAATAAATCTATTGCCCCGGGCGCCCATAAGGTTGATGAAAGCACTTCTTTACAAGCCCAAATCGAGGCCCTTTCTTCAAAAATCAAAAAGTTAGAAATGGCAAAAACGGTATCGGTTATGGCTTGTGAGGGGTGTGGTGGGCCACATGAAAATTGGAGTTGTATGAAAGAATTAGATGATCAAACGGAAACGGTAAACTAAATTGATAATAGACCTAGGCCGTCGGGTCCTCCAACGGGTACCTACAACCAAGGATGGCGTAACCACCCTAACCTTGGTTGGAGAGATCCCGACAATAGTGGTAACCAACAAAACCAACGAACTAACTTTCAACAACCACAAAATTTTTCTCAACAACAAGGTGGACGAGAAAGGCTTGAAGATACTGTATCTCGCCTCATCTCAGACACCGAAAAGAAAAACTCGGATCGATTTCAGCAATTGGAATCGAATTTCAGAAATCAACAAGCTAGCATTCAAAACATTGAAAAACAATTAAATCAAATAGCTCAAAATTTCTCCGAGAGACCACAAGGCGCGTTACCAAGCAATACCGAAACCAACCCAAAGGCGCAAGTACATCTCATCACATTGAGAAACCGAATCGTTGGTCCCGAGGAGGCTCCATTACCGTCAATTGAAAGAAGCCAATCCAGCCATATCACAACTCCACCCACGCCCCAACCAGAGAAGGCTTCTCCACCAATCCAAGAGCACACTAAGACTCCTCCGGTTCCATACCCCGGTCGGTTAATTCGTCAAAAGACCGATGAGCAATTCGCAAAGTTCGAAAATTTACTAAAACAATTGCATGTTAATATTCCATTTATCGAAGTCCTAACCCAAATGCCTAAATATTCAAAATTTATGAGGGACTTCCTCACTCATAAAAGGAAAATTGAATCATTGCAATTAGTTAACTTAGGCGAAGAATGCTCCGCCTTACTACTCAACAAACTCCCGCAAAAGAAGATTGATCCTGGAAGCTTCACGATTCCTTGTTCAATTGGGGAATCCCCTATTCGCAATGCACTAGCCGATCTTGGGGCTAGCATCAACCTCATGCCCGCCTCAATGTTCAAACGACTCGGCCTAGGAAAAACGAGCCCTACAAAGATGAGCATACAACTTGCCGACAGATCCGTCAAATATCCACAAGGTGTCATCGAAAATCTATTGGTCAAAGTCGACAATTTCGTCTTCCCAGCCGACTTTGTCATACTAGACATGGAAGAAGACGCCGAAGTCCCTCTCATCCTAGGGAGGCCATTTCTAGCCACAGCCCAAGCAGTGGTAGACATGAATGACGAAACACTAACATTGAAGTTTGGGGACGAGGAAGTGAAGTTTGGAGTTGGAAAAAGAGTAGAAGATGAAGACCCGGTCAACTACATGAAGGTCAAAGACTCAAGCCTGGATGACGCTCTCCGACGGTGTAGCATGGGATGCAAAACATCCCACTTGGGTAACATATGACCAAGCTTTGGGTCTAGCCAAGGACCCTTATAAACGTGGCGCACCACGGAGGCATTCCGCGGAACTATCCTTAGTTTAATTTAGATTAATTTTTATGTTTTCTAGTTAGTTTTAATTTTCAGGAATAAAACACACTCGGGATGGTGAAGGATAACAAGGGACACTTGAACCAGCACCCCATGCACGAAAACAGGGCCATCCGACGAAATTTTCTTCATTACATCAAGTTCAGCACGGGCCGTGCCCGCCCAACACGGCCCCGTGCTGGACAATCTGCAGAAAATACCCAGTTCAGGTAACTGGACACGGGGCGTGCTCACTGAACACGCCCCCGTGCCCAGGCTTCTGTTTCTTTTTAACAATTTCTGTTACTGGCGATCTGAACACGGGGCCGTGCCCGGACACCACGGGGCCGTGTCCAGACACCCAGTAACATAAAATTTTGCTTTTTCACACCTTTTTACACATTCAATCAACCTAAAAACTGATTTTTGGGACACATTGAGGACAATATGTAATTTAAGTGTGGGGGGGGGGGGGGGGATGCTAAAACCTTGAATCTTGCAAGTCCTAATAACAAGCCTTACACAAAACTCTATTGGAACCGCTAATCACCCCAAATTTTTTTAAAAATTTTCATTTTTTTACTTGTCTATGTTTAATTTGGGAATTTCAAGTTCTAAAAAGGTTATATTTTTACAAATTTACAACCGATAGCGTCGTGATAAAAAGAACCAACATAAGAAAATTATGAAATGGCATGACAAGCTTAGTTAAAATTTGATTATATATATACTTGATCACATAAAAAACTCATTCCCACAAAAGTGAGTTTTGAGCCTTTATTGAGCATACAAATACATATCTTTAAACAAAATGCTCATTTTTCGTTTCTTGTGTGAATAGCCGCTTGGTTCTTACGACTCTAGAACTTGCCACGACGATACATTCCCGGTCCTTACCAACTTAAACCCGAGTAAGTAAATGACGGAGGCATTAGGACTAACCCTTTTTATTTCTACACCATTATTTTTCTTTTTTTTACCACCTACCCAAAATCCCCCTAGTTAACCCCTTTGAGCCTAAACCTTTTCATTTCTTAACCCAAAAACAAACACCCTTTCACCCACCAAAACCTTTTTATTTTTAAACCCTTTGTTTTAGTAACAAGCTCGGTTTTTCTTATGACTTTCAAAAAAAAAATGTTGATGATGAAGCAAAAGAGAAATAAACAAACAAGTTTATCAAAAATAACTTTGTTTGAATAATGGCTTCATCAAAATAAAAACTTCAAAAAAAAAAAAAGTCTTACGAAAACCGACGCTTTTTACGCCTTTTCGCCCTTTTACTAACCACTAACCCAACCACCTACCTTTAACCCAAGCCTAACCCTTCACCCCAAAAGTCCTCTTGATATTTACAAAGGTATATAGTTGAAAATGAGGAAGATTGATTGCTTGGCAAGCTTATGGTAGGAGTAAGTTCCATGCCGCTCTCGAGTGATTCACTAAAATACATCTTCGGCCGAGTGTTGAGTGATCCCCCGTGAGGTATGTGAACTTGTATATAAATGGAATTTTAAAAAGGCATGTTATGCCCTAATAAGTAATTTATCTTATGTAATGTTTTAAATAAATCATGACGAGTAGGATTGTAAATAAATAAAAATAAAACTTGATAAAGAATCTTGGAAATCCCGACACTCTATGACAAGCCCAAAAACCTTCTCTTCTACCCATTCCATTTGGGAGTGTAAAGCCACATTATAAAGAGTTTTGCTTGAGGACAAGCAAAGATTCAAGTGTGGGGGTATTTGATGTGCACAAAATGCAACATATAAATTACATCAATTGTGGCATAAAACTAACCCTTTTTTTAGTACTAATGTTGGAAAAAGTGTGTTTTTGTCTTCCTTTTGTATTTTCAGGATCAAATGAGCTCAAATTAACAAAAGAAGCAAAAAGGCAGCTAAATCTAACATGAATACAAGAAAAGGAACAAACGTGGCATGCCCGACCCCCTGACAGCATCTTCCCAAGCAAAAACAACCCCGTGCTCAGTGAACACGCCCCGTGCTCAGTGAACACGGGGGCGTGCCCAAGTGCCAGCATAAAAGACAAAGCTATAGAAGCTTCTATCACCCACCACGGGGGCGTGCCCAGCGGACACGGGGCCGTGGTCAACTCTAAGATTCGCAGAATCTGGGGAAATCTTGATAGTACAGATATGCTTCTGCACACGGGGGCATGCCCAGCGGACACGGGGGCGTGGTCAACTAATGCAGACAAACTGCAATTAATGAAGGAAGAAAAGAGGATGGACACGGGGCCGTGCCCGAGCTGCTGTTCAGCCTATAAATAGGGGGGCTTGGCTCAATTGCAAACCATCCCTTGGCACACCACCTCTCTCACACTTCACCCACCACCCACCACCATCACAACACCATCATCCACCACCATCATCCATTGTCCATCATAGAGTGTGTGAGTCGTCTCGGGATCCAAGATTGATCGTAAGAGTTCTTGACAATCAAAGGCCATGTTTGCCTAAGTCTCTTACATCACTTGGTGAAGACAAGTGTCTAGTGTAATACTTTTTATTTTTAATATTTTCGCACTTTTTACTTGGTTATGTATTAATGACTTTAATAACTAGTTTCTTATGTTGAAGGTGATTCTTCCTTATCGTTTGTCCGTGGTGTCTTGGCATTATTTTACTGTCTATATAAAATAAAAGATTTTCACCATTCATATCTCCACGGTCTATATGGAGGTATGTTGGCTACCTGGTCGGGGGTTAAGGGAACGGTTTGGTAAGAGTCTTGCCTTGTTCAGTGTATAGATCCTGCAAGGACCTGGGTCAAATTTAGTAGGACCTCCTTCAATACTCACCGGTATTGGATGGCGGGGGTCCAAACTCTTTGATCCCCTCATATGTAAGCTACTATTAATACTTTAACCCGGCTACTTAGGACTGTATCCCTGCTGACTCAGACTACTTAGCCGAGGGTAACGTCACCTTCAAAAGATGGGCCTACCATAATATGCATTAATAACTTAATTAATTATCTTTCAATAATCCGACCCTTTAGGATTGTATCCTTGTTGACTCAAACTACTGGGTTGAGGGTAACGTCACTTTCAAAAGAGGGGCCTACTACAATAACTAAGATAATCTCTTAAAAAGTGCAAAAGTGGGGAAATAATCAAAGGTTACACTAAACACGAGTCGGAGCCAAGTGATTCATCTTGTCTATCTGTTTTTACTTTTATTTTTTTTTTCAGCATTTTAGTTAGTTTTTATTTTTCTAGTTAAAAACCTTTTTCTAACTTTTGATTTGATTAGACGTTGAGGATAAACCGGTACTAAAAGCTCTTGTGTCCTTGGACGACCTCGGTATCTTACCAACACTATACTACGCTCACGATGGGTGCACTTGCCCATATGTGTGTTTGGTGTTAGTAAGTATCGTGTTTTATAAATTTAAAACTTGACTAACGTGTAAAAAGGGCTTAAAATATACTTAAAAATATATATCACACCACACACGCATCATTGTTCAAGAAGACCTGAAGGGCGTTGATGTTCGACTTTCGCTTTCAAACAAGTGAGGCACTTCGAGACATAGGTAGCGATATCCTTTTTCATGCCAGGACACCAATAGGTCGTGCGCAAGTCATGGTACATCTTATCGGCACCAGGATGAATAGAGTATCGAGACTTGTGGGCTTCATTCATAATGAGCTCATGAAGGTTATCGCGATTCGGTACCCAGATGCGATTGAGGTAGTATTAAAGTCCATCCGACTTCGTTTCAAGTTGAACGATTTTAGCGCCTTGTATTTCCACTTCTAGACTTCCTTCATTTGCTGACGAATATTGAGCTTCGCGAATACAAGTATGAAGATCACTAGATGTCACACCCCAACCGATGGCGGAATCATCGGGGTGCGGCACTAGGCGAATCAGATTGCTCAAGAGAATCCATAACAACTAAATTGCGACAATATTTAATGCGTTCATTATCCCATACTAATAAACAATTACAATCGCATAGGCTGTCACAAATTTCATATTCTCCCAAACAATACAAATCCGACAACCTAGATTTTTGGTGTGTTTCTAGACTTCCTAGCTTGATTTGATGTAGACTGTGACTTAACCTGCAACATACGTTAAAACAACATCAATACAAAAGTATTGGCGAGTATACAAGTTTTGATAGCGAAACATAGTAGATAAAAGTGCTGCGAATTACCATATATGTCGCAACCCCCGATCCCTTATTTGTCCCGGGAACGGGCGGACGCGAACTCAGAGTTTCGGTGGTATCAGCTTGTTAATTTGGCAGCGGAAATTACATCAGGACCGTAGTTAGGAAATGTTTATCAGAGTAAAACCACCATATTTAATATTAATAATTACATGGGCAAAACCCAAGTTTCTTATTACAATACGTTTATAGGGATAAACCCTATTTTATTGAATTTAAAACATCGCCTTTTAGGTAACTTTTATAGCCACATTTTTCCCAAGCCTTTAGTGCTCTCCAGCTGGCTTTTTACTAATTGGCTGTCACATTATGTTACCTTAAACGCGTTTTAAAAACATTTGTCAGTGGAAAATACTGGTGAGTGAATCCCAGTTTAATCAAGAAACATTTTATTAATTAAAACAGTATTGAGAGCGATCACATTGTTTATGTCTACACAATTACTCATTCAGTACTGTCAATCCTGACTTGTGGGTCATATTACACATTGGCTAACTCGTCGTCCAATGGTAACATACTGTCATCCCCGACTTACTACACGCAGTAGTATATTTTGTATACAAAACCCCAACATACCGGCAGTAATTGAAGAACTATAAAGACTCAATCACTGCTTAATTACATTATTAAACATTTAAGGTTTTGTAAAACAGTTCACAAAAAGGTTACAAAAAGCGGATAAACTCACATTGCTATCTTAAACTTCGCGTAAGGGTTTCCTGGGAATAATCTATAATTTTCACAAATGTACATAGGTTAGTATCATAACCCTTTGAAAATATTAATGATACCCTCCCCGAGACGGCATTCCAACAACTACGTCGGGCAGAACCACGACAGTTGTTACGGAACCCTAAATCAATCGGGCAGCGTATCTATTATGAAACTGGGGTTATAATACTTACAACGGGGCAGAACCTTGCTAATTAGGGGGTATAATACCGGCTTTATAATGCCTATCTTCAGAATTTCGCTTAAGAAAGAAAAGAAATGAACGAGGAATACTGAAACCCGATGCCTGCTTATATAGTGCTGAAATCTGGTCTCCACGCGGCCCGCGTAAAGAAAGGACAAGGGTTACGCGGCCCGCGTCAACCCTGGTCAACGGACTAGCTTGTCCGGCTCATCTTCTAGACCCCCCACGATGATGGCACGTGTCATCACCGGGCTGCGCCACTATTTTGATCTCACGTGGCCCGCCTAAACTAAAGAAAACCAACGAAATCAGGATTTAACCCTGATACCGCCCGCGTAAGTGGTTGGGGTGGGTCTACGCGGCCCGCCTCAGCCCTAAATTTAAACTTTTATTTATTTTAAATACTATTTTATATATTTCGGGCTTGGTTTTCTTATATGGGGTGTATATAAAGACATATTGGGACATTTTAAGATATACTAGGGCGTCGGAAATATTATGAGGGTGTTGGTTTTACCGAGGGTTGTTACATTCTCCCCACCTTGTTTTAGAGCTCGTCCTTGAGATCTACTGGAACAAATGCGGATATTTCCGTTGCATTTCAGATTCAAGCTCCCATGTGTACTCAGGTCCTCTTTTGGAGTCCCACTTTACTTTGACCAGAACTAATCTCTTATGTTTGAGATTCTTGACTTTCCTGTCTTCAATCTGTAGAGGCCTTTCTACAAACTTGAGTTGTTCATTTACCTCTATATCCTTAAGAGGTACTATTAGCGATTCATCAGCTAAGCACTTTTTGAGATTAGATATATGAAATATATCATGTATTCCTGCCATTTCCTCTGGCAGTTGTAGCTGATAGGCTACAAGTCCTATTCTTCAAATGATCTCAAATGGTCCAATATACCTGGGACTTAGCTTTCCTCTTTTGATGAATCTTACTACTCCTTTCCAAGGAGAGACTTTCAATAATACTTTATCTCCTACTTGAAATTCCAATGGTTTGCGTCGGTTATCGGCATAGCTCTTTTGTCGATCACGTGCTGCTTTTAGTCGTTCCTTGACTTGAATAATCTTGTCGGTTGTTTCTTGTACTATCTCAGGTCCAGATAGTTGCTTTTCTCCAATTTCTGCCCAACAGACTGGGGTTCGGCACTTTCGTCCATAAAGTGCTTCGAAAGGTGCAGCATTGATACTTGTGTGATAACTGTTATTATAAGAAAATTCTATTAAAGGTAAGTGGTCATCCCAATTACCTCCGAAATCAATTACACAAGCTCTAAGCATGTCTTCCATTGTCTGAATTGTCCTTTCACTTTGTCCATCCGTTTGAGGGTGATAAGCTGTGCTCAATTTTAACTTGGTTCCCATTGCCTTTTGGAAACTTGACCAAAAATGAGAGGTAAATCGGCTATCGCTATCAGAAATAATTGATAAAGGAATGCCATGTAAAGAAACAATTTCATTTACATATAACTTAGCTAACTGTTCCATACTGAAAGTTTCTTTCATTGGTAGGAAATGAGCTGACTTGGTTAGCCTATCTACAATCACCCAGATTGTATCATTTCCTTTCTTAGTTTTGGGTAATTTAGTAACAAAATCCATTGTTATCAATTCCCATTTCCACACTGGCATTTCTAATTGTTGTAGAAATCCTGAGGGTTTCTGGTGTTCAGCTTTGACTTGTGAACAAGTTAGACATTTAGAAACATAGGCTGCTATGTCCTTTTTCATTCCTATCCACCAGAAATTCTTCCTTAAATCCTGGTACATTTTATCATTTCCTGGGTGTATCGTATATTTGGACTTATGGGCTTCTTCTAATATATGATTACGCAGGTTTCCTAATTTAGGTATCCACATTCTCTTTTTATGGAATCTCCAAATTCCATTTGTTCCTTGTTCTAATTCTTTTAGCATACCTTTTAATTTTTCAGCATCATTCTTGATTACTGATTCTTGTGCTTCTCTTATTTGATCATTTAAATCTACTTGCAGATTTAATTTAAGAGAACGTACCATTTTTGGCTTTTCATGATATTTTCGGCTTAAACCATCTTCCACTACATTTGCTTTTCCTTCATGATACTGGATATCACATTCATAGTCACTAAGCATCTCCATCCAGCGTCTTTGTCTCATATTCAATTCCTTTTGCTTAAAAATATACCTTAAACTCTTATGATCAGTGAATATGATAAACTTACTACCATAAGGGTAATGTCTCCAAATCTTAAGAGCAAAAATTATAGCTCCTAACTCTAGATCATGGGTTGAATAATTCTCTTCATGATTCTTAAGTTGTCTAGAGGCGTAAGCTATAACCTTTTGACGTTGCATCAATACACATCCATAACCTAATTTAGAAGCGTCACAATAGACTATAAAGTCTTCAGCTCCTTCTGGTAATGCTAGTATGGGTTAATTTATGCTTAAGGATTCTAAATGCTTCTTCTTGTTTTAATCCCCATTCAAACTTAACAGATTTACAAGTTAGCTTAGTTAAAGGAATGGCTATTCTAGAAAAATCTTGAATAAACCTTCTATAATAACCGGCCAATCCTAAGAAACTTCTAACCTCGGTTGGTGACTCAGGGGTTTTCCATTTAGTAATTGCCTCGATCTTTGTGGGATCCACATGAATTCCTTCATGATTGACTAGGTGTCCAAGAAACTGTACCTGTTCTAACCAAAACTCGCATTTTGAAAATTTAGCGTAAAGCTTTTCCTTTCTTAATAAACTTAAAAGTGCGTGCAAATGCTTGGTATGATCCTCTTTATTCTTAGAGTAAATGAGAATATCATCTATGAAAACAATTATGAATTTATCCAAATATGGCTTACATATTCGGTTCATCATGTCCATAAATGCAGCTGGGGCATTGGTTAAACCAAATGGCATGACAGTAAATTCATAATGGCCATACCTCGTTCTGAATGCGGTTTTAGGAATATCCTCTTCCTGTACCTTTAATTGATGATATTCTGACCTTAAATCGATTTTAGAGAAAAATCGAGCTCCTTGTAGTTGATCGAACAGATCATCGATTCTTGGTAATGGGTACCGATTCTTAATCGTAACCTTGTTTAATTCACGATAGTCAATGCACATACGCATTGATCCGTCCTTCTTTTTAACAAACAGTATTGGCGCTCCCCATAGCGATGAGCTTGGCTGTATAAATCCTTTTTCTAACAATTCGTCTAATTGTTTCTTCAGTTCCTGCATTTCAGCGGGTGCCAAACGATAGGGTGCTTTGGTAATCGGTGATGTTCCTGGTATTAATTGGATTCTGAATTCGACTTCCCTATCTGGAGGTTGCCCTGGCAATTCTTCTGGAAATACATCTGAAAACTGAGATACTACTGGAATATCTTTTAAATCCTTTCCTTTAGTGTTAGTGATTATGGAAATCAAATACACTAATGATCCTTTTTTTATGTAACTTGCAGTTTTCATCACAGAGATGAATTTTGTAGTTCTAGATGGTTTATCTCCTTTAATTGTGATCGTTTTACCTTTTGGTGAATTTACTTAAATTGACTTTTGATCACATAAAATATTGGCTTTATTGGCTATTAACCAATCCATTCCTAAAACAACATCAAATCCTGCCAGATTCATGGGATAAAGGTTTGCAATAAATTTCTGATTTAAAATTTCTATTCTTGCTCCATGCAAGATCTCAGAAATCCTAACGGTTTCTCCATTAGCTATCTCTACTAAGCATTCTAGTGGTAGTTTAGTTAATGATTGATTTAGAACTTTGCAAAATGATGTATTAATAAAACTTTGGTTTGCACCAGAGTCAAATAATACTTTAGCAAAAATATCATTAACTAAAAACGTACCAGCGATGACATCTGGAATCATTTTGGCATCATATGCAGTTAGAACAAATGCTCTAGCATTTTGAGTATTCTTGTTGTTTGTAGCTGGAGCTAATTTCGGGCAATTAAGCTTGATATGACCTTGTTCTCCGCAGTTGTAACATATCCTGTTGTTACCTTTCTTCCTGCAGTTTTCTTCTTTGTGTCCCGATATTTTGCAAAAGTCACAGTATATGGAGCATTTTCCTGAATGCTTTCTTTTGCAATTTCTACAGTAGGGTGTAGAGGTAGAACCTATATTTTTCCCACGATTAAAATTTCCAGAACGAAATTCTTGTGTGAGTTTCTGGGTTAGGTTCCTCCTTTGATCTTCTTCTCGGGTACGGACTAATTCATCTGTCAAGGTATTTGCTAGTTCTACAGCTTCTTCTATGGTTTGAGGTCTAGCTGCCTTGACTACATGTCTTATCTCCCCAATTAATCCCCAGATATAAGGGGAGATTAACACTGGTTCTGGTGAAGCAAGAGTTGGCACTATTCTAGCATATTCGAAGAATATTTTAGTGTATCCCTTACTATCCACACCAGTCATCCTAAGGTTTAGGAATTTGTTTGCTATTTGTTCCTTCTCATTAGGTGGGCAGAATTTCCTTTCTACCTTGTTCTTAAATTCTTCCCATTCCATATTGTAGGTTCTATCACTTCCTCTTGATTGGAGGATAGTGTTCCACCATTCTAGTGCTGAATTCTTAAATAGATTAGAAGCAAACATTATCTTATCTTCTTCAGCACACTTGCTTATTCTTAAGACTGCCTCAGTTTTCTCTATCCAGCGTAGAGTTGCAATGGCCCCTTCGTTGCCCAAGAATTCCATTGGTTTACAAGACCAGAATTCTTTATAAGAACAACCGTAAGACACGGTTCTTCTCCTTTTGGGAATAGGCATTTGAAGTACGGGTCCATTGTTCACGCTGTTTTCGGGTTCGATTGGTCGCTTACTGCTATGCTTACTTTTATTATTCGCTTCTTGAATAGTTTGAATAATAAATGGCATTGCATCTATGATTCCTTGTGCCACAATATGTTGAACAACACTATTATCCATTTGATTTCCATTGTTATTGATGCTTGGATTCTCATTAACAACGTTAATGTTACTCTGGTTATCGTTATTCAGATTTCCTTGATTTCCGTCATCGGCCATCTGAATTTTAAACATTTACCAATCATTAACATCACAAAATAATATTGATATAGTTAATCACATGACACACATTTTTGCCAAAAGCGACGATCATTGCGACTTGTACTCTATTCATATACTATTATGCATCTATTACACACTAGTACTGAAATAAAAATTACAATACCAACAGAAATAGAATCACACTAATAGTAATATGCATCCGTACACACATATTTTATTTTATTTTTATTTTATTATATTATATTATTATTACTATTATTGTTTCCTCCATCACATCATGGATATGGATTTATCCAAAAATCCATATTGCGTTCATCGTATTTCCATACGAGACGCTCTCCTACCTGGCGCATTCTCTCACTGCTTTCTAAAATTTCCTCACCAAAGGTCCTAAGTTCTTGCACGTTTTCTGCACTCATTGGGGGTGCAGGTTCTAGGACTGGGTTCGGAATCTGGGGTGCGGGTTCCTGATATGGGGGTGAAAGTGCCTGAAATCGGTAAGGATCTTCTAAGATCTCCCTAATATATTCATCGTGGTAATAGGGATCTAAAGGGTCCATACCTGGATAGGCTCCTATGTTCTGTATGGGTGTGTCTTCATGTATCGGGTAACGTTGCACAAAGTCCCTATTATCGTCCCACCAGGGGTCGTAATTTGGGTCTAGGGGATTTGGTGCAGGTACCCTAGGGATTTCTTCTGGGTTAAAATCATGCATCTCCACTTGGTTTTCAGGGTTTTATATCTCCATGGGTTGGTCTAGGATTTGTGGTTGTGGGGCTACTAGTTGTTCCAGACTTGGGTCAGCAGCAGTTGTAGCTAGGATATGGAAATTAGCTAGGCTTCTATTAAGCATATCCTGTGTATGGGCATCTGACTTTTGCTTAGCGGCTGCTAAAACTCTTTGCTGTTGCAACTTTCGCATTCTTTTCCTACGTGCAAAAGCTTCCTTACTGAACCATCCTCGTTTCTTATGAGGGAATGGCTCCTCTGACTGGGCTTTAAAAGCAAACATTCCTTCTTCCTGATCAGCAGAATACCCAGAAAGGGCAGGCTGTGGAGAGGTACCTTCACTCCTAGGTGAATCAGACAACTGACGACTCATGTCTGAGGGTCCTTGATCACTCATACTGTAAACTAACAAATAGTCAAATAACACATAACAAATAATTACAGTTATGCACGTATTTCCGTAATTTATTTCCTAACACAAAATTTAGAATTTAAGTGTTAGCATAACACTTCTTTGGCTCAGTCCAGTGGCTAGGCTCTGATACCACCTTCTGTCGCAACCCCCGATCCCTTATCTGTCCCGGGAACGGGCGGACGCGAACTCAGAGTTTCGGTGGTATCAGCTTGTTAATTTGGCAGCGGAAATTACATCAGGACCGTAGTTAGGAAATGTTTATCAGAGTACAACCACCATATTTAATATTAATAATTACATGGGCAAAACCCAAGTTTCTTATTACAATACGTTTATAGGGATAAACCCTATTTTATTGAATTTAAAACATCATCTTTTAGGTAACTTTTATAGCCACATTTTTCCCAAGCCTTTAGTGCTCTCCAGCTGGCTTTTTACTAATTGGCTGTCACATTGTGTTACCTGAAACGCGTTTTAAAAACATTTGTCAGTGGAAAATACTGGTGAGTGAATCCCAGTTTAATCAAGAAACATTTTATTAATTAAAACAGTATTGAGAGCGATCACATTGTTTATGTCTACACAATTACTCATTCAGTACTGTCAATCCTGACTTGTGGGTCATATTACACATTGGCTAACTCGTCGTCCAGTGGTAACGTACTGTCATCCCCGACTTACTACACGCAGTAGTATATTTTGTATACAAAACCCCAACATACCGGCAGTAATTGAAGAACTACAAAGACTCAATCACTGCTTAATTACATTATTAAACATTTAAGGTTTTGTAAAACAGTTCACAAAAAGGTTACAAAAAGCGGATAAACTCACATTGCTATCTTAAACTTCGCGTAAGGGTTTCCTTGGAATAATCTATAATTTTCACAAATGTACATAGGTTAGTATCATAACCCTTTGAAAATATTAATGATACCCTCCCCGAGACGGCATTCCAACAACTACGTCGGGCAGAACCACGACAGTTGTTACGGAACCCTAAATCAATCGGGCAGCGTATCTATTATGAAACCGGGGTTATAATACTTACAACAGGGCATAACCTTGCTAATTAGGGGGTATAATACCGGCTTTATAATGCCTATCTTCAGAATTTCTCTTAAGAAAGAAAATAAATGAACGAGGAATACTGAAACCCGATGCCTGCTTATATAGTGCTGAAATCTGGTCTCCACGCGGCCCGCGTAAAGAAAGGACAAGGGTTACGCGGCCCGCGTCAACCCTGGTCAACGGACTAGCTTGTCCGGCTCATCTTCTAGACCCGCCACGATGATGACACGTGTCATCACCAGGCTGCGCCACTATTTTGATCTCACGCGGCCCGCGTAAGTGTAAGCTAAGGCTTACGCGGCCCGCCTAAACTAAAGAAAACCAACGAAATCAGGATTTAACCCTGATACCGCCCGCGTAAGTGGTTGGGGTGGGTCTACGCGGCCCGCCTCAGCCCTAAATTTAAACTTTTATTTATTTTAAATACTATTTTATATATTTCGGGCTTGGTTTTCTTATATGGGGTGTATATAAAGACATATTGGGACATTTTAAGATATACTAGGGCGTCGGAAATATTATGAGGGTGTTGGTTTTACAGAGGGTTGTTACAATATACATAAACGGGATACCTCAACATACATACATATAAGACAGATACTACCAGCTAAGTCACTCGAGCTGCGATTGCGATTGCTATTCATCCTAACTAGACCCCGTCGGGTGCTATAGTACTATACTAGTTAAGGCGGGACCTCGCGAGTAAAAGTCCTAACACATATGTAACTAGCTTCACGTATAAATATGCATAACAGTTATTCGCATGTGATAAACTGTTTGATTGAATAGTTCGTTTTGATAAATTTGATTTGATAGAAACGTATGTTACACCCAAAACGCGGTAAAAGGGGTTCGAGTATACTCACAGTCGGTGTTCAGCAAGTAAACACAACTTGGTTGGATTGAAGGGAGCGCCTCTGAGATTAGCCTGATTACAGATTGATAGCTTAAGCGTCGAACAGTGCATTAAACGATGAGATGCGACTGAGTGTCGAATGGCAACCCGATCGGATGGCCATTTGATTGGATTGTCACCTCGTTTGGTATGGATGTGTTTGTGTATGATGGCTTGCCTTTTGAAGTTTTCGTTGTAGCATTTTGAAAACAGAGAAGTATCTCTACCCTTCAGGTCGGTCGATCGAACGACGGCTCGATCGGGTGACGATCCGATTAGTAGGACACTTAGTGAGAACAAGTTCATAGCAGTTTGTCACTCGATCGGATTGCAGTCCGATCGGGTGGCAATCCGTTTGGAACTGGCTATGTATTGAATATGTTGAAAATTGTTTAAGTGATGAAGTTCAAAACATCACAGGGTCGGATGGTCGTTCGATCGGGTGGCAATCCGATCGAACGGCAATTCGTTTGACGTTCCAAACTTTGAAAAGGTGAGTTAATAGCTTAAGTGTGGGACCAAGGTGCAAGCCGATCGGGTGGCTGTCCGTTCGGGTGGCAATCCGATCGGATGACAATCCGATCGGACGGCAATCCGTCCCAGTCGACCTGATCGTCTTTACACTTGGTTGTTTTGATAGTTTTGTGGTTTTCTCGAGACGGTATGACAACGTGCCAAACAACATAACCCTATCAACGCCCAGGTGACCCGATCGGGCAGGAATCACCCTAGTCCGGTCGGTCAGCTGTTTGAGACGACGGTTCGTGTTTAACCCGAGATCGGTTGTCTCGTAGATAGAATTTAGATCTTGAGCTGACACATCACTAAGAAAGAGTAGAGGATCAGAACGAGCTGCGATTCTATCGGTTTTGAGTGCATTGAGTGTAAAAGAGTTGAAAGAAAATTTGGAAACCATCTTTTAATCCTTTTATCCATGATTATGTGTAGATCTATGCGAAAATGTTGTTTATTCTTGTGGAAATCCTTCAGATCTGAGTGGTTCTTGGTGGAATGAGGCCAACACTTGAAGTTCATAAGAACTCCATGATGACATCATCCTAGAACACCTCAAATCCATTAATTTCACGGTTAAAAGTTAATATTCAAAAGAAAAAATGATGAAGAAGTGCGTGTAGATCATAGAAGTACAAGATTTGAGGTTGAAACTTACAAGAATTGCGAGAAATCGAGAGAAAATGGCCCCCAAAGCGTGCTGGTCGAGTGAGAGCTGTCACATCACTTGAACAGTGATGTGACAAGGGCTATTTATAGGTGAAGAGGAGAAAGCTGATGGAGTGCCATGGATCGGATGGTTGTCCGATCGGGCAGTTGTCCGATCGGGTGGCAATCCGATAGGGTGGCAATCCGATCGGGTGGCCATCCGATAGACCAGCCACTCGATCGGTGGTCTCCAGCGAATTGCGTTTCGCTGCTTCGTTTTGATCGTTAAGCGTTGCGATAGTTTGGTCACACCTTTTCATACCCACATTCATATATTTAGTATAATTAGTCTCATAGGGTCGTATAAATATCCATATTTCAAAGTTGCGATACAATAACCGGGTTTCGTTTCGAATATGCGTTACTCTGCGACGCTTCACGGCCATCGTGGAGGGTAGAATAGGTCCTCACTCAATGTCATCGTGAGCGTTGGTGTGTGTGATGCGATGTGTTATAGCGATAAAGTATGCGTAATATGCGAAAATACTGCGAAATAGCGATGTATGCGATATAGCTACATTATGATCCGAATCTCTGGTGCTAGGCGTAACGAGTAGTAACAACGCACGAACGTGCGGGTTGTTACACTAGAGGTATGATAGCAACGAATAGTATTGACATGAGTCTTACAACTAAGAGCATCGGCCACTACATTCGCCTTGCCAGGATGATAGCGAATTTCGCAGTCGTAGTAGTTAAGCAATTTCACCCAACGTCTCTGTCACATGTTCAGTTCCTTCTGGTTAAAGATATATTAAAGGCTCTTATGGTTAATGAAAACCACACACTTAGTTCCATACAGATAGTGTCAACAAATCTTTAACGCAAACACAACTGCACCAAGCTCCAGATCGTGAGTAGTATAGTTTTTCTCATGTATCTTGAGTTGTCGGGAGGCATAAGCAATAACCTTGTCCCGTTGCATGAGCACACAGCCCAAGCCACGGTTCGAGGCATCGCAATATACCACGAATTCGTCATTCCCATCAGGGAGAGTAACAACAGGAGCGTTACACAAAAGGGTCTTAAGAGTCTGAAAATATTCCTCTTGCTCGGGACCCCAAGTAAAAGGTTTCTCTTTTTGAGTCAACGAAGTAAGAGGAACGACGATCTTATAAAAGTACGAGATAAATCGACGGTAATAACCCGCCAATCCTAGAAAAGAACGAATCTCAGATGCAGATTTAGGCGTACTCCAATTCTTCATAGCTTCGATTTTTGAAGGGTCAACACGAATACCTTGCTTACTGATAACGTGACCAAGAAATTGTACTTCATCAATCCAGAACTCACACTTAGGGAATTTAGAGTATAAGCGTTCACCACGTAGTAGCTCAAGCATCAAGCGTAAATGACGAGCATTATCAGCTCTAGTTTTAGAATAAATGAGAATATCATCAATAAAGACTATCACAAAACGATCCAGATAGGGTTTACAAACACGATTCATAAGATCCATGAACACGGCGGGTGCGTTGGTCAGGCCAAAAGGCATGACCACGAACTTGTAGTGTCCATAACGAGTACGAAATGCGCTTTTGGGAACATCTTCCTTGAGTACACGGAGTTTATGATAGCCAGATCGAAGGTCGATTTTCGAGAAACAGGACGTGCCTTGTAGTTGGTCAAATAGATTGTCAATACGAGGGAGAGGGTAACGATTCTTAATGGTAAGCTTATTAAGTTCACGGTAGTCGATACACATACGAAATGAACCATCCTTATTTTTGACGAATAGTACAGGAGCACCCCACGAAAAGGTACTTGGATGAATGAATCCCTTGTCGAGCAATTCTTGCAATTGACTAGATAGGTCTTGCATCTCGGAAGGTGCAAGTCGGTAGGGAGCCTTGGCAACAGGAGTCGCGCCAGGTATGAGATCGATACGAAAATCAACAGATCTAGGAGGAGGAAGACCAGGTAGATCTTCAGGAAAGACATCAGGGAAATCACACACTACTGGAACGTCGCTTATGTTCTTTCCCTTGCCCTTTTGTTCCACCACGTGGGCCAAGAAGGCAAAGTTCCGTTTACGTAAGCATCTGTTCGCTTGAGTGCATGACATCAACTTTAGTCCTCTAGAAGGTCGGTCTCCATAGACGTGTAAGATATCACCAGACGGAAGGGGTAGACGAACAAACTTCTCGTGTCAAGCAATCTCGGTATGATTCTTACGCAACCAATCCATGCCGATTATGACGTCAAAGCTACCCAATTGCATGGGTATGAGATCAATAGTAAAAACGTGGTCGTTAAGAATCAAGTAACAACCACCGAGAATAGAATCATCTAGAATAGACTTGCCATTTGCAACCTCAACAGAGAATGACTTAGGTAGTTTCGAGCGTGCACGATTTAATAAAGATTCAAATTCTACGGACACAAAGCTTCTGTTGGCACCAGTATCAAATAGTATCGAAACGTAAAGATTATTGACGAGGAACGTACCATTAACGATGTCGTTGTCATTTCGAGCCTGATTAGCATTGAGGTTGAAAGCTCGTCCCCGAGCGGCTGGCTGTTGCTCCTGGTTTAGCTGCGGGCACTGGTTACGGATATGAGTAGTGTCTCCACACTTGTAGCATGCACGAACTGCGTTGACTGGTCTAGGATTCTACGGAGGGGCTGGGAGAGCTGGTAGAGCTGCCTGAACTGGGGCTTGCTGAGCTGGTTGAGCCGGGTTGACTTGACGGCAATAAGGAGTCGTGTGTCCATAGCGATTGCAGTTGGTACACAAACGACAAGCAGAGGTAGGAGGGTGGCGAAAGTTGCAAGTTGCACACTTAGGATAATGCCCAGTGTACTGTTTTTTGATTTCAGGAGCAGGAGGGTTTGGAACAGCAGCAACTGGAGCAGGCTTAGCAGCAGGGTTTACAACAGGGTTTGCAGCAGGAATAATCGCATTGCATCCTGAACCCTGTGACTTTCTCCTTTTGTTCTTGCTGCCACTAGGCTGCTGGGTAACTTGATTTGCTGTTTTCGAAGGGGCGGAGTTTCCAATCTGTTTATCACGTATGCGATTGTTGTTCAAACTTGCTGCCAGACGATAAACTTCTTCAATGGTCTCGAGCCGGGCTGCTTCAATCGAATCTCGCATAGCAGGAGGTAACCCATTGATGTCCTTGGTTATCATGCGTTTAGGAGTAGAGACCAAGTGAGGCACGATTAGAGTGAGTTGTTTAAAACAAGTAGTATAAGCCAGATTGTCATCACCGATCTACTTCAAATGCCAGAACTCTTCTCTGAGTTTCAATTGTTCATGTGGAGGGCAGAATTCAAGCATCATCAATTCTCGCACCTTAGCCCATGGAAGAGCATAGGATTCTTCATTAGAATGGATGTTTCTCTCATTCGACCACCACTCTAGGGCTCTGCCTTTAAACATTCCCGTTGCACTCCTAGTCTTTAGATGCTCTGGGCACTCGCTGTTAATGAAGGTAACCTCGATGTTGTCAAACCATTCCAGCATAGCAGTCACCCCATCACTGCCCGTGAAAGGCTTAGGGTTGCAAGAGACAAAGTGTTTGTAGTTGAACTTCGTAGGCTTTACCTTCTCTGTCTTAGAGTCAACAGAAGAGGGTGGAGTGTTCGATCCCTGGATCTCAGAGATGATCTTTGGCATGACTCGAGCAATCTGATGGGCCATGAATGACATCATCTTTTTCTGAGACTTCTCCCTAGATCTCTTGAGAGTGTCGGATAGTTTACGAGAAGACATCTAAATATCCAACAAGAGGATCGTATAAGTCTAGAGCACAAAGTCCCACAGTATATAGATTCACACATGATAGATTAAAACTCAAGATTCAAGAAGTTTCACGTAGTTTAAAGATTCGAGATTTAGTTTCACCTAGATTCCAATAGATTCAACACCGCAAACCCACGACCTTCGCATGGCATGTTGTACGAAGTTTGGCAACACGTCAGAAACGCTTATATATAGGAAGTACCAGCGGCGTATCCACCACGCTTCGGGCATATTACTTCCACCTCGTATTCAGTGTCACGTTACGTGTAACAATTGCCAGACATAACAACACACTCATCATCATCATCATACACACGTAGATTAACCCAATAGATTCGCATAGATTAGTGTTTAACCATCTCACCACATTCCACAAAACAACGAATCCCCACATGGCACGTGCTACGAAAGTTCGGCAACATGATGGAAGCACTTATATATAGGAAGTACCAGTGGCGTATCCACCATGCTTCAATCATGCCGCGTCCGTCTCGTCATCGGTGTCGTGCTTCGCCAACCATAATATTAGCTTCAATTATTCTCACAAGGCTTTCACATAGATTAACCAAATAGTTTCAATAACTTCAGCCCGAGTCCGCAAAACTACAAACTTCACTTAGCGTATGGTACGAAGGTTCAGTAACATGCCAGAAACACTTATATATAGGAAGTACCAGCGGCGTATCCACCATGTTTCGGACATGCCACGTCCGCCTCGTCTTTGGCGCTAGGCTAAGTTTCGTATTTTGTTACTCAAAACAACACATTCACACTAGAGTACACGTAGATTACACATAGATTTCACATAGATTACACAAGTAGTTTCTCATAGCTTAGAGTTCAAAATTCTCATCACCGGTCTGCAAAGCACTAAGTTTCGCATGGCACGTGGTACGAAAGTTGGTAACATGTCGGAAACACTTATATATAGAAAGTACCAGCGGCGTATCCACCATGCTTTAGACATGTCACTTCTGTCTCGTATTTCAGGGCCATGTTACGCTTGGTGCTTCGCAACCACAATAACACATAGATTCATCAGATAGCTTCACATAGTATCATAGTCGATCAAGATTTCCATGTAGATTAACATGATGACTAAAGCTTCGTAAATTTAGTTTGTTCTGAGAGATTATGATTAGAGTTTTAGATTGCGGACATATGTGCGATTTGTGTAAATAGTCTTAAAAATAACGATGAATCAAATTAAAACCACACATAGAATTCTCGATAACATAAAAGATAGGCTTATAAAACATAGGATTGTTCCGGGTAGAGGAATGGTGGCTAACCAAAGTGAATCAAACCCCTTTCGAATTGAGGCAACGTGTCTTGACTTACTTAGACAAATACGTCATCGATGTTAAGCCTATGATATTCGTCCTTTTGGTCATTTCACGTTCCTAATTGATTGGAAATTTCGAGACTTTGGCGAGACATAAAATCGAGGAGTGGGACTAGTTATCAAGGTATGAGTTTCACCTCTATCTTGACAACATCGTACCCTTAATAGCGTCGGTGCTTATCAAAAGACAAGACCCACTAGAACATAATATGGAAATTTCCCATCAAGGTTCGGATGTCACTCCAGAATTGAGGGAAAATCTCGTACAAAAGTACAAACACCACATAGCAGCGTTTCAAAGTATCCAGGTGTATATTGCGTCAGCCTTAGGAAAGGCATGTAAGTTTAACAGGAAATGTGTTGCTAGGAAGCAAGTACGGTAGAATGCATAAGTTTTAAACAACAGATAAGAGTCAAGATTCCTAGAACTATAGACTACGCAAAGCATTCCTACTTTTCCTAATTCCCTATAGTTATGGCTCTGATACCAATCTGTCGCACCCCAACCGATGGCGGAAACATCGGGGTGCGGCACTAAGCGTTCAGATTGCTCATGAGTTTCCATAACACTAATAATTTCGATATAGATTAATCAGGTTTCATGATAACATAGTCTAAAATCAAACACCAACCGAAACATAAGTATCAAATACAAGTTCACCAACATTATTTCAAAGTTTCCAAGATTAACTGGGATGAGTTTCTAGCAGCAATCCTAGCACGTTTCTTGATCATAGCATCCTATCAGCCTGCAACATATATTAAAATAAAGTCAGTACAAAAATGTACTGGCGAGTATACAAGTTTGAGTATATAGAATAATAGTTTAAAAGACTCAAATCCATCATGTAAACAATAAAATAGTTTCAGCCATGCTAGTGTTCGCAGTCCAAGTGATAGCCCAAGTGTCCCGATGCTTTAACCACTTTCCCAAGAATTAAGGAAAGCAAATAGAATCCTCCTAACAATACCCCCGAGAATAATGGGGAGGTGTATCATCCTATAGCGCTACTATTGTTAAGGCGGAACTACACACAAGGATTAAACGTTCACATAGCATAAAGAATCAAGAA
Organism: Helianthus tuberosus; assembly: GCA_030545235.1. Taxonomy (NCBI): domain Eukaryota; kingdom Viridiplantae; phylum Streptophyta; class Magnoliopsida; order Asterales; family Asteraceae; genus Helianthus; species Helianthus tuberosus. Next base: position 92,274,980 of record CM060439.1, on the reverse strand, counting down.
TCCAAAGTATCAAGTTTCACATTTACAGAGGATAGAGTTAGATTCAAATAGTTTCAAGTTTCATAGAATACATGTTTGTAACAACCCGTGCTGATGAAGTCAAAGTCAAAGTCAAGGTCAAAGTCAAAGGAAGAAAAGATTGCTAATTGCGATCTGTCACTCCTTGCTTGACTACGGATTTGACCACCTTGACTTGTAACTAGTTTTATATTTACATTGCTTTAGTTGTATTATGTGGAGAACATGTTAATAAATCGCTACTTACTCGCATATTAATCGCTAATCGACCTATCGCTAATCGAATCGCAATCGCATTCGGAACCCGAATTATGCGTTCTGGATATTGTTTTACGTGTGTGTGCTTATTATGTGTTACTTGTGCATGTTATGTTTATGTTAAGGTGTTCAATCGCAATCGCAATCGCAATTCTATCGCATCGCAATCTAATCGCAACGCTAAACCCAAGTTATTTATAGTGATTGTATGTTAGATATAGTAGTTAGGTTATTTGTGTAACTAATGGGTAATACTATGGCATCGCTCGCTCGAAACGCATCACAGCGCTCAACGCACGAAACGAAACACGAAAACTCAACCCGCCGAGCCACTTCGATCGAATGACCATCCGATCAAATGACCATCCGATCGGATGGCCATCCGATCGGATAGTCATCCGATCCGTGGTCTGCAATTCCTTTCCTCTTTTGGAAACCCTATAAATACCCCACTGTCACATCATTTGTGATGTGACAGCTCCTCTACTCGACCAGCCACACTCAAGCCTTCTTTCTCTCGATTTCTCGCGATTCTTGTGAGTTTTCAACCTAAATCTTGTACTTCTATGATCTACACGCACTTCTTCATCTTTTCACCTTTGAATCTTAACTTTTAACCGTGAAATCAGTGGATTTTAGGTGTTCTAGGGTGATGATATCATGGAGTTTTTATGAACTTCAAGTTTTGGCCTCATTCCACCAAGAACAACTTAGATATAAGAGATTTCCACATGAATAAACAAAGATCTTGCATAGATCTGAAAATTTTCAAGGATAAAAGGATTGAAAGATACTTATCCAACTTTCTTTCAACTCTTTTACACTCAATGCACTCAAAACCGATAGAATCAGAGCTTGTTCTGATCTTCTACTCATTCTTAGTGAAGTGTTGGTTCAAGATCCGATTTCTGTCTAAGGGACAACTAATTCCGGGTTAAACATGAACAACCGTCACGAACCAGTAAACTGATCGGACTAGGGTGATTCCTGTTCGATCGGATAACTTGGGTCATGATGGGGTTCTATTGTTTAACACGTTGTCATACCATCTCGATCAAACCACAAAACTTTCCAAACTTAACAAATCTTCAAGATTGCAAAAGATCAGATCGCGGGACGGATCGCCGTCCGATCGGATTGCCATCTGATCGAACCGCAATCCGATCGGATTGCACTTGAGATTCAACACTTAAACAATTTTCAACATGTTCAATGCATAATCAATTCCAAAGGATTGCCACCCGATCGGTAGATCATCCAATTGGTTGTTGATCCTGCTGTGAACTTGTTCTCTGAGAAATACCTCGTCGAACGGATCGCCGTCCGATCGAACTGCCGTTCGATCGAACGACCTGAAAGGTAGAGATATTTCTCTGTTTTCAAAATGCTACAACGAAAACTTCAAAGCCATCATACACAAACACATCCATCTCAAACGAGGTGTCAATCTGACCGAATGGCCATCCGAACGAATGACCATCTGAACGGATTGACATCCGATCGAATGGCCATCTGTTCGGATTGCCATCCGGCCGGACGACCACTCGTCACTTGGTCACCTTGCATCGTTTTACACACCGCTTATCGCTAATGCTATCTTTCTGATCAGGCTAATCTCACTCTAGCGCTCCCTTCAATCCATTAACTTCCATCGATGTGAGTATACTCGATCCCTTTTTGCTTGTGCACTTTTGGGTGTTACATACGTTACTTATTCTAAATCACATCAAACACACAATGCAAACACTATTTATACGCTGACCATTATTGCATGTTATACGTGACTCGATGAATGCCTGTTTATTATGTTTACACATTGATTGCTGTCTACCTGCCTTAGCAACGATAGTACAATAGTTTGGACTCAGCACCTGTTCACTCAGGGGTTGTTAAGGACAATACTTCACGAGTTCGCAGTGGTGAACATGTGATGCGCACTTGCTACTCGTAGTCAAATCACAGTCATTGGTATTGATAGGATCTTTGTCGATAACTTACATGCTTCACATTATACGTTGTACATGCTGGTTATGCGTAAACGCTTTCGAACTCTATTATTATTATCAAGCTTGTATGCTCACCTTTACACTATGTGTATTGACCTCTATTTTAACATATGTGATAGGTGTTTAGGATGCTTGCTTGCTATCCGATGGAATCAAGCTAGGATGGAGTCTAGAAACAAACCTAATAAAAAAATCTGAGTTGTCGGAACAGTTTGCTTGTTTTTGAGACAATTATCTGTAATAACTATGGTTGTTTTATCTGTTAGTAGTATGGGATATTAACATTAAAGATTTGGTAATTTAATAGTTGTTGTGGATTCTCTTGAACAATCTGTTTCGCTCAGTGCCGCGCCCCGATGTTTCCGCCATCGGTTGGGGTGTGACAGATTGGTATCAGAGCCATAACTATAGGGAATTAGGCAAGACTCGACCTAGTCCGGGTCGATGTCATAGAAACAACCTAGTCTATAGTCTAAGCACCAACAGACCGACTTGTGCATACCCAGTAAGGGTTTTGTACGGGCTTACTTGCTATTCTCGCTCGCACTCGCTGAACACTATCACCTAGCCTTTCTTAAGGTTTTCCTGCACACAATTCTAAATAAGAGGGGAAAATCTGTGTCGAGATTAGGTGTGAAAACCACAAACTCTCGATAAGATCGCCCGTCCGACGCACTATTTTTCTATAAAAACGAGAATTTGCGTTGAAACAGCAGTGAAATCCGTACTTCAACGTAAATTTCCCTCTACTTCACTCAAGACAGGAAACATAGTCGTTAAGTTAGGAGTGAAACCTGAACCTTGATAACTCATTCCGCTCTTTATTGTGGTTTTGGAAAACTCTCACCAAAGTCTCGACGGACTCCAACGACTTGAAGTCACACTGTAACTGGAAGGATGCGTGCCGATTGCCCGGATTGAGGCAAGAGCGCAGTCCTAAAGGCCTTAGTGTGCACTGCGAATCCTTGTGAATAGTCGAATCACTTTGGGTAGTCGATGTCTATCAGCCGCAGACAATCTATTCTTGATTTTATGCGTTTCGATTCTGGATTTGCCGCCGCTGACCCTGTGATTTATCGCTTTTATGTGGAATTTTATGTGTTTTATATGCCTATTTGTTAGCATTTTGAGATAAACAGTATGGTGGTACTGATGGTTTCGATTTCAGGTTTCTCGCTTCGCCAAACCACGCACAACTCACACCACGCTAACAAATCGCTTGTGTTATCCGCAATCGCTACTCGCTAATCGCAATCGCTATACTTAAATCGCTATACAGTGTTGTGAAGGATAGGTGAATACGTGAAGAATATGTGTTTAGGATTAGCCTACGTGCTCATGTGCTTATGTGCTTATGTGATTATGTGCTTACGTGATTATGTGATTATATGTCTGCGTGATTTCATGAATTGACGTGTTCCTGAGCTTTATGGGGAATCGTTAGACTATACTAGGAATAACCGAAATTGAGTTTGAGTCCTGTGACGATGTCTGGTGCAGACAATGTCGTCATTTGGATCGCAACACTCCCGAGCTGCTAGACGCAAACACGCTGACAAGCGACTCGCTTCTCTCGTCGCAACTCAAATCGCTAAAGTGATTCCACAAATCGTCAGCGAGTTGAATGAAAACGCTAGCAAGTCCTCGGAAAAATCCAGGACATAATCTCCTAAGGCTACTTTTAGCTTCAAGCAGTTCAAAGCCTGCGGACCAAGGGAATTTACCAGCGAAGATGGTCCTACGGCCATGTTTCAATGGTTTGATTCGATCGAAATCACCCTGCGCCAGAGTGACTGTCCAGAAGACCTCCGCACTGTCAATTCTACCGGTGTCATCCAATCCCGCGCTCTTGATTGGTGGACGGCCGAGAGGAACAAACGAGGAAACGATGCAGCTTTCGGACTGTCGTGGGACGAGTTGAAGAACCTCAAGATGCAAGAGTTATGTCCTCCCCATGAACTCCAAAAGCTCGAGGATGAATTCTGGCATATCAAGCAGGATGGTGTAGATAACGCTAGTTTAACTGCTCGCTTCAAGCAGTTGAGTATCATCTACCCTGGTCAGGTTACTACCCCCGAGATTACGATCAGGAAGTATATCCGTGCTCTTCCGGATTGCGTTGCTGATTTCGTTCACGCTGCAAAGACGACAACTATTGAGGAAATTTTCTTACTCACTGCTGAGATAAACGACAAGCGAGTCAAGGTTGGTTACTTCGATAAAGCTGCAAAGAGTCTACATCAAGTCACTGCTACCGCTAAAACTACCGCCACCGCGCCGCAATCTTCAAAGCTCTCACGGCACAAGAGGAAGAACAACAGCAGTTCCAGCAACAAGAACTTTGCAATTACTGCTGCACCACTTCAAACAGTACCATCCCAACCGCAACCTCAACACCGCCAAGTAGCGGCACCTGTGGCAAATGCACAGCCAGCAAAGCGTGCATACACTGGGCCACATTCGCTCTGCCCTACTTGTACCTATCAGCACCCGGTTGGTATCGCATGCCGGTTCTGTGTTCACTGCAACATGTACGGCCACTTCACCGCAAACTGCCGTACTGGTTCTCGTCAAACTCCAGCTCTAGCTCAAGGTCAAGCTCCTACACCACAAGCTCTACTCCCTGCTCCTCAAGGCCATCAAGCAGCTCCTGCACCCGCAGCTAATGCCCGAGCTTGATTTGCATGTGGTGATCCCAACCACTTTGTAAATATGTCCCCAAACAGGGCAGTGAAGCAAGAGCCCCAGCAGCAGCCGCAACAACAACAGCAACAGCAGTAGCAGCAGCAAGCAGCCCGCGGGCGCGTCTTCAACATCAACGCCCGCCAGGCTCAGGCAGACAACAACATGGTTAATGGTACGTTTCTCGTAAATGGTATATATGCTTCGTGTTTATTTGATACTGGAGCCGATAACTATTTTGTATCGTTCGAATTTGAAAGACTCCTAAATCGTAAGTGCGTTAACCTCCCATCGACCTTCGACGTAGAAGTTTCCACTGGAAGAACCGTCACCGTCAGCTCTGTCCTGCATGACTGTACTCTCGATCTCAACGGTCATGTTTTTCCGATTAACCTCATCCCGATGCAACTCAGTAGCTTCGATGTCATAGTAGGCATGGATTTCCTTCGGGAGAATCATGCTGAAATTGTTTGCTTCGATAAGATGATTCATTTTTCTCTCGCGAATGGTGATCAATTGTGTGTTTATGGTGAAGTCGCTTCGAAGAGATTACAACTCATGTCATGTGTCCAAGCTAGCAAGTATCTCCGCAAGGAATACAGAGCTTTCTTGGCTAACATCATAGTAGCGGAGAAGGAAAAGAAAGGGAATACAGGAGTAAAAGATGTCCCCGTTGTTTGTGAATTTCCTAACGTTTTCCCTGACGATCTTCCAGGATTACCTCCCACTCGTGATATTGATTTCCGAATCGACCTTATTCCTGGAGCAAATCCTGTTGCTAGAGCGCCTTATCGTCTCGCTCCCTCGGAAATGTGCGAACTCTCGAGTCAACTCCAGGAACTACTTGATAAAGGCTTCATTCGCCCTAGCACCTCTCCTTGGGGCGCACCAGTCCTTTTCGTCAAAAAGAAGGATGGGTTGTTCCGGATGTGCATCGACTACAGGGAATTGAATAAGCTTACCATCAAGAATCGATATCCCTTGCCTCGAATCGACGACTTGTTTAACCAATTACAAGGTGCTACGTGTTTCTCGAAGATCGATCTACGCTCAGGCTACCATCAACTGCGAATCCAAGAAGAATACATACCCAAAACCGCTTTTCGAACCCGATACGGTCACTACAAGTTTGTTGTCATGCCTTTTGGTTTGACTAACGCACCCGCAGTCTTTATGGATCTAATGAATCGTGTGTGCAAACCCTTCCTTGACCGCTTCGTCATCGTATTCATCGATGATATCCTGATCTATTCCAAGTCAAAAGTCGAACACTCACAACATCTACGTTTGGTTCTTGAGTTACTCCAGGGGAACCGTCTCTATGCCAAATTCTCCAAGTGTGAATTCTGGCTGGAGGAGGTCCAATTCTTGGGTCACATTGTCAATAGTCAAGGTATTCATGTCAATCCTGCGAAGATCGAAGTTGTTAAGAGTTGGGTTACACCCAAGAATCCGTCTGAAGTCCGCTCTTTTCTCGGACTAGCAGGCTATTATCGCCGATTTATCGAAGGTTTCTCCACAATCGTTGTGCCGCTTACCTCGCTTACACATAAGGACAAACCTTTTGTTTGGGGAACTAAACAAGAGGAGGCCTTTCAAACTCTCAAGGTAATGCTTTGCAATGCTCCCGTGCTCTCACTTCCTGACGGAAACGACGATTTCGTGGTCTACTGCGATGCCTCTAACCTCGGTCTCGGTTGTGTTCTCATGCAACGAGACAGGGTTATCGTGTACGCCTCTCGACAGCTCAAGATCCACGAGAAGAACTATACCACACACGACCTCGAGCTTGGCACAGTTGTTTTTGCGTTAAAGATTTGGCGACACTACCTTTACGGTACTAAGTGTACGATCTTCACCGATCATAGGAGCCTACAACACATTTTTGACAAGAAGGAACTGAATATGCGTCAACGCTGGTGGGTATCTCCTCAACGATTACGACTGTGAGATCCGTTACCACCCAGGCAAAGCAAACATCATCGCCGATACTCTCAGTCGACGAAGCTATTTGCATAGCGTTCGTAATGTCCAAGCCCAGCATAATCTCGAAACTCTCATCCGCGACGCGCAGCATGCTTGTTTTACCGAACGAAATTTGAAGAAGGAAAGAATTCTCAATGATGGCGCTCAACTCGAGAACAAATCAAACGATATCTTTCATTATCTAGACCGAATTTGGATTCCCAAACGCACCAATTTACGACAACTTCTGATGGATGAAGCCCACAAATCTCAATATTCTATCCATCCCGGTGCTGACAAAATGTACCAGGACATGCGCTACAAGTACTGGTGGCCGGGTATGAAAAAGGATATCGCTATCTATGTTTCGAAGTGCCTGATTTGTTTGAAAGTCAAGGCCGAACATCAAAGACCCTCTGGCTTGCTCGTGCAACCCGAGATCCCTATGTGGAAATAGGAGAGTATAGCTATAGACTTCATAACGAAACTCCCGCGCACGCCGTCAGGTCACGACAGTATCTGGGTTATCGTTGACCGACTCACTAAATCCGCGCACTTCCTACCGATACGGGAAGACTATAAGGTAGAACGATAAGCACGAATCTACACCGACGAGGTTATCTGTCGACACGGGAAGCCTCGTGACATCATCTCTGACCGCGATGGTCGATTCACTTCACGTCTTTGGGAAACATTTCAATCTGCTCTCGGTACTACTCTCAATCTAAGTACCGCTTTCCATCCTCATTTGTTTCAGTAAATCTCGAGGTCGAGATTTCTTTTAAGGGGGTGAGGATGTAACACCTCGTAAATTCATGTCCAATAATGTATCGACACGTGTCATGAGCTTTAAACGTGTAAAAGATTACTTTAGAAGGACTAAAGTTGACAAACAAGGAAAGTATGTGAATAAAAGGGTTCAAAATGTCAACAATGGATAAATATACTTTACAATAACCCCACATGATTTTTATACCCTTAAACGAATAAATCATGGATCATACGAAGCTAATTGTGAAAGAAAGTGAGGAATTACAAACTACAGGGGTTAAATGTGTCAACATGTTTAAAGTATACCTCTGAGTGACCATTTAGCAAACCCGGAGCTTTGTAACGGTTAATTATACTCACTAGAATAAGTGATAAAAATTTCACAAGGTTTCGATAAAGTATGAGAAAGTTATGACAATATTCGTATACGAGGGGTTAAAAGCGTCAACATTGAAATTAAAGGCTTTTCGGGTAATCAAAAGTTAACCGAGGACTTAACAAAGTTTAGTTATGCCTTGGAGCCCTTAAAAGTCAAGTTAGAGTGTTGAAATTGCAAGAAAAGAAGTTAAAACCACGTTTGGAGGGACCAGGGACCTAAATTGCAACATTTGAAACTTGCTGACCGGAGATCCACCCTCACACGGCCCGCGTAGACCGTCTAAGGGACCTTACGTGGCCCGCCTAAGACTGCCAGCGTCAGAAAATAAGCACAGCTGCCTGTTCAGCATGTTTAACCGACTTATGGAGCTTGTTTTCGATCCTATGGGCTTGTTTGATGGTTTTTAAGGGCCTAGGGACACTTGGAATGATCCCATAACATCCATAGACCTTGTTGGAATGATCTTGGAGCTCTAAGAAACCTATATAAGGACCATGAGTTCATTTGTTCAAGTGTTCATTCACTTGCAACAATTCAAGCACTCATTTCTGGAGGTAGCTGACTTGGGAGAAGATTACGAAGTGTAGAAAAGATAGCAAGGACCTTAAGTAAGAGTTCTAATCCTTGTTTAGTTCTTTTAATTAGCCTTTAAACCAAAACGTCAAACCGTCGTAATTAAGATTTGACTTCGTCATTAATCTTAATTTGTCCAGTCAAATTTCAAATTGAAAGTACCTATGAGTTGGTAATTATGTGGGCAATAAACCCTTAAAAGGGCACCCCCTAATTCCCACTCTAACTAGGTCAATTGTCGGGTCAAAGTTAATCTCAAAAAGTCAACATAAAGCTTATTTTCAAATTAATGCATAATTAGCAATGTAGCAGCTATGCAACCTGTTTTGTCATTAATATAACTTGGTAATTAATGTAAGAACATGTCTAAACATGTTCAACTCGACAATTTTCAGTTTAAGCTCGGTTCGGAACCGAAAGTCGCAAAAGTATACTTTTGCTTTGACTTTCAGTTCTGACCCATTAGAGCATAGTTTAGAAATGTATTAGAGCCTTATTAGGACCAGGTTTCATATAAGTATAACCCTCTGTGATTATACAACTTGGTTCATTAGTTATCCGATTCATATGCATATTTCCGTTAAATGCCGAAATGTCGACTATTATGCCCATATGACCTTAAAACATGAATTTTGAAAATGTAAAAGAGTAGAAACCTTAGTTACTGATTTATAAACTTGTACCTAAAATTTGACATCAGTTTGAGGTCTAGATTAAGAGTTATGCTCATTAGCGTAATTAGAAAGCTTTTTAGTAATTAAACGGTGTAATTAGCGTATAGCCTATCTAAACCCGATTTTGATACCAAACTTTTTACCCACTGATATAAAATAATATTTTGGGATTTTTGAATATTTTTATTTATTTTTAGGCTAAGCATAACATAGAGTTCTAAGCTTGATCCGGTAATTGTCGGTTTTGCCCTTTTAGGCTATAAAAGGAGTTTTACCAATCCTTTTAATACCAAACCTTTTTCTACTGATCCAATATGATAGATAGAATATTTTAAGCCTTCTGAAATAATAATAATATCAGTTTTTCTTATAAAACCCGGAAATAGCTTAAAATCGCATTTTCAAGCGTTTTTAATGCATAGTATGTATAAAAACTATTTCAAAAATATAAGGGTTGATGCCTATTGATATTTTCAGTAAATTTTTATATTTTAACAGTAAGCAAAAGTTTTAAACTCAGGTTTCCAGTTTTGACCTTTTAGGCTTAAGTGAAATTACCAAAATGCCCCTTCGGTGCATAGTATGGTTAGAAATGATAAATTTCACACATAGGTTATACCCTACTGATATAACTTAGTAAATTAAGTATTTTTACTGATTACATCAAACCCGAAACTCATTTTTATATTTAAACTCTTTTATAACCTTTAAAATGACCAAAATACCCCTACGGGGCGTAATTTGAGTTTAAATCTGTTTTGGGCATAATAGAAGATATCTTACTGATGTCACAAAATATTTAAGGCATATTAACTTAGGAAACTTGTATATGACTCTTTTGGTTACCCGTTACGCACTTTTCGCGTTCGGATCGGCTTATGTAACTAGTTTGCATAATATAGCCGAAACGGGTCAAACCATATCGTTTTCATCTCAAAATCCAGAATGTGTTTAAGTTACCCATATTAAACAAGCATACAAGCTTGTCGGGTCAAAACCACATTCTAAACCGGTCTTCGCTTTATCATGCGTTTGAACCGTATCTTCCTTTTGAAAACTAACCGGTCTAAGTCTAAGCTTAATTAAAGACCCGTTAGGATTCTAATAGGTTATTAAAAACCTTCGTTCCAGATTTAGGAGCCCAGTAAAAGCTATCTGTACTTGCTTGGTGGTATACGGCTGGGATAAATTGTATAAATTTGCTCAGGTAAATACTCTTAACTTATTTTCCCTATACGGGCTTGGGATACGGTATTATAATTATACCGCTTGGTCGGGTATGTAGTCATTTAAATCGCATTGTGATTGATGTATTTACATAACCTGTTTTATTCTGTATTATTTGGTGTATGGCCTTTGGGGGTTAAATTACCATGTCCCGGATATCCTTGGCATCATTCAAAGAAATGGCCACGACCTAAGCACGGGGTGTAGGCGTACACCTGACAGTTGCATTATGTAAAAACTGGTAATCCACTTAAAGGAATCAACCTTGTGGGCATTATACCTGTTGCGTATCAGTTAATCTTGACCGGCTCTACCAACCGGCCCTAATGGACGACAAATAAGTAAAACTGTATACAAGATTATATATAAATAATTATCCCAAGTTATAAAAAGTTTTGTGCCACGTGCACTCAAATCAATTTTCATAAATGTTTTCAAAGTGAGTCAGTTAATTGTATTTACCAGTGTAAACTGACGTATTTTCCCAAAAAGGCTAAGTGCAGGTACTAATCGAAATAGGCTGGCTACTCCTAGCATCAATAAAGAGTCTCGCAAGCTTAGATGTTAAAATCTGTTGAACAATTATCTTTTAATTGATCCGCCTGTGGATCCTTTACATTCCGTTTGTAATACTTTGATATTACTTTATATCGGTTTGTAATATATTCATCTTTTGCTTCCGCTGTGCATTTAAATTTGTGTTGTTTGACTATGATGATATCAACTACGTCACGATACTCCCCACCGGGCCCACCGGTAATACGTGGAAATATCGGGGTGTGACAGGTTGGTATCAGAGCCAACATTGAGTGAATTAAACACTAGCCTTTTGTGTTTAATCTCAATGACACAGTAGCACATTCCTTGACTTTCTGAGTCTAGACTTAACATAGGAATGCTCTCGTCTCTATTCGGAGAATTATTGCTTTCAATTCTATATATTTTTAATATGTCGCCAAGAAAAGGAGCTGTAATGGAAAGTCTTCCCTTTCGAAGCCTAGGAATGCCGAGCTTCGTACTGCGACTAGGATAAACTTGCAATCAAGGAGAAAACATTCAGAAATAAAATGAAGAAGAAACTCCTTTTACTGAAGTTCGTTTCCTTAGTAAGTCCTTATAAGGGCATATTTATCTTTCAGTCCCTTCGAGGACAACATTATTCCTTTCAAGTCCCGTTCAGGGCAATTATGTACCTCTTTTAAAAATCATTGGAATGTTTTACCTAAATTTATTTATCATTGCATATGAACATAAAATACGAAATAATAACATTCCTTTTATAAGATCTACCATTATAATAAAATGGCAAAATCTAAAAAGGAAAAGACCTAGCCCATGTGTCATTTTAAGACAGGGCCAAGATGGTAGTTCCTCAATTAGATTCAGATCTTATTAACATCTCAATTTAGGATTGTTCTACGTTAAATATTAAAAAGAATCTTAAAGGTACAACCTAGCCTATATGTCATTTCAGACAAGGCCAAGATGGTAGAACCTATTCAAAAAATTCAAATCCTTGTTAACATCTGTAAACATGTTAACATTCCTGGGAAATGTGATTCGATAAAATCGCATAAATCATCCTTATACTGGATTCTCCTGAAATCCTTTCTTATTTTGTGAATTAAGCATCCATTAGAGATGTAATGCTTACGGGCCATATTCATTGTCATATAAGACAAAAGACAGTCGTAGCCTACAACTCCCTGTCAAGAAAAGGCAATGAACAACGTTCAAGCCTAAATACCTTGATTCTACAAAATCATGGTTTATAATTTAAAGTTGCCCTTGTGACTTGGCCTTTTTGTGCCATAGTTATATTTTAATTAAATCTAGGATAATTATAATGAAAATCCTGAATAAAATAAATATCATTCCTTTTCTGCCAGTATACATATTAAAAAGAATCTTAAAAGGTATAACCTAGCTTGAATGTCATTAAAGACCTAGCTAAGATGGTAAAACCTGTTTAAAAAGAGATTCAGATCCTTGTTAACATCTGAAAACATGTTAACACTCCCGAAAACAGTGATGCGATAAAATCACACTTGTCATCTTCATATTAGGAATTTCCAAACCCCTTATTTAGCGTAAATGATCAAGAGGAATCATGGCTAATAAACGTCGAACATGATGTATACATCAAAACATCCATTTAAGATGTATGCCTACGGGCAAAGATGTAATCATAACAAAGATAGTTTTATTTCACAACTTCCTGCCAAAAGGCAATGCACTATGAAATTTTTCCGATCCAAAGGATTATTGATTATGTTCTAAAAAAAAATTCCCTAGTGACAAGGCATCTGTGCCATCAAAAAGTCCTTGGGAATAAGCCCTTGTGCTATATAAAATGTCGATACGACATTAACAGTCGTGACTTATGTCCCCTGTCTAATAAATATGAAGGATTGTATTCCGTTTAAACGCCAAAGATGGTTTATTTAAAAACCTAGGCAAAACATAATCAAATAAATTAAATACTATCTATTGGCCTATATGGTTTATTTACACCATGGCTATTTAATCATCAAGTTCGACAATTCAGCAAATTATTACTACATGGTTTGTAGCCTTCAAAGCTTCACCATGGCTGATTCCTATAAAGCCCACAATCATCCAGTTGATCAGAATAATGGTGCTAGACTGGACTTAACTGGCACCGAGTTACAAGCTATGTTAGATACAGCCGTAAACAAAGTCGTGGACCGTGTATTAAAGGATCATAAGCGAAAGTGCGATAATACCCCAAATAAAGGTTACAAAAAGGGTAAGACCGGTTCAAACTATAACCAGTCCAAGCCAAAGGAGGCAAAACCCAAATGTAAAACCTGCGGGAAGAAGCACTTCGGAAAATGTTTCTATGAACAGACCAGGGGATGTGTCATCTGTAAAGAGATGGATCACAAGACCCATGAATGCAAGGACTTGAAGGATGCCACATGCTATGGGTGTGGCGAGAAGGGGCACATAAAGAACCGCTACCCAAATAAGGCGACTAAAGGGAAACGCACTTTAGAGTCACAGGCTAGGCCTTGTGGAATCTGTAATAAAGGAGGGCACAAAACTTTGGAGTGCAAAGACATAAAGGACGCAACCTGCTATGGTTGTAAGGAAATAGGGCACGTCAAGATTAATTGCCCAAATAAAACCAAGAAGCCTGGAGAGGCTAAGAAGACCAAAGCTGAGGACTCTCAAATGAATGCTCAAGAGGCCGTTCAAGATAACAACATCACAACAGGTACTTTCCTGATCAATGACGTTTATGCTAGAGTATTATTTGATCCAGGTGCAGATAAGTCATTCATAGACAATGGATTTTGTAAAATATTAAATCTGCCTGTTAAAAAAACTCTAAGCGTTAAGTATGAAGTAGAATTGGCCGATGGTACCTCAGAGACTGTTTCAGCAATATTAGATGGATGTTTTATATCCATTAGGAATCATTCCTTTCCGCTGTCCTTGTTTCTGTTACAATAGAGGGACTAGATATAGTGATAGGAATGGATTGATCGCCTTATAACCAAGCCCATATTGTGGGTGATAAGAAGCAAGTAGTTATCAAGACTCCTTATGGTGAGCCTTTGACAATTCAAGGATACACATGGCACGGATTGCCTAAGCACTTGCTGCACTTGGTATTTAATACCAAAGCTTTGAGTATGGAAAACTCAGAAGAGACAAGAAAAAGTCGCGATACTAGAGATGCGACAAATGTTAATGGTGCATCAAATGTGAACCTCCATGTTAATGGAGTTAATCTCCAAAACTGTAGTTAACGTTGTTGTTAGAAAGGCTATGAGAAAAGTCATGAAAAGGTTCAAAAAGTCGAATGTTGCTCGCTTTAAAACATATGTCGCCGCTCATGAGAAGAGCTATATTCATACTTCAAATGCGAAGAATAAACTCAACAAAATCATATATGGCAAGGAGTCCATTCCTTTTAGGATGTACTTAAAAGTACTTCGTCTCTTGGAAGTCAAGAGACTTCAATAGTAAAAAAGGGCCATCGATTGCAGGGAATTGTTGAATGAAGTAGAAACCATTAGGTGTATCAGCGGTTATGCAGGAAAGGACACGGTGAGGTATACATCTCAGTCATTCGATGGCAATACCCTTGATTAGTGAGGACATTAATGAAGTCCACAAGAAAGATCCTCTTATACATTATGGGATGGTCCAAGTTTTAAGGACCTTATTAGAAAAACCTAGTATCCGCTTTGCGAAATGGAAAAAGATGGAATAAGAATTTTATGACTCTCACCATAAAAGTTCTAGACTGTCGACAATATGTTACAAATTTTAATTCATTAGCTGAGATAGTGCCCTATTCAGTTTACCCAAAATCTAAGCTTAATGCAATAATCATTGGTGGTTAGCATCGGCAATAAAAAGGGCACATTAAGGTTTCAAAGTCTGCTTATTATAAATCCATAATGGATCTACCTCAGCTACTCACGTTTCATAGATTAAGAAATAACCAGTCAAAGCTAAGACTGCCCCAAAAATTGTCCAAAAAATTTTACAGCTAAGTTTAAAAGGATTAAGAATGGAGGCGCTTAACCCTCCTGAGGTATGATTAGAGGCGATTCACATTAATAATGACACCAGATAAATCCCTTATTGTGATTGTATTGTTGGGAGTTACGCTTGGTTTCAGGTGCTGCTAAGTCTCTCATAAGACCATAAGCTTAGCAAACTTTTAGAAATTTTTCCGTAAGAACCCCAGATATTAAGTGTAAGGTAAAACTTACAGGCGAAATCATAAGAGCCATTTCTTCTGTTCCTGTCAGAAGCCTTCAGTCGTAGAATTTTTGAAGTATCCTCTCTCTCGAGAAAATGCGTCAGCATATATAGTTGATATCTCCTTGATCTCTATCGATTACGAATACCAGACGGTATGATAAAAAGCGCCATATGAGGATTGGTGTATCTTAATATGTTCCATAGATTGCTTCCATGCCTGATCAGTATGGAGGTTTAATGCATGGGACCACAAAGATATTCCGATGGTCACATGGTACTAAAGTCAGCTAATGGTATTCAAACAAAAGATATCCAGAATGGAATTGTCCAAGTAAATGTCTCCGAGTAAAGAATACGTGGACTCGTAACAAATATGTCACTTATCTGACACAGACTATGATAGATGAATTGGAGCCTGAGATTTGGAAAATCTCTTTAATCTCCTTATACCTTGGTTATCTTCTCCAAAGATTACCCTGTTTACCTCCTGAAAGGCTAGTAAAGTTAAGATTTATATCCCATTTAGGGTTGTATTATTATGAAATCTCCAAGATGGCTAGTACCATCATTGGAAGAATCGAAACCCTGATTAAGTAAGATTTAAAATAGAGGATTCATATAGCCTAACTCAATATTCTAAGAATTCGGTGTAGTTAATTAAGAAAGACGGTTCATTTTGCTTATGCATTGATTACCGCAACCCTAATTAGGCAACAATTAAGAATTGCCATCAGCTGCCCAGGATCGTCGATTTATTCGACTAAAGGCAGGGATTAGCTATTCCTTAAGATTAGTTTTAAGCAGTGGTTGGAATAACCATCTCACCTTAAAAATAAGCTTTTTGTAATAGTTGTTATATAAGTATCAAGGTTGCTCCTTTGGAGACCTTGTATAGATGAAATATCAAAACATCCGTTTGATGGACGAGACTTTGGGAAGTCCAATTACCAGGATCTGAAAGTTGCCTTGGAAACAACGAATAAGACCATACAAATCCATAATCATATGTAAGTTGCCAGTATTCGGCAGAAAATCAAGGATTAATGAAAGTAGCAACCCTCCTAAGTTCTTGTTAAGGAATAAGGTTCAACAAAAGATATCACCCAGGAAGGGTGTGCCAATTTGTTAAATTATCAGGTTAGTTAAGCTCTGAATATATAGAATCATTCGAAGGAAATCGAATAGCTTATAAGCTAAAACCTATTTTAAGGAGCTTGGCGGAGCTCGCAATGTATTACACACTAATGATTTAAGGATGTGTTTCGCCAATCAGTCAAGAAGCATCATCACATAGTGATATGCAGATTTATGATACAATGAGGAACCTGTATCGATTAAGGATCGACAGGTAAAGAAGCTTCGAAGGAAGCATGTGCCAATTGTAAAGGTCAAATGGGATGCCCGTAGAGGTCCCGAATATACATGGGAGGTAGAATCCACAATGAAAGAAAAGTACCCTCATTTGTTTCAGTAAATCTCGAGGTTGAGATTTCTTTTAAGGGGGTGAGGATGTAACACCTCGTAAATTCATGTCCAATAATGTATCGACACGTGTCATGAGCTTTAAACGTGTAAAAATTACTTTAGAAGGACTAAAGTTGACAAACAAGGAAAGTATGTGAATAAAAGGGTTCAAAATATCAACAACGGATAAATATACTTTACAATAACCCCACATGATGTTTATACCCTTAAACGAATAAATCATGGATCATACGAAGCTAATTGTGAAAGAAAGTGAGGAATTACAAACTACAGGGGTTAAATGTGTCAACATGTTTAAAGTATACCTCTGAGTGACCTTTTAGCAAACCCGAAGCTTTGTAACGGTTAATTATACTCACTAGAATAAGTGATAAAAATTTCACAAGGTTTCGATAAAGTATGAGAAAGCTATGACAATATTCGTATACGAGGGGTTAAAAGCGTCAACATTGAAATTAAAGGCTTTTCGGGTAATCAAAAGTTAACCGAGGACTTAACAAAGTTTAGTTATGCCTTGGAGCCCTTAAAAGTCAAGTTAGAAGGTTGAAATTGCAAGAAAAGAAGTTAAAACCACGTTTGGAGGGACCAGGGACCTAAATTGCAACATTTGAAACTTGCTGACCGGAGATCCACCCTCACACGGCCCGCGTAGACCCTCTAAGGGACCTTACGCGGCCCACCTAAGACTGCCAACGTCAGAAAATAAGCACAGCTGCCTGTTCAGCCTGTTTAACCGACTTATGGAGCTTGTTTTCGATCCTATGGGCTTGTTTGATGGTTTTTAAGGGCCTAGGGACACTTGGAATGATCCCATAACATCCATAGACCTTGTTGGAATGATCTTGGAGCTCTAAGAAACCTATATAAGGACCATGAGTTCATTTGTTCAAGTGTTCATTCACTTGCAACAATTCAAGCACTCATTTCTGGAGGTAGCTGACTTGGGAGAAGATTAAGAAGTGTAGAAAAGATAGCAAGGACCTTAAGTAAGAGTTCTAATCCTTGTTTAGTTCTTTTAATTAGCCTTTAAACCAAAAAGTCAAACCGTCGTAATTAAGATTTGACTTCGTCATTAATCTTAATTTGTCCAGTCAAATTTCAAATTGAAAGTACCTATGAGTTGGAAATTATGTGGGCAATAAACCCTTAAAAGGGCACCCCCTGATTCCCACTCTAACTAGGTCAATTGTCGGGTCAAAGTTAATCTCAAAAAGTCAACAGAAAGCTTATTTTCAAATTAATGCATAATTAGCAATGTAGAAGCTATGCAACCTGTTTTGTCATTAATATAACTTGGTAATTAATGTAAGAACATGTCTAAACATGTTCAACTCGACAATTTTCAGTTTAAGCTCGGTTCAGAACCGAAAGTCGCAAAAGTAGACTTTTGCTTTGACTTTCAGTTCTGACCCATTAGAGCATAGTTTAGAAATGTCTTAGAGCCTTATTAGGACCAGGTTTCATATAAGTATAACCCTCTGTGATTATACAACTTGGTTCATTAGTTATCCGATTCATATGCATATTTCCGTTAAATGCCGAAATGTTGACTATTATGCCCATATGACCTTAAAACATGAATTTTGAAAATGTAAAAGAGTAGAAACCTTAGTTACTGATTTATAAACTTGTACCTAAAATTTGACATCAGTTTGAGGTCTAGATTAAGAGTTATGCTCATTAGCGTAATTAGAAAGCTTTTTAGTAATTAAACGGTGTAATTAGCGTATAGCCTATCTAAACCCGATTTTGATACCAAACTTTTTACCCACTGATATAAAATAATATTTTGGGATTTTTGAAGATTTTTATTTATTTTTAGGCTAAGCATAACATAGAGTTCTAAGCTTGATCCGGTAATTGTCGGTTTTGCCCTTTTAGGCTATAAAAGGAGTTTTACCAATCCTTTTAATACCAAACTTTTTTCTACTGATCCAATATGATAGATAGAATATTTTAAGCCTTCTGGAATAATAATAATAATAATATCAGCTTTTCTTATAAAACCCGGAAATAGCTTAAAATCGCCTTTTTAAGCGTTTTTAATGCATAGTATGTATAAAAACTATTTCAAAAATATAAGGGTTGATGCCTATTGATATTTTCAGTAAATTTTTATATTTTAACAGTAAGCAAAAGTTTTAAACTCAGGTTTCCAGTTTTGACCTTTTAGGCTTAAGTGAAATTACCAAAATGCCCCTTCGGTGCATAGTATGGTTAGAAATGATAAATTTCACACATAGGTTATACCCTACTGATATAACTTAGTAAATTAAGTATTTTTACTGATTACATCAAACCCGAAACTCAGTTTTATATTTAAACTCTTTTATAACCTTTAAAATGACCAAAATACCCCTACGGGGCGTAATTTGAGTTTAAATCCGTTTTGGGCATAATAGAAGATATCTTACTGATGTCACAACATATTTAAGGCATATTAACTTAGGAAACTTGTATATGACTCTTTTGGTTACCCGTTACGCACTTTTCGCGTTCGGATCGGCTTATGTAACTAGTTTGCATAATATAGCCGAAACGGGTCAAACCATATCGTTTTCATCTCAAAATCCAGAATGTGTTTAAGTTACCCATATTAAACAAGCATACAAGCTTGTCGGGTCAAAACCACATTCTAAACCGGTCTTCGCTTTATCATGCGTTTGAACCGTATCTTCCTTTTGAAAACTAACCGGTCTAAGTCTAAGCTTAATTAAAGACCCGTTAGGATTCTAATAGGTTATTAAAAACCTTCGTTCCAGATTTAGGAGCCCAGTAAAAGCTATCTGTACTTGCTTGGTGGTATACGGCTGGGATAAATTGTATAAATTTGCTCAGGTAAATACTCTTAACTTGTTTTCCCTATACGGGCTTGGGATACGGTATTATAATAATACCACTTGGTCTGGTATGTAGTCATTTAAATCGCATTGTGATTGATGTATTTACATAACCTGTTTTATTCTGTATTATTTGGTGTATGGCCTTTGGGGGTTAAATTACCATGTCCCGGATATCCTTGGCATCATTCAAAGAAATGGCCACGACCTAAGCACGGGGTGTAGGCGTACACCTGACAGTTGCATTATGTAAAAACTGGTAATCCACTTAAAGGAATCAACCTTGTGGGCATTATACCTGTGGCGTGTCAGTTAATCTTGACCGGCTCTACCAACCGGCCCTAACGGACGACAAATAAGTAAAACTGTATACAAGATTATATATAAATAATTATCCCAAGTTATAAAAAGATTTGTGCCACGTGCACTCAAATCAATTTTCATAAATGTTTTCAAAATGAGTCAGTTAATTGTATTTACCAGTGTAAACTGACGTATTTTCCCAAAAAGGCTAAGTGCAGGTACTAATCGGAATAGGCTGGCTACTCCTAGCATCAATAAAGAGTCTCGCAAGCTTAGATGTTAAAATCTGTTGAACAATTATCTTTTAATTGATCCGCCTGTGGATCCTTTACATTCCATTTGTAATACTTTGATATTACTTTATATCGGTTTGTAATATATTCATCTTTTGCTTCCGCTGTGCATTTAAATTTGTGTTGTTTGACTATGATGATATCAACTACGTCACGATACTCCCCACCGGGCCCACCGGTAATACGTGGAAATATCGGGGTGTGACATGTCATCATGGAGTTCTTATGAACTTCAAGTTTTGGCCTCATTCCACCAAGAACAACTTAGATCTAAGATATTTCCACATGAATAAACAAAGATCTTGCATAGTTCTGAACATTTTCAAGGATAAAAGGATTGAAAGATACTTATCCAACTTTCTTTCAACTCTTTTACACTCAATGCACTCAAAACCGATAGAATCAGAGCTTGTTCTGATCTTCTACTCATTCTTAGTGAAGTGTTGGTTCAAGATCTGATTTCTGTCTAAGGGACAACTGATTCCGGGTTAAACATGAACAACTGTCACGGACCAGTAAAATGATCGGACTAGGCTGATTCCTGTTCGATCGGATAACTTGGGTCATGATGGGGTTTTGTTGTTTAACACGTTGTCATACCGTCTCGATCAAACCACAAAACTTTCCAAACTTAACAAATCTTCAAGATTTCAAAAGATCAGTTCGCGGGACGAATCGCCGTCCGATCGGATTGCCATCCGATCGAACCGCAATCTGATCGGATTGCACTTGAGGTTCAACACTTAAACAATTTTCAACATGTTCAATGCATAATCAATTCCAACGGATTGCCACCCGATCGGTAGATCATCCGATTGGAAGTTGATCCTGCTGTGAACTTGTTCTCTGAGAAATACCTCGCCGAACGGATCGCCGTCCGATCGAACCGCCGTTCGATCGAACGACCTGAAAGGTAGAGATACTTCTTTGTTTTCAAAATGCTACAACGAAAACTTCAAAGCCATCATACACAAACACATCCATCCCAAACGAGGTGTCAATCCGACCGAATGGCCATCTGTTCGGATTGCCATCCGGCTGGACGACCACTTGTCACTTGGTCACCTTACATCATTTTACACACCGCTTATCGCTTATGCTATCTTTCTGATCAGGCTAATCTCACTCTAGCACTCCCTTCAATCCATTAACTTCCATCACTGTGAGTATACTCGATCCCTTTTTGCTTATGCACTTTTGGGTGTTACATACGTTACTTATTCTAAATCACATCAAACACACAACGCAACCAGTATTTATACGCTGACCATTATTGCATGTTATACGTGACTCGATGAATGCCTGTTTGTTATGTTTACACATTGATTGATGTCTACCTGCCTTAGCAACGATAGTACTATAGTTTGGACTCAGCACCTGTTCACTCAGGGGTTGTTAAGGACAATACTTCACGTGTTCGCAGTGGTGAACATGTGATGCGCACTCGCTACTCGCAGTCAAATCGCAGTCATTGGTATTGATAGGATCTGTGTCGATAACTTACATGCTTCACATTATACGTTGTACATGCTGGATATGCGTAAACGCTTTCGAACTCTATTATTATTATCAAACTTGTATGCTCACCTTTACACTATGTGTATTGACTTCTATTTTAACGTATGTGACAGGTGTTTAGGATGCTTGCTTGCTATCAGATGGAATCAAGCTAGGATGGAGTCTAGAAACAAACTTAATAAAAAAAATCTGAGTTGTCGGAACAGTTTGCTTGTTTTTGAGACAATTATCTGTAATAACTATGGTTGCTTTATCTGTTAGTAGTATGGGATATTAACATTAAAGATTTGGTAATTTAATAGTTGTTGTGGATTCTCTTAAACAATCTGTTTCGCTCAGTGCCACGCCCCAATGTTTCCGCCATCGGTTGGGGTGTGACAATGTTGCATCCCAAAAGTTTAAAAAAAGGGATCGAGTATACTCACATTGATTGCTTAACAGTAAGACTGTTATTGGATCAAAGGGAGCTCTTAGGATTAGCCTGATTAGAGTACAATAGATAAGCGTCGAGCAGAATAACGAGAGTCATGCAAGGTGTAGGATCGGTCACCTGATCGGATGGCCATCCGGACGGATGGTCATCCGGTCGGATGACATATATAGGGCCGTTCAAATCGCTCGCCGCTCATCGCTCGTTCGAAAATTGCTCGGAAAATGCTCGTTCGATTTAACGCTCGGTTGTAAATGAGCCGCTCTGCTCGGTTCGGTTTGTAAACGAGCCAAGCATGAGCAAAGGTCCGCTCAGCTCGGTTCGGCTCGAATTATTATTTTTACATACACACACACACCTATATACACACACACATTACACATACAAATATACTTAAATATAAATGAAATTTATAATTTTATATATACCACTCTATTAGATTTTCTTCTCCTATATACAAATTTACAACTATTTCTATACGTACTAGCCTAACCATGTCAATAAAAAAATTATATCAAATCTAAAAGTTAAACCCTAAACCGATAAACAACAGGCTGCTCATCGCCTTAAGGTTTCATGTCGTTACCCTAAGTCGATCGTCTCCCGCTCTCAACATAATTGTTCGTGCAATATGATCATTGCCTCGTCGGCCACAACATTGTTATTCATAAGAAAAATATTATGCCATGAAATGTGCATGTTTTTAAAGACATAAAAACTTAAGACCAAACATTGTCACTGTCTCTCTCAGCAAATTTAAATCGGGCGACACGGTTCAAATGGCTCGAACTTCGCTCGACGCTCGCTCGGAATATTTACTGCTCGAACAATGCTCGCTTGATTTGAGGTTCGGTTTTAAATGAGCCGCTCCGCTCGGTTCGGTTTGTAAACGAGCCAAGCACTAGCAAAGGATCGCTCGGTTCGGCTCGGCTCGTGAACAACCTTAGACATATAAATGGGAGGGATCACCATTCGATCGGATGGCCATCCGAATGGATGGCCATTCGATCAGTGTGATAAGTTTCCAAAATGTTTAACTTTTGAAGTTTTCAATCTGATTCAAAATAATTCAAGTGTTGAAGGATGTAAGGCACATGTCATTCGATCGGTTGGCCGTTCGATCGGTTAGCCGTTCGATCGGACGGCAGTCCGATCGGATAGCCATTCGACTGAAGTGATCTGGTCCCTCTTTGCAACCTTGAAAGGTTTCTAAGTTTGAGTTTAACGGCGATGACATGGTACGTTTTGAGACAACTGAAAGCGCATCAAGACTCAGCTTGTCTGATCGGATGGGAATCACCCCGTCTGATCAAGTATCTGTTCTTGACGGTTTTCATGTCTGAATCCGTTAACTGGCCATCTTTTCCAGCGATAATCCATTTCCAAGCCGACTCCAGACTAATCATCAAGTCTACAGCCCGTTTGGGTCTGGATCCCACCGTATTTAGCAAAAAGTTTAAGAAAGTTTGAAGACAAACATGAAATCGACTGAAAAACCTTAGATTTAGTAAAGATTTGGTGTAAAAACGCATGGAAATCTCTTAGATCTGAGCTAAAGTTCAACGGAAATGACATCACATAGCCGTTTGTACAAACCGCCATGATGACGTCATCCTCAAGAGCTCGAATCCGGGAGATTTCACGGTGAAAAGTGTGATTTTAAAGAAGAATCATGTAGAGAATAGTGTGTAGATTGAAGTTGTACAAGAATCTAAGAGAAAACTTACAAGAATCGGCCTAGAATCGAAGCTAAGTGCCCAAGAATGAGAGTGCGTGCGTCTGGAACGGAGGAGAATGTCACATCAGTGAAGAATGATGTGACAGGTCCTATTTATAGTGCAAAAGAGGAGGTAAGGCGGTGTGGCAAATGGATCGGATGGTTGTTCGGTCGAATGGCCCTCCGATCGCATGGTCATCCGATCGGATGTCCATTCGGACAGTCCAATCCGTTTTGCAAATTTTCCGTCTTTGGTTCGTTTTGCGAGTTAGATTAAGCGTTGCGTTGCGTATTATTGTGTAATATTTTCTCATAACAAGTTTATATTACTAACACCAAAGTTTCTAAGTTTCCGAGTTTACATAGGTGTCAAGTCTCCAGTCTCTCGTTCAACCAAGTCTCAAGTTTCACGAGTCTCAAGAGTCAAGCACCAAGTATCAAGAATCAAGTCTCAAGAATCAAGCATCTAGATTTAAGCCTCAAGTCTCATAGTATTAAGTTTCAAGAATCAAGTGTCAAGAATCAAGAATCAAGTGTCTAGAGTTAAGTATCAAGAATCTAGTTTCATAGAATCAAGTATCAAGTATCAATAAGATTTCAGTCTCATAGAATCAAGATTCACAAGTCTCATAAGTGTCAAAGTCACATAGTATAGGGGCTAAAATTGTCAGTAGCTAAATTTTAGTGACGCAGGGCGTTACATTACGTGTCTTCATCATCGTCACATCAAACATGATCAGATGTATCATGTGTAAAATAATTTTGGGTCAACAAAAGTTGTTGAGTAAATCTAAGTTAAAATAATTATTTAATATTTGTTAAAGTGCAATTTAAATGTAAATGAGACAATTCACCAATAATATCATCAACAACAATAAATAAATAAGACCAATAGTGAAACATGCGACACAGTGCAATACAATGCGAAACAATGAGAAACAATGGTGGCGATACCAAGTTCAACCCATGGTCGTGGGGAACCGGTCAGCCAGTGGATCCACAATGTGAAACTGCAAAGCAAAGTGAGTAACAAGTTGTAACGTTCCGTGTTTTCGTACTTTCTTTTTTTACAAACTTGTATCCCTATTCAATTTCGATCATTGTAATCCGAGAACGCAAATGAAACATATGATAAAGATTCAAACAAGATTAAACATGCATATACATTACAACATTGATACCAAAATCATGAACTTTATTAATAAAATCGACATAATTATCCAAAAACCAAATAGAAACAAAATGAAACAAGTGTATTCATCATATGACCTAGATAGTGATAATAAAACTAGCCTAACATTGTCATGAATTCATTAACAAGATTCAATAACAAGTAGCAAAACATGATCAAAGCAGTAAACAAGAGAACAAGTAAACCCGGATGCTTAACACGCAAGCCAGCACGATCCCAAGTCTTCACACCTTCAACCAATGCTTCGCCCTGCTCGATTATGCTCCAAAAGATCTCTAATTTTCGTCTAAAACTCCACAAATTCGTCTAGGGTTGTCTATTCCATGATTAGGGTTGATTATGGGCTTAAATAGGCTTAAAATTGAAGTTTTGCGCGCTAACCAAGCTTTTGCTCACGTCGTACGGGCTCCTTACGGCTTCGTGGTCGCGTGACGCGACCAACATCCGGACACTGAAAACCGTTTTCGTCATAACTTCTTTGTTTCATTTCTGTTTTCTTCATCGTTTTCATCACTGCTTCGTATTTCAATTCTCAATCATCTCATATTCTCAAATATCCATTTCCATTCCATGAGAATCCTTCACTAAGCCCAAACCTTCTCCTGTGTGCTCGTTTCTTTAATGTTTCAGCTCGTTTTTACTTCTGGCACCCTATAAAACACACAAGACACAATAATATACAAAACCGATTGTAAAACGACACAAAATGACTCGAATTATTATACAAATTATACATGGAAGCAGATGTAATTTACATTACATCAGCTATCTTGGGAGAACACAGAGGTCTACCTCGCTCAAAAGAAAAAGGAGTCTGCTACTGTTACTTTTAAACCCCAAGAGATCTTCTCCTACAATCCCCAAATCATGGAAAATTATATGAACTACTTCAAAGAGAAACACAGTTTTGCTAATTGGATTGTTGATCTGGAAGAAGAGGAGAAGATGATTCTTGTCGATGCCATGCCTGATGTAACACATGTGTTCAGAACAGCTGGTGATCTAGCTGTTGACACTTATTCTATAGGCATTGAAGAATCCCTAAAAGAAGATCTACAACGTTTATCACTTCAATCAGTGGCTCCCACTAAAGTCTTAGACCAACCTCACAATCTCCCTAACCCAGATATTGTGAGATCACAAGCAATGAAGGACTAGAATGTTGTGAAGATCTTTAGAGAAGATGGCTCTAGAAACCAGGTGGATGGGTATGAAGTGATAAGTTTAAGCCAAGAAGATATCAAGGCATGATCAAGGAAAGACTGAAAGACTTCACAAAATAAGAGAATAAAAGATATGCTTCAATAAGTGTGATTTTGGCATCAGCAGATCTAGGAGGAGATTGTTAGGCTATGTAAAATTTGCTGATGATAAAAGCCAAAACCCAAGGGAACCATCTTCCCAGGTTGATGGAATAAGTTAAGATACATTCACAAGACCAAAATTTTCCCCCTTGAAGGCTTCCCAAAACAACTTCCCAAACTACTAGAACATAAACTACTGCCTTCAAGATTAAAGAATAGAAGAACAAAGTGTTGGATTTTCAAAGTGCTAGACAACAAGTCAATAGTCAAGTCAACTAAAGTCAAGACTGAAGGCTAGTAGATCAAGTCAACAAGTCAAGGACCAGAAGTTCTAGATTTCCATAAGTGTTGATTCTCAACCACCAGTTATGTGAAATCCAGCAGTTCTCTCTATCTCACATCGAAAGCAGTAGTTCTATGTAACAGTGTAACTATCCAGCAGTATTGATTATTGTTGCAGTTATATCATTTAATGATTTGTTAAGGGTCACTTTCATGGTGATGTCACCAGCAGTTCCCTCCTCCTATATATAGTTCTTCATTTTTATTCTAATGGTTAACACTTGGAGCCTTTGAGCATAAGAACTAAGTGAGAGAGAGTGCACCTGGTGAGGGGGAATACGTCTGTACCTTGTGATTGTATTACATTCTGATTTGAATTCAATGAAATCATTTTGCAATCATTCCCAAATGTAGTTGTGATAGATTGATGTGTTTGTTTATTACTGTTTGATTAAATTTCCAATTTGATTTAACTGTTTGATCAGAAAAACAAACACTACACACACTCTCAGATCCAACACTTGCACAACCAGTTTGTGTGATTAACTTTATGACCAAACCTTAATTTTGTGTTTCTAAAGAAGTGTGATATGCTTGGATCATCATAACCATTAAAATATCACTACTCTATTTGTATGTCTATATAAATGCATTCATTAAATAGAAATGTTAATAGCCATATAAGCAAATAAAACAAACACTATACAAGTTTTGTTCACGCGTATATTTGAATTTTGTCAGCATAACATACATTATATTTACTATACACAAAAAGGGTGATAAGTCGTGTACAATGTGATTTTTAACCGAATATGACTAGGGCCGAAAGTAGGGCGGATTTGGAAAAGGTTTCAGTAATCTCAACCCCATACCGATTATAAAAGCTTATCCCAAACACGACCCAAAACCAACTCACGAGTAATTGCCTATTGGGTATACCAACCCAACTCACGACGAATACCAGTCGGGTAACTACTAATCAGTTACATTTCACAAATTGTGTATTAGAAAAAAGAACGTTCAAATTCGAATAATTGATTCTAAAATAACCCTTGAATTTATTCAAAATTTAATTTGAATGGGTTATGCATCTTCGTATCTTAGAGGATACTAATTTAGGTGTATATGGACTAAATTAATCATACATCTTTGGAGTATCAATACAAATGCTTTTTGGGTGTTGATGTACAAAGATGCATAACAACAAAAACAAACAGATTATCATATGAGTACATATTTAAAAATAATGAAAAGATTTTATTTTAGTTATATAATTGGGTAAAGAGGCATACGTTATTAGGGT
This sequence comes from Helianthus tuberosus, assembly GCA_030545235.1. Lineage (NCBI taxonomy): Eukaryota > Viridiplantae > Streptophyta > Magnoliopsida > Asterales > Asteraceae > Helianthus > Helianthus tuberosus. The sequence goes on along the minus strand of CM060439.1, from coordinate 92,247,014 downwards.
AACTCGATCAGGTAAACGGGTATATCGCTGAATCTTATACCCGTTTTAATACCGTGAAAAAATAAAAAGTAATCCCATACTCAGTCCCATCATATTCAGGTTCAATTACTATTCCTAATTTGAGAGTATAAAGTGAGATACACGATCATGGAATCACGTAATGTTGTTGCTACATGCATCAATAGGTCTTATGGTATATAGATTATGGAAGCATATCACATCCATATATATGTGTGCTTGTTCATGCGTGATTGTGTTCAACCCATGCGTGATTAGGGTTACTGCATACATGATTTATGTGTGTTTGTTCATGCTTGATTTTGTGTCGACCTATGCGTGATTAGGGTTTCAATTTAATAGCATGCGTAATTTACTCACGTACGCTTCGCACGTTAAGGGCCTATTTTATGTTAACTTTCACTATATATATATAGGTAAAGGGTAGGATACAAATGCGCTTATCGTACGATACGTACGCGAGCATCCCAGCCGTTCGATCTGGTGCGGATCTGGTGCGAATTCAATACATATCGCATGTGAAAAAATGGTTAGCATGGGGTAGTGTGAAAAATGGCATGGGGTGTGTAGATGGACAAAATCGCATGTGGTAGATTGAATATCGCATGTGAAAAAATGGCAGCATGGGGTAATATGAAAAATGGCATGGGGTGTGTAGAATCGCATGTGGAAGATTGAATATCGCATGTGAAAAAATGGCAGCATGGGTTAATGTGAAAAATGGCATGGGGTGTGTAGAATCGCATGTGGAAGATTGAATATCTCATGTGAAAAAATGGCTAGCATGGGGTAATGTGAAAAATGGCATGGGGTGTGTAGAATCGCATGTGGAAGATTGAATATCGCATGTGAAAAAATGGTTAGCATGGGGTAATGTGAAAAATGGCATGGGGTGTGGGGTGGGGTGTGTAGATGGAGAAAATCGCATGTGGAAGATTGAATTCGCACAGTTCATACAGTTCGCATGGAGCTATGAAATCGCATGGGAGATGAAGATCTGACGGCTGGGGTTATCGCGTACGTAATGTACGATAAGCCCTATTGTACGTTAACCGGCCTATATATATATATAGGGAGGGGATCATGAGAAAACTAAAAACTATCAAAAAAGCCTAAAAACACACCAACTTTTTTATAAAAAATCGCTAGTTAGTATGTATAAAAAAATTCAAATAAAGATAAAAAATAAAAACAAAATTAGTACTACACATTTGCATTATATGTATATGTTGAACATGTAATTTAGCCTTACGGTTTAGGTTTTGGGTTTAGTTTAGCTTTCAGGGTTAGGTTTTTGGAGGATTTAGGTTTAGGGTTAAGTTTTTAGGTGTGGGGTAGGGTGGGAGGGAGGTTTAGGTTTTTGAGGGATGGCGATGCAAGGATGGGTTAGGGGGTTTAGATTTTTTCGTATTAATGCACATGTGTAGTATTTTTTATAGATTAAAAATAGCGAATTTTAAGAAAAAAAGTTGGTGTGTTTTTTTAGGCTTCTTTAGGTAGTTTTTTTGTTTTCTCATTTAAACTAGTTTTCTCATGATATATACACACACATAGGGGTGTGAATTTCTGACACGACTCGAAAACACGACACAAACCTAACACGAAATTCACGGGTTTGGGTTTAGTCTAAACGGGTTCGGGTCAGTTTCAGGTTGAACCCGCGAACCCATTTAGCTAAACGGGTCAGGTTCGGGTCAACCCGGTCGGGTTGGCGGGTTGACCCGTTTAACCCATTTATAATAAAAATATATTTTTACAATATGTTTTATGTCATAACTTGATTAGGTGTGTAATTTTATGTCATAAATATAACTTAAAAAGGGAAATTGACATAATATTTTATGATTTTAATGTAATTTTATTATATAAATTTGTGTTTTTTAGTAGATGTTAATTTTAATATATTATTTGCTGAAAAAAATTAAAAAATAAAAAATTTCGGGTTGAATGGGTCGGGTTCGGGTCAGCCTAAGAATATTCGAGTCGGGTTCGGGTTCATATGTATGACACAATTTTCGGGTTCGGGTCGGGTCGGGTTGAACCCGCCAACCCACGAACACGACCCGTTTAGCACCCCTACACGCACACACATAGGGAAAGAGTAAAATGAGAACCACCTTGAGTTGTGAGAACCATGAGAACCAAGTCTTCCAAAAAAACCTTTAGAAGACTCTCAAAAATCTTTACAAAAATCAGTTGTTCCAGAAAAAAAGAATGTTGTATGCAAAAATTTACATCAGATGTAAAAATTTACATCGCCATAAAGAAAATTTACATCAGACATAAATAAATTTTACATCGATCTAACTACCAACTCGACAATTTTTTTGGTTTTTCGTTTTTATAGATGTGTTTATAACATTTTTATCTACGTTTGTGCAAAAATTGTGGCCCAACTCGCGCGGGAAGTAGGAGTTCTCATGGTTCTCACAACTCATTATATATATCCTGGTTAACGTACAAATTGGCTTAACGTAAATTACGTACACGATGCATTATCAACATGCGAAATACGTGTTATAACATGCGAATTTGGTTCTAAAATACCACATGCGAATTTGTTGTTTCATTTGTACATGCGAAATCCCATTAATAGATATAACATGCGATTTCCTTAAACCATCCATTCACTTCATATATAACATGCGACTTCATGCGTATACACAACATGCGATTTCCAATATAACGTGCGATTTTTCCACCGCGTACGTAATGTACGTTAACGCCAATTGTACGATATACTTTTTCTCTCTTTATATATATATATATATATATAGGGTTAGGTTCATTTGTGAACAACCCCTTTGATTGTGAACATAGTGAACTAATCCTAGCCCTTAATTATCAATACACAAGTGTAAGTCAATGGTAATGATTTGATGATGAAAATACACTAGTGTATTTTATGATTTAATGATGTAAATCAATGGCATGGATTTGTTCACTCAGTTCACAAATACACTAGTATACACTCTAGAACCCCACCTTAAATATATATCATAATTACCTCTGCAGTTGTTATAGGTTTTACCATTAACATAACTCAAAGTTAGATTATTTAAGTTTAGAAAAATAAGAATAGGAATGGATGAGCTTGATACATCATAATGTGTGAGAAACAATAAACAATGAAATAACCATATTCTATGGTGGGTCGGATCAGGGGTGAAGTATAGAAGAGGAAGGAAACGTCCGACCCCCCGAACTTTTCGCTCAGTAATGTTATATATGTTTTCGTATAGAAATTTTTAGGTATATACGTTTTCAACCCCCCTGGTTCTATAGAAATTTTTGGGTATATACGTTTTCGACCCTCCGTCATTCGAGTCAAGCTTCACCACTGGGTCGGATCATTTGCAAAAGCTGTTAAAACAAATATTGAAACTACGTTATTTAATAAAAATGGTAATATTAATACAATAAAATAAAATATGACAAAAGATCAAATACAAATAAAGTTAACGTACAAAACGTACGAACCGAAGGAAAAGACAAAAAAACGCGGTGACATTTTCGTAATTATCAGTAACTATCAAAATTACTCTACAAATGATCCTCTATAGTAATTTTGATTTTTTGTACAGTAATTTTGTAAATGATCCTATAGAGTAATTTTGATTTTTTGTAGGGTAATTATCAAAATTACTTTACAAGTGTATCAAAAATTACTCTGCATCAAAATTACTTTACAAGTGAATCAAAATTATCCTGCAAGTTTATCAAATAACATACAATTCAAAATTACTCTACAAATGATCCTATAGAGTAATTTTGATCTTGTAGAGTAATTTTGTAAAATGATCCTGTAGAGTAATTTTGATCTTTTAGAGTAATTTTGTAAAATGATCATGTAGAGTAATTTTGATCTTGTAGAGTAATTTTGTTAGCATTTAGTTATGGGTTTAGCTTTATGGTTTGGTTGTTTGTGGGGGGGGGGGGGGGGGGGGGGGGTTAAGTTTTTGGGGGTGGTTAGGTTTTTTTTAGGGTTTTGGAAGGTGGGGGTGGGGTTAGGTTTTTGTTAATTACTCTACAAGCACAGATAATTACAAAATTGTCATCGTGTACTTTTTGCTTTTTCATGCTATTCGTACGTTTAGTACGTTAGCTCTATTTGTACACGAACTTTCCCAAATAAAATATAATTTACGGATAAAACGTCCATAGCAACCCGAAAGGATAAAGTAGCAGTTCTTTGTCCCGAGTGATCTAACCACCAAATTATTGGTCAAAAAAGGTTATGATTCGGTACTTATATGTCAAATCGTTAATAACTAGATATACTGACAAAAGAAATTGTCATCTACCACCTTCTTCTATTGACTTTATTCGATAATAGATATAGGCACAACTTTTCAGAACAACCGGAAACATTCTGTTGGGGAAACTTTAGTAAACGGATCATCAGAGAGGCGTGTAATCACTCTCAGATCAAATTATTTCGGTGGTTCACCCGAATAATTCAATTGGATACAACTCTGATTTTGAGAAATTGAACCAGGGTATGTTTTGCGTGAATTGTATGAACCAGAAGAGAATAATCAAAAAACTGTGTATTTGAATTTGGGGGTGTTTGCAGATAACTGCCTCTGGCAGTTATATTTTAATTTAATTTAAATTGCATTAAAAACATGCCTTAATTTTTGTCTGAAAAATTAGGACGAATTTTCACAAATTTTATTTTCTAAGGCATTTTCCAAATTTTAAAAACAGCTCGACCCCAGCCAGGGGCTCTGCCCCTTGGACCCCGCCAGGGGCTGCCGCCCCTTGGACCCTGCTCCCAGGGGCGCTGCCCCCTTGGAACCCCCGTATAGTACGGGCTCCGCCCGTACACTTCGAATTATAATAACTCAAACAAGCGTGCACTCTCGCACCTCCTAACTTGCTTGATGTGTAGTTTAATTCGCTTTGATCACCAAGTCAATCCCCGATTACACTAAAATATCTAACACATTCAAGACAGGTAATGAATCATGTATTCGAGTTTATAAGAGCATTCACATCCAATCCACTAAAATCTGTGAGTGGAGTTTTTATAATATAAAGAGTAAAAAGTGGTTGTGAGTGGAGGAGAGAGAAAATGTTACTGTTCATCTGTATATTTGAGGGGACACTGTTCACCCCCTATAATTTTTTAATATATTTTGAAAGTGGTTGTGAGTGGAGGAGAGAGAAAAAATAATGATAAATGTATAAAAGAATATTATTTAATTGAAAAAGAGAGAGAAGATGTAGTGTTTTTTAGTGTAATTTAGAGTGAAAAAATGGTGGAATGTATGTGAATGCTCTAAAAACTCACGTTTGTATCACGTGGCACCCACAAAATCACCTAAAATTAAGGGTGTTAATATTCATACACTCCTTCCCTCTTTCTCTCTATATATACATAGATATATCTAGAGAGTGATAGAGTGAAAAAGGTGTGGGAATAAGATAGGCCAAAATTAATCCCATACCCGTTTTCATGCATCCGAATACACTGTACAATCTTTAAAACTATTATACACAACACCGTTAAAAATACAAAATTGTAAGAAATGTAACTAAATATTTGACCAAGTAATTTCTAACCACATGAGATCAAAAGGGAGTAATGAGTAATGGGTACGAGACCAGGCGTGCAACACGGTTTTACAATCGTGCATCGTCCCATACCCGGCATATAACTTGGGAGTCAGGCTACAGAAAGACGATAACGTTGGATACCCTAGTTGGAGATGAATCTAACTTGAATGAAAACCGGCTACCAGGCGGAAAAATCTTTAAGTTCGTTTGTCGATACACCCAACTTTCTTTTTTTTAAAACAGCAATATTACCATCGGGTGCCGTGGTTGAATCAACCTTAGTGGTCCTTGCTTTCAGGTATTTGCCAACACCGACGCCACCTGACGAATCTGCTTCGGCTCCGGTTCCCGGATTGCTATACCATGACCCAATCTTCTCCTGAACATGAACATGTGCACCAAAGACATGAAAACTCATTAGATACCTAATACAGAAATAAGAATAGAATAAAATAAAATAAGTGTGTATAATGGTCACGAATATACTTACGTTCTCTTCATCCTTTACGGGCTCGTTCTTCTTTTCCTCTTCCTCTTCTTCTTCATCTGGTTCAGAGTAAGGATTCACAAATACCGATACGTTAATTATCTTTATCTCTTCCTGCATAGGTGCCAACACAGTAAATATGTTATAAAATGGGGGGTAAAAAGGTAACTGGTTGTCGATCGTGAAATAAATCATAAGATGAAATAACTATAAGCAATACTAACCAGAGGTCGATCATTATCATCGACAGGGACCTTCTCCATCACTGACAAAGTTGTTAATCCTCCTACAACTCCACCAAAAACTGTATGCTTGAAATTTAGATGAGTTGCAGACTTGTACAAGATAAAAAACTGTGAGCCGTTAGTGTGGGGTCCACTGTTTGCCATGCTAACAACCCCTCTTCCAGAATGAAGCAGTTTCGAGTTTACTTCATCCTTAAAGGGCTTTCCCCATATAGATTCACCTCCTTTACCGGTCCCCGTTGGATCACCACCTTGTATCATGAAGTTCCTGCAAATCATACATAACAATGTCAAAAAATTTAAATTGGAAAGAGTAAAATGCCAAAATTGTCCCCTGAGGTTTGAGCACTTTTGCTTGTTCCATCCAAAATAAGAATTTTTTGTAACTAGACCCCTGACGTTTCACCTTTGTTGCTATTTCCATCCAAATCACTTAGTTAAAATGTATCGTTAACTCATAGATGATTCTGGCAATTCCCAGATCTCAGGGACGATTTTGACAATTTACCCATTTATTCTTTTGTATTTTATTTTTTATTGTTTATCTTAAATAAAAATAATTATAAATATAATATATATACACACATTTATATATACACACTTATTTTTTTAATTTTCTTTTACTTTTAAATAAAAATTATAATAAATTAAATTATAATATATACACATAGACACACGCATTTATTTTTATAATTATACACACACACCATACACCATACACACTCTCTCTTCTATATTATATTTATTGTTTTTTATTTAAAAATAAAAAAAATTTAAAATTTAAAAACAAAAAAACAAAAGAATAAATGGGTAAATAGCCAAAATTGTCTATGCGGTTTCGGAATTGCTAAAATCGTCCATGAGAGTTAAGGATACATTTTAGTTGAGTTAGTGATTTGGATAAAATGGCAACAAAAATGAAACGTCATGAGTCCAGTTACAAAAAAAAAAAATCTTATTTTGGATAGAACAAGCAAAAGCACCCAAACCTCAGGGACGATTTTGGCATTTTACTTGCAAAATTCAAAATAAAATCATATAAGAAAAAAAACACCTTATGTTTCTGTGAAAAACTACCCCGTTGTAATAACCTCGTTCACATAAAGTGATAAAGTTCTCACATGCTCTTGGAGTTATATCACAATGTAGTTCTATATTGAGATCACCATGGGTAGTATGCAACTGAACATAACCTTTTTTCTTCGGGTTTTTCTCGACTTTCACGTATTCAAACTCATTCTTCGTGACCGGATCATACGACGTAGATGTAAACGATCTAGATGTTGCACCACTTGTGTAACGGCTCTTTACCTATAAACCAAATTCTCAACAAGTCAACACGAGAATACAAAAGGTCAATGTTATTATGATATCTACAGAAGCAAAAAAGAAAACTAACCATCTTAGCGTTTACAGGTGTCCGATCACCGGACATATGCATGGCTATTCGAGCGGCGGTTTTATCACTTGAAGCTGCTTTCGCAGCCGCAGCACTTCTTCCATGAACAGAAGCAGATGCAGCATCAACAATACTGAAAGCCGGTTGTTGAGATTTAGCTTCTGTTTCTGATTTAGGGTTATCTTTAATACGTTCTCTAGCAGCTAAAATGGCAGCAAGTGCAGCAGCTCTTTCACTCTGAGCCTTGCTTCCACCACCACCATGTAACGCAAGCTCCCGCCCCTTCTCGGTTTTAAGCTCCTTTAGCATCTTCTTTATATCCCCTTTCACGTTTATGTTGTAGGTTGGATCTGACTCCATTTTCATTTGCTCTGTAATAAACAATCAAACTTTAATTATATTCATCATAATAAGTTAAACAATCATAACTAAAATTAATATTACCTTCATCATCAACTTTCAAGTTTTTTTTGACATGGTCAAAATCCACCAGAGTTTTGTTATCAATTGTGTTTGGATTCTACAAAGGCGTACACATGTAAGGTAAACTACATGTATTATACTATTATGTATTGCATAACAGACAAGTATGAAATGTGTTACCTGAATAGTAATGATGTCTTCTCTTTTGAAGGGTTCGTCAGTTAGAAGCTCCTTCCAGTTCTTTGTTTTAAGGTTGAGTTCTTTGATTGCCTATGCAGGATATGGAGATAGATGCATTTGTTTTAGGAAAAGAATTGTTTATATAAAAAAACATATTATTGTATGATTAAAAAAGAACAAAACCTCATAAGAGAAGACATTTCCGGTAGTCTTTACAGCGACAATATGTGTGAACTCTGTAAACACCTTGTTCAACACTGGGCAATGATACTCTCCTACAAAATATAAGTGGATATTTCAGAGGTTAAGAATTCGTACAACATTTAGCATCCGTAAGTGTAATACATTATATATATTAGAGTAGATGTTAAAAACCTGCGTAAAAGTTATATCTACAGCTAGATCTATGCAAGAATGAAAGAAATCTGAGGAAAATGATAGCTATATCTACAGTTCTATACATTCAGCAAAAACTAGTATGATGAAAAGTTGAAAAACAATCGAAAATAAATGTGTAAACCCTAATCCAGCTGTCAATCTGTCATTACTCATTATAAGGCTATAGGGTGTGGTCATGACCACCATGACCCTCCACATAGGCACCATGTCATCTATCTTTAATCCACCATTCCAAACCACTACCCTAAGGGTGTTGTCATGACCCAAACCATTATCCCCTTTATTTTTTTAATTTATTTTTGTCTTAAATTATCAAATGGGAGGGTCGTGGTTATCGTGGTTTAATCCATGGGAACCACCATCAATCAACGAGGGGGTGGTGTACCATTTAATTAATCAATTAATGGTCCTATGTGGAAATAATGTTCCAATCCATGACCCCCACACCCCATAGTCTAATAGACAACACATCATGTCCTAAATATGTATTTGCTTTATATTCAAAATAAAACAGAGAGTAGAATAGCAAGTCAGCTGGTGCATCCAATAATAAGAAGCTAACATGTATGTAAGAAAAGGAAGACAGATAAAGTCATACCTTCAGAGTTCTTGTGAAAGGTTAGTGGAATGAGGTCTTCTTGTTTGAGAGGAACTCCAGAAACAGGATGCTTTCCATACTTCCTTATGTAGGGAATAATGTGCCTACAGCATAAAGTTTATAGATAAGCTCAAACAAATAAAAAGTCTAGAAATCAGAAACAAACAACATACCAAATTACCAACAGAGAAGGCGTTATACAAGATATAACCTAAATTATACAAATAAGTGTTTGTTGGCGAAAGCCTATGTTGTCAAAGACGCAAGGCGCAGGCGAGGCGCATCGGCCTCGCCCGGAGCCTAGGCGCAAGGCGCAAAAAGAGCGTGGGCTTTTTTTAAGAAAAGCGCACATAGAAAAAAAAAATATATAAAATATGTTATGCTTTGAAAATAAATAAGATTCCCCATATAAAATTAAAAAAATTATTATATATGTCATTTAAGCTAATAGTTAGTAGCAAAAGTTTAGGGCTTTCATGTTGTATGTTTTGGGTGTGTGAATAAAAGTCTCAAAAGGTGGTAAATACTTTGTGCCACATTGGTGTGGGAACAAAGTGAGTGGTTGTTTATAAGGTAAAGCCTTTACTACTCCATTGTAGCTTTATGATATGTTTTACCACAAGTCCTACCCGCGCGCAGGGGGGGTGCAAAAATGAGTTTCTGAGCTGGAATTTGGTTGAACTCGTGCGTGCCCACACGAATGCATCTCGGAAAACCCGGGCCCGCGTGCGGCAGTTTTTGCACGCACTCGGTTTCGCTTTTTTTGTGCGTTACCTTTTGTTTTCTGCTTATGCGCTGCGCCTCAGCAACGTTTTTTCAAAAAAAAAACATTTTTGCGCCTAGGCTACCACCAGGCGCTATAGGTGCGCCTCGCTGCGCCCGAGCGCCTAGGCGCACGCTTTTTGCGCTTTTGACAACATAGGCGAAAGCTAATAATAGTAAGAAGATAATCATAGGTTCTTGAAAAATGAACCTTTTGGGGTCTGGCAGAAAACATATCTTACATATAGCATTTGGCTTTACATCTACTGGAACTGATAATCACCAAACTCAAAGTATCTTAATATTGTTGGTAAGTTACTACTGATGAAGAAAAATACTGACGAGCATTATTGGTGATATTGGTTAAAGTAAATGCGTATTGTTGCTGAGGAATGGTTAGTGCTGAAAGACAATGTAACTTGCTATTGATGGCAAGTTACCGCCGATGAAGACTTGATCCTAACAGAGTTAGTGATGATGGACAAGTTCTTGCTAGCAAAAGAAGATAGTATTGATGGAAGAGCCGCCAGCGAAGATCAAAGGAGCTGATGCAAGTTACCGCTGAAGAAAACTAAGTGGAACCTGCCATTGGTGGCACGTTATCACTGAAGATTGTCGTGTGACTGAAGAAGATAAGTTGCCACCTGGCACCTTCCCAGTGAGGCAATGACAAAGATGCTATGTTAAGAGGAGGTTAAGTCACTGTCCGAGGGCGTTCTTGTACTTCCACAGAACTAAAATGCACAAGTTAACACAGAATTTGATAGCACTTGTAATCATTATTAGATAATTCACTGAGTGAAACTTGTGTGTGATTTAAAAAAAAATCACTTCACCCTGTTCATAGCTAGAGCGTTTTATACTAAGTCGATTGTAATTCACTAATCAGTAACTTGTATTACAATATTCTGAATAGTGATTCACATTAAAGAAACTGATTAGGTAACCCTGTTAATTTAACAACTATTCTTTAACATTTGTTTATGTGGTACTTAACTATGTTGTCAAAAGCCCAAGGCGCACTCACGATGCATAGGCCGAACTTGGAGCCTAGGCGCTTAAAAGGCGAGGGGTTTTTTAAGCTAAAAACATAGTGTAAAAATACCATTTTTAGAGGTTTTAGACATGTTTTCAGCTTGTTTTAGAGCTAGTTTAGGCTGTTTTAGGTTGATTCCAGCCTAATTTAGGGATTTTTTTTACCATCTTTGACTGGAATTTGGCAAGGTGGTGCCCTGAAGCAGCGCCTGAAAGCTCGCCTTTCAGGGTGCAGTGCATTTGGTGCGCTGAACTGCGCCTAAGTGCCTAGGCCTGAGCCTAGTGGGCTTTTGACAACATAGGGTGCTTATTACATACTGTGATCGCATTTACTTAAACAGTTTACCCTATTAAAGGATGTAACTAACTATTCCTCCGCAACAGACTCTAACAATCAATTCGCAGCATCAGATTATTTAAACTGATTAGCACACCAATCCAACATAGCATATACAAAGAGATGAGTTCTATGTGTTCATGCTCAACATTGCTGCCTAATCATATGTAGGCACTTCAAAGCTTCATACCTATTGGTTAATGGTTTTATCTTGAGATACCACCAAACATGAACACCTTATAAGTTACAACCTTATCATTCAACTGATAACTAATAAGTACTTAACTAAGTCAATCCAAAGTTCAATTCTAACAAATCAAAACTATTAAAGCATTGAAGATAAGAACACTCACATAATATCGAATACACTGCCATCATCAGTGCACACTGCATCCTCAAACGGAGTAAACGTAAGCCTGCAAATTGCAAACAATCAATATTCAAATTACACACACAAAGCAACAATACAAACAACATATGAATTCAGATCGATATAATAAAGAAAAAAGTACATACGCGCAACAGTAAAACGGAAGACGTTTAAACGGCGTTCGTAGCTCTTTAGACTTTGCACCGCCCCACTCAGTAGCCCACTCCGTCTTCGTTATGAACATCCGATCTTTGCTGTGTTGTTTCTTCCCCATATTGCTTCAGAATTTCCAACTTTGAACGAATTAGGGTTTCAGTGAGGTTCGCCGGAAACAGTAGTTGAAAATAGGGTATCGGAAGATTGTGAGCCCTAGATCTGACACGGCGCGTTGATCGGCATGATAATATAGGCGACGAGCCCGTTTAAGATTTTGGGGAAATATGTATCAAAGATCCGGCCCATAGTCGCTCTGAGATCGTGTCTTATCGGGTTTAACAGGTCTCTGACGACGCGTATAACACAAGTATTTATATACTATTAATTTAAAAGAAGTTTGTGCATAGTGGTTTGTACATGATGTTTAATGAGTGTTTTGTGCATAGTTGTGTTGTACATGATGCTTAGGGGTGTTGTACCCCATGTTTTGGGGGTTTTTCAACAAAAAAAAATTTGATGTTTCACTTTAAACCCAAAACTACTTGATTTTGTAGTTTTAACCCAAAGGTTTTTAGTTTTCCCAATTTAACCTTACAACCTTTTTACTTTCAACTTTGATCCCCTATGTGTTTCATATTTTGCAAAATTTTTCGTTTTACGTTTAGATATAAATTTTGCGACTTAACACGGCACAATGTGTGTGTGTGTGGTTCAACGATTTTACGTTTTGTTATACGCTTCGTTCTAAATTTTGCGAGTTAACATGGGGCAAAGTACGTGTGTGGTTCAGTGTGTTTACGTCGTCTATTTTTTCCCCGTTTAATAAGTTCGTCACAACGTGCAAGTCCTAAATCGAGTTAGTTATTATTTTCTATTTTTATATGTCGGTCAAATTTTTCAACGTTAAGACACCGCGACTTCAATGTTGGTGGTCGTTGGCTATAGTGTGACACTGGTGCTATTTGTCACGGTTTTACATCCTCGCCGCAACGCGGGGAGCTTAATACGATAGGTTATTTATATGGATACAAGTCATGTAACGTGGTAATTATGATATCATTAATTGTATTAAGATTATTTGGTGAATTACTTATTTGTATAAGATAGTAATACAGACTTAACCGACAAAAACATCTTTAACACATTGTAAATGTGAATCTGATCGACAACATGTCAATTTCGTTGGCCGCGGCGCAACGCGCGCGGGTCAATCTTCTAGTTAAATATGAATACAACTCGTTTAACTACTTGATATTTTATGTCTATAACACAATTTTATGTTTCATGTACCAAGAAAAAGAAATGATGGATCTTAACCTCATAATTTTATTTATTTTAAAAAAAGTAAAAAATCGCATTGTGTATTTTTTTCAGTAAACATGTTTAATCGTGTCTTATAGAGATATCACTCTTGCGGATTGGTTTAGTGACAAATTGAATGATTACTTGTGTAAATGATGTTGATCATCATATGGTCTTGCTAGATCATGATTAAAAACATAATCTAGCAAGATAAGAGGATGAACATGATAGAAGTAAATGAATCATCCTCATGAGAAGCATGAACTTGAAATAATACATGGTTTTCTTGTATAATAATAATCAAAGTAAGATATAATACTTGTAGATCTAAAAATTTCATGGATGATTTCTAAAGAAACCAAGTAAAAATGTAAGTTTTACTAAATCTTGGTTCTTACATAAACAAACCTTATTTTTTGTGGATAAACAAGTGTAGAAACACTTGTGTAACAAGAAGAATTCATAAGGAAACCTTTTTAGAAAATGTGACAAGAAGTTGTAAACATCTAACTTCTTTAAAAATAAAGTTTTCAAAGAATTAATCACACTTTAAAGGGTAACTAAACTTACTAAACACACTACCAAGTTACTACAAATTTTCATAAACTTTCAAGTTCATGAAGTAGTAGAAAATGCATGTTTTTGGCAAGATTGGTAAGAGTAAGTTTTTTAGAGTTGATTGTAAATTGATTGTGATGATTTTTACAAAAGAAAATGATATGCTCGAAAGCATGGAAACCTCCATTTTTAGGGGAAACTATGGCAAAATTTTATAAAAATATTAACACTTAGAAAATTATTTTAAACAAATATTTACAAGTGTATCTTAACCATGAGTTTTCCATATAAACTTTGCCATAATTTTTGTTACAAAAATATAAGTGTTGGAGGTTGGTTCTTATAAATAAAAGTGGCTAACTATATATATTTAGAATATATATACATTGAAGACACACATGTGTGCTTATTTGTATACTTTGTGTAATAGTTATATTATTTTAGGACTTGAAATAATATAACACATTAAAATACCAAGGATTACAATCCAAAATATTACCAAAATCTCAAGGAATAAGTATATAAGTTACACACAAAATATCGGCGAAACCGAACAAGAAATGAAACTTACAAAATATTCCGGGAAATATATTCACAAAGTATATTTTGGTAAATAATATTTTGGACACAAAGGAATGAAAATATGATTTTTATGATTATTACAAGGTTATATCATATTTTGACAAGAAGGAAATATATGATTTTTGGTGAATGAAAATATATATGTATTTACTTGGAATTATTAGAAGATATATTATTTTTGGAAAAATATATATTTTCTTGAGTAAACTTGAAATACATTATCTTTGGATGAAAATAAGTTTATATATTTTCTAAAGTTAGACTTGAAAATATATTATTTTTAGAACTTATATGAAAATACAAATATTTCGCCAAGAGAAAAATTATAAATAATTTTTCTAAGTGATATTTCATGAATATATATTTTGGAAATATATATATATTGGTGGACTTTTATTAAAAATAATATTCCGGAAAGTTTAATATAAATTTAAGTATGTGAATACTGCGTATTCTCACGCGTATAAACACACACCGGAATACGACACCAATACATGGCAAAATATACAAATACAAGATTACGAATACAAATACACCCATCATTGGGGAGGAAATACAAGCATCAATACTTGGGAAGTATTAAGTTAATATATATTGCTTTAACAATTATTTCAAAATTTAATAAATATAATTTAAGTTAAAATATTTATTATTTTGACAAATAATTATATAACTTGGAATAATAATGAAGACACTTGGAAACGTAACTCAAAGGCACTAATTAATGCTAAGTCAAGGCACGACCCGCTCGTCTAATAAGACCATAGTACATTGTAGGTAGTCGTGTACACCAGAGGAAACTTTGAGTTACAGGCGGATTCGAAGAACGCAAAACTGTGAGTTCATGTCCCCCTTTTCTTTTAACTGTTTTCAGTTTTATAACTTCGGGGGTGAAATACATGTTACAAACTGTTTACATACACTTCGATTTGGTATGGTTAGCTAAGGAAGGGTACTCTTGATCATGTGAGTGATGGGCATAACACTTAAGATCATTAATCATCGTTGTAGGACCGAGTGACATGAGTGATAGATCTATTCGGGTGTAGCGAGCCCCACCCAGCGCCCGCCGAATGAGCCATGTGGTGACTATGTCTTATTGACAAAGTTTGCTAGGTTTGAGTTCCCTGCATCACGTCACAAATATTAATGTATTAGCTACACATTAATTGATCTGTTTCCTTGTTGCTTTCATACCGGGCTTTCAAGTACATACAAACATACTTACAAATGCTTCAAAGGTTTATTCACAAACAAACACATGAACTCGCTCAACTTTTATTGATGTTTTCAAACTACATGTATTTCAGGAAATTAAGTATGGATCTAGCGGGCGTTGGAGTTTCAAGTCATGTTGAGAATAACAGATGTCATCCGCGTCTTAGGGTTTGGTTAGTGTGTCTTATCCTAGACGGGACACATCTTTCAAAACCTGGTTTTAACTAAAGTCTTTTGATGAGTCCTTATGGAACTCTAAGCAATTTATATGGTTTGTAACTCGGATTTTAAGTCTATGTTTCAAGACAATGATGATGTAATGTTTTAAAACTTAATCAATGGATGAACATCTTGGATTTATCATATAGTTGTTTGTTATGGTTGAATGCAATGATATTAAGCAAGTCACACCAAATCACGCTTCCGCAAAAGTCAGGGTGTGACACCCCCGAGCGCCCACACATTATACATTATATGTGCACACCGTAAGCGGGGCAATATTTTCAATATATCAAGCCATAAAATAATTATTTGGGTTCAATCTCACATGTGAAAACAACCAAACTTATTAAACTAGTTATATACCACTTTTTAACCATTTAGCAAAATTATACCCACTTTAAAAAAAAAATTAACAAAATTAACCATAATTCTCCACGATCTCATTTTAAGAGGGTGTTTGGGGTTGAATTTTGAAGGAGATTTTTAGATTATTGGGTTTTGAAATCGTAAATAAGCAGTTTTGAGTGTTTGGGTAAAAAAATTAAAAATTGATTATTTGCGTTTAGAAAGTTACAAAACACTGCAACAAAACGCAGTTTTCCAAAAATTGATTATTTGCGTTTAGAAAAGGATTTTCACTTGTTTATTTTTTCAAATATATATTTGTCAAACACTCAAATAGTTGATTATCTGATTATTATGATATCAAGCAACATAATCAAATCCAAACACTATCTTTCAACATTACGTTTTGTTACAGTTAATTATCTGATTCTGATTATTTAAAACGCATAATCTATTTTCAAAACTCAACCCCAAACACCCTCTAAGTATTAGTATATAAACCCACTAACTATTAAACTATACTAAAATATTCACTAAGCCTCCTTCAAACACATCATAACCCACTAAATATTACTAAACCTCCTCCAAACACATCATAACCCACTAAAATATTCACTAAACCTCTTTGTTCCAGTTATTTATTCAGCCCACAAATTTATATATGAAGTTCATATCAATTTGATTTGTAGTCCAACTCTTTCTAATTTCTAGCTTCACTCGATGGCCGAACTTCATAATTTCGGTTCCTACTGACAATTAAACCAATCCAATATATTTATGGGTTATAAACTAATTGAAATCTCATAAATTGCATTTACAAGTTTTACCTCATACGTTATTCACCTAATCTCCATTAATAATTTATCATGAGAAGTCTAATTTGTACGATTTAAATGTTTACTCATTTAATTATCAACATTTATTCTTTCTACTAATTATTTTTGTTGAATGATTTCACCAGTTTAACTTATTTTCTCTTTAAAACTATTAAACTCAAATATGAATCAATTATGAGTAGAATTTAACTAAAACAATCTTAAAGTCACTTAAAAGTGTAGGAAATATTTATATAAAAATACGTATAATTTAGACAACATCAATTGTCAAAGTGTTGGTCAACAAGTCAACCAAAGTCAAGGGTTGAAAACTAGAAGACCAAGTCAACAAGTCAAAGACAGAAGTTCTGGATTTCCAAAAGTGTTGGTTCTCAACCAATAGTTCTGTGAAATCCAATAGTTCACACTAACTCACAGAAGAAGTAGCAGTTCAATGCAACAGTGTAACTATCCAACAGTTTTCATAACTGCTGGTAGTTACATCATTTAATGAAGCTGTTAAGGGTCGCTTTCTTGATAATGTCACTAGCAGTTCACTCCCCCTATAAGAGTGTTCATCTGGTGAGGGGGGGTACTGTATGTACCTTGTGATTGTATTACATTATAATGAATTCAATGAAATCATTCTGCAATCATTCCTAAAATCCAGTAGTGTTAGATTGATGTGTTTGCTTATCACTGTTTGATTGAATTTTCAATTTAATTAACTGCTTTATCATAAAAACACATACTACACAGTCTTAGATCCAACAACTGGTGTCAGAGTCTGTTTCACTGAATTAACTTCACCGTTGATTCAGAAGATAAACTAGTTCAAACTGATAACTGATTGAGTGATCAAGGACATTGTGAAGAATTAGACCAACCAGATCAACAAATTATTTCTGATACTCTGTTTCTGAATCAAATTTTAATAGAACTCAAAGATATGTCAATCACTCATAATCCTCACAATACTGGATCGGCACACAAGCCTCTGATGCTTGTTTGTCATGAATTCAAGATATGGCAACGAAGAATTGGTCACACTTGTTACAGCAGAACACTGGTTGCTAGAGATCAGTGGTATATGGCCCTCATGTTCCCTCTGTTTCGAGTACCGAGCAATCGAATGTTAATGTTCCTAAGAAACCCGTTGATTACTCCGAGCAGGATTTCCAAAAGTTGGAGCTCGATGCTAAGGCATTCGGGATACTGGTCATGGCCTTACCCAACGAAATCTATGTTAGATTGCTCCATTGTGAGAAAGCCAAAGAGTTATGGGATGCTTTGAATGAACAATTTGGTGGTACAAATGAAGTTTAAGAAAACGACAGAGAGATTTTGAACCAACAATATGAAACATTCTTTCATATCAAGGGAGAATCTCTAACTCAACAGTTTGAGTTGTTTAACTGCCTGATCAATGAGCTAAGGCTTGCAGATCAAACTTTCACAAATTATGTTCTGAGTCACAAATTTATGAGATCTCTCCCTGATAAATGACATACAGTTGCATGTGTGTTGAGAAACTCCGTTCGTTTTAAGGAAATGACTCTGACACAGCTTTATGGCAAACTCCTCACTTATGATAGAGAGCTTGACAAAAAACGAAAGTTAATGTCATTAGGCAAAACTGATGATGATTACATATACGGTAACACAACCCTGATGTGTCAAGATGAGTCAGTATCATCAAACAGAGTAAATGAGCATGGTTATGTCATTGCTTTGACATAACTACTGTTTTAATTCTCAAAACAACACATCACAGATTGAAAATTCTAATTATGACTTAATGATGCATGATCAGAGACCCATGGACCCAATAGACTATGAAGAGTTTGATCTCCTTGACCAGCTTGCACTATTGAGTATCAAGTCAAACAAGTTTTACAATTAAACGGGTAGGCAGTTTCCTCGATTGGAGGGGAGGGGTAAATTTGAGAAAGATAAATCCAAGGTTGAATGCTTCAAATGTCATAGGTTAGAACACTTTGCTAGAGAATGTAGAAATTCCACACAAAATACTTTACCAACTGTGACTTATCCAAATCAATCTTGTAACATGTCATAAAAACGTGTCCAATTATGTGAAGACACGTGTCCTAAACCCTAATCATGTGAAAGATTGAGTTTGAAGGACTAAAGTTGTCAAACGATGAAAATATGTATGCGAAGGGACTAAAAGTGTCAACATGCCAAACTTGTGCCTCTGAATGACCACACACGAAGAATATATTCTTAAACGAGTAATTATTCGGATATAAGAAGCCGTTTGTGAAAATAATCAAAAGATTATAAACTACAGGGGTTAAACGTGTCAACATGTTAATTCTTACCTCTGAGTGACCTTTTAACGAACCCGGGGCTTCGTATTATTCAAATATACTCTCAAGAATAAGTGATATCAATCTCACGAGGTTTCGATATCATTAAGTGATATTTACGCAAATTCCCAAGAATTAGGGTTAAAAGCGTCAACGAGGCGAAACTTGTGTTTTCGGTGATCGTTTAAAGAAACCGGACCTATTGGTGTTTGGTTATACTCCCTAGTTCATCTACAAACTAACTACAAGGGCTAGAAGTGCTTAAAATGAAAGTTATAAAGCTTAAAAAGGTGCAGGTACCAATCGTGACAACTTCTGAAAGTTGTTTTAAGGGCTAGCGTCGCGCGACCACCCCCCTGTTCACCATGGCGCGACGCGACGGGTCCAAATCGATAGAATGTGCATGGCATCTGCAGGTTTGTCATCTTTCTTGAGCTCCAAACAAGTTTAAACGAATTCTAGGGCTGTTTGATGGTTTTAAAAACCACTATGGACACCTGGAGCCATCATACAACACCCCTAAACACCTGTGATGATCTTGGATGACCCCCATTCACTATAAAAAGGCTCCTTTGGGCAGCCTTTACACTTGCACATTCACTCAAAATCACTTCTCTCTCTAAGTTCAAGCATTCCTTGAGCATTCTGGGATTCCTGATAAAAAAGGGAGCTCATTCTAGTAGAAAAGATTGCTAGGACCCTTTGTAAGTGTCTTAGCCCCCCTCTTTAGTTCAGTTTTCTTATTTAAAAACCGAAAAGTCAAAGTTACGTAAAATAGCTTTGACTCTCGGTTTAAACTCAAATGGTCTAGCCATTGTTCGAGGCGAATATGGCTATGTGACCATAATTAGGTAGGTGTTAATCCCTTAAAAGGGCACCTCCTAATTATCTCGTTTGCTTAGTTAATTGTCGGGTCAAACTATTTAATCAAAAAGTCAAACTGGTCAGAATTTGAAATAATAAGCAAAACTAACAATGCAGAGGTTATAAATTATATTTTATCATTCTAATAACTTGGTAATTATTATTAGAACATGTTTAAGCATGTTCAACCCGACAATTCTGAGTTTAGGGTCGGTTCGCAACCGAAAGTCGCAAAAGCTTGACTTTTGCTTTGACTTTCAGTTCTGACCCGATTAAACTTAATTCTTCTATGTTTTAAGTTTCCATTAGGACCACATTATGTTGTAGTATAACCCTCTGAGGTTATATTACCTGGTCATTAGTATTCTGAATTATATGCTAATCTCTGTTATTATGCTTATAAATGCCCGTTATGCCCTTATGTTATAAAAACGAGATTTTTGAAAATATGAGAGGACAAAAAGCTTCATTACTGATATATAAGTATGTCAATTAAATTTGACATCAGTTTCTTGTCTCAATCGAAAGTTATGCAACATATCGTAAAATGAAAATTTTTATTAATTAAAGAGTAAATTACAAAACTCGTCCTTTATGTATGTATGTTATTGCAGATCATGTCCTTTGTCTTCAATAATTACATTAATCATACCTAATGTTTACAAATCCCAACATGTTATATCCTTTACCCCAAACCCAGTTAATTTTCTCAATTAATTATACTCACATGAAGCCCACGTGAGGACATTAATGTCTTTTAACCTACCCATCTCTTTCACCTCATTTAAAACCCCAAATAACCCTAATTTATACACAATATTATACAGCAACTAGAACAAAACACTTCACTGAATTACTGCCACAGTTCAAGCTGAAGGTAATGCGTGTTCCCACACAGATCTCTGTTGATTAAAATTCAAAATCACATGGATCAGATCAGATCTGGTGAATTTGATTGCAAAGATGGGTATTGTTTGGATTTTGGCTCATTTTATTATTATGTTGTTTTCTTTGCATACATCTGTAGTTTCGATGGATGACGACGGGTTAAATATGCGAAATTGGGAACTCGTCTGGCCACCGTACGAAGACAACCGCCGTGAAAATCCCCGGAGAAAAGAAATCGAAGAAGCCGAAAAAAACCCCATCGACACCTAAAGAAAATGGGAACTCGTCTGGCCACCGTGCGAAAACAATCAAACAAATTGTCGAAGTGGTGATTAACGGAATCAATATGGACATTTCAGGAATCCCGATACCTGTTTGCACGTGTACCGGAGCTCCACAGTAGTGTTACCGATGGGGGTTGGTAGTCGGCATGCTGCACCACCACGATATCAATGTACCCGCTTCGAGAATTGTCGGGAGGAAGGTGAGTCAAGGTGCGTTTAAGAAGGTCTAAGAGAAACTAGCGTCTGAAGGTTACAATTTCTTGGATGCAGTCGATCTTAGAACTTATTGGGCGAAACATGGCACCTACAAATTATGGTTATTTTGGTTTTTAAACGAGGTGAAAGAGATGGGTAGGTTAAAAGACATTAATGCCCTCACTTGGGACTCACGTAAGTATAATTAACTGAGAAAATTAACTAGATTTGGGATAAAGGATATAACATGTTAGGATTTGTAAACATTAGGTATGATTAATGTAATTATTGAAGACAAAGGACATGATCTGCAATATCATACATACATAAAGGACGAGTTTTGTAATTTACTCTTAATTAAATTGCATTTTTAGCATAACACATGCTTAAACATAGAATTTGACCCAAAATTCATTACCTACTGTTAAGATATTATTTTTAGGGATTTTTGAAATTTTTGGTCAGATTATAAACTGACCATATCATTGAGTTCTTGTATAATTCGATAAATGACGATAATACCTTTTTTGTTCATAAAATGGGATTAGCATAAGATTTGCATACCAAACCTTTTCCTACTGATATAATATATTAAATAAAATATTTTGAACATCTTAGACTGATCAAAATCTCAGATTTCCATAAACATCTTAACTATCGTCAATTATCGACTTTTACGCTACATAAGCGCATAGTATGGTTTAAAACCATACCAAACACTTAAGACTTGTTACCTACTGCTTTTGTAAATAAATTTTAATATTATTACAGTAGGTATAAGTCATGAACTCAGACTTCCAATTATGTCCTTAAAAGCGTGTGTGAAATGACCAAAATACCCTTTCGAGGCATAGTTTGGCCATAAACGGTATATCACACATATGTATGATATCTTACTGTTATAACATAAAGTAAATATTTTTACTTATTACTTAAGACCAGAATATCAGTTTACTATAAAACCTCTTTTATAAATATTAAAATGACTAAAATGCCCCTACGGGACTTAAATTGGTTTTAAATACTTTTTGGGCATATATGTTAACATCCTACTGATGTATTATCATATTTTAAGCATAATAACATATGAGACTTGTATATAATTCATTTGGTTACCCGTTATGCATTTATGCGTTCGGTTCGGTTTATGTAGCTAGTTTACATAAATTAGCCGAAATGGGTTTAACCTTATCATTAAATCTTCAAAATCCAGAATGTGTTTAGTTTACCCATATTATACAAGTATCCATACTTGTCGGGTCTAAATCACATTCCATTCCGGTCTCCGCTTAATCTAGCGTTTCGAACCGTAAAGTATCTTTCAAATTAACCGGTCTAAGTCTTTGACTTAAATAAGGACCCGTTAGTATCCTAATAGGTTATTAAACATTCCATACATATTGAGTAGCTTCGGTAGAAGGTATTTACATAAGGCTTTAGGAAACATACGGCTGAGTTACTTCTTACACATCTAGCTCAGGTAAATACTTTTAACTTATTTTCCCTTATACGGGCTTGGGATACGGTATTATAATAATACCGCTTGGTCGGGTATGAAATCATTTAATCGGATTGTGATTAATAAATTTGCATAACCCGTTTAATCTGTTTTGTTTGATAACATAAACATTGGGGGTTAATATGACCGTGTCCTGGATATCTTCGGCTCATTTCATTTGAAAATGGCCACGACCTATGCACGGGGTGTAAGCATACACCTGACAGATGCAAATGCTAAATAACCCACATGTTGGGGATAACTCCTTTGTGGGTTTTATAGTGGTGAGTCGGTTAATCATGACCGGCTTCCAAACTGGCCCCATATGTATGACAAACATGTAAAACTGTATACAAGATTTTATTAAAGATTGTCCCAAGTTATAAAAGGTTTTGTGACTTGTGCGCCTAAATCAATTTTCATAAACTCTTTTCAAATGAGTCGGTTAATTGTATTTACCAGTGAAAACTGACGTATTTTCCAAAGACTAAGTGACAGGTACCTTTCGAAACTAGGCTGGAGCTACTTGGTGTCAAATAAGAGGATCTTGCAAATCCTTAGATGCCCGAAGTCTGTTATTTCAGTTTTCCTGTATTTTGTTTTATGATCCGCATGTGGATCTCTATTACAACCTGTCTGTATATTCTTTTATTTTGGACACTCAGACACTATGGTTTGTAATAGTAATTATCTACCAAGCCTTCCGCTGTGCTATTATATTGTGTATATTGACTATGATGACATCAACTACGTCACGATACTCTCCACCGGGCCCACCGGCAATATGTGGAAATATCGGGGTGTGACAAATCTATTGTTGGTCAGTATTCAAGTTTTCAAAATGGACAACAACATTTTTCCTAAAATACCTCTAAAACAACCACATAGTACACTGCACACTTAGCACATGGACCTGTCCAAATGACATATCAGTATGATAGCGGACCACCTCAATATCAACTTGTTCAAGTTCATACACCTCAATCACAAGATTAGTTACCTTCACATCCACAGGCTTATTCACTAATAGTTTCTCAAACTACTAGTTGTCATGCACCAGAACCAAATCATCAAAGTTTCTACACATAGAACTTTGTTGACTGGAGTAGTATGCTTGATGAGATCACAAATGATAACTTGGCTATGTTCACAGTGGATATCAAGGAATAAGCACTCTTAGGTGATCTTAATGATTCTGAAGATCCTTTTAAAGAAAAGCTCATCTATGAAATTCCTAAAGAACAATTGCCAAGTCTCCATATACAAAGACTATCATTTTGGCACTTGATTCCACAAATGAGCTTATCAAAAAATGGTCTTCCACACTTTGACAGTCTGTGGTATGTTGACAGTGGTGGGTCAAGGCATATGACAGGCTGTAAGAATCTCTTGTTCAACTTTAGGGCTCATGGAGGGTCTGACGTATCTTTTGGAAATGATTCAAAGGGAAAAATATTGGGGTCCGGGGAAGTAAATGCTGGTAAATTGAAATTTGAAAGTGTTAATCTTGTTAACAACTTAAAGTTTAACCTTCTAAGTGTGTGACAAAGGGTATGGTACATTTTTCATAAAAAAAAATTCTTGCAAAACTATTGGGCCAAACTTGCAAAGAAAACTGAGTGTTTAATTGCTGCTAATGCTCAGCTTGTGGCTAGTAGGAGTGGAAATATATATGTTGTTGATATGTTAAAAAAAATAACCCCATGCCACAAAGTGTATGTCTAATCACTCAAGCATCACCTAAAGAAACTGAATTATGGCATAGCAGGTTAGGTCATATTAACCTACAAACAACCAATGATATTTCCAAACAAGGACTTATGAGAGGGCTTCCTAAAAAAGAATTCAAGTGTGATCAACATTGTGTTTCTTGTCTAAAAGGAAAACAACATAAGTTCTCTTATAAGTCCATTGAAGTATCCAAAACTACTAAATGTCTTCAATTGCTCCATCTTGATTTGTTTGGCCATGTTAAGATAATGAGTCTAGCCAAGAAGAGATATTGTCTAGTCATTGTTAATGACTATTCAAGATTCACTTGGAATTATTTCTTACACTCCAAAGATGAAACTCCTGAGATTGTCAAAAAAAATTATTGTCATGGTTGAGAAGCAATATGATCTACTTGTCAAGATGCTCAAGAGTGACAATGGAACAGGGTTAAAAATCACACTCTTGTAAGATAGTACAGTGTGCGAAGGTCACCACAGCAGAATGGGGTGGTTGAAAGAAAGAACAAGATATTAATTGAAGCTGCTAGATTCATGCTAGCTGACTCAGATCTACCACTTTCTTTTTGGGCAGAAGCAGTAAATATTGATGGGTATGTGCAAAACAGGGTTCTAATCAATCAAAGACACCAAAAGACTGCCTATGAAGTACTAATGAAAATCAAACCAATGGTTTCTTTCTTTAAGGTTTTTCGTTGTCCTTATTTCATTCTCAACCTAAAGTAATTGAAGAAACACTGTGATATGCGCAAAATGCAACATATAAATTATATCAAATAAGGTATAAAATCAACCTTTTAATGTACTAGTATTAGAAACAATGTGTTTCTTTGTATACTTTTGATTTTCAAGATTAAAAGAGCTTAAATGTACAAAATGAACAAATTAACGGCAAAAACCAACATAAATACAAAAGAAGAGAAGTTGACATGCCATGCCTACCTTCCAAGCTTTATCCTAAGACCAAAACAACAAATCAGAAGACAAGCACAGGGCCATGCCACCAAGGCATGGGGTCGTTGTGGATTCACCCCGAGGATCGAATCTTCAACTGTTGAATGCGTAGAACACGTATCTTGTACGGAATCCAAGTACGTGTGTAGACTGAACACAAAGATGTAATTAAATGTTGTTTTCTATTGATGATTGACAAGTACAGAACCACGAAAACAAATGAGTAGAGCTTCGACTCTCTAATGCTCAAAGTTGTAAATGAACAAGACCCTACACTCATATATATATAGGTATAGTAGCTTCGTACCAAACTACCTATGAATGAGCTTGGTTCGTACGAACCGACTCCCTTCGTACGAAGCAACATGTAACGAACCAACATTTCAAGCTCCCTTCGTACGAACCCACATACATTGATTCGTACGAATCAACATTTTAACATATGAACTTTATCTTTGAACCATGTCTTGATCATTTGACTCAGCTACGTTATGTGATTGACGGAAGCGATAGACATACTACACTCATAGACTCCCCCTTAGATATTGTTGCAGTCAATCTCGTAGTTTTCTATCTTCTCTCTCTCTCTCTCTCTGAGTCTTCACGAAGTTTTTAACATCTTTAGTACCACAGACTCCCTCTCGCTCTAACAAGATCTTCTTAAATCTGCGTTCTGAATCCTCAGCTCCCCCTTTCTTTAGACTCTCTTTCTAGGCTCCATCTTTCTTTAAGCTTCTGTTGACTTTTCAGGATCGTCACCTGGTTCTAATTCTACAAGCTCCCCCTTGCTTTGAGCTCGTCTTCATACTCCCCCTTAGCCTAAGCTATCAGGATCGTAATCTGGCTCAACATCTGAAAATTTAACAATTTCAATCCACTTGTAAAATATTTGACAATTTAGGTCCAAAATCATAAACCTAGCTCTAAACACAAATATTTAACAATGAAAGCTTTTAGGTCATCCAGAATCGGTAACCTGGCTCTAAGAATAGATGTAACAATATGTAAATTCCCAGGATTGCCCGACTCTACTCCCCCTATTAAATAACTCTATATCTGACATTTAAGCATCCAAAACCCTCAGATAATCATCCAAGTCAAATTAATGACCTTGTAGATTTCACAAACTGTTTTTTATTTTTCAAATAACATCCTCAAGGTTTAAATTAATGAACTTGTTTATTTTCAGAAACATGATCAGCATACTCAGATTTTGAAACTCAGTTTTCAAACATCGGTTATCTAAAATAAAGCAGAAATAAAATCTTTTTGTATTTTATAAAGTTTATGCTAAAACACATTCTTTTTGGTTTTTTCTAAGATTTTCAGTGTGTTAAAATGCAATAAAGAAATATTTACAGACATAATTTTGTTTGAATTTGGTGTCAGAGGATCATACCAGTTTATTACAAATCACTAGCACCATTGAGCTATAAATACTTTAAGTTCTATTCGATTCACGTAGATTGTCAATATACTAATCCCTTTAAATTTTCACACAAACTTCAATTGTTCCGAGATACGAGATTTAGTATTTTAAGAACTTAACTTATTCGCGTGTCCCACCTCAGAATATACTATCGTATCAAGATTCCCTTGATTCAGTCTTACAGGTGAATATACTATATTGATATCTGTACTCTGGGTTAGTGCGAGGCCTTGAGAGCTCAGGTATGAACTACCGTTCAGTCAAAGAGATGAAGGCTCGACTTTAGGTGTGTCCCACTTAGGGATCTTCTTTACAACTGCACTTGATTTATATCTTTCGATATTTTTCAATTTTTATGCAGAGGGAAAGCTTTTTAAAGCACGCAAAGAATTATACAAGGTCTAGGCCATTGCTGACGCAAAATCAGAAGACCAAGAATAATACCCCAGATATCAAACAGTATAAAGAACTAATATCTCAGAATCAAGCAATCTCTCAAACGGAATTTCAGAGTACTAAGTCCATATATCCGAGAGATGTTCCCCACGAGATAAGTAAGCTATTGATATTTAGATTTATATCTCGAAATCAATTTAGTAAGTGTATAAAAACCTACTGGCATATCATCAGTGAAACCGTTTATCACATTTTGACATTCCATTTCTTTAGCATGTTGTGATTGTCTACTAATATACTATCATTTCCTCTTTTTACACAAAAACTCTTTTTTATGTTTTTAACTTTTTCAAATTTTCAAAATTTTTTGTATTTTCAAAATTCTTACTCCCCCTAAAATTCAAAACATTTAAGAAAATTTGACAACCCGATACATATATCTTCATCTCGCCATCCATTTTCTACTTAGACAAGCTCTGTCTTGCATAAAGTACCCCCATGATTTACAACACATTGATTTTTAACAATTTGAAAACCATTTTCAACCACTTGTGAAATTAATCATGTTTGTTCAGCCGTGAGGGTTTCGACATATTCAATCAACACATATTTTTTTTTAAATTTTTTTGATTTTAAACAAATTTAAAAACAAACATCTTTTTTCATTTTTCAATTTTTGACAATATAAAAACATATTTTGGTTTTTAAATTTTTAAATTTTTAGGGTTTTTTTATTTATATACAAAAACAAACAAACTCCCTGTTTTTCACTTGCAGGGATCTGCCGCCTCTTGTGCCAGGCTGCTCCCCTCTCCGAGTTGATATTCAGCAAACTTCTGGAGCACCTGCACATTCATACAACTCACTTACTTGAATAAAGCAACCCAGGCCTGTTTGACCTTGGGTATTGTAACACAATAAGAATCATTCAACTTCGAAAAATCTTTATCATTTTTCACAAAACCTTTTTCATTCTTATTTTCAACCTTCTTTGTTGAATCAATTTTCCGTTTGTCACTCACAAAAGTCTTTTGTTTCTTGACAACCCAAATTTGTCCATTTGAAACATTCTTTTGATAAAATCTTGGATCCGTTTGAACGTTTCCTTTTGGCAAATCATTTTTAGGTTTCCAGATTTGATTTGATTCAAACTTGGAAGTTTTTGGTTTCCAATTTTGCTTTGGCTTTGAAAAATTGACTTTTTGATTCCAAGTCTGTTTTAATTCAGACTTGGTTGACTTTTGTTTTTCAATCTCAACTTTCTTTTTCTCAACATCAACAGGCTTCAGATTCTGTGAACCTTTACGACCAACATGTCCAACTTGTTCACATTTAAAACATGTTTTCCTTGAAACATCTTTGGCCTGTTGTTGTTGTTGTTTCTTTTGAGCATAAAACTCTTAATTAGACTGTTGTCTAAATTTGAGTTCTTTCTCTTCTTCTGAACTTGTTCCGTGAACAAAGTTCGTCTTTTTCTGATGATTTGACTTTTCAGTCCTTTTTCTTTGATTTTGTTTCTTTTTATAACCCAACCCAGCCTTCATGCTTTTCTTCTGGTAAATAGGTATGTTATAAAAAGTTTTCCTGCTCTTACCAGCGAATTTTTCAATTTCAGCTTTTTCAATTTCTACCAATTTAAAAACTTTGTCAATCTTGTCCGTAATCACATTTTGAATTGGAAATTCAATGTCTGAGAATAATTTGTCCAATCCAATCATGGTATATGCCAATCCTATTGAATCAGCATTCGCATGTTTCTCAGATTTTGAATTTTTCAAATAGTTTTTGTGAAAACTTTCCTCATCTTTATTATGTGACTCGGACTTATCTGTCTTAGTAGACTCCTCTATCAGAACGCTTTCAACAACCTTACCTACTACCTCTGAATCACCAAGATCATCAGATTTGGAGTAAGTCACATCAATGTTGTCAGGTAATTGATCAACCATGTTAATTGCTTTTTCCACCTTTTCGTTATCATAGAATGTATAATTATTCTCCAACGGTGGTAGAACCTGATGATACTCTGACCCAATTCCCTTTTTGTTCTTTTCAGACTCTTTACCATCTGGTGTGATGTTGAAAATACGTTCCAGAATGTATGAAGAAGCATGATAACTTTGAAGTTTATTAACAACTTTTTTTCTTTTTCAGCCAATTCTTGTTTAAGTTTAGCAACTTCATCAATATATTGATTTAAAACCCGTTGTTTTCCTTCATCATGGCTTCAACTAATTTTATTGTTTCTAAACATTTTGACAGTCTCCCATCCAGACTTTTAACTTTACTCTTCAAAGTTTCATGAGCTTCTTTTATAGTATGGTATGACAATTTCATTCCATCATATTCTTTTTGCAACTCTTGAATAATTTTATCCTTTTGAACACATTCGTTGCAATCAGCTGAACACTTTTGTTTTAAAACTTTGTTTTCTTTTTCAAGACTATCACATTTCTGTGTCAGCTCTTCTTCTTTTTATTTCAAAAAATTTTCATTTTCAAACATTTCTGTCACACCCCGACCACGTGGAACATACAAAACGTGGCGGAAATGTCGGGGAGTGTTGTAACAGAATTAATTGTTTCAAATCCAAGGCAATTGAAGTTTCGTTTTATTAATCAAAAGTGTTACAATATCTTAACAAACAAATAAGTACAACATAATTAACTAGACTTGTCTCGTTTTAAGTCACTAAGGCACAGGTCCGCCTAAGTATGTCTTGATAAGTCCTATGCTTCATCTCCTGAAAACACATGTGAAAATAGGTACGTCAGCATAAAAATGCCTGTGAGATACATAGGTTTTGTGAAAATGGATTCATGACTTATATTTGAGAAAATGTTTAGTCATGAACCTTGTAATTTGCTTTGTCTTGTAAATCATTTGAAAAACGATAAGATCAGATGATATGTATAAGTAAGTGAATAATGTATGGTTAACTGAATAACCATGTAAAATGTGTTTGTATAAGATAAGTTGTTTATAAATCAATGTCTTGTGAAAAGTATGTTATTTGTATAAAATGTTCTATGTTCCAAACTGAAATGATTCAAATAACGCTACGATATGTAATACCATACAAACACTTATATATAGGAAGTACCAGCGGCGTATCCACCATGTTTGTATCATATTACACATGCATCGTTACTTAATCACTTAATCAAACCAAACCACCAAAGTAATGTTTAACAATTGTAGAAATGTTCATGTATTGTAAGTAATGTAAAGTTAAACGAATAACCTTATAGTAGCATATCAAAAGTATACTTTGGATTTGTAAGAAACATATTAAACTATGTTTTGGTTTTTGTAAATAACATATCAAAATATGCTTTGGATGTTTAACAAAATATATGTTGGTTTGTACAATACCACACATGAGAGTATATCAAACTATACTTTAATAGTGTGATTTAAGAATTCATTCAGACCTAGTGCATCAAAATACACCTTTGAGACTATAAGGATACCACCAAGGCAATCCCTATTTGGATGGAGAAACAAATTGGTTTCAGACATTCCATGACAACAGGAATGGGGTGTCTAATCCTATAGCGCTATATCATACTAACAATCGGTCTGGTGAACATAAAATAAGTACAATTCAACAATTTATTTTATGTTCTTTGAGAAATCAATGTTTAAACCATAGATGGTCATTTAGTTTGTCAAATGATAAGTAATAACATGTATAAACAAATGTCAAAATGTAAGCATTTGATGAAATCAGCTGTACTAAGTAATGCACACCATGGGCACACATAGCATGAAATGTAATGTAAAATGATGTACTAAGTACGCACTCAATGGACATACATAGCATAAATTGTAATGAAATCATGTACTATAATGTACTAACAACATAGCAGGTATATGATGTGAAAACTTGGAAAGCATGAAAGTAACAAGTAGGCACATGTGTTCCACCCCAAAACAGTTTGGAAAACAGTAAAAGAGGGGTCTATGTACTCACTTGAGATTGCTTAGATGTCTTAAGATAACCACCAAGCAATGCAAGAGATCGCGGATATAAAATGGCACCTAATATAGGTAACTATGTTAATAAATCGGACCTTGATCGGATGATTGGATAGAATGAGGGTTCGTAAACCAAACGAGTATAGAGACTCGTGTCATATGGTTTAACAAAGCCTACATACTAAATGAAACCTAACCTAATGCTTTCGACCCATCGCGACCCATTAAGGTAGCTTATGCTACTTTAACGCGTCGTGCGCGTGAAACGCGTTCGGACCGTCTAACTAGTCCTATGACAAGTGTTATATGCCTAAACATGTTACATAATCAGTTATGTGACAAAAGTTTAGGTTACATATGCTTAATTACCAATTATACATGAAAAGGGTATTCTGGTAATTTACCTAAGGCATATAAACTACCTATCATACAACTACTCAAACGATGTGACCATAGGGTAAAACCTCGGAAGGTTATTCCCTACCTACTATGGTCACCTAATGTGTTTGGTCGGATCCTAATGATCGACCAAATGGGTCGGGTTCGAGGCATAAGCGATTTATTAGATCGCTTACCCTACGACCCTAGACAACGTGGTAATCAGTAGGCATAGTCCCAAAGGACTATAACCAACGTGATTACACTCACGTTGCGAAGTTCAAACGAACTTCGCATTGACCATTACTGGTCAACGCTGAAAGTCAAACAAAGTTTGACTTTCTGACTCGAAAAGCAATAAAATAAGGAAAAGAACGAAAGAATACTTACGAAGGGTCCCCGAATGCTAACCTCGATTCAAAAATCTCAGGTATGAAACAATAGTTTCAACTTAGAGTTTCTCAAATCAAAGTTCTAGTGGTTTTAGAGTAATGGGGGTGGGGTATTTATAGTTTTCGGGTAATCGTTAAGATCGTTTGTCGAATATCGTGCCTTAATCGTAACCGTACAAGTGTCGGAAAGTTATGGTGCCTAAATGCCATCCTTATCACATGACTAGACAAGTTGGAACATGTGGTGGAGGATCAAACAGCTGCAACCAGCTGTTTAATACACTTAATCTGGTCAGAAGGTGGGAAGCGGCCCGCTTCAGGATGTCCTTAAACTAATGCGGGCCGCCTGAGCATGTCAGATCAGAAACAACTTTCAAAAATGACAGTTTAGGTCCCTGCACGTGTTTAAGGCCATTTCCGACACTTCTAAGGCCCGTAAAGCCAACTTTAAGGCCCTAAAATGATGCCTAAACATTGTGGACATGAAACATGTTCAAAAATATGCCGGATGATGGTTCGTTTGGCCGTACGAACGCGATGTTCGCTTAATTACGACGGAATGCGCACAAGCGCGAAAAACGATCCAAATGACGCGACGAATGGATTTTTGACAAGCCAAACACTAAAGCATAATATAGTCATGCTTACATAAATTTTTGGATGTCCGGATGTATTCAGAACGTAAGTTATGCGCGAAAATGCAAACTTATGCACTTTTTGACACTTTTAATCCCTGAATAACCCCAAAAGTTTATTTTAGCACACCGAACCCCTCAAAGCCTATTTCTAAGCTATGTAATGGATATTTATGGTGTGTTTAACTTATGGTCATGTTCCGGAATGTCTGTTACAGTTCAAATTGGCATACTTTCGCAGTTTGTCAACTTTAGTCCCTGTAAGCGAATTAACTTGTTTTTGCCATACCAAAGCCTTTAAAACTTATTTCTAAGTTATGTAAAGGTTATTTAAGGTATGTTAAGTATATTTCACTATTCCAGAGTGTTCGTTGCATTAAACTGGTTATATTTACGCATCAGTGCGCGTATAACCTTCCAGAAAGCGATTTAGAGCTTGAAATCGGACAAGAGTTGATATGTGTAAACGATACACATATTTTTACAAATCCCAAGCATGAAATACAATATTTCATTGGTTTGGCATTTGTTTGATGGTTGAAATGACACAGGTGTTACAGTCTCCCCTACTTTAGGAAATTTCGTCCCGAAATTTAGTTTTAGAGGAAACTTGTGAAGACAGCTGTGACAGTTTCGCCTTCTAATAGATCCATTGAACCCTTAAGTAAAACTCTGGGCCATTGTTAGGATTCTTAGCGAATTTGTTAACCCTCAAAGTGAATTTCTTGTACTAGTAAAACATGGAATTTTGAACTACGGACAGAAGAACGTTTCTTATGAAGACTTATCATAGGAAACTTGGTGTATGATTGAGATCAGAATTGGGGAGTGTGAAAATAAATGACATTGGTCGAGGTCCAAGACTTCTCCCGTATCATTATTCTTATCACTATAGGTCTTAACACATAACAAAACTTCTTGTGGTTTCTGTGCACTGAATTCCATAATTATGTAGGCCTCCATAATTACGTAATCTCTTGCACAGTCCGCACAGTTCATTTCATAATGCGTAGGAAAATAATCACTTGAATAAACATGAAACGACTCGACTAAACCACCAAAGGGTCCTTTCAATTAGATCAACGAACAGTCTTTTCAACTAGATCAACACATGACCTTATTAACTAGACCGTCGTACGATCTCCTTAAATAGACCACTTAAGGGATCTTTTCAATTATATCATCACATGATATTTCTAACCAGATTTTCAAAATCAATCTGTTTAACTAGACCACCCAAGGGTCCAATTATAAAATAGTACTTTAAAAATCCATGGGATTTGACTACAACATAGAAGTCCATTAAGGATTTAAGATAGTAACTTTGGATATCCTATTAAAAATCTCTTATACAAGATATGTAAGATTTTATGAGAATTTGGATGGATCACATACAACCACAAAACATGTAAGAAAACACATAAACACAAAATTAGTTAACTTGATTCTTTAATTCGTTCTCTTTAGGTATAGATAATTAACGCACACTAGGAATCCAATCTATGGATTTCATTTGGCACTTTAATCATTTCCAAGGATCCATCTATAAAGATAGAAGGATTCTTAGTAAGAGTTTGGCTTTGTTTCTTAAAAGAAACAAGTGTTTATGGTTCTAGGGGAGATCACAAGTGATCATAAAATGACAGAACCACACGAGTAGTTTGTATTTGGGTTGACATCATAAGGTTGTATCAAACATTCACACAATCGTATCAGTTTTGCAATAATAAAAACGACGAATTTTTATTTATATAACAACTGACTTGTCTTTAAACGTTAAAGATAACAACCAAGGGAAATAACAAAACACTAGTTGTTCACTGCTGCATCATTGTTCATGTTTGCCTCATTGATGTTAAATGCTCGTCCTCGCGCTGGAGGTATGTTAACAAGTCTTGGGCAATTGTTCCTGTAGTGGGTAAGGTCACCACAGTTATAACATAACCCCGGAGGGAACCGTGCTTGAACAGCAGCAGGGTTTGCAGCAGCTTGATTTGCATATCGACATACATTGATCAAATGTCCCAACCGCCCACAGTGGGTACATTTGTGACACTGCTCTTGCTCTAGATGATGACGGTTGCACTTGTTGCACAAAGGTGCGGTACCAACATAGTTTTGCCTTTTGCGAGGTTGTGCTGGCTGGTTTGGTGCAACCTGTTTGTCTTGAGCAGTTACTGCGTAGTTTTGAGAGGCTTTGCGTTTCTTCTTCTTGGACACCTCAGCGTGTTCCTCCTTTGGTTCAACTTGAGCAGTCTTGTCAGATGGTCTTGGGTCACCCTTCCGAAACAGCTTTTTCTTTCTGATGTGGGATTCAGTTAGGGTGGCAGACAGTTCAATGGCTTGTCTGACAGTAGTAGGGTTGCTGCCAGTAACAATATCCTGAACTAAGTCAGGAAGACCATCAGTATATTTCTCGATCGCCTTATCCACAGGAGTAACCATAGCAGGACACAACAGGCTCAATTCTTCAAAACGGTCAGTATAGGCTCGATGTTCACCACTGTCTTGCTTCAAATCATCAAACTCCCTCTCCAAAGCTCGTAGTTCATGACGAGGGCAAAACTCCTTCATCATAAGAGCCCTAAGCTCAGCCCAAGTCTGTGCTAATGCAACCTCAGCACCGCGGTCTCTCATCACCCCGTTCCACCACGTAAGAGCCCTCTTCTGAAACACACTTGAAGAAAACTCGACCTTGCGATTTTCAGGACATTGAACGTGACGGAAGGTATTCTCAATGCTCTCGAACCACTGAAGAAGCCCAGTTGCTCCCTCAGAACCACTAAACTTGAGCGGTTTCGCCGAGTTGAAACTCTTGAAATTGCATGGAGCATTGTTGTTGTTGATGGCTTGCATCATTTGAGCATAAAGATTTGGGAAGGCAACAGCCATTTGCTGTGCGATGATTCCCGCCAGTTCGTCATTTGCCATCTGATTGTCGCGTCGAGGAGGCATTCTAAAAGAGGAAACATGAAAGGAAACGAGTGAGAGATTTAGACGAAAAGAATGAGATGAATCAAATCTGATGAAAGCAAGGATAGTGGTCATTTGTTTGTTACTACAAAGCAACAAACGACACACAATGACTAATCAAAGTAAATGGATTAAAATAATGTATCGCGAAGACATGCTCGCCTATAAGTGAACACTCATCCCAAGAATTCCCAGGTAAGCACAACTGGTCTCGCGTCTGATGAGATATATACGAAGTGCTTGCCTAGACAGAAAACCCAGAATACAGGCATTCACCCTTCCAGTTTGCACGTGTTCACATTATTTAAAACCCAAAACCTTGACGAGATTTTGAAAACTCAAAGGGGTTCAAAACCATATAATAAAGGGTTCAAAACCTTACAATAGAGAGTTCAAAACCTAGTAATCAATCATCCTAGAACAGATGATTAGTTTTCAAAGCGGTTTTGAAATTTATGTTCTTGTTGTGGTCGTCGCCTAAGGATAGGTGACGGTATTGTTTTATGACTAAACGCAAGTAAACTCACGTTAGGGTCCTAAGAAGGTTATAGACTAGGTCAAAGCATTACTAATAACCTAATTCCCTATAACCATTGGCTCTGATACCATCTTTTCTGTCACACCCCGACCACGTGGAACATACAAAACGTGGCGGAAATGTCGGGGAGTGTTGTAACAGAATTAATTGTTTCAAATCCAAGGCAATTGAAGTTTCGTTTTATTAATCAAAAGTGTTACAATATCTTAACAAACAAATAAGTACAACATAATTAACTAGACTTGTCTCGTTTTAAGTCACTAAGGCACAGGTCCGCCTAAGTATGTCTTGATAAGTCCTATGCTTCATCTCCTGAAAACACATGTGAAAATAGGTACGTCAGCATAAAAATGCCTGTGAGATACATAGGTTTTGTGAAAATGGATTCATGACTTATATTTGAGAAAATGTTTAGTCATGAACCTTGTAATTTGCTTTGTCTTGTAAATCATTTGAAAAACGATAAGATCAGATGATATGTATAAGTAAGTGAATAATGTATGGTTAACTGAATAACCATGTAAAATGTGTTTGTATAAGATAAGTTGTTTATAAATCAATGTCTTGTGAAAAGTATGTTATTTGTATAAAATGTTCTATGTTCCAAACTGAAATGATTCAAATAACGCTACGATATGTAATACCATACAAACACTTATATATAGGAAGTACCAGCGGCGTATCCACCATGTTTGTATCATATTACACATGCATCGTTACTTAATCACTTAATCAAACCAAACCACCAAAGTAATGTTTAACAATTGTAGAAATGTTCATGTATTGTAAGTAATGTAAAGTTAAACGAATAACCTTATAGTAGCATATCAAAAGTATACTTTGGATTTGTAAGAAACATATTAAACTATGTTTTGGTTTTTGTAAATAACATATCAAAATATGCTTTGGATGTTTAACAAAATATATGTTGGTTTGTACAATACCACACATGAGAGTATATCAAACTATACTTTAATAGTGTGATTTAAGAATTCATTCAGACCTAGTGCATCAAAATACACCTTTGAGACTATAAGGATACCACCAAGGCAATCCCTATTTGGATGGAGAAACAAATTGGTTTCAGACATTCCATGACAACAGGAATGGGGTGTCTAATCCTATAGCGCTATATCATACTAACAATCGGTCTGGTGAACATAAAATAAGTACAATTCAACAATTTATTTTATGTTCTTTGAGAAATCAATGTTTAAACCATAGATGGTCATTTAGTTTGTCAAATGATAAGTAATAACATGTATAAACAAATGTCAAAATGTAAGCATTTGATGAAATCAGCTGTACTAAGTAATGCACACCATGGGCACACATAGCAT
This sequence comes from Helianthus tuberosus, assembly GCA_030545235.1. Taxonomy (NCBI): domain Eukaryota; kingdom Viridiplantae; phylum Streptophyta; class Magnoliopsida; order Asterales; family Asteraceae; genus Helianthus; species Helianthus tuberosus. Next base: position 92,209,196 of record CM060439.1, on the reverse strand, counting down.
GAAATGTAATGTAAAATGATGTACTAAGTACGCACTCAATGGACATACATAGCATAAATTGTAATGAAATCATGTACTATAATGTACTAACAACATAGCAGGTATATGATGTGAAAACTTGGAAAGCATGAAAGTAACAAGTAGGCACATGTGTTCCACCCCAAAACAGTTTGGAAAACAGTAAAAGAGGGGTCTATGTACTCACTTGAGATTGCTTAGATGTCTTAAGATAACCACCAAGCAATGCAAGAGATCGCGGATATAAAATGGCACCTAATATAGGTAACTATGTTAATAAATCGGACCTTGATCGGATGATTGGATAGAATGAGGGTTCGTAAACCAAACGAGTATAGAGACTCGTGTCATATGGTTTAACAAAGCCTACATACTAAATGAAACCTAACCTAATGCTTTCGACCCATCGCGACCCATTAAGGTAGCTTATGCTACTTTAACGCGTCGTGCGCGTGAAACGCGTTCGGACCGTCTAACTAGTCCTATGACAAGTGTTATATGCCTAAACATGTTACATAATCAGTTATGTGACAAAAGTTTAGGTTACATATGCTTAATTACCAATTATACATGAAAAGGGTATTCTGGTAATTTACCTAAGGCATATAAACTACCTATCATACAACTACTCAAACGATGTGACCATAGGGTAAAACCTCGGAAGGTTATTCCCTACCTACTATGGTCACCTAATGTGTTTGGTCGGATCCTAATGATCGACCAAATAGGTCGGGTTCGAGGCATAAGCGATTTATTAGATCGCTTACCCTACGACCCTAGACAACGTGGTAATCAGTAGGCATAGTCCCAAAGGACTATAACCAACGTGATTACACTCACGTTGCGAAGTTCAAACGAACTTCGCATTGACCATTACTGGTCAACGCTGAAAGTCAAACAAAGTTTGACTTTCTGACTCGAAAAGCAATAAAATAAGGAAAAGAACGAAAGAATACTTACGAAGGGTCCCCGAATGCTAACCTCGATTCAAAAATCTCAGGTATGAAACAATAGTTTCAACTTAGAGTTTCTCAAATCAAAGTTCTAGTGGTTTTAGAGTAATGGGGGTGGGGTATTTATAGTTTTCGGGTAATCGTTAAGATCGTTTGTCGAATATCATGCCTTAATCGTAACCGTACAAGTGTCGGAAAGTTATGGTGCCTAAATGCCATCCTTATCACATGACTAGACAAGTTGGAACATGTGGTGGAGGATCAAACAGCTGCAACCAGCTGTTTAATACACTTAATCTGGTCAGAAGGTGGGAAGCGGCCCGCTTCAGGATGTCCTTAAACTAATGCGGGCCGCCTGAGCATGTCAGATCAGAAACAACTTTCAAAAATGACAGTTTAGGTCCCTGCACGTGTTTAAGGCCATTTCCGACACTTCTAAGGCCCGTAAAGCCAACTTTAAGGCCCTAAAATGATGCCTAAACATTGTGGACATGAAAGATGTTCAAAAATATGCCGGATGATGGTTCGTTTGGCCGTACGAACGCGATGTTCGCTTAATTACGACGGAATGCGCACAAGCGCGAAAAACGATCCAAATGACGCGACGAATGGATTTTTGACAAGCCAAACACTAAAGCATAATATAGTCATGCTTACATAAATTTTTGGATGTCCGGATGTATTCAGAACGTAAGTTATGCGCGAAAATGCAAACTTATGCACTTTTTGACACTTTTAATCCCTGAATAACCCCAAAAGTTTATTTTAGCACACCGAACCCCTCAAAGCCTATTTCTAAGCTATGTAATGGATATTTATGGTGTGTTTAACTTATGGTCATGTTCCGGAATGTCTGTTACAGTTCAAATTGGCATACTTTCGCAGTTTGTCAACTTTAGTCCCTGTAAGCGAATTAACTTGTTTTTGCCATACCAAAGCCTTTAAAACTTATTTCTAAGTTATGTAAAGGTTATTTAAGGTATGTTAAGTATATTTCACTATTCCAGAGTGTTCGTTGCATTAAACTGGTTATATTTACGCATCAGTGCGCGTATAACCTTCCAGAAAGCGATTTAGAGCTTGAAATCGGACAAGAGTTGATATGTGTAAACGATACACATATTTTTACAAATCCCAAGCATGAAATACAATATTTCATTGGTTTGGAATTTGTTTGATGGTTGAAATGACACAGGTGTTACAATTTCGATACATTTTTCTTTAAAAATATGTTCTGTTTTAGTAAATTCAATTTTCTGGATCTTAAATTTTCATCCTTCTCAGTACAGGCACTGCATGTTTCCATGCATTTCCTGCACTGCACTTCAGTTTTCATTTAAATTTTATTTGATGATATAGAAGATTCAGTTTTAGTTATTACCTCAGTATTTGGCACCGTGGCTTCTTTTGCCATCTGATTCTGATCTTCTCTAATCACTTGTTCTTTCTCAGCAACAACTTTCTCTCCTGAACTTTTCAGCTTCTCTTCACCAGCTTTTTCTGTTGTTTTCTTCAACTCATCCACTATCTTCTGGCTTTCATCAACAATTTCCTCTACAATCTTCTTTTTCTTCTCGACACTAGCATAGATTACCCTTCTTATGCCTTCCTCTACTTCTTTCCTGTAGTTTGGATTCTCTCTGATCCCTGAAGCCCATACTCCTGCAGTTGGAATAGCAGCAACAAGAGCTTCAAAATCTACCTTTTGAGGATCAACTGCCAGATTTCCTTGAGGATCTACAAATCATTCTCTCTCATTATCCCATCTATTTGCACTTTTTGCTTCCATGAATATTTCATACACTTTGCTCAATTCCATTCGTGCATGACGTTCCTCTCGGCTCTGTCTCATCTCAGCAACCAAAGCAAGTTTCTCTTTTGGAAGATATTTGTTCCAATTGAAACCTTCATCCTATTGAACCGTTATCAAAGCTTGTTTTCTCTCTTTGGATGGACCTTCATCGATCTGCTTTTGATTTACTTTTGATGGCTGCTCATTTGTACGATGATAGATAGCTTTCTTGTAATAATTTTCATAAAATGGATTCACGCTATCATAAGCTTGCTGATTGGTACACTCTCTTTTGAAGTGTCCTTTTTGTTTGCACTTGAAACAAGTGACCTTAGCTTTATCGAATCCCAGCTTCATATCAGGACCTTCAAGACATTTCCTTCCAGTTATCTCCATGAACCGTTGAGCCCTTCTGATTACGCTAGCCATACACCATCGAATATCCATGAGCTCCATCTCCTCTGGGTCTACCTGATCGTAATCCTCCTTTGTCATATTTGGATTGCCGATATTTCCTGCGACCAAGCTTTCATAAGACTCCAGAATGAAAGCTAAGAAACTCATATGCTGTCTAGAAAAATCAGTATTTAAGTTTGGAAAATCTTTCCAATTCTGATTTGGATTCGATTTAGCTGATGCAGATGACGAATGATATCCTGGATCATAGCTTGGATACTTGCTCTTTGAAGAATCACCAGTGTTTTCATCACTAAATGTCGTACTGATCTTTGGCGCCTGATTGTTCATCAGCATACTTCTCTGATAATACAAATCGACATTCAGCTGATAACTTGAACTGGTCATTTTATTTTGTTTCTATAACTCTAGATCATGACCTTCAAGTTTTTCAATCAAACCATCCAAAGTGATTTCATCAAACTTGGCATCATTTTTCAAAACCATCACAAATGTTTTCCAATCATCAACGTGTGGTAATGCCTCGATCAGTTTGTCGATAATCTCTTCTCTGTCCTTCTTGATTCCAAACCTCTCTAGCTCGATTTTCAAATGACAGAATATTTCTATCATTTGTTGGACAGATTCTCCTTTCATGCATCCGAACAGATCAAACTCTTTCTTCAGCTAAGAAATTTTGTTCTTCTTGATATCTTTTCCACCTTCGGCTTTCACTTTCAGTGCTTCCCACATTGACTTAGACGTTTCACCATGTTGAAGCAAGAAAAGAATATCCTCTCTAACAGATTGTTGTAATAATGTTACCATTCTTAGTTCATTAGAGTGGTCCTTTTTATCATTATCTGAAAATTCTTTAATATGAAGTAGTTCATTTTTGTCGTTTATCGGTTTTTCATATCCAAAAGTTAACATAACCCACCTATCATAAGCATAAGCCTTCACCCAGTTTTCAAATATACTACTCCACCAATGATAATCTTCTATATTCATTAGTTTTGGTGGCTTTTGATGATTTCCGTAAACATTATCATAGTTCAAACTCTCGGAAATAACACTTGAAGCAGTCTTTGTCACTGGTGTTGCTTCAGTTGTGAATGCGTTGTAAAACTCATTATAAAATTCCTCTTCCATGATTCCTGCAAACAATCAAACAAACACTTGAATCATCTTTAAAAACAAACAATACAAGTTCTAGGTTTGTACGAACGTGGAATGGTCAGTTCATACGAATCAACCACAATAACCAATGATAAACTTGTTCCTCGATTTGTACGAATGCACTTAGTCTAGGTTCGTACGAATGCACTCAGAAAATAATTTGATCTTAAACCCCGGTTCGTATGAAGCTACCTCATGGGTTCGTACGAATGGACAATATCTGGGTTCGTATGAATGCACTTCAACTAGGTTCGTACTAACTCAGTTTCGTAATAAACAACTATGTTTTCATTGATTTGATGATGAATTTGTTTGATTTTAAGTCTGAAACTTTGTAGGATTGATTAAAACTGGTTTTCACACAACATATCCAAAAATTAGCCAATTTTAACGGTGAAATCTTTGTAGATATGAGTTTAGAGTTCAAAAAGAATGAGTAGAAGAAGATATGAAGAAGATGATGAAATTCAGCTCTGAATCTGATGAATCTGCTTGAATCTTTGCATATGCAAACAATCACCCGCTTTGATACCATTTGTGGATTCGCCCTGAGGATCGAATCTTCAACTGTTAAATGCGTAGAACACGCATCTTGTGTGGAATCCAAGTACGTGTGTAGATTGAACAGAAAGATGTAATTAAATGTTGTTTTCTATTGATGATTGACAAGTACAGAACCACGAAAACAAACGAGCAGAGCTTCGCCTCTCTAATGCTCAAAGTTGTAAATGAACAAGACCCTACACTCCTATATACAGGTATAGTAGCTTCGTACCAAACCCTGTGAATGAGCTCGGTTCGTACGAACCGACTCCCTTCGTACGAAGCAACATGTAACTAACCAACATTTCAAGCTCCCTTCGTACGAACCTACATACATTGATTCGTACGAATTAACATTTTAACATGTGAACTTTATCTCTGAACCATGTCTTGATCATATGACTCAGCTACGATATGTGATTGACGGAAGCGATAGACATATTTTTGTTTGAGTTTGTGTCAGAGGATCATATTAGTTTATGACAAATCACTAGCTCCGTTGAGCTATAAACACTTTAAGTTCTAAACGATTCACTTAGATTGTCAATATAGTGATCCATTTAAATTTTCACACAAACTTCAATTGTTCCGAGATACGAGATTTAGTGTTTTAAGAACTTAACTTATTCGCGTGTCCCACCTCAAAATATACTCCCGTATCAAGATTCTCTAGATTCAGTCTTACATGTGAATATCCTATATTGATATCTGTACTCTGGGTTTCCCTTCGTACGGACCCACATACATTGATTCGTACGAATCAACATTTTAACATATGAACTTTATCTTTGAACCATGTCTTGTTCATTTGACTCAGCTACGATATATGATTGACAGAAGCGATAGACATACTGCACTCACAGTCGTGCCCCATTCCAGTGTCACACCCCTACCCGCAGCGGAAAAGGTGATCGGGGCATGATTGGGTTGATCCGAGAGCTTATGACTTGCTATTGTGTGTTTTAAATAATCATTAATTCATAACAAATGTTATAGAAACAAATAATTCAAACACACAATTACAAACACAAGACATTTTTCATAACTAATAAACTACACTAATTCGTTTCTTGTTAACTAAGGCCCATCCTATGTCCAATATTCTCTTCGTACCTGTTCACCTGTATCATGTGTAAAAATGGTTTTTGGGTCAACAAAAGTTGGCGAGTAAACCTTATTGTTATTGGGAAAAAATAATATGTTTAAGTTTGATTTATTGTGAAAACGTGCGTTAACCAATGTAAGTAAATATGTTGTATGTCATATATCGTAACTCATAACACAATCTCAAACAATAAATAAACCAACTGAAATGATTCAATAAATGTATGCATGTTGCACGGTATTATGGTGTGCCAATGAATGAATGTATGTTGCACGGTATTATGGTGTGCTGCAAGGTCTAAGCTCAATCAAACGGAGCTGACCTCGTATGGTTGGCAACGTCAAGTTCCGCTCATAGGTAATGGGGAAGAGACGAGCCTATGATGATGTGATATCCAAAATGAATGAAAATGCACCAAGTGATAAACAACCAAACAAAACATAACACAACCTCAAACAATAAACAAACCAAATATAATGATTCATATGAATGTATGCATGTTGCACGGTATTGTGGTGTGCTGCAAGGTCTAAGATCAATCAAATGGAGCTGACCTCGTATGGGTGGCAACGTCAAGTTCCGCTCATAGGTAATGGGGAACCGACGAGCCTATGATGATGTGATGTCCAAAATGAATGAAATGCATCGACATGATAAACAACCAAAAAACACATAACATAGATACTCCACATAATGGTAATTGCACGGAATTGAACTTGTAAAATGCGATAAAAACATTGCGACACATGATACACCCCAAAACGTATAAATAAAATGAAAAAAAAAGGTGAGTTGTAAGATTCACTCACAGTGGCTGCGTTTGCGATTCCTTGTAAAATAACACACGAGTAAAAGAATAAGGATTTTCGAACGAACGAAAACGGTTGCCCTATATTAAAATATCACATAACGATCCGTTAATATTTTGGTTTTTAATTCACTTATACATTAACAAGAGGCATTCAATGACTTGGCTTCATTTTATAAAAATACATGTGCAGCGATTGTATGGATCCGGGATCGAACCCATGATCATTAGTTTGTTTCATAGCCATCAACCCACTGCACTGTTCGATGTGTTGTCAAGGATCTGTATTTTTATTAAACCTAACCGATTGTTTCGTTTCTTCATAAATCCATTATTATATATCAGTTTATAACATGGGCTTCTCATTTAAAACTGATTAAATTGGCCTTATAGTTATTTCATTTTATAACAATAATTAACGGATATAAACTCTAGTACAGTAGCTTAATCATAACTGTAGATTTAATTTTGACTTAGAAATGGAAGTTTCTAAAAACTGATTAACAAAGCTTATAGTATAAACCTTTATTCAGTGTTCTAAAAAGCTACTAGTCTACTACTTCTAATAAAGCAAAACCATCTTAGGCCACTTGGCATTATCTTAATCCTTTTATTGACACGTGGCAATCTTACACCATCTCCTAATTCCCTTTAAGTGCCAAACTCATTCAACCTTCTCCGTCTTGCATACGTTTCTTCACACCGCCCTCTCTCTCTCTCTCTTTTCCCCATTTTTATTTCATCCTCTGTGGCCACCAGATTTAAAATAAAAAACCCTAGGTCTGATTATATATTTCACGTTGTCGGCGATTCTTCTCTCAAAAGATTCCGGTCATCTAGGTTTCCTCCGCAACTGGTGATAATGGTTGATGATAACAGAGATGACGATGAAGCCCTCAATGATTTCTTCTACTTCTAAAAATTGGCTCCAGATTTCTGATCCCTTTCGTTCACACTCTGTCACGTCTATTTCGAGTTTAGGGTTTTGAGGCATTTTTTAAAGAGGATTTCTATTCAGGTGCGTTTAGATATGTGCATTACAATTTCAATTTTACAATTGGGTTTTTCAATTGAGGATTTAATGATTTTAGGGACTTAATAGGTTCAATGAACATATTCTGTGTTTATTATAATTTTTCTATCGAATCGTCTATTTGTATTTCTTAGATGAGATTTGTTTATGTGTACTGCGATTTCATCTATTTTGTTGTTTATGTTGTGTGGAAATCTGAATTTTGTGGTTTTTGTTAAAGGTTATAAAGCCTGATTTGTATCAGTTCTTACTGTAAATCTTCTTACTGTTTTTTTTTTTTGTTTAGGAAAGCTGTATAACCAGCAATTTTTTTTATTTTGGATTTGTCGTGGCATCGTTTTACAAAGATTTGGATGTAAACGATGCAGAAGTTTGTGTCCGGTGGAGCATTAGTGTGATATATCTCATCTTCAGGTTGATTTTTTTTTATTTCCTGAAAATCTTTAGTCTGTACATTTATTAATGAAGTGACACTTTTAACATTTTTTCTGTTGCAGCTGCTTCTAGGATAGATGTTTTATTAATTTTTTATACTGGTCTGGTATATCTTTTGGAAAAAAAAAAATAATATGAGCACTTTTTTACCTGTAAGTTGACCAGTGATATAAATAGGTCTGTTTTTCTTTTGTTATCTGTTTTTTTAACATCTCATGGCGTGGTATAGTAGAAAATGTATGAGGAGCTGTGGTCCAGCAGAATGGATGTTTTAAATTCCTCTCATTAATAGTTAAAATTTATATTAACATATTTTTGATGAGCTTGGTGGAACGGATGTTGCAGCTTATGTTAGAAAAAACATACTGAAGTTCATTTTTGATGATTTTCGGGCCTATGTTTGTTTAGACAAGGCGATTTAAATTCACTGAGAAGCTTCTAAAGGCTGGAGCTAATGTTGTTTTAATGACAAAGGGGATTGATGACATGGCACTCAAGGTATAATTTAAACACTCCTTAATGTCTTCTTTGTTGAGGCTGGTGCAATTGCAGTTGACGCGCACACAAGGAGGATTTACACCATCTGGCAAAGGTAATTGCTGCAACTCTGGTTAGAATCTTAGCATGATCTTTGTTATTTATTTATTGATATCCAAAATTTATCTCTAAAGGTGTGATATTGACACCTGGTGTCAACATTTGCTAATATAGAATGAGAGGAAGCATACGATTCATCATTTCTTAGACATGTTGATGAAGTGGTTGAGGAGCACATTTTAGATGTTATTGAACCTACAATGAGCAAATTCAAAATACTACAGGGTAAATGCTAATAACTAAAAGGGAACGGGTCAAATAGGTTGAAATTGGCTCAAAGCCTATTTTTAATGCATAGAGCCTCATAATTTGTTTTATTCAAATATTAAGATATTATAATAATACCATTTTCGTGATCATCCTCAACACATGATTTAATCTCCTAAATTCTAAAAGGATTTGATGATTGTTTTAGTCGGCCAACCCAATGCAGCCTACCCCGTTTTACATGTACTAAATGTCACACCCTGGCATTTGCGGAAGCGTGGGTTTATTTGGCGTGACTTCTTAATACCATAGCTTAATCACAACAAAGCTATATGAAAATAAAACCATGCAGATCATCCATTGATTTAAGTTTGAAAAGTAAAATACCACAACATTGTCTTAATGCGTTGACACATGCAACGGAAATTACAACCTAATAGCATAAAAGCATTGTTAGAAAGACACAACCACAAACTTAAAATAGACGTAGTTTAAGAACTGTGACTTGTCCAGGTAAAAGCCACAACCCCTAAACTCGGATGATCCCATAACTCTACGCAGCGTGAAAACGTAGCATACCGTGCCAGATCCTTAGTTCCCTGAAATACATGTAAGTTGAAAAATCAACATAAATGTTGAGCGAGTTCATGTGTAGTGAGTATGTAAAACCTTTAAAGTACGTCCCAATGTAAAAAGGTTTAAGTACGTCCCAATGTAAAAATGTCCCTGGTATGTAGCAATAAGGAAAAAGAGATCACCATTGGGTTGCAAAGCCAATGATATGTGTGAAGTGATGCAGGAAGACTCAACCCTAGCGGATTTGTGCGTCGGGCACTTAGTCACCACCTGGTCCATTAAGCGGGCTCAGGAGTGGGGCTCGCTACACCCAAATAGATCTATCACTAATGTCCCTCGGTCCTACACGAGGATTAATGGCCTCAAGTTGTGCCTACTCACTCACATGATCTGTACGTCCTAACCCTCCTTAAGCTAACCATACCATGTAAAAAGTATTCGTAATCATAGTAACATGTATTTCACCCCCGCAGTTTAAAAACTGAAAACAGTTAAGAGAAAAGGGGGACATGAACTCACCGAAGTGCGTCTCTAACAAGAAATCTCCTGGTCAACCTGCTGTGCGACGACCTACACGTACTAACTTCTATTAGACGGACGGCCGTGCCTTAGCTTAAGGTTTAATGTCTTTGGGAAATAGTTAGGCAACTATTTCGTAATTACACTTCGTAATTATTTTGTAAATATATTCCTTCCCAAGGATGGGAGTTTTAATACATGTGCGTTTATATAATTCCAAGACTTTATCACTAAGTCCCACTTAATAAAATATACTTTAATTCTATCTCCAAAATATATTTTATTTTTCCCAAAAATATTATATTTTATTCCATATAATTTTCAAAATAATATCCTTGTCAAAATACACACTTATGAGTATTTTCTGAAAATACGTAAGTTACGTTGTAAGGTTCGGGTGGTATAAATAATACCGGTGTAACTTAGACACTTATTGTGAAGGCGTTCATATTATTTTGGAGCCGTGAATATTCAATGTATTCTAGTAATATTATTTTTACCCTAAAAATAATATTTGTATAGTTCACAAAATAATCATAAAAATTCACACAAGTGCTATTATGAAAATATATATACTAAATATATATTTTAACAAGTTTTATTTATGAAATCCCACCTCCGACACTTGGAGATTTTGTAATAAAAATTCATGGCGAACTTTATTCGGAAAAACAAGTCAAAAATATGCTCATAACACTTGTTGTAAAAATATTTCTAAGTGTTATATTTCTGGAAAAAAATTTCGTCAGAGTTTCCTCTGTAACTGGAAGTGGCCACGCTTTCAAGCGTATCATTTTCTTTTATAAATTTCAATCAACAATGTTCCCAACATCAACACCCAATATTTCAACACTAAACTAGTCAAAAATATACGTAAGTCGCAAGCACATGAACTTGTGTGTTATGTAAAAGTGTGTAGTAACTTTCCATTATTTTTAATAAATCTTTCCATTTTTATAAAGTCGGTTTCTTGTGACCTTTATTCTTGAAGAAAATACATTTTTACAACTTCTAGGTCAAATATTACAAAAATAATTATTTGTTAAAACCTTTCGTTACACAAGTGTCTACACACTTGTGTGTTCACAAAATCGCCTTTCGTTTATGAAAGATCCGGCTTTAAAAACATGGTTTCGTCTTACAGTTGGTTCTTCGAAAATACCACTTGTAGATCTTTAGATCTACTAGTTTTGGACTCTATTTTGTAAGAAAAATTCTTTTTACACAAGTTCATGTTAATAAGTAGTAGTGTTCGTCATCTAATCATTTTCACATTTAAACATACACTAGTTCATGTTCCACGAACATGATCTAGCGTGGTTTGATGACGATCCATTCCAACACTAGCAATCAACAATAATAAATAATCATAACAAAACTAGTTTCAAAAGTTTTACACTAACATTCATTCATTAACTACCATGTTTATTATTTTTAGTAGACTTTTAGTTTCGATCTCTAGTGTTCATAATTTTTACCCGTTAAATTTCTTATTAACCACTTTAGATATGAACAAGAAGGCGTTTAGAGTTACTTACTACTAGCTCGAGGCTAGGGAAGAAACTAGATGAAAAACGGGTGGTTAATAACGTTGTGGTGAGGTCCTTGGCAAACCGTAAGCACCAAGCTTCCTTATACGTGATCCTTCACACTAGTATATATGTAAAATTGCTAGAACAAAATGGAAAAATGGATGGGATGGTGCTATGACTCTCGACCGAAGACAAGGCAAGAAGAAAGAAAGAAAAGCAAATGTTGAGTGGTGATTTGTGAAGTAAATGGGGGGACATTGAGTAAATTTATAATTCATACATTCTAATTATCCAAGGTACAATATGTAGTCTAGATATAAAACATGCATGCATAAAATAATTAAAAGCTTGTGGTGGTGGTTCCCTAGGGGAAAACCGACGGTTGGGGGGTTGGGGTTTGCAATTGGATTTTAACCAAAGTTGAAATATTAGTTGGTTTCATTAAGTAAATAAATTAGTTACTAAAGTAATGTGAATTTTAAAGGGTGTTAGGGTATTCGGGGACCCTAACTGGCTCAGAGAAAGAAAAACAATGTCGATGTCAATATTTTTATGCTCCGGGTATAGTCCGGTTGTTCGGTTGGATATCAATCCGTTAATGTGCTACATAAGCGTTTAAAGTGCCGTTAATATTATTTTTAGTGACCCATTAATTCGCCAACACTTTGGAAAGTGTCTAGGACTATTTTGCCAACTTTTTGCACTTTACTAGTTTAGATAAATGCTGATTTTTTTTTTTTAATTTAAAGTGCTGAATTTTGTACTGAAAGTACGTTTTAGGCACATCCGGTCACTATAAATATCACCTAGTGACGCAGTTCTACAATCCTCATCTCCCTACACTCCCTACTAGTGTATTAAACTATTCCCGGCTCATACTGGCCTCAGAGACAGTAACTGTCTGATGCTGACTATGTCAGCATGTTTACTGGGTATCCCGTATAGTGTGCTCACTGTGCTTTTGTGCATCAAGGTTGTCACTAAGGTTTGTGTGTAAATAATAGAGTGACAGTATAAGATGTGATGCATGAGTATGTATGTATCAGAAATCAGTAAGCAGTTTAATCACAGTTGTAAGCAAGCACAGTAATTAAGCAGTAATTAAATATTAATTAATTCGTACGGATACCTAGTTTGGTGAGGGTTGTCACACTAAAAATGATTCGTTTCGACCCGGATTGGCATGTGTACGGTTTTGGATTGCTTATAAAAACTGCTGATCTGATTTTTTGTAAGCTGGGGTTCAAAGTAGTTTGTTCTGGTGTCCAAATTGCTTATGTCAAATGGAAATAAGCAGACAAGATATGCAGTTTCATAAGTCATTCCTAATCAATGTTAAATTACTGGTTACAAGGGTTGTATAGAACTGAATATTATGCCACTTAACTATTTTCAACCACTTCTGTGAGTAGACATGATACAATTGCTGATGCGTGTGAAGTGTGTATATAAGTTTAAGTATATTTTAAGCCCTTTTACACTTTTTAGCCAAGTTTTAAATTTATAAAACACGATATTTACTAACACTAAACACACATATGGGCAAGTGCACCCATCGTGAGCGTAGTATAGTGTTGGTAAGATACCGAGGTCGTCCAAGGACACAAGAGCTTTTAGTACCGGTTTATCCTCAACGTCTAAGCAAATCAAAAAGTTAGAAAAAGATTTTAAACTAAGAAAAATAAAACTAACTAAAATGCTGAAAAATAAAAATAAAATAAAAACAGATAGACAAGATGAATCACTTGGCTCCGACTCGTGTATAGTGTAACCTTTGATTATTTCCGCACTTTTGCACTTTTTAAGAGATTATCTTAGTTATTGTAGTAGGCCCCTCTTTTGAAGGTGACATTACCCTCAACCCAGTAGTTTGAGTCAGCAAGGATACAATCCTAAAGGGTCGGATTATTGAAAGATAATTAATTAAGTTATTAATGCGTAATGTGGTAGGCCCCTCTTTTGAAGGTGACGTTACCCTCGGCTAAGTAGTCTGAGTCAGCAGGGATACAGTCCTAAATAGCCGGGTTAAAGTATTAATAGTAGCTTACATGTGAGGGGATCAAAGAGTTTGGACCCCCGCCATCCAATACCGGTAAGTATTGAAGGATGTCCTACTAAATTTGACCCAGGTCCTTGCAGGATCTATACACTGAACAAGGCAACACTCTTACCAAACCCTTCCCTTAACCCCCGACCAGGTAGCCAACATACCTCCATATAGACCGTGGAGATATGAATGGTGAAAATCTTTTATTTTATATAGACAGTAAAATAATGCCAAGACACCACGGACAAACGATAAGGAAGAATCACCTTCAACATAAGAAACTAGTTATTAAAGTCATTAATACATAACCAAGTAAAAAGTGCGAAAAGATTAAAAATAAAAAGTATTACACTAGACACTTGTCTTCACCAAGTGATGTAAGAGACTTAGGCAAACATGGCCTTTGATTGTCAAGAACTCTTACGATTAATCTTGGATCCCGAGATGACTCACACACTCTATGATGGACAATGGATGATGGTGGTGGATGATGGTGTTATGGTGGTGGTGGGTGAAGTGTGAGAGAGGTGGTGTGCCAAGGGATGGTTTGCAAGTGAGCCAAGCACCCCTATTTATAGCCTGAACAGTAGCTCGGGCACGGCCTCGTGTCCAGTGGGCACGGCCCCGTGTCCATCCTCTTCTCTGTCTTCATTAATTGCAGTTTGCCTGCATTAGTTGACCACGCCCCCGTGTCCACTGGGCACGCCCCCGTGTGCAGAAGCATATCTGTACTATCAAGATTTGCCTGGATTCTGCGAATCTTATAGTTGACCACGGCCCCGTGGTGGGCAATGGAAGCTTCTATAGCTTTGTCTTTTATGCTGGCACTTGGGCACGCCCCCGTGTTCACTGAACACGGGGCGTGTTCAGCCTTCTGTTCTCTTGTTTCGCTTGGGAAGATGCTTTCGGGGAGGTCGGACATGCCACGTTAGTTCCTTTTCTTGTATATGTTAGATTTAGCTGCCTTTTTGCTTCTTTTGTTAATTTGAGCTCATTTAATCCTGAAAATACAAAAGGAAGACAAAAGCACACTTTTTCCAACATTAGTACTAAAAAAGGGTTAGTTTTATGCCATAATTGATGTAATTTATATGTTGCATTTTGCACACATCAAATACCCTCACACTTGAATCTTTGCTTGTCCTCAAGCAAAACTCTTTATAATGTGGCTTTACACTCCCAAATGGAATGGGTAGAAGAGAAGGTTTTGGGCTTGTCATAGAGTGTCGGGATTTTCAAAATTCTTTATTAAGTTTTTATTTTTATTTATTTACAATCCTATTCGTCATGATTTATTTAAAACATTACATAAGATAAATTACTTATTAGGGCATAACATGCCTTTTTAAAATTCCATTTATATACAAGTTCACATACCTCACGGGGGATCACTCAACACTCGGCCGAAGATGTATTTTAGTGAATCACTCGAGAGCGGCATGGAACTTACTCCTACCATAGGCTTGCCAAGCAATCAATCCTCCTCCTTTTTAACTAAAAACCTTTGTAAATATCAAGAGGACTTTTGGGTGAAGGGTTAGGCTTGGGTTAAAGGTAGGTGGTTGGGTTAGTGGTTAGTAGAAAAGGGTGAAAAAGCGTAAAAAGCGTCGGTTTTCGTAAGACTTTATTTTTGCAAATTTTTATTTGGATGAAGCTATTTTTCAAACAAAGTTATTTTTGATAAACTTGCTTGTTTATTTCTTTTGCTTCATCATCAACGCACATTTTTTTTCTTTTTTTTTTGAAAAGTCATACGAAAAACCGAGCTTGTTACTAAAACAAAGGGTAAAAAAATAAAAAAGGTTTTGGTGGGTGAAAGGGTGTTTGGTTTTGGGTTAAGAAATGAAAAGGTTTAGGCTCAAAGGGGTTAACTAGGGGGATTTTGGGTAGGTGGTAAAAAAAAAATAATGGTGTAGAAATAAAAATGGTTAGTCCTAATGCCTCCATCATTTACTTACTTGGGTTTAAGTTGGTAAGGACCGGGAATGTATCGTCGTGGCAAGTTCTAGAGTTGTAAGAACCAAGCGGCTATTCACACAAGAAACGAAAAATGAGCATTTAGTTTAAAGATATGTATTTGTATGCTCAATAAAGGCTCAAAACTCACTTTTGTGGGAATGGGTTTTTATGTGATCAAGTATATATAATCAAATTTTAACTAAACTTGTCATGCCTTTTCATAATTTTCTTATGTCGGTTCTTTTTATCACGACGCTATCGGTTGTAAATTTGTAAAAATATAACTTTTTTAGAACTTGAAATTCCCAAGTTAAACTTAGACAAGTAAAAAAAAATGAAAATTTTTGAAAAAAATTTGGGGTGATTAGCGGTTCCAATAGAGTTTTGTGTAAGGCTTGCGATTAGGACTTGCGAGATTCAAAGCTTTAGCATCCCCCCCACACTTAAATTACACATTGTCCTCAATGTGTCTCAAAAATAAGTTTTTAGGTTGATTGAATGTGTAAAAAGGTGTTAAAAAGCAAAATTTTATGTTACTGGGCGTCTGGACACGGCCCCGTGGTGTCCGGGCACGGCCCCGTGTTCAGGTGCCAGTAACAAAAAGTTATAAAAAGAAACAGAAGCCTTGACACGGGGGCGTGTTGGGTGAACATGGCCCGTGTCCAGTTTACCTGAACTGGGCATTTTCTGCAGACTGTGCAGCACGGGGCCGTGTTGGGCGGGCACGGCCCGTGCTGAACCTGCTGTAATGAAGAAGATATGTCGGATGTGCATGGGGTGCTGGTTCAAGCTTCCCTTGTTATCCTTCACCATCCCGAGTGTGTTTTATTCCTGAAAATTAAAACTAAACTAGAAAGCATAAAAATTAATCTAAACTAAACTAAGGATAGTTCCGCGGAATGCCTCCGTGGTGCGCCACGTTTATAAGGGTCCTTGGCTAGACCCAAAGCCTGGTCATATGTTACCCAAGTGGGATGTTTTGCATCCCATGCTACACCGTCGGAGAGCGTCATCCAAGCTTGAGTCTATGACCTTCATGTAGTTGACCGGATCTTCGTCTTCTACTCTTTTTCCGACTCCAAACTTTACTTCCTCGTCCCCAACCCTCAATGTTAGTGTTCCATCATTCATATCTACCACTGCTTGGGTCGTAGCTAGGAATGGCCTCCCTAGGATGAGTGGTACTTCGGTATCCTCCTCCATATCTAGTATGACAAAGTCGGTCGGAAAGACAAATTCGCCGACTTTGACCAATAGATTTTCAGCGACACCTTGTGGATATTTGACGGATCTATCGGCGAGTTGTATGCTTATTTTTGTAGAACATGTGTTTTCCAAGCCGAGTCGATTGAACATTGATGAGGGCATGAGGTTGATGCTTGCCCCGAGATCGGCTAATGCATTACGAATGGGGGATTTCCCAATCGAGCAAGGAATTGTGAAGCTTCCGGGGTCAAGCTTCTTTTGCGGGAGTTTGTTGAGTAGTAAGGCGGAGCATTCTTCGCCTAAGTTAACTAATTGCAATGATTCAATTTTCCTTTTATGAGTGAGGAAGTCCCTCATAAATTTTGAATATTTAGGCATTTGAGTTAGGACTTCAATAAATGGAATATTAACATGCAATTGTTTTAGTAAATTTTCGAACTTTGCGAATTGCTCATCGGTCTTTTGACGAATTAACCGACCGGGGTATGGAACCGGAGGAGTCTTAGTAGGCTCTTGAACTGTTGGAGAAGCCTTTTCTTGTTGGGGCGCGGGTGGAGTTGTGGTTTGGCTAGATTGGCTTCTTTCAGTTGGTGGGAGTGGAGCCTCTTCGGGACCCACGGTACGGTTTCTCAATGTTATGAGATGTACTTGTGCCTTTGGGTTGGTCTCGGTATTACTCGGTAACGCGCCTTGTGGTCTCTCGGAGAAATTTTGAGCTATTTGATTTAATTGTTTTTCAATGTTTTGAATGCTAGCTTGTTGATTTCTAAAATTCGATTCCAATTGCTGAAATCGATCCGAGTTTTTCTTTTCGGTGTCGGAGATGAGGCGAGATACAGTATCTTCAAGCCTTTCTCGTCCACCTTGTTGTTGAGAAAAATTTTGTGGTTGTTGAAAGTTAGTTCGTTGGTTTTGTTGGTTACTACTATTGCCGGGATCTCTCCAACCAAGGTTAGGGTGGTTACGCCATCCTTGGTTGTAGGTACCCGTTGGAGGACCCGACGGCCTAGGTCTATTATCAATGTAGTTTACCGTTTCCGTTTAATCATCTAACTCTTTCATACAACTCCAATTTTCTTGTGACCCACCACACCCTTCACAAGCCATAACCGATACCGTTTTTGCCATTTCTAACTTTTTGATTTTTGAAGAAAGGGCCTCGATTTGGGCTTGTAAAGAAGTGCTTTCATCAACCTTATGGGCGCCCCGGGCAATAGATTTATTGCCTCGGGGAGTGTGCCATTGAAAATTGGTTTGAGCTATTTCCTCAATTTGATTATATATTTCATTTGGGCGACGATTACCTAGAAGTCCCCCAGAGCTAGAATCAAGTGTTTGTCTTGTGTGTGGCAACAACCCATTGTAGAAAGTGGATACTTGTTGCCATACCGCAAGACCGTGATGAGGACACTTTCTTAGTAGCTCCTTGAACCTTTCCCAAGTTTCATATAAGGATTCCCCATGCTCTTGTGAATATGTATTAATTTCAGTCATTAATTTAGCCGTTTTAGCAGGAGGGAAGTACTTATATAGAAACTTTTGGGCTAGTTCAATCCAGGTGTTTACCGAGCCAACTGGGAGGGTATTAAGCCAAGCCTTAGCTCGGTCTTTTAGTAAAAATGGAAACATCCGAAGGCGGATGGCGTCGTTTGATGCTCCATTGATCCGAAAGGTATCACATATTTCTAAGAAATTAGTAATATGTAGATGGGGATCCTCGTCCGCAAGCCCATGGAAGGTTGCGGAGTTTTGAAGCATTTGTATCAAATGTGGCCGAAGTTCAAAGTTATTGGCTTCGACATTCGGTGCATTGATAGCGGTGCCGAGATTACCTACAATGGGTCGTAGGTAATCCATGAGGGTACGTTGGTCCGCCATTGGAAGTGGGCCCCCCGAAACTTTCTCTTGGTTTTTAGCTTTAAGTCTTTTTCTGAGAAAGCGTTCGGGTTCTTCTAGAGGTTCTTTTATGTCTCTACTAGAACTGGAGCTCATACACTACGTAGGAAGTTCAATTGTGGCGCCTGGGTTCCAAGTCCTGCAACAAAAACAGAAAAGAACGTTGGTCAGAAGGTTCACCTCGGCCCCGTGCTCAGGTGAACACGGCCCGTGGTCGGAGATACAGTGATTGTTTTCCGGATCCCTGTTACTGGGGAGTTGGACACGGCCCCGTGTTGCACCGACACGGCCCCGTGCTCAGCTCTCTGTAACTCGGAAAATAAAAACTGCCAGTAACAATGCTGGGCACGACCCGTGTCCGACCAGGCACGGCCCGTGCTGAGCTCTGCAGAAACTGAAAAATTAAGAAAAAAAATCCTAAAAAAAAACAGAAAAATAAGAAAAACGATTAGGCCGTTGATTCCTAACTTTCTTAAAATCCTTGTGTCCCCGGCAACGGCGCCAAAAACTTGATGCGTGTGAAGTGTGTATATAAGTTTAAGTATATTTTAAGCCCTTTTACACTTTTTAGCCAAGTTTTAAATTTATAAAACACGATATTTACTAACACTAAACACACATATGGGCAAGTGCACCCATCGTGAGCGTAGTATAGTGTTGGTAAGATACCGAGGTCGTCCAATGACACAAGAGCTTTTAGTACCGGTTTATCCTCAACGTCTAATCAAATCAAAAAGTTAGAAAAAGGTTTTAAACTAAGAAAAATAAAACTAACTAAAATGCTGAAAAATAAAAATAAAATAAAAACAGATAGACAAGATGAATCACTTGGCTCCGACTCGTGTATAGTGTAACCTTTGATTATTTCCGCACTTTTGCACTTTTTAAGAGATTATCTTAGTTATTGTAGTTGGCCCCTCTTTTGAAGGTGACGTTACCCTCAACCCAGTAGTTTGAGTCAGCAAGGATACAATCCTAAAGGGTCGGATTATTGAAAGATAATTAATTAAGTTATTAATGCGTAATGTGGTAGGCCCCTCTTTTGAAGGTGACGTTACCCTCGGCTAAGTAGTCTGAGTCAGCAGGGATACAGTCCTAAATAGCCGGGTTAAAGTATTAATAGTAGCTTACATGTGAGGGGATCAAAGAGTTTGGACCCCCGCCATCCAATACCGGTAAGTATTGAAGGATGTCCTACTAAATTTGACCCAGGTCCTTGCAGGAT
This sequence comes from Helianthus tuberosus, assembly GCA_030545235.1. NCBI lineage: Eukaryota > Viridiplantae > Streptophyta > Magnoliopsida > Asterales > Asteraceae > Helianthus > Helianthus tuberosus. The sequence goes on along the minus strand of CM060439.1, from coordinate 92,189,170 downwards.
CTATACACTGAACAAGGCAAGACTCTTACCAAACCGTTCCCTTAACCCCCGACCAGGTAGCCAACATACCTCCATATAGACCGTGGAGATATGAATGGTGAAAATCTTTTATTTTATATAGACAGTAAAATAATGCCAAGACACCACGGACAAACGATAAGGAAGAATCACCTTCAACATAAGAAACTAGTTATTAAAGTCATTAATACATAACCAAGTAAAAAGTGCGAAAAGATTAAAAATAAAAAGTATTACACTAGACACTTGTCTTCACCAAGTGATGTAAGAGACTTAGGCAAACATGGCCTTTGATTGTCAAGAACTCTTACGATCAATCTTGGATCCCGAGACGACTCACACACTCTATGATGGACAATGGATGATGGTGGTGGATGATGGTGTTATAGTGGTGGTGGGTGGTGGGTGAAGTGTGAGAGAGGTGGTGTGCCAAGGGATGGTTTGCAAGTGAGCCAAGCACCCCTATTTATAGCCTGAACAGTAGCTCGGGCACGGCCCCGTGTCCAGTGGGCACGACCCCGTGTCCATCCTCTTCTCTGTCTTCATTAATTGCAGTTTGTCTGCATTAGTTGACCACGCCCCCATGTCCGCTGGGCACGCCCCCGTGTGCAGAAGCATATCTGTACTATCAAGATTTGCCTGGATTATGCGAATCTTATAGTTGACCACGGCCCCGTGTCCACTTAGCACGGCCCCGTGGTGGGCAATGGAAGCTTCTATAGCTTTGTCTTTTATGCTGGCACTTGGGCACGCCCCCGTGTTCACTGAACACGGGGCGTGTTCAGCCTTCTGTTCTCTTGTTTCGCTTGGGAAGATGCTTTCGGGGAGGTCGGACATGCCACGTTAGTTCCTTTTCTTGTATTTATGTTAGATTTAGCTGTCTTTTTTGCTTCTTTTGTTAATTTGAGCTTATTTAATCCTGAAAATACAAAAGGAAGACAAAAGCACACTTTTTCCAACATTAGTACTAAAAAAGGGTTAGTTTTATGCCACAATTGATGTAATTTATATGTTGCATTTTGCACACATCAGTTGCTCTTAACAGTATCTTTGTACAATTATAAGGAGCACATTTTTTAGTTTCGGATTATAACTACCACAATTACTACTTTTCTGAAGTCGGCCTAAAATGGTAGAGTTTTGGAGCTTTCTCCAAATGAGATACAGTTTTAAGTTATGAGGTTAAAGAGAGCTGTTTTTCAACCTGAAGATAGTGAACTCTTTGAGCTTAATTAGTAGGGAAAATGTGATATTAGTCATAAAGCTCGAGACACAAATCAACATAAATTTCCTAACATAGATGTTGAGTGCCTCAAGTATGGGTTAGATATATAACCCATGACTCGATTCATATGGTTCCTGCTACTCATTACCTGTGTGGTGGGTTCGGGCTGTGCTTCAATGGGAGTGGACTTTATGCTCAGGTGAGACTTTCTACTCCTATATCTTTTTTTGCGCATTTCGGGTCAACCTGAACCACTTTTATGTACATTTTCCGAAACTTATGATCAAATAGTGAATGCATTAGATAGTATTTTATACGTTACTAACTTATATTAAATATGTTGCTTTTTATGGGTTCATGCCCTTTTAGTTGGGGTTCTCTAAATTAAAAGCATAACATCATTTACACATAATAGTTTTAGTAGAGTTTAGTCTTGGTTTTTTCAACTGAAATCCATCTAAGCTTAAATTTAAGGTTAACAAATATTTAACAAGATGTAGTTCAAAACTTTGATTTCAAATTTGGTAAGGTGTTGTAATTTGGTTTATTTTTTGCTCAAAACGAACTAATATAAAAAGTCTGGTGATTATTAATTATATATATATATATTAAACCCATTAAGTCTAACCACCATTCAAATCGATATCCACCGTTAGATCTTGCTGAGATGAAATCTGGGCCGTTTAAACTCACTAAAATAACCGCTCTTGTGGCGGTTCCAAGAGGTTATGGTCGGTTTTTGTATCTGGTGGTTACCTCCATCTTTTGCTACCCACTATCTCCATAACTCAACCACCTAAATGTCACCTTTAACCGTTTTGAGTATTGATTTGAAATATTAATTAAAGGTGGTTACTTATTATTATATATATTATAGACAGTGCTATCACTTTTAATCATCACCGTCAAATCTCTCTCAGGTTAAATCCTAGCCACATAAAGTCATCAAAATAACTGTAAAATAGGAGGTTGAGAGAGGTTATACACACTCTCTCTCTTAAAATCCTACAGTTACCGTAAACTGAGGACAATTTTTGCAATCAATTCTGTAACTCCTGCAGTTTATTAAAACCACGTACCCCACGTATGCAAATGACAACCACCTCCTCTGCGAACCCTTATATAAACAAAGGAATTGTGAAATTGGAGAATGTCATAGTGATCCCTCATTCTTCTTAACTTTCAACCGAACATGAGGGTTTCTACAAATGCATCAGGGTTGGGCCCTGCCACTTGATCTGCCGTTTTTGGTGGCTTTTTATTAGTCCTAATCGAAGTCTGTTTCTCATGATGTGCAACCAGGCTCGAAATTTGATCCTTCTTCACCGTCGACTTTGGTTGATCCGTATAAAAATCGGTATGTGTAGTTGTGTACATGGTTAATTGACAAAGTTGTTTGTTTATCTGTGTGTATTGATTCCGTTTATGCTATCAGTAATTGATGATTGTTGGTTTGAAGCACTTGTAGACCATCGGCGGATTTACAAGGGGACCCTCCGGCCGGCCAAATCTACCGCATAGAGTATACCGGAGCAGGCAACAAGAAGGAAGAAAAAAATGAGCTTGATCCTCTCAATTATCTTAGACAAAGTGGCTAAAGTTAAAAGAGAAATGGAAACTTTATACTCAACTAGTGTTTTTCAATGACGCGCGTTGCGCGAAAGGCATTGGTGTTTTCGACCGACATCATCCTGCAACTCTTCTTTTAACTGTTTCACTTCTTGCAAAGACTTAACGTAGACCCTAACTCTTGTTTCACCACTTAATCACTGTAAAAATTATAGGATTCATGTTTGGGGCATGGGTTGACACGTGGACTTCGAGCCTCCCCGCTGGTGAGTGACGTGTTGGGTCGGTTAAGACATAAAAAGCCTAAAGCGTTAGGTAGATTTCGAACAGGGCGAGCTTGTCAAACGGCTTCCGCTCCTTGCCCCGGAACTCGATGTTGGCCACCGCCACCCGGTTTTCGTGACTTATATCACCACCCGGGACGCTATCGTAGTAGGCTTTAAAACGGTCGAGCTTCGGTCGTAGCTCGCGCCACTTGTGTTGGCACGCGTTTAAATTGTGCCGGTCGTTCCCCACGTTGTGCCGATAGCTAGCGAAAGCTTCCGGCCAGTAACGGGTCTCACCGGGTTGGCGGCCCTTCATCGCGTTGTGCCGGTATCAAGTGTGGGTAGCTGGTTCGGGTAGGTGGAGTGAAGGGTTGGGGTAGCGATGTGGACAGGAGTTGGGGTTGGGGGGTTTTATAGTGACTTGCCAAACGGTTATTTTTTAAAATTTTAACCTAGCCGCTATGGCCTAGCCAGCCAAGCCAATGAGAGCCGGCCACGGAGGACCTAGCGCCAAACAGTTGTTTTTTAAAATTTAAACCTAGCCGCTATGGCCTAGCCAACCCAACCAATGAGAGCCAGCCACGGAGGACCGCTAGGCATCGAAACCCAAACCCACCCGGGGTGGTGACTTGGGCATTTGTACCCAAACCACGGCCCAACCCTCGCCCCATACCTCATAGTCTAATAAATGAATATAAGGTATTGCTCAATATTAAAATTTTAACCTAGCCGCTATGGCCTAGCCAACCAAGCCAATGAGAGCCGGCCACGGAGGACCTAGCGCCAAACGGTTATTTTTTAAAATTTAAACCTAGCCGCTATGGCCTAGCCAACCCAGCCAATGAGAGCTGGCCATGGAGGACCGCTAGGCATGCCCAACGCCTGGGCTGAACTCCCGCCCAAGGGGCGACCCCGAAACCCAAACCCACCTGGGGTGGTGACTTGGGCACATAATAAACTCCCGCCCAAGGGGCGACGCCGAAACCCAAAACCACCCGCTATGGCCTATGTATGTACCCAAACCACGGCCCAACCCTCGCCCCATACCTCATAATCTAATAAATGAATATAAGGTATATCACATAATAAATAAAGAATTAAAAAATGAAAACTGAATGACACTGTTCATTCAGTTTTCATTTTATCATATAGTAAAGTAATTTCTGGCTAATGTTAGTGGCACGGTGTGTCGAAGTTGTTTGGTGAGTCCAGAGTCGGTGAGATGAAGAGAAGCAGAAGAGACTGCTGATGACGATAGGTCATTATGCTTTATGGGCCATTTTTTAAAAGCCCATCTTCATTTATCAAACAAACCCAGTAAAAGACCTATTTTTTATTATTTTCTTTTAACTTACTAATTACTAATTAGGGGCTTCTGACTTTCTTCGTGAATGCTATGAGGTACGAATTAGTTTATCTTTATTTGTTGTTTAATAATTAGTTTTTAACTTGATTTTTTATCTGTATTTGTTGTTTAATAAATTAGTTTTTAATTTGATTTTACATCGTTGAATTATCCATTAGTTTTAAATATGAGGTACAAATTAGTTTATCTTTATTTGTTGAGTAAATTGCCATTTTAGTCCCTGAGTTTTGTCCAAATTTGCCAGTTTGATCCAAATAGTTTTTTTTTTTGCACCTGGGTCCCTGACTTTTACATTTTGTTGCCATTTTGATCACTTTTCCTAACTCCATCCAAAAACCCAGTTACTCGCCTAACTCCATCCAATTTAAACCTTTTCAGCTTTTCAGTTGCCATTTTGATCCAATTCTTAAAAAAACATAAAAATTCAAAAAAATCCAAATAATTCTAAAAAATCCTAAAAAATTCAAAAAAAATCTAAAAAATCATAAAAATTCTAAAAAATTCAAAAAAATATAAAAAATTCTAAAAAATCATAAAAATTCTAAAAAATTCAAAAAAATATAAAAATAAAAAAAATCTAAAAAATCAAAAAAATTCTAAAAAATCAAAAAAATTCTAAAAAATCCAAAAATCATTAAATGTTTCGAACCCGAACCGTTTCGAACCCGAACCGTTTCGACCCGAACCGTTTCGACCAGTACCATATCGTTTCGAACCGAACCGTTTCGAACCGAACCGAACCGAACCGTTTCGAAACCGTACCGTTTCGAACCCGAACCGTTTCCCAAACCGTTTCGAACCGTACCGTTTCGAACCCGAACCGTTTCGACCCGTACCGTTTCGAAACGAACCGTTTCGACCCGTACCGTTTCGACCCGTACCGTTTCGAACCCGAACCGTTTCGAACCCGTACCGTTTCGAACCCGAACCGTTTCGACCCGAACCGTTTCGAACCCGTACCGTTTCGAACCCGAACCGTTTCGAACCCGTACCGTTTCGAACCCGAACCGTTTCGAACCCGAACCGTTTCGAACCCGAACCGTTTCGAACCCGTACCGTTTCGAACCCGAACCGTTTCGAACCCGTACCGTTTCGAACCCGAACCGTTTCGAACCCGTACCATTTCGAACGGTACGGGTTCGAAACGGTACGGGTCGAAACGGTTCGGTTCGAAACGGTACGGTTCGAAACGGTTCGGGAAACGGTTCGGGTTCGAAACGGTACGGTTTCGAAACAGTTCGGGTTCGAAACGGTACGGGTTCGAAACGGTTCGGGTTCGAAACGGTACGGGTTCGAAACGGTTCGGGTCGAAACGGTTCGGGTTCGAAACGGTACGGGTTCGAAACGGTTCGGGTTCGAAACGGTACGGGTCGAAACGGTACGGGTCGAAACGGTTCGTTTCGAAACGGTACGGGTCGAAACGGTTCGGGTTCGAAACGGTACGGTTCGAAACGGTTCGGGAAACGGTTCGGGTTCGAAACGGTACGGTTTCGAAACGGTTCGGGAAACGGTTCGGTTCGGTTCGGTTCGAAACGGTTCGGTTCGAAACGATATGGTACTGGTCGAAACGGTTCGGGTCGAAACGGTTCGGGTTCGAAACGGTTCGGGTTCGAAACATTTAATGATTTTTGGATTTTTTAGAATTTTTTTGATTTTTTAGAATTTTTTTGATTTTTTAGATTTTTTATGTTTTTTTAAGAATTGGATCAAAATGGCAACTGAAAAAGGTTTAAATTGAAAAGAGTAACTGGGTTTTTGGATGGAGTTAGGCGAGTAACTGGGTTTTTGGATGGAGTTAGGAAAAGTGATCAAAATGGCAACAAAATGTAAAAGTCAGGGACCCAGATGCAAAAAAAAAACTATTTGGATCAAACTGGCAAATTTGGACAAAACTCAGGGACTAAAATGGCAATTTACTCTTATTTGTTAGTTACTAAATTAGTTTTTTTCTTAAATATGAGGTACGAATTAATTTATCTTTATTTGTTATTTACTAAATTAGTTTTTTTTTCGTTTGATTCTACATCGTTGAATTATTGTTAGTTTTAAATATGTGGTACTAATAGTTTATCTTTATTTGATATTTAATATTATTAGTTTTTTCATTTGATTTTACATCGTTGCATTATTTTTTAGTTCATATATAATAATAATAATTATAATAATAATAATCCGAAAGTGAGGCAAGATAAGTTATGGTTTTGTTATTTACCTTACTTATGGTATCTTTTTTTTTTAATTTATACATATTCGATTTCTTTCTTCTTAATTACAAACTGTTACCTTTGTGTAGGTGCTTGGAGTCGATATACATTGAGGTATTATTTCAAAAATGATTTCAACATAAATAGTTAGATTTGATGCATTATTAGATATGCAGATGGCACATTTGAGCAAAATTATCATGCCATCAGTGACCTTATGGGTTGCCTTATGCCCTTATGACATAAATATCCTATCAAATTTCAATTGCTAACCTTCAAGGTTACCATTTTAGTAAGTGGGTCATGGTTATCACTTTTAGTAAACGGGTCAAGAATCAACTATTTTATTAAACATGCCAAACTTGTCATTTTTTTAGTAAACGGGTCAAATTTATCATTTTTAGAAAGAAAAAAAACACTTATGTAATTTGATGAGTTCATGTTATATATGTAAAGGTAAATAAAATACCTAAGTAATTAGGGTATTGGTGAGTAGAAGAAGGGGAGCACTACTAGAAATTTGACATTTTCTAACAAGCATTTCCGTCACAAATGCGTAGCAAACTGAGATTTGCTACACATTTGCAACAAAACATTGATGTTGGAAAAAGCCTCGTCGGAAACTAATTACTACGCATTTGCTACGCAAATTTTAACATAATTCCTACGAAAATATTGTCACAAATTTTGCTACGCATTTCCTACGCATTTCTTAGTTGTTATGTTTTAATGCTTGCAACACATTTGCAACAAAACAGATCTTTGATTGTAACACATTTGTAACGAAACATTTAAAAAAAAAACTAAAAGCATTCAGATCTTATTTTACTAAAAAATGCAAAACGAAATCACTAGAAAATTATAAAACATGTTTTAAAATCCACAATAAAGCAAACAACTTGCAACATCCATAACGTAATATCGAGTATGTCTAAACTACAAAACAAACTCTTAGCATGCATATGTGTTTAAAATGATACCAACTTATAACTAATTACTAGAACGCCAATTCTTCATGAAGTCTTGTAGCTCTCTTTTCACCGCTTCATTTATGTATTGTTGAAGATCTTCTCTCGCTTTTCTCTCAATTTCAAGACGAGCCATAAGATCTTCTCTCGCCTTCGTCTCATTTTCAAGACGAGCTTGAATGTCTTCCAATTCTGTTCGCATAGCTTGAGCCTAAATATGTTAGAGCAAAGAGATTAGAAACTTAAAAAAATAATATGAAAGTCATGTTCATGTTCGCATAGCTTGAGCCTCAACTAAAAAGAAAAACCGAACCCCGGGTATTTAAAAAAACGGTTTTTTCAAGTATCATAACACAAACAAGATCATGAACCAGATAAACAAACAACTGAATCAAAAAGCCAGATAAAGAACTGAATCAAAAAGTGGTCTTGTTGTAGGTGAAACATCTTCTACTTTCCCAGACTTTTTATGGTCAAACTGACCTATTCAGCAGCAGGAACAAACATTATCAAATATGTTTCATTCATCTGTTATCCCTCATTCAAATGATCACTTTCATAGCATAATCAAAAGCTTATTAGCAGTAGGAACAAACATTACCTCTTGCAAAGAAACAAAAAGGGCTGGCTTAGCTTTGAGAGGTTGGACATATCTAAAAAGTTAGTTACCTACTTTTGAGTGGCAGGTTCTGTCCCATTGATGTATAACCTAATTCTAGAATAGTTAAATCAAATCAAGCATGATAATCAGTCTCTACTAATTCGTATCTATAATTGGTCAATTATAGATGCACTATTAATCTATTATTAAGCACTGATTTTCTTAAACGACGCCCCACGTGACTTAACAGAAACGTGCCAAGGACCTGAAGTATTCTCAAATACATGTAGTCAATTATTAAATCTCAAAACATGAATTAATGCAAACCTTACTCAAGAATTCAACATCATTGGTACTAGAAGTGTATTTGACTCAAGCCCAAGCTTGCTTAGATCATGAGTTGTATGTAGGATCACGTTTGGCTAAGGCTTCTTGTCATGTTGACTCGATTCTTATTTGGTTCCCAAGGCCCATATGAGTCTTACCATTGGCTGAGTATATATTATGGACTCATACAGAACCAAAAATAAGGCCATCAAATAGAATTACACATAAACTGTTTTTTTTGAAGGATGTAATTAAAAATTCAAGACAAATAGAGGTGGACTAAATAAATATAAATTACATTATGGTCCTTATAGGGTAACTTGAATTGGCTCATTAGCTATAAAAAGTTCTTTTCTGTGCATTTTTTTAACAGCAACGAATTATCATTCAGAAAATAAATATAAATTACATTATGGTCCTTTTTTATGTGGTTTTGTCGTTTTTAGTTTTAAGCCTGTTTGACACATTAGAGGTAAGTATAACCCACATCGGCACATTAACAAGTAAATTGGTCGAAATTGCCACCTCATGATTAAGGAACTAATTAATTTTACTTATTTCTAATTCTAAACTAGTCATGACGAAAGACTAAACTATCCTTGAGACAGGTAACTTGTTCACTGTGCAGTGAGGAGATGACACCTGAAATCCTAGGTGTGCATAAAGGTGAAAAGTGCCCCAAAAGAATTGTGACCTTTGATTACTGTGAGTTTCCTTTACCCGCCATCGACCTATTTGAGCATCAGGTAATCACCAATTACTCTCCCAACATTTAAGGTGTCGGGAATCACTATGGGTATGGGTTTGATAAAAGGATGGAATGGGAATGAATATGGAAATCTAAACCTATCAACCCCATCCCTCTAAACCTGTGAAAGGTAGTTTTGATCTTCTAACATGTGCATTATGCCAAAATTTCAGGAAGTTTGTGGAAATAGGACAGAGTTATGTCATCTTTGTAACAGATATATCAGACTTAGAGAGAGAGCTGCCCATGAAGCAATCTTGAGTTTATATTACCTCTTCTTGGGGCCGTTGGTAATCAATAGATGATGATGCACACCCACTAGAAGAGGATGACGTCCCAGTCACCATGTAATGCAAATCCGAAGATCCTACCCCATATACCCGAATCCTGCGACCTCCTGCCTGCACACGAGCCACTTGTTACCTACATCGAAGAGCACACACACATTGTGTTGGTTAATGATGCACTAATTTCAACCATTATAATTTAACCGGATATACTTACAAGGTCTTCAAACCATTTAACAAAGCATTCCTCTCTTAGACGAAAAACTGGAACATTCGGATACAATTGTGGCGCCACTTCATCAAACATTGGCTAATAATCAGAAGTAGTTTATCAGATGTTGAGTACTGGTTCTCTTCGTGTACATCCAGTCTCTATCGGGAAACATTTTTGTCGATCTATTTTCCAATTATACTTGCATTAGAAACAGGTAAAATGAACCGGGCGGAATGCAAATATAAAAGGGTGGATAAAGATGTGGTATGACTTAGAATTGGAGGCTCATTCTTGTCAAGATTCACAAATCCCATCATAAACTAACCTAATTGTACCAGTACTCAACAGATTCATCGACACTTCCTTATAATCAAACTAGACACCTAACAATTTGCAAAACAAAACACTATACAAACTATTGTAATCACAACATACATACAATTTGATATATAACCACAATAGATCAACTTTCGCTCATTAACTCCATTATAAACGAACCTAATTGTATGGCTACTCAACACAACAGATTCATCAACATCTCCGTAAAATCAAACTAGACACCAAAGGATATGTAGTTTCATATTATTATTGTATTAATTTAGTTATATCTATGTAGTTTTAAATTACTATCCGCTATGAAAAGATAGGTTAGTTACCTATTTAATTAGAAACAAAAGGCTTACACTTCTCAACCTCCTATTTTGCTATATAATTAACGCAGAAGTATTAGGATTACATATATAATTAGGATTACATTTCTCAACCTCCTATTTAGAGACAAAAGGCTTACATTTCTCAACCTCCTGTTTTCCTATTTTGCTATGAAAAGATAGGTTAGTTAACCAGTCTATTATTATCGCAATACATATACGAACTATTATTATCGCAATACATATACAATTACAATTATGTTATCAATGTACAATCAGATCAACTAAACCCTAACTCAAACACAAACACCACAGCAATTATCAAATTCAGACAGAATTTAATTCATTTAAGTAAATCAAACACGCGCGCACACGCGAGCAATAACTCAATTCACATAAAGCTTAATCGATTTACACAACGTACCTTCTCGATTGTTCCAAAAAGCGAACTCTTCCTTCACAAGATCTCTCGTTGCTACAGGAACCAGCAACGACTTCCGTTTACAATAGATTAACAAACAGTAATGGAAAAAAACGTCGGTTAGTGAAACTTAACTCAAAATGATGAAGAAAAACATCTATATGTGAAACTTAAATGCAGATTCACTCAATATGAAGAATTAAAACATCGATAAGTGAAATTTAAACGCAGATTAAGAGAAAATGATGAAGAAAAACATGAAAAAAATGAAATGATACCATGTGAGAACGGGCGGATGATCGAGGAGCAGAGCCGGAAAGTGAGGATTTTCCGATCAGGTCTGTTCGGCGACTTGCGTTCGGCGACTTGCGTTCGGCGAATTTGCTGAGGAGTTGGTCGGAGGAGGCTTTGGTGATGTGTTGGACGGTGGTTGTATGGTGGCGGTGCGATCGGAGTAGGTGGTAGCGGAGTAGGGTTTAGATCTGAAAACTTTGAGGAGTAGGTGATGTGTTGGACGGTTATATGAAAACTCGATATGAAAAGGGGTTGAATAAATTTTTTATCATCTGCTCGTTATCAAATATATTCCAACTAAGATATTATTTTATTGATGTTAAGAAATATCATATATATGAAATGTGCAAATATCTCAAAAAAAAAAAATGTGGCTGCACTTTCAAAATAATTGTAACACATTTTATAACAAAATTATGACAGAATTATATTTTATTAGCGTTTGTCACTATTGTGTAGCAAATTTGTTTAAAAAATTGAAGTTTTTTTTGTCGTTATAAATGCGTCACAATTTTGTCAAAATTTGTGACGTATTTTTTTTCGTAGCAAAATTCCGTAGTAAATTGGCTACTTTTCTAGTAGTGGAGAAGACGGTACGGAAGATGGTAAGGGAAGTGGATTCTCTGTCTTCTAAGGTGTTCCTTGCCGGCGCTGCAAAAATAAAAATGGCGGTAGTAGAGGGAGGAGACTGCAGGCAGTGGGATAAAGACGCCTACAGAGACAATCAAGATTCAATGTACTCTACTATTTACTCCTTTGGGAGGGTACATAACTTCTATAATATTTTTGTAAGTTATTTTGTCATTTATGTCTAATGAACCAGTATTCAAGAGGATTGGTTAGATCAATAAGGAGAGAGGGTGATTGAAGCCGAACAACTGGTTTTGACAACTTTAAATTTTGAGTTAATTGTACAGCATCCATATGCTCAACTTACATCAACTCTTGACAAATTAGGATAAAAGTAATGGGTTAGGTCGTCCCACAAATGATTGTTTTATTCATTGTTTGATATTTTGTAAATTTGTACAATGTTAATAGGATCCAATAATCTAAACTTTTTCAAATTTTTAGGAGGTTTTGTGCTTTCAGACACCATTTTTTATGTATTTTTTTTCTTAAGTTCTTTAAAGATTTAAACAATTCAAGACCTTTTATCTTATTTCAAGCACACGTAGACTGAGCAACGAAAAAAAGCTGCTCATGATTGTCTATCAAGGTCTGGATTGATTGATTCCACATAAGATATATATAACACTAGGTTAAAACCCCGTGTGTTACACGGGTTGAATAAATATAATTTTATACATTAAGTAATAAAAAAATATATCTTAAAAAAACACATGTGTTGCATAGGTTGAATAAAACTGCGTATTACAAAGGTTGAATAAAAATGTGTATTATATAAGTTGAATAAAATGTAATTTAATCGGTTGACACATATAGTCATCAAAACATGTCTTTAAAAATGAATTTCGAAGTACTATTTATTAATTATAAGGGAAAACAAAAAATAGATAGCCTCAATAAATGATACGTGTCACTCATAGTTTGTTTATTATATAGTATAGATATAGATTCGTAGACTAAACTCATATAAGTTATTTAGTTTAGAATTTTTTTAATACAATTCGATATCATTCCACACGAAAAAGGGCAATTACAAAGCAATGGCAGGTAGTCGGGCAACAAGTTGCGCCGTTTAAAAAAAATATAAGTAATTTTATTTATAATTTTTGTTTTATATAAGGCATTCGTAGACTACAAAGAACCTAATTTAACGATCATTATTTTATATTTAAAATAAAAATTAAATTATTATTTTCTAGCATACCCGTTTATTCACTCAACAACAAATTATAACCCGTAATATATTAAGCTATGAATTATAATATAATAATATGTCAGTAAATGGGTAAATTCAAAATAATCGACTTTCAATAATACATATTTTTAAATTTAATATAATCAATAATTTTAGAATTATATAATAATGATTAGATTTGATTTAATATTATCTTTTAATTGAGAATTGATGATCAACATTTATCCTTAAAATTGTAAATTATTTAATTTAATAAGAAAATAAAAAAAATAGATAGTCTCAATGGATGACAAGTGTCCCATAAATGGTTTCTTTTATTATATAGTATAGATGTGACTTAAGGTGTTTATATAAACCTGGGTATAACTACACAATGTGTTGCCAATACAGTACATCTCAAATACAGATTGAGTATAACTACATAAAATGGGAGACTTTGTCAAGATTTTTCCAGAATACGAAGGTAGTAGAAAAAATGAAGTGAAATATTGTCTTATGTTTATTTATTTGCACTTTACTTTTGTTTTCAGCCACATATGTTTTTGTGATTATTATTATTATTATTATTATTATTATTATTATTATTATTATTACTATTATTATGATTATTATTTTCCGTATCATGATCCTATAGGTGGTGGATTGAAACCACAACTAATGTGATACATTGTGGGTCCACGTCATACGTGCTTGGTTCCGACCTGGTCGCTTTCTTAAGCGGTGAAAAGATGGAACCCCAAGTTGGACTTTTAAGGATTCCACCCAATTCATTTGTGAAGGTAAAAACTAAAAACAATATCACTGAAGTGTTGACTAAAATCAAAATTAATCGTGTTTTTTTGTGGGTTAATTGTAGAGATGTGTAATTTGCAGGCAAGTTCATGGTTCTTGCATAGTGTCACATACTTCCATGCATGTGTGCTTCATGGGCCCGTTACTGTGTCAAGGTAATTTTTTCTATTCATTTTGCATGAAAATGAGTATGAAAATGTTTTTTTCCCATATATAACAATAATTTGATGATACTAAAAATAAACTTCAGTTGCATTCATTTTAGTTCGGGATGAATCATTTTGTTCCTGATTTTGAAACGAATGAAGACTACTTGCTTCCAAGATTCTTCAAGTTAGAAAAGGCACAAGAAATGAAACGATGTAATTCTTTTTATTGCTTTTAGTACTTTTGTTAGTGGTGATTTTTGTAGTGTTTGGATAATGTGTTGAGAATGAGTTTTTGTGGTTCGAAAAGAAGAAAATGAAAAGTTAGATGGTTGTAACTTTTTTCAAAAAGGAGACGGAAAAGAAGAAAACGAGAAGCAAACCGAAACACCATCAATATACATCTTTGTTTGTTACGTTGTTAGCGTACCCCGTCCACCGGACGGGTATTAAATTGGTTAAGTTCGGGTCCTGTATAACGTTTTAAAAAAATGTCTTACTTTTGTTCATTAAACACCCTTAACTTTTTTTCTTTTTTTAAAAATGCCCTTTTTAATAAAAAATTATTTTAGAAAACCCTTGATATCACCTTCACCTTATTTTACATGAGCATGCAATTTCTTTTGTAGTTATGAGGTGGTGACGCTTCTGAAGGTGTGTTTGTCGGGGCCTTTCTCTCCATGTCATCAACAACATTGGTAGTTATATATATCATAATTGAACATTCAAACCATTTATTGAATTTTTTATTTTAAAAATGTCTTGGTATACCATAGGTTTTGAAGTTTCTGATGAAAAAAAATAGTATTAGCACTCTCTATGGGCAAGTCACTGTTGGTACCCTTATTTTGCAAGTAAGTTTCTTATTTATTTTATTCGGTGAAGTGGTAATAGAAAAGACAACCATTAAGGTGGCATTCTAGAGATTTTAGATCCATTTGTCAATGGGTTAATTCAGGTTATGTTTTATTAATGGGTCAAACGTGTAACAAAACCTAAAAAGGGAACATGCCAATGGGTTGATTGTTCAACGTGTACTTCTGATGCATGAAACCTCCTAAATGGTTTTACGCAACAAAATTCATTTCTTAATGAAATAATATATTCTTTGTAATTGCATTTTACACACTTAGCGGGTGTTTGGGTTAACTTTTTGTAAGGAGCCTCATAGCTTATTGTATTATGATAAAGCTCATTAGTGTTTTTTTGTCCACATTACTATTTTAGTTTGGGTAAGTGCTATCAAGTTAAGGTAGCTTAATTATATACGGAAGCTGATACATCAGAGGTAAGTGTTATCAAGTTATGGTAAGTGCTATCAAGTTAAGGTAGCTTAATTATATATAGGTATTACATTTTCTATTACTTGATAATTTATAGATTAACTATTTATGTTGTTTTCGGGTTGATTTGAAGCAATGTTGTAAAAAGTTGTGGTTTATAGTTGGTTTTTAATGTATTTTGTAGTTATTTAACCTGTTATGTTTCATTACAATAGCTTGAATAAAATACTGATTCTTTTTTTTTTGTATCATCAAGCAATTTAGGAGGTTTCAACCTCTTGATTAGGACGAACGATGACGTTCAACTGACCGACATTTTACAACCAAATTTTATAGCTCTAAATGTTTGCCAGTCATCAATAAAAAGGTGAAACCATGAATTTTTTTATAATTTGTCTTGCGTTTATATGAATCATTTCGGTTATGCTATTGAACGTTTTTGTGATTTTTATACCTATGTAATTATATAATACTCTAATTTACAACAATTCTGTGCAATAGAGGTAGTACATTTTGCTTTCAATGTTGTACGGTGGTTTTGAGGAAACCTTATGATACTGGGCTGTTTGTGTCTTCACCCTCATCACCATTCAGACACCACCCCTTCACCCCCCCCCCCATCAGCCAAAACACTCATCCCTTAAATAGGGAGCCAGCGATCGACGATTAAGAAGGTCACATCGGTGGTTCTGTGTTCTGGCGATGGCAGTGACTTCAAGAAACAAAGACCCGATTAGGGTTCAAGCGACATTCCGGCTACCCATTTTTACACTGTAAGTTTGACGTTTTTTTGAAGGTTGAAGGACATTCTTCGTAATACATCTCCGTTCAGATCCTTAACTCCGCACATTCATCTCCACACATTTGCATTAGGGCTTTTTTCTATCCATAACCCTAACTATGTTAGATATTATTCTGATTTGGTTGTTAGTTTTGCTAATACACTGCCGTCATATGTGGATTGTATGTATTTTAGTTGTCATCTTTGTTTACATGATTGGGGATCTTGCGAATTATAGACGATTTTAGGTCACGATCTCAATTCTCAACATAATGCAAATTAACTCTCTAATTTCAGGGTTTTTTTTTGTTCGTGTTATAATTGGTACTTACTATATGCCATTAAAGATGATTAATATGTGAAAAGAAAAACCATTTGCAGGTTCACCAGGAGTGGGGTTGATGATACATATCCTTGATGTTAAAGCTGGAGAGGTTCAATCTTGACCCTTTGATGTTTCTTTGGTATGGTTTGTTAATGTTTTCCCTCTTTACTACTAAACTTGTATGGTAATAATCGGTGCAGACCAAGAATGAGCAGGAGGACTCCAACACTAGCCCTCTCTCTGTATTGATGATGAGTGTCAAGAATAATACACAGGTAACATATGCTTCCATATAATTTATTTTTGGTTTAAAGGTTTTTGTAGTTGGTATGCGTTTTCTAGGTAGTTAAAGGTTAAAGGTGCAGCCAACAATATCCTCCATGTGGATGCAACTCGGACTCTCCGAGTGTGGAAAGGATTGCCCCTGCTTAAACAATTCCACCTGTTGTGAAAAGTATTATGGGAAATCTCAGCAACATTCTCTTGTTGGTACTCCTACAACGGTTCGTTGTTGACGCATTTTTCATCTGCAATTTCTTGAATAATCTTTCATCCATCATTCCATATCATGTTAATTTATTGTGTCCAGGAAAGTGTTGAAGCTCTTTCATCTTCTTTGTAACACCACGTAAAAACGTGTCCAATTATAGGCTAAATTGCACTTTTCGTCCTTTATGTTTCAGGGTTTCTGCGGGCGCTGTCCTTTAAGTTTAAAAATTACACTCTATGTCCTTTATGTTTGCAACCTATAACGGGCGGTGTCCTTTCTCATAAACCCAGTTAACCTTTTTATGTTAAAACCCCTCTTTGTAAAACTCCTTAACAGCAGGGACCATACGTGCAATATTCAAATTCTGTTTTAAATTTAATTATCCAGCCCACCTAATTTTAATTATCCTCTTCACAATCACAGTGAACATCCTCTGTTCACATCACCACAAACCCTAACCCCCAAACTCCATCATCTTCCCCAAACACTCACAACGTCCGGCCCCCATCTTCCGACATCATCGGAACCCTTACCAGAAGTTCACCGGAACCCTAGATTGCACCAACAACCACCGATGTAGCTTCCTCAACCCCAACCAACCCCCAAATCCCTAATCACTTGAACCGAGCGAATCCCTGTCATTTTCTTCTCGCCTGACCTCGCCGGAAAAACCTAATTATGGTGGTGACCGTCGCTGGAGATCGGGTATTGACGGTGGTTAGTGGTGACGGTGAAGGAAGATGCTACACCTTCGATTCTTCAAAATGCCGAAGCAAATTCACGAGATCAAGGACTTCCTTGTTTTAGTATTTTGAAGCAAGTTCACGAGATCAAGGACTCACCGGCTGGTGACGCGGCTGCTAGATCTCTCCCGACACCGGTTATTGATGTTGTTTGCTATGATATAAAAAGAATGTGCTGATGTTGTTTGCTGATCTGAATCACGGATCGAAAGAAAAATTAGTTGCAGGTACATATTGTTGAAGAAAGAAAGCGACGGTTGGATTGTGTTGTGAAAAGTTGTTTTGAAGTTTGTTCAGCTGATGATGTTCTCAGATGATGAATTTTGGATAATTAAATTTGATGTGAACAGAGGATGTTAACTGTGATTGTGAAGAGCATAATTTAATAGGAGAATGTTTCATGATGGATGATCTGATGATGAAAGTTGAATCGCAAATCTAATAGGAGAATAGGGTTTTGTTTCAAAATGGATGATCTGATGATTAATTTGGGGATTATAATGATTCGAAGGTGGAGATGGCAATTGGGGTTTTACAAAGTTACACATATGGTCCCTGCTGTTAAGGAGTTTTACAAAGAGGGGTTTTAACATAAAAAAGTTAACTGGGTTTATGAGAAAGGACACCGCCCGTTATACGTTGCAAACATAAAGGACATAGAGTGTAATTTTTAAACTTAAAGGACAGCGCCTGCAGAAACCCTGAAACATAAAGGATGAAAAGTGCAATTTAGCCCCAATTATATAAAGACACGTGTCCTAAACTCTAAAGGTGTGAAAGATTGAGTTTGAAGGATCAAAGTTGTCGAACAGTGAATCTATGAAACCACAGGGACTAAAAGTGTCAACATGCCAAACTTGTGCCTCTGAATGACCGTACACAATGAATATATTCTTAAATGGGTGATTAATTGGATATAAGAAGCCTTTTATAAAAATAATCGGAAGATTATTAAATTATAAGGATTAAACGTGTCAACATGTCGATTCTGACCTCTGAGTGACCTTTTAACGGAACCCAGGCTTCGAAACAATCAAATATACTCTTAAGAATAAGTGGTATAAATTTCACGTGGTTTCGAGATCGCTACGCATGTTTTCAAAACTTTGGGCCAAAAGTGTCAACTTGATGAAACTTGCTTTCATAGAGGTATTTAACGAACCGGAGCCTAACGAAGTTAGTTTATTCATCCAAGAGCCTCAACATACTGACTACAAGGGCCCTACATGTCAACAACGAAGTTAAAAAGGGTTAAAAACAATCAGGGACTGAAACTGCCAGCTTTGAAACTTGTTTTACCTGATCAGACGGTCCAAGCGGCCCGCGTAAGCCCCCCTATAGCTTACGCGGCCCGCCTCAGAGTGCCAGTGTGACACCTGTGCCTCCACGGCCATCAAAAAAATACTGTATCAATGAAATATTGTATTTCATACTTGGGATTTGTATAAATATGTGTATCCTTTACACATTATCAATTCTTGTTCGATTTCAAACTTTAAATCACTTTCTGGAAGGTTATACGCGCACTGATGCGTAAATATAACCCGTTTAATGCAACGAACACTCCGGAATAGTGAAATAGGCTTAACATACCTTAAATAACCTTTACATAACTTAGAAATAAGTTTTGAAGGCTTTTGTATGGCAAAATCAAGTTAAATCGCTTACAGGGACTAAATTCGACAAACTGCGAAAGTATGCTGATTTGAACTGTAACAGACATTCCGGAACATGACCATGAGTTAAACATACCATAAATATCCTTTACATAGCTTAGAAATAGGCTTTGAGAGGTTCGGTGTGCTAAAATAAACTTTGGGTCATTCAGGGACTAAAAGCGTAAAAAAGTGCACAAGTTTGCACTTTCGCGCATATCTTGCGTTCTGAATACATCCGGACATCCAAAAATTTATGTAAGCACTAAAATATTTTATTTTAGTGTTTGGCATGAGAAAAATCCATTCGTCGCGCAATTTGGATCGTTTTTCGCGCTTATGCGCATTCCGTCGTAATTAAGCGAACATCGCGATCGTACGACCAAACGAACCGACATCCGGGATATTTTTGAGCATGTTTCATGTCCACAATGTTTAGGCATCATTTTAGGGCCTTGAATTGGAAACTTTGGAAACTGGTTGCTGATCAGAAGGACCTTAGCGTGACACTTAGCCCCCTTGGCGTCACGCGATGCCCCTTCTGATCAGCAAAAGCCACTTTTAACAGCTGTTTAGCACTCCCAATCCAATTCCAAGTGTTTTTTCCTGCTTATGGGGGGCCAATTTGATGTACATGAGCTTGCCAATAAGTGTAGGGATGTGATCAAAGCACGTTATTCGATAAACGATCCTAACGGTCTTGCATATCCTATAAATACCCATCCATCCCAACCCCAAAAACCCACACCTTTGAAATCTGAACTTGCTCTCTAAGTTGTTGTGTTTAACACTTCATACCTGAGAGTGTTCGGATTCAAACCTTCCATTCTTGGACCCTTTGTAAGTGTTCCTTCGTTCTTTTATTCTTTTAGCGTTAAAGTCAAACTTTGTTTGACTTTCTGCATTGACCAGTTTATGGTCAATGCGAAGTTCGTTTGAACTTCATAACGTGAGCGTAATCACGATGGTTATAGTCCCTAGTGGCTATACCTACTGATTACCACGTTATCTAGGCTCAGTGACGAGCCGTAGTTTCGGCCAAAATGCGCATTCTTGCGTGTTTTGTAACCAAACTACTCTTAGGTATCAAAACTGTTTGTTTTGATACCAAACCTGTTTTCTAAACTTAGTTAAGCATGTTTTAACATGCTTAGCTCGTCACTTTTAGTTTAGTGCTTATATAGGGTCGTAAGGTAAGCGATCTAAACAATCGCTTATACTTTCGAACCCGACCCGTTTGGTCGATCATTAGGATCCGACCAAACACATTAGGTGACCATAGTATATAGGGAATAACCTTCCGAGGTTATACCTTATGGTCACGACGTTTAGTTAGTTGTATGATAGGTAGTTCATATGCCTTAGGTAAATTTCCAAAATGCCCTTTTTACGCCAAAATTCATTTTAAGCATATGTAACATAACTTTTGGTATCTAAACTGATTTGGTAACAATATTAGACATGTTAAGGCATATTTTACTTATCATAGGGCTAGTTAGGCGTTCCGAACGCGTTTCACGCGAACGACGCGTTAAAGTAGCATAAGCTACCTAAACGGGTCGTAAGCACTTAGGTTAGGTTTCATTTAGTATGTAGGCTTTGTTAAACCATACTACATGAGTTCCCATACTCATTTGGTTTACGAGCCCTCATTCTATCCGATCCTCCGATTATAGGTCCGGTTTATTAATGTAGTTACCTATATTAGGTGCCGTTTGATATCCGTGATCTCTAGCATTGTTTGGTTGTTACTCAAGGACTACTAAGCAATCTCAAGTGAGTACATAGACCCCTCTTTTACTGTTTTTCAAACGTTTTGGGGTGGAACACATGTGCCTACTTGTTACTTTCATGCTTTCCTGTTTTCACATCATATACTTGCTATGTTCATTAGTACATTTATAGTACATGATTTCATTGTGTTTTATGCTATGTATGCCCATTGTGTGCGTACTTAGTACATTATTTTACATTACATTTTATGCTATGTATGCCCATTGTGTGCGTACTTAGTACATTATATTACATTACATTTTATGCTATGTATGCCCATTGTGTGCGTACTTAGTTCATTATTTTACATTACATTTTATGCTATGTATGCCCATTGTGTGCGTACTTAGTACATTATTTTACATTACATTTTATGCTATGTATGCCCATTGTGTGCGTACTTAGTACATTATTTTACATTTCATTTTATGCTATGTATGCCCATTGTGTGCGTACTTAGTACATTATTTTACATTACATTTTATGCTATGTATGCCCATTGTGTGCGTACTTAGTACATTATTTTACATTACATTTTATGCTATGTATGCCCATTGTGTGCGTACTTAGTACATTTATTATTCATCACATGCTTACATTTTGGTATGACATTTGGTTTGTTTAAATGGGACAATGTACATTCATTAACACCGATCATGCCGCTCGGTAGTAGGTAGTGGTACCATAGGACTTGACAACTCCCATTCCTGAAATCCCGGGTTTGTTTGAATTGGAAGGAATGACCGAATCCGAATACATTTCTAGGTGGACCTTAGACTTTGTGCTAGGGTTTACTCTACAGTCGCAAGGCTTGGATGTATGAATTTTCACAATACCTCATAGATGTTTATATCAGTATAGCATGCATTTATTACACAAAACATAACTTTTATTTAAACCATGTTTTACTTCAATACCTTGTTTTTGTGCATTTTACATATGGTTTAGTTGACATATTTCACTTACCATACATAAACATTTTGACATTGATATACACAATTCATGATTTACATTAGACATAAACATTTAGACATTAGTATACACAATTCATGGTTCACATTAGACATAAACATTTTGACAATTGATTATACATAAACATTTTTACTTTAGTGGTTTGGTTTGGGTAAGTGATTTAAGTAACGAGGCGTGTGTAATACGATACAAGTATGGTGGATACGCCGCTGGTACTTCCTATATATAAGTGCTTGTATGGTATTACATATCGTAGCGTTATTCGAATCATTTCAATTTAAGACATATAACATTTTACACAAATAACATACTTTTCACAAGACATTGTTTTACAAAAACAACTTATCTTATACAAACTCATTTTACTTGGTTATTCATTTAACCATACATTATTCTCTTATTTATACATATCATCTGATTTTATTGCTTTTCAAACGATTTACAAGACAAAGCAAATTACAAGGTTCATGACTAAACATTTTCTTAAACATAAGTCATGAATTCTATTTTCACAAAACCTATGTATCTCACAGGCATTTTTATGCTGACGTACCTATTTTCACATGTGTTTCAGGATATGATGCATAGGATTTATCAAGATACACTTAGGCGGACTTGGGCCTTAGTGACAATAAAAGATGCAAGACTAGTTATTTATGTTATGTTTCTTTGATTGTCAAGACATTGTAACTCTTTTATTTAATAAAACAATATATCAATTTCCATGTGTTATGAAACAATGATTCTGTTACAACACTCCCCGACGTTTCCGCCACGTTTTGTTGTTTTACGTGGTCGGGGTGTGACAGAAAAGTTGGTATCAGAGCTCATGGTTATAGGGAATTAGGTTATTAGTAATGCTTTGACCTAGTCTATAACCTTCCTAGGACCCTAACGCGAGTTTACTTGCGTTTAGTCATAAAACAATACTATCACCTATCCTTAGGCGACAACCACAACAAGAACATAAATTTCAAAACCGCTTTGAAAACTAATCATCTGTTCTAGGATGATTGATTACTAGGTTTTGAACCCTCTATTGTAAGGTTTTGAACCCTCTGTTATAAGGTTTTGAACCCTCTAAGTTTTCAAATCTCGTCAAAGTTTGGGTCATATAATGTGAACACGTGCAAACTGGAAGAGTGAATGCCTGTACCCTGAGTTTTCTGTCGAAGGCTAGAGTGTTCGTACAAATCCGCAGTATCGGACCAGTCACTCTTACCTGGGAACTATTGGGGTGAGTGTTCACTTATAGGCGAGCATGTCTTCAGTGATACATTAATATGACCCGTTTACTTTGAATTGTCACCGTCTCATTTGTTTGCCTTAGGTAACAAACAAATGATCGCAAACTCTTATGCATTGCCATTCTGTATTGTTTATCCGATGACGTTTCACTTGTTTCTTCCTATGTCTTTCATTTTCTTCTAGAATGTCTCTTCCTCTCAGCAACGGTCAAATGTCCGAGCGAACAGCCAAATTTGCCCAGCGAATAGGCGAAGTAATCCTGAAGACTGTTGAATTAGGCATTGCCATGTCTCGTCTCAACAATGAAGCCACTCAAGAGCCACCAAAGGAAGCGGAAGTCAAGCCAGCACCACCAGCCAAGAAACCAATTGAAGAATCAAAGACCATGGATGAACGATCCCCTAAGAAGTCAAAGAAGCGAAAGGCTTCTCAGAACTTCGCCATGGTCGCTCACAATGGTCAAGCCGTCCCCAACCAACCAGCTCAACCCCCTGCTAGAAAGCCATACAATGGAACTGCACCCTTGTGCAACCAATGTAACCTTCATCATCAGGCTAGTGTGAAGTGCCGCAAATGCCAAATTTGTGGACTTATAGGTTATACGGCAAGGGTTTGCCCAACTACAGCAGTACCAAATCAAACAGGACCCATCCGGGTGGCAACACCACCTGCTAAGAAGCAATACAAGGGAACGGCACCAATATGCGACAAATGTAATGGGCATCACCAAGCTCACTTACAGTGTCGTCTGTGTGTATCATGTGGGCGAGTTGGTCACCTGGCAAGTGCTTGTCGATATAACCCGAACCAAGGTGGTCCAAATCAACCACAAGCCGACTCTGCTCAAGCTCGTTTTTCACCAGGGTCTTGCTACAACTGTGGCGAGATAGGCCATTTCCTAAGGGATTGCCCAAAGCTTGCTAATGCAAATCCAACCCACGGATGAGCAGTTGGCTGACTAGAAGATGTTGCTGTCTTATGCTTTTGTTTCTTCTATTTTCTTGTAATATGAAACAATCTGTTTTGCTTATAAATAAATCGTTGATCACAAATTCTGATATACAAGTGTAGTTACATGTGTGTATGACTTTTCCTATGATACCTACATCAAGGAACTATATTCCTTACAAACTACTCTTGCGAATTTTCCCATTCTTGCGTTTGCTCATGATTCCCTTGGAAAAATTTCTAAGTACTCGTTTCACTCTAAGAAACAAAGTACAACAAATAAAGTGACATTATGAGTAATCGTGCTTTTGCACATCTGTGCCTTTGAATCCTTGGTTAGATAACCAAGGATATTTTCAAATCTCATACCCATTACGTTTTGATTTTTCAACATACACAGTACAAGTATTTCAAAAACAATCTTCATGATCTCAAAACATTTCATATAGTTTGAAAACAATTTTTTTTAAATGCATTGTCTATGTTATTTCAAAAACATTGGCTATGCTTTCAAAAACAAACTTCATAATTTCAAAATGTTTCATATAGTCTGAAAACAATATTAACACAGTAAATTTTCTTATCAAGTGCATGATTTCGAAAAGCATCATTCATGTTTTCAAAAACCTTATACATAATTTCAAAATTCATCTCGCATGATTTTAAAACAATTTTTTTATATATACCTACCTAATACACCTACTTTATGATTTCAAAGGTATTATATATAAGGTTTCAAAAACATTGAACACATTTTTTTAAGAACCCCATGCATAGTTTTCAAAAATATTTTCTTCATACATTGACTTAACTTTCAAATTTCGCTTCATATGTCGCCTTGGTATATCTGGCATCTCAACTTCATAAGCATTTTACTTCATATTTTGACCTAAGCACATCAAGTGCAAGGTTTCAAAACATCTTCAACTTCTAAAATCCATATGGGATCTTTTTATCTTCACATTTAGACCCTTGTGGATGATTATCATTCAAATCAGAGTCCTTGATTGGATTCCTTATGTACCTAAATTCGAACATTTCGATTCCTTATAATCGAAATCGAATTTTTCTTTTAAAAATCTTTCTATCTTTATAGTTAGATTCTTGATAATGTTTAAAGTACCAAATGAAATCCACTAGATGGATTCCTAGTGTGCTTTAAATACATGTGCTCTGTTAGCAAAACTAATTAACAAATTAAAGATCTAGATAAACAATCTTTGTGGTTATATGACTATGTGTTTATGCATCTTGTGTTTTCTTTTATGCATTTTGTGTTCTTGTATACACTGGATATTCGTTATCCAAATCCTCGTAGAATTTTTCATATCTTCATATGAGGGATTCGTAGTAGGATATTCAAAAAGGTACTACCTTAAATCCTTAATGGGCTTCTATGTAATAGTTAAGACCCTTGGATTATATAGTACCACTCCATGATTCATAAGAGACCCTTTTAGGGGTCTAGTCTAAAAGATTGATTCAAAAATCTGGTTAAGAATGACATGTGATGATATAAGCTGAAAAGACTCCTTGGTTGTCTATTAAAATCATTTATTGATTTAATAAAAGGGACCCTATGGTGGTCTAGTCACACTCATCACAGGTTTGTTCATTTGGTTTTCCCCTACACATTATAAAATAGACTGTGTGAACTATGCAAGGAATTGTCTAATTATGGACGCGTACATAATTATGAAATTCAGTGCACGGTAACCACAATAAGATTTATTATGTGTAAGAACCGATAGTGACAACAATAACAAAATGAGGACTATGTAATGTAGGTACGGTGGACGCACCACTGACGCTTCATATACTTGTATATAAGTATCCCTCTTACATTGCAAGCATGATGTTATTAAAGTTACTAGAAGTTCAGAACCCTAACCAATGTTGTTCGATCTTTTCAACTTCATGTTTTAAACTCTCACAAGTTTCCTCTAAATAAAAATTCGGGACGAAATTTCCTAAAGTAGGGGAGACTGTGACACCTGTGCCTCCACGGCCATCAAACAAATACTGTATCAATGAAATATTGTATTTCATACTTGGGATTTGTATAAATATGTGTATCCTTTACACATTATCAATTCTTGTTCGATTTCAAGCTTTAAATCGCTTTCTGGAAGGTTATACGCGCACTGATGCGTAAATATAACCCGTTTAATGCAACGAACACTCCAGAATAGTGAAATAGGCTTAACATACCTTAAATAACCTTTACATAACTTAGAAATAAGTTTTGAAGGCTTTTGTATGGCAAAATCAAGTTAAATCGCTAACAGGGACTAAATTCGACAAACTGCGAAAGTATGACGATTTGAACTGTAACAGACATTCCGGAACATGACCATGAGTTAAACATACCATAAATATCCTTTACATAGCTTAGAAATAGGCTTTGAGAGGTTCGGTGTGCTAAAATAAACTTTGGGTCATTCAGGGACTAAAAGCGTCAAAAAGTGCACAAGTTTGCACTTTCGCGCATATCTTGCGTTCTGAATACATCCAGACATCCAAAAATTTATGTAAGCACTAAAATATTTTATTTTAGTGTTTGGCATGAGAAAAATCCATTCGTCGCGCAATTTGGATCGTTTTTCGCGCTTATGCGCATTCCGTCGTAATTAAGCGAACATCGCGATCGTACAACCAAACGAACCGACATCCGGGATATTTTTGAGCATGTTTCATGTCCAAAATGTTTAGGCATCATTTTAGGGCCTTGAAAATGGCTTAACGAGCCTTAAACATGTCAGAAATGGCCTTAATACACAACGGGGACTGAATTGGAAACTTTGGAAACTGGTTGCTGATCAGAAGGACCTTAGCGTGACACTTAGCCCCCTTGGCGTCACGCGATGCCCCTTCTGATCAGCAAAAGCCACTTTTAACAGCTGTTAACAGCTGTTTAGCACTCCCAATCCAATTCCAAGTGTTTTTTCCTGCTTATGGGGGGCCAATTTGATGTACATGAGCTTGCCAATAAGTGTAGGGATGTGATCAAAGCACGTTATTCGATAAACGATCCTAACGGTCTTGCATATCCTATAAATACCCATCCATCCCAACCCCAAAAACCCACACCTTTGAAATCTGAACTTGCTCTCTAAGTTGTTGTGTTTAACACTTCATACCTGAGAGTGTTCGGATTCAAACCTTCCATTCTTGGACCCTTTGTAAGTGTTCCTTCGTTCTTTTATTCTTTTAGCGTTAAAGTCAAACTTTGTTTGACTTTCTGCATTGACCAGTTTATGGTCAATGCGAAGTTCGTTTGAACTTCATAACGTGAGCGTAATCACGATGGTTATAGTCCCTAGTGGCTATACCTACTGATTACCACGTTATCTAGGCTCAGTGACGAGCCGTAGTTTCGGCCAAAATGCGCATTCTTGCGTGTTTTGTAACCAAACTACTCTTAGGTATCAAAACTGTTTGTTTTGATACCAAACCTGTTTTCTAAACTTAGTTAAGCATGTTTTAACATGCTTAGCTCGTCACTTTTAGTTTAGTGCTTATATAGGGTCGTAAGGTAAGCGATCTAAACAATCGCTTATACTTTCGAACCCGACCCGTTTGGTCGATCATTAGGATCCGACCAAACACATTAGGTGACCATAGTATATAGGGAATAACCTTCCGAGGTTATACCTTATGGTCACGACGTTTAGTTAGTTGTATGATAGGTAGTTCATATGCCTTAGGTAAATTTCCAAAATGCCCTTTTTACGCCAAAATTCATTTTAAGCATATGTAACATAACTTTTGGTATCTAAACTGATTTGGTAACAATATTAGACATGTTAAGGCATATTTTACTTATCATAGGGCTAGTTAGGCGTTCCGAACGCGTTTCACGCGAACGACGCGTTAAAGTAGCATAAGCTACCTAAACGGGTCGTAAGCACTTAGGTTAGGTTTCATTTAGTATGTAGGCTTTGTTAAACCATACTACATGAGTTCCCATACTCATTTGGTTTACGAGCCCTCATTCTATCCGATCCTCCGATTATAGGTCCGGTTTATTAATGTAGTTACCTATATTAGGTGCCGTTTGATATCCGTGATCTCTAGCATTGTTTGGTTGTTACTCAAGGACTACTAAGCAATCTCAAGTGAGTACATAGACCCCTCTTTTACTGTTTTTCAAACGTTTTGGGGTGGAACACATGTGCCTACTTGTTACTTTCATGCTTTCCTGTTTTCACATCATATACTTGCTATGTTCATTAGTACATTTATAGTACATGATTTCATTGTGTTTTATGCTATGTATGCCCATTGTGTGCGTACTTAGTACATTATTTTACATTACATTTTATGCTATGTATGCCCATTGTGTGCGTACTTAGTACATTATATTACATTACATTTTATGCTATGTATGCCCATTGTGTGCGTACTTAGTACATTATTTTACATTACATTTTATGTTATGTATGCCCATTGTGTGCGTACTTAGTACATTATTTTACATTACATTTTATGCTATGTATGCCCATTGTGTGCGTACTTAGTACATTATTTTACATTACATTTTATGCTATGTATGCCCATTGTGTGCGTACTTAGTACATTATTTTACATTACATTTTATGCTATGTATGCCCATTGTGTGCGTACTTAGTACATTTATTATTCATCACATGCTTACATTTTGGTATGACATTTGGTTTGTTTAAATGGGACAATGTACATTCATTAACACCGATCATGCCGCTCGGTAGTAGGTAGTGGTACCATAGGACTTGACAACTCCCATTCCTGAAATCCCGGGTTTGTTTGGATTGGAAGGAATGACCGAATCCGAATACATTTCTAGGTGGACCTTAGACTTTGTGCTAGGGTTTACTCTACAGTCGCAAGGCTTGGATGTATGAATTTTCACAATACCGCATAGATGTTTATATCAGTATAGCATGCATTTATTACACAAAACATAACTTTTATTTAAACCATGTTTTACTTCAATACCTTGTTTTTGTGCATTTTACATATGGTTTAGTTGACATATTTCACTTACCATACATAAACATTTTGACATTGATATACACAATTCATGATTTACATTAGACATAAACATTTAGACATTAGTATACACAATTCATGGTTCACATTAGACATAAACATTTTGACAATTGATTATACATAAACATTTTTACTTTAGTGGTTTGGTTTGGGTAAGTGATTTAAGTAACGAGGCGTGTGTAATACGATACAAGTATGGTGGATACGCCGCTGGTACTTCCTATATATAAGTGCTTGTATGGTATTACATATCGTAGCATTATTCGAATCATTTCAATTTAAGACATATAACATTTTACACAAATAACATACTTTTCACAAGACATTGTTTTACAAAAACAACTTATCTTATACAAACTCATTTTACTTGGTTATTCATTTAACCATACATTATTCTCTTATTTATACATATCATCTGATTTTATTGCTTTTCAAACGATTTACAAGACAAAGCAAATTACAAGGTTCATGACTAAACATTTTCTTAAACATAAGTCATGAATTCTATTTTCACAAAACCTATGTATCTCACAGGCATTTTTATGCTGACGTACCTATTTTCACATGTGTTTCAGGATATGATGCATAGGATTTATCAAGATACACTTAGGCGGACTTGAGCCTTAGTGACAATAAAAGATGCAAGACTAGTTATTTATGTTATGTTTCTTTGATTGTCAAGACATTGTAACTCTTTTATTTAATAAAACAATATATCAATTTCCATGTGTTATGAAACAATGATTCTGTTACAACACTCCCCGACGTTTCCGCCACGTTTTGTTGTTTTACGTGGTCGGGGTGTGACAGCCAGTATCAGAAAAAGACTGCCAGGTGCGGGTTAGGCTGTTCCACCGCCTTAGCCTAGTTTGTAACGACCTAAGGAGCTGTAAGTCGGTTAAATTAACTAGCTAGGACACCTGGGGTGATCCCAGGGCCTCCAATAACACATGGAAATGATCTAGATTCATGGACTTTGTTATATAAAGGAGTTTACTCTTGTGTTCATAAACACATTTGCAAACAATTCACTTGAGGGACTTGTTCTGGAGCTTCCATCAGTAAGAAGAGGATTATCAAGTGTAGAAAAGACTGCTAGGACCTGTAGTAAGCCTCTAATTTCTTGTTTAGTCGTTTAATTTAACTTAATTACTCTAAAGTCAAACTTATCGTAAATTTAGTTTGACTTTCGTTTTAATTACATATGGTTTAACCACTGATCAAATTGAAAGTGGTTATAGAACCATATTAGTGTAGGTGATTAACCCTTAAAAGGGCACCTCCTAATTATCTCGTTTGACTGGTCAATTTTCGGGTCAAAGTAGTTTGACAAAAAGTCAAACTGGACAAAATGTTTGAAAATGATTAAAATTAATAAACCAGAGGTTCTAAATTATATTTTAACATTCTAATGACTTGGTAATTAATATTAAATCATGTCTTATCAGTCCTAACCCGGCAATTAATAGTCTAAGGTCAGTTTATAACCGAAAGTCGCAAAAGCTTGACTTTTGCTTTGACTTTAAGTTCTGACCCGTTCAAGCTTAATTCTTACAAGTTTTAAGCTTCCATTAGGACCACTTTACTTAGTAGTATAACCCTCTGGAGTTATATTGCATGGTGCCTAGTGGGTTGAATTATATGCACTTGATCGTAATTATGCTTAACAATGCCATAAACGCCCTTTTTACATACAACTGAGATTTTTAACAATGTGATTGGACTAACACCTTTACTACTGATATTTAGACATGTCCTGAAAATTTGACATCAATTGGAGGTCTAGAATAAGAGTTATGCTCAATAGCGTAATTAAGGAGCTTTTTATTATTTAAATGGCGTAATTAGCATAAAGCCTATATAAACCCAATTTTTGACATCAAAATTTGTACCTACTGATGTAAAATAATATTTTGGGATTTTTGAAGATTTTTAATTATTTTTAGGCTGAGCATAACATAGGATTATAACTTGATTTCGGTAATTGTCGGTTTTACCCTTTTCATGCATAAAATGAGTTTTACATAACTTTTTAGTGCCAAGCCTTTTGCTACTGATTTTATATAATAAATAAAGTATTTTGAACTCTATAAACTGATAAAAAAAACTCAGATTTCCTGTTTTAAACCAAATACCCCTTTAAAC
Source organism: Helianthus tuberosus (assembly GCA_030545235.1). Classification (NCBI taxonomy): domain Eukaryota; kingdom Viridiplantae; phylum Streptophyta; class Magnoliopsida; order Asterales; family Asteraceae; genus Helianthus; species Helianthus tuberosus. Next base: position 92,157,855 of record CM060439.1, on the reverse strand, counting down.
CGACTTTTAAGCGTTTTTAACACATAGTATGAGTTAAAACTATTCTTGCTTTATAAAACTTATTACTTACTGATGTATTAAGTTAATTTATACTATTAAACAGTAAGCCAAAGTTTTTAAACTCAGAAGTCTATTTTGACCTTTAAAGCCTATGTAAAATTACCAAAATGCCCCTACGGTGCATAGTTTGGTAATATAAGATAAATTTCACATATATAAAATACCCTACTGATATAACTTATAAAAATACATATTTTTACTGATTAAATCAGACCTGAAACTCAGTTGCACAATTAAACTCTTTTATGGGCATTAAAATTACCAAAATGCCCTTATGGGACTTATTTTGGTTTAAATTACTTTTTGGGCATATATGTTAACATCTTACTGATGTATTAACATATTTTGAGCATAATAATGATTAAGACCTGTATATATAATTCATTTGGTTAACCGTTACGCGTTTACGCGTTCGGATCGGCTTATGTGACTAGTTTACATAAAATAGTCGAAACGGGCTTAACCTTATCAATAAAGTCTCAACTTCCAGAATGTGTTTAGTTTACCCATAATATACAAGTATCCAAGCTTGTCGGGTTTAAACCACATTCTATTCCGGTCTCCGCTTAATCTAGCGTTTAGAACCGTAAGGTTTCTTTCTAGCTAGCCGGTCTAAGTCCTTGACTAAATTAAAGACCCGTTAGCATCCTAATAGGTTAATAAACCTTCTATACAGATTAAATAGCTTCCGATAGAAGGTGCCTTCAAAAGCTTTAGGATTTTACTGCTAGCATCAGGTAAATACTTTTAACTTATTTTCCCTTATACGGGCTTGGGATATGGTATTATAATAATACCATTTGGTCGGGTATGAAATCATTTAATCGGATTGTGATTAATAAATTTACATAACCCGTTTTAATCTGTCTTGTTTGATAACATAAGCATTGGGGGTTAATACGACCGTGTCCTGGATATCCTCGGCTCATTTCATTTGAAAATGGCCACGACCTATGCACGGGGTGTAGGCATACACCTGACAGATGCAAATGCTAAAAATATAAACCCACATGTTGGGAATAACTCCTTTGTGGGTTCTATAAGTGGTGAGTCGGTTAATCACGACCGGCTTCCAACCGGCCCCAATTGTAAGACAAACATGTAAATCTGTATACAAGATTATACTTAAATAATTGTCCCAAGTTATAAAAGATTTGTGCCATGTGCACTTAAATCAATTTTCATAAATGTTTTCAAAAGAGTCAATTAATTGTATTTACCAGTGTAAACTGACGTATTTTCTTAAAGACTGATTTGACAGGTACCTCTCGTAATAGGCTGGAGCTATTAGGTGTCATAGGAGGATCTTGCAAATCCATAGATGCCTGCAGTCTGTTATTTTGTTTCTTTGTATTTGTTTATGATCCGCCTGTGGATCTTATTACATTCCAGTCTGTATATTCTGTCACTCGAACACTCAGACATTATGGTTTGTAATAGTTTATTCACCAAGCCTTCCGCTGTGCTATTATATTGTGTGTATTGACTATGATGATATCAACTACGTCACGATACTCCCCGCCGGGCCCACCAGAAATATGTGGAAATATCGGGGTGTGACAGGTTGGTATCAGAGCCAACATTGAGTGAATTAAACACTAACCTTTTGTGTTTAATCTCATTGACACAATAAGCACATTCCTTAGACTCTCGAGTCTAGGCAAATGACCTAGGATTTTACTCTTAACCCTCCTTTTACTGTTTTATTATAGTTATTTGTTTTGACAGATTACCACTGGGAAGAATGCCACCTAGAGTAAGAGGAAAAGGCAAAGGACCCTTGCGTGGAGGACCGTCTGGCAGCTCGGGACCCTCCCATAGACGTACACCATCCGACTCGCTTTCCGGCTCTGACTCAAAGGATAATTGGAGCCATAGCTTTGAACCAGCAAGACATTCTGTCTCGCTGGGATCCTCACCACCTGACCCTCCTTATTTTGGGTTGCCCATTCCTATCGAACCCCATCATTCCCCTCTTTCACAGGGAACTCATCACTCAAACCAATCGCACCATTCCTTTCAATCTCATCCTTTTCATCATTCAGATTCCATTTACTCTCCTGCACAATTTAATCCGAATGATTATGTTAACAACTTTTTGGGCTACAACCCTTTGGGACCTGAGGATCACTTTTCTCAGGAAATGGAGATGGATGATGACCCGGACCCAGATTTGCAAACAGGAACACCAGGCCACCCAATAAGTATTTCAAGCGGTTCCCCATTTCAGGGATCACCGTACCATGGGCCCGACTCATTCCAGGAGAGGATGGCTCAGTATGACTGGTTTTTTACACCTTCATACCATAACTCCCCAGCCCAACCTCCCTTGGCTGAACCCCAGTTCCAAGCTGTTACTCCACCACCGTTACCAGTTGAGGAACCACCACAACAGCCTCCCGAGCCTCCAAGGCGAAGGAGAAATGCTAGAATGTCCGTACGTGGGGGACCACAGTTTGCATCTCCATGTGGCTCAAGTTCTTACCCTCCTATCCCAGAGGACCCACAGTTGGGCGGACCCTCACACACGGTGCTGAAGTCAACCTTCTACCAGTCTCTCATGCACCACTGCAGCCACCGTTGGGTTTTGACAACCCAATTCCGACATACCCGGGTTCATCTGGTTATAACCCATCTAGTTATCCATCGGATTATGGAACTCATGATCCGTACCTTACAGCTGCATAATACCATCATCTTTACCCTTCTTCTTACCCTCCAGTTTATCCCACTGGATACCCGGCGCAGGATTATCAATACCCGCCATACCAGCAACCTCCTCCGTTTCAGCAGCAGCAAACTCAAGAAATTCTAGAGAGGTTAGACAAGGTTGAACATGAAGCCCATGAAACTAAGAAGAAGCACAATGGTTTTGTCAAGGGTCTTATGAACCTTCTTAAGGGCAAGAAGAAGTAGGAGCTTGTTGTTCATGTTGTATTTCAATAAGTCCCTGCGAGGACGTTTATTTTGTTTTCATGTACCAAGTCCCTGCGTGGACTTACTTCTGTTTCAGTAGCCCCTGCGTGGGCAGTGTTTTCATTAGCCCCTGCGTGGGCAGTTTGTGATGTTTTTCTCAAGTCCCTTTTTAGGCAATGTTGTAATCGTTTCGTGGTTAATGAAGTTAATTTCGATTGTAAATATGTATTTTATTACATCATGATATATCATTTCAAATTCATTGATCTGTCAATAAATTTTCTTAAAGGTATAACCTAGCCAAAATAACAAATGACTATGATGGTACAACCTTTTTAAGATAATGACTCTCTGTTAACATCTGAAAACATGTTAACAATCCTGAATTGTGCGGTATGAGAAACCACACAATCTTCCCAATGTATTTGGATCTTTCCAAGCCACTATTTTAGCCCATATGATCAACATAAATCATGGCTAATAAACATCAATATGATGTATACACCATAACATCCATTAGAGATGTATGCTTATAAGCAAAGGTGTAATAATGACAATGATAGTAATAATTATAAACTTCTTATCAAAAAGGCAATGAACTTTGTTCGACCCTTACAAGGTCACTGATCCAAGAGACCAATGAATATATATTTTAATCGTCTCTGAGACAAGCCTAATGTTAAATAAAATGTCTTTTAAGACATTGACAGTGGTGAATTATAATTCCCCTGTCTAATAGATATAAGAGAATATTATATTCTTTTGATTTGATTAATTTATTAAAACGGTCTATATGGTTTAATAATACCATGACCATCTAGTCATCAATGCGATGATCTAATGTGTAATTTAAATATATCATCTATGTTTGATATAGTATTCAGAAATGGCTGGCTCTGATGAAGCAAACAGTCATACTACAGAAGGCAACAACACCAGGATTAATATCACTGGTGCCGAACTGCAAGCAATGATCACCGCAGCAGTTTCTCAAGCGGTAGATGCTAAGTTTAAAGAGCCGAGTATTGTTCGGTCTCAAACTCATTCAAAATCCCATTCTCAACCCCATACTCATCAGAAAAGTGAGTCTCAACACTCATCCAATCAGGGCAATGAGCCCAAGAGACAGGTTATCCTTGAGCCGACTCCCAGGTACACCAAGGGTTGTACCTACAAGTATTTTGTCTCCTGTAAACCGAGAGATTTTACGGGAGAAAAGGGAGCGATTGATTGTATGAAATGGTTGGACGAGATGGAGACTGTGATAGACATTAGCGGATGTGCTAAGGAGGATATAGTAAAGTTTGTGTCTCAATCCTTTAAGGGCGATGCCCTTACTTGGTGGAAAGCATTAGTGCAAGCTACTGGGAAGGTTCCTTTGTACAATCTGTCATGGAACAAGTTTGTTAATTTGGTTAAGGAAATCTATTATCCTCAGCATGAAGTCGAACGGATAGAGACTGATTTCCTCACTTTGGTGATGAAGGATCTGGATTGTAGATCCTATGTGATTAGCTTCAATTCAATGTCAAGGCTTGTGCCTTATTTAGTCACTCCTGAACCCAAACGCATTGCGCGTTTCATCGGTGGTTTGGCTCCTTCAATAAAAGGGAATGTTAAGGCCTCTAAGCCAGCCACTTATAGATCTGCTGTGGATCTATCTTTGTCCCTCACTTTGGATGTTGTGAGGAGTAGGGCAAAGAAAACCACTGATGATGGGAAGAGGAAGAGAGAGGAAGATAAGTCTCCTCAGTCGAACAAGAAAGGAAAAGGGAACTTTAATTCCAAGAAGGGGCAGTCAAGTGATAAGCCCAGATGCAAAACCTGCAATAAGAGGCACTTTGGGAAGTGCAACCAGGACCCATAAGCCAAACCATGTGGGATCTGTAAAAAGAAAGGGCACAAGTCTGTTGAGTGCCGAAATATAAAGGATGCAACCTGCTACGGTTGCAATGAAAAGGGGCACATTAAAACCAATTGCCCCAAGAATGCTAAGAAGCCCGAGGAGGCAAAGAAAACCAACGCAAGGGTTTTCCAAATGAACGCAAAGGAAGCAGTGAACGACGATAACGTCATAACAGGTACCTTCCTCATCAATAATAATTATGCTAGAGTCTTATTTGATTCCGGGGCTGATAAGTCTTTTGTAGACCATAAGTTCTGTAAGTTATTAAATCTACCTATTAAGACTCTAGACATAAAATATGAGGTAGAACTTGCCGATGGTACCTTAGAAACAGCTTCAACTCTTCTTGATGGATGTTCTATATCCATTAAGAATCATTCTATCCCGCTATCCCTTTTGCCAATGAAATTGGCTGGGTTTGATATAGTTTTGGGCATGGATTGGTTATCGCATAACCAAGCCCAAATTGCCTGTGATAAAAAGCTAGTTATTATCAAAACCCCTTCTGGTGAATCAATCACTATTCAAGGAATACACAATACGGGTTGCCCAGCAATGTGTCTATTTTCAAGGTATCACAGTGTTTTAAGAGTGGATGTGTCATTTACATGGCACAAGTGACTGTGAATGATCCGAAACCTAAGATTGAAGACATCCCAATCATCTCTGAGTAGGGCCGTTCAAATCGCTCGCCGCTCGTCGCTCGCTCGACGCTCGTTCGGAAATTGCTCGAAAAATGCTCGTTCGATTTGACGCTCGGTTGTAAACGAGCCGCTCTGCTCGGTTCGGTTTGTAAACGAGCCAAGCATGAGCAAAGGTCCGCTCAGCTAGGTTCGGATCGAATTATTGTTTTTAATTAGTACGTATATACAAATACATATACACATACATATATAAACATGTATATACACATATATATACACATATATATACACAAATATGAATTATACATATATATACACAGACACACCTATATATATACACACATTACACATACATAAATACTTAAATATAAATTAAATGTATAGTTTTATATATACCACTCTATTAGATTTTGATCCACTATGTACAAATTTACAGCTATATCTATACGTACTAGCCCAATCACGCCAATAAAAAAATTAATATCAAGTCTAAAAGTTAAACCCTAAACCGATAAACCACAGTCTGCTCATCGTCTCAATGTTTCATGTCGTTACCCTAAGTGGATCGCCTCTTGGTCTCAATGTCATTGTTCGTGCAATATAATCATGCCTCGTCGGCCACAACATTATTATTCATAAGAAAAATATTATCCCATGAAATTTTCCTGTTTTTAAAGACATAAAAAATTGAGACCTAACATTGTCACTATCTCTCCCAGCAAATTTAAATCGGGCGACACGGTTGTCCAAATCGCTCGAACTTCGCTCGACGCTCGCTCAGAATATTTACTGCTCGGAAAATGCTCGCTTGATTTGAGGCTCGGTTTTAAATGAGCCGCTCCGCTCTGTTCGGTTTGTAAACGAGCCAAGCATGAGCAAAGGTCCGCTTAGTTCGGCTCGGCTCGTGAACAGCCCTATCTCTGAGTATTCTGATGTCTTTCCTGACGAGTTACCTGGATTACCTCCTGAGAGGCAAGTAGAGTTCAGAATAGACATTCTTCCAGGAGCTGCACCTATTGCACGAGCTCCTTATCGCCTAGCACCTACTGAGATGAAGGAACTCAGAACTCAATTAGATGACTTATTGGCAAAAGGTTTTATACAGCCTAGTTCTTCACCTTGGGGAGCTCCAATTTTATTTGTGAAAAAGAAAGACGGATCAATGCGCCTATGCATTGATTATCGTGAATTGAATAAGGTAACGATCAAGAATCGTTATCCTTTACCCAGGATCGATGATTTATTTGATCAACTCCAGGGAGCGAGCTTTTTCTCAAAGATTGATTTGAGATCTGGGTATCATCAACTCAAAGTTAGGACTGAAGATGTGCCTAAGACGACATTCAGAACGAGGTATGGACATTTTGAATTTTTAGTGATGCCATTTGGGCTCACTAATGCTCCAGCAGCATTCATGGACCTCATGAATAGAGTCTGCAAACCATACTTAGATAAGTTTGTCATCGTCTTCATAGATGACATACTTATCTATTCTCGTAATCAGGAGGATCATGAGAAGCACCTTCGATGTATCTTAGGATTGCTTCAACATGAGAAGTTGTATGCTAAATTCTCCAAATGCGAGTTCTGGCTTCGCGAAGTCCAATTTCTTGGACATGTTGTCAGTGAGCGAGGTATCCAGGTAGATCCCGCTAAGGTAGAAGCCGTAATGAATTGGGAAGCACCCAAGACTCCGACCGAAATACGTAGCTTTCTGGGTTTAGCTGGATATTATAGAAGGTTCATTGAGAACTTCTCAAGAATAGCTGCACCATTAACTTCTTTGACCCGTAAGAATGTTAAGTTTGATTGGGGTCCGAAGCAACAAGAATCCTTTGAGATTCTTAAGAAGAAATTGAGCAATGCTCCAGTGCTAACCTTACCCGATGGAATTGAAGAGTTTGTCGTATACTGTGATGCTTCACACACCGGTATGGGTTGTGTGCTCATGCAGCGAGGCAAGGTGATTGCCTATGCATCACGACAATTAAAAGTGCATGAGAAGAATTACACCACCCACGATTTGGAATTGGGTGCCATTGTATTCGCACTAAAATTATGGAGACATTATTTGTATGGAACTAAATGTGTGATCTTTTCTGATCACAAAAGTCTCCAACATTTGTTCAATCAAAAAGAGCTCAATATGAGACAGCGCCGTTGGATGGAAACCTTAAATGACTATGATTGCGAAATTCGCTACCATCCTGGTAAAGCGAATGTGGTCGCAGATGCTCTAAGCCGAAAGGAAAGAGTTAAACCAATCAGGATCAATGCCAAAAGCATTGAATTGAAGAATAGTCTGAATGAAAGACTATTAGCTGCACAGAAGGATGCTGTTTTGGAAGATAATCTTCCAAATGAAAAATTAGGTATAACTGCTGAACAGTTAGCACCTGGGAAGGATGGAATTCTCAGGATGAAAGGAAGGATTTGGGTTCCTATTCAAAGAGGACTTCGAGATATAATCCTCCAGGAAGCCCACAACTCCAAGTACTCAGTTCACCCGGGAGGTGACAAGATGTATCATGATTTGAAGGTGAACTATTGGTGGATAGGTTTGAAGAAATCTATTGCCACCCATGTAGCTAAGTGCTTGACATGTGCTCAGATTAAAGCTGAACATCAAAAGCCTTCAGGTCTACTTCAGCAACCAGAACTCCCTACATGGAAGTGGGAGATGGTAACCATGGATTTTATAACCAAGTTACCTAAAACAAGGCATGGAAACGACACCATATGGGTTATTGTAGATAGACTGACTAAGTCAGCACATTTCTTACTCATTAAGGAGACCCATAGCTCTGACAAGTTAGCCCAGTTATACGTAGACAAAATTGTAGCTCTTCATGGCGTACCGGTATCAATCATCTCTGATAGAGATACTAGATACACCTCTCATTTTTGGAAAATTTTCCAACAATCTCTGGGCACGCGTTTGAATTTTAGCACTGCTTACCATCCTCTGACTGATGGACAGAGTGAGCGTACAATTCAAACCTTGGAAGACATGCTTCGTGCATGTGTTATTGATTTAAGTGGTAGTTGGGATGACCACCTACCATTGATCGAGTTTTCTTATAACAATAGCTACCATACTAGCATTCAGGCTGCGCCTTTTGAGGCATTATATGGTAGGAAATGCAGAACGCCTGTCTGTTGGGCAGAAGTAGGAGAAACTCAGTTGTCAGGAGCTGATATAGTCCTTGAAACAACGGACAAGATTGTCCAGATTCGTGATCGCCTAAAAGCTGCCAGGGATAGGCAGAAAAGTTATGCTGATGAGAGGCGAAAACCTCTAAAGTTTGAGATAGGCGATAAAGTTCTATTGAAAGTGTCACCCTGGAAAGGTGTGATGCATTTTGGTAAGAAGGGTAAGTTAAGCCCTAGATATATTGGACCATTCGAGATTATCGAATGTGTCGGCAGTGTAGCTTATAAGCTAAACTTGCCTGAGGAGCTGAGTGGAATCCATAATGTGTTCCATATCTGTAATCTCAAGAAATGCCTAGCCGATGAATCACTGGCTATGTCTCATAAAGACGTGCAAATTGATGAAAGTTTGAGATTTGTTGAAAGACCTATATCGATCGAGGATCGACAAGTTAAAAAGCTCCGAAGAAAGCATGTACCTATAGTAAAGGTCAAATGGGACGCCCATAGAGGTCCCGAATATACGTGGGAAGTTGAGTCCACTATGCGACAAAAGTACCCTCACTTATTTCGGTAAATCTCGGGGTCGAGATTTCTTTTAAGGGGGTGAGGATGTAACACCACGTAAAAACGTGTCCAATTATATAAAGACACGTGTCCTAAACTCTAAAGGTGTGAAAGATTGAGTTTGAAGGATCAAAGTTGTCGAACAGTGAATCTATGAAACCACAGGGACTAAAAGTGTCAACATGCCAAACTTGTACCTCTGAATGACCGTACACAATGAATATATTCTTAAATGGGTGATTAATTGGATATAAGAAGCCGTTTATAAAAATAATCGGAAGATTATTAAATTATAAGGATTAAACGTGTCAACATGTCGATTCTGACCTCTGAGTGACCTTTTAACGGAACCCAGGCTTCGAAACAATCAAATATACTCTTAAGAATAAGTGGTATAAATTTCACGTGGTTTCGAGATCGCTACGCATGTTTTCAAAACTTTGGGCCAAAAGTGTCAACTTGATGAAACTTGCTTTCATAGAGGTATTTAACGAACCGGAGCCTAACGAAGTTAGTTTATTCATCCAAGAGCCTCAACATACTGACTACAAGGGCCCTACATGTCAACAACGAAGTTAAAAAGGGTTAAAAACAATCAGGGACTGAAACTGCCAGCTTTGAAACTTGTTTTACCTGATCAGACGGTCCAAGCGACCCGCGTAAGCCCCCCTATAGCTTACGCGGCCCGCCTCAGAGTGCCAGTATAAGAAAAAGACTGCCAGGTGCGGGTTAGGCTGTTCCACCGCCTTAGCCTAGTTTGTAACGACCTAAGGAGCTGTAAGTCGGTTAAATTCACTTGCTAGGACACCTGGGGTGATCCCAGGGCCTCCAATAACACCTGGAAATGATCTAGATTCATGGACTTTGCTATATAAAGGAGTTTACTCTTGTGTTCATAAACACATTTGCAAACAATTCACTTGAGGGACTTGTTCTGGAGCTTCCATTAGTAAGAAGAGGATTATCAAGTGTAGAAAAGACTGCTAGGACCTGTAGTAAGCCTCTAATTTCTTGTTTAGTCGTTTAATTTAGCTTAATTACTCTAAAGTCAAACTTATCGTAAATTTAGTTTGACTTTCGTTTTAATTACATATGGTTTAACCACTGATCAAATTGAAAGTGGTTATAGAACCATATTAGTGTAGGTGATTAATCCTTAAAAGGGCACCTCCTATATAAACCCAATTTTTGACATCAAACTTTGTACCTACTGATGTAAAATAATATTTTGGGATTTTTGAAGATTTTTAGGCTGAGCATAACATAGGATTATAACTTGATTTCGGTAATTGTCGGTTTTACCCTTTTCATGCATAAAATGAGTTTTACATAACTTTTTAGTGCCAAACCTTTTGCTAGTGATTTTATATAATAAATAAAGTATTTTTGAACTTTATAAACTGATAAAAAAACTCAGATTTCCTGTTTTAAACCAAATACCCCTTTAAACCGACTTTTAAGCGTTTTTAACACATAGTATGAGTTAAAACTATTCTTGCTTTATAAAACTTATTACTTACTGATGTATTAAGTTAATTTATACTATTAAACAGTAAGCCAAAGTTTTTAAACTCAGAAGTCCATTTTCACCTTTAAAGCCTACGTAAAATTACCAAAATGCCCCTACGGTGCATAGTTTGGTAATATAAGATAAATTTCACATATATAAAATACCCTACTGATATAACTTATAAAAATACATATTTTTACTGATTAAATCAGACCTGAAACTCAGTTGCACAATTAAACTCTTTTATGGGCATTAAAATTACCAAAATGCCCTTATGGGACTTATTTTGGTTTAATTTACTTTTTGGGCATATTTGTTAACATCTTACTGATGTATTAACATATTTTGAGCATAATAATGATTAAGACCTGTATATATAATTCATTTGGTTAACCGTTACGCGTTTACGCGTTCGGATCGGCTTATGTGACTAGTTTACATAAAATAGTCGAAACGGGCTTAACCTTATCAATAAAGTCTCAACTTCCAGAATGTGTTTAGTTTACCCATAATATACAAGTATCCAAGCTTGTCGGGTTTAAACCACATTCTATTCCGGTCTTCGCTTAATCTAGCGTTTAGAACCGTAAGGTTTCTTTCTAGCTAGCCGGTCTAAGTCCTTGACTAAATTAAAGACCCGTTAGCATCCTAATATGTTAATAACCCTTCTATACAGATTAAATAGCTTCCGGTAGAAGGTGCCTTCAAAAGCTTTAGGATTTTACTGCTAGCATCAGGTAAATACTTTTAACTTATTTTCCCTTATACGGGCTTGGGATATGGTATTATGATAATACCACTTGGTCGGGTATGAAATCATTTAATCGGATTGTGATTAATAAATTTACATAACCCGTTTTAATCTGTCTTGTTTGATAACATAAGCATTGGGGGTTAATACGACCGTGTCCTGGATATCCTCGGCTCATTTCATTTGAAAATGGCCACGACCTATGCACGGGGTGTAGGCATACACCTGACAGATGCAAATGCTAAAAATATAAACCCACATGTTGGGAATAACTCCTTTGTGGGTTCTATAAGTGGTGAGTCGGTTAATCACGACCGGCTTCCAACCGGCCCCAATTGTAAGACAAACATGTAAATCTGTATACAAGATTATACTTAAATAATTGTCCCAAGTTATAAAAGATTTGTGCCATGTGCACTTAAATCAATTTTCATAAATGTTTTCAAAAGAGTCAGTTAATTGTATTTACCAGTGTAAACTGACGTATTTTCTTAAAGACTGATTTGACATGTACCTCTCGTAATAGGATGGAGCTATTAGGTGTCATACGAGGATCTTGCAAATCCATAGATGCCTGCAGTCTGTTATTTTGTTTCTTTGTATTTGTTTATGATCCGCCTGTGGATCTTATTACATTCCAGTCTGTATATTCTGTCACTCGAACACTCAGACATTATGGTTTGTAATAGTTTATTCACCAAGCCTTCCGCTGTGCTATTATATTGTGTGTATTGACTATGATGATATCAACTACGTCACGATACTCCCTGCCGGGTCCACCGGAAATATGTGGAAATATCGGGGTGTGACATTCTTGCACATACGTTTTGGATCACTCGTGATTATAATTGCATATTAGTGTCACTTTTTATGTATATATTACTTACATCTCAATATAAATGCAATGTTTGACTGGGTACACCACACACATGTAATATCTAAGGTATTGTCAGTGATGACCAAATGATTATATTAGAGCAAAATCAATGCTATCATTTTTTTATACTGTGCACAAAATTGTTTTTGGATTGAAATTTTAGTCAAAAAGGAAGATGTAACTCTGATATCCCACATAGTAATTTTAGCTTTTTATTTGATAGTGGGGGAGTAAGATAGCAAGGTGTCTACTTCTGTAAGTAAGGGGGATGATGATTTCATGCAGCATTAATTTTGTTATTTTTCTTATTAATTGATAACCAGCCGAGGTTCGCTTGATGTATGTAATCTGGGTACTCTTTAACATCTCTACTGTAAATTCTGGGAATTGTAAAGAATGGGTGGCAGAAGACAACGATAATAACATGCGTCTGGCAATGATTTTACGGAGGATGGAGTAAAGTTAAGATCTGTTTCAATGCTTAATGACTTTAAGGTGGACATTTCTTTCATTTTCTTTAACATTTATAAATTACTATTGACACTGGATCTTGAGGAACCAAGTTTGTTTACATATACCTTTGATGAATTAGAGTTTCAACCCTATGGAAGAGCCTTCTCTTGATGAGACCTATGAACTGAAAGGACAAGCAACCTTGGATGCGAACAGCGGTCTGATGAACTTGTCAGTAACACGAACATATCTCCTGACAGATGTACTGAGCAACCCATCCCAGCATTTGACATGGACATATCAGATTTCATGGAGAATGCCAAATGTTATTTTGTCCGTGATTTTTGTGTCCGATTATAACATGAAGCAATAATTATAATATTTACTAAAATAGTTTCTTTTACGGATGGGCTGCATACATTGCTTGTGCTATTCTTGTGATTTTAAAGCTAATATTTGTTCAAGAAAGCTTGCTTTGCTCTGCCAAAAGGTAAAAGTGATCAAACATCATGCTTTTCTTAAGACCTATACTAGAAGCTTTTTTCAAATGTTATATAATTATTTTACATGTAGGCATGTGGGGTGATGGATCAGATGGCTTCTGCATCTGGCAAAGCTAACAAGTGCTTCTTGCAATAGTTTGCAAGAATTTCTTGTCATGTAGGTTGGAAAAGGTGTCAAGAGACTAATTCGTGTTTCAGTTTAACTTATTGGAAGATAGACATGCCAAATTTTGTAAAAGACGGTTATTTTAACACTAAATTAAACTACGCTTTGTATTTATCCTTCACGAAGTACGTGGTGGCACAGTTTCACACCCCCCGCCGCAACGCGGGGGAGCTTAATCCTAGTTTGTTTCCATTTTTAGTGTATTAGGCTTGAAGCTTTGGATGAGAGGAGTTCTAGGGTGTAGCTGATAAAGAAAGAGAAAGTCGTGAGGTTATAACATGCGTAATAAATTATATGCTTTTTTCTTCATTTTGTGATATCGTTTAATGATTAACATGATGTATATACTCAGAGTGTGAGTGAAGCAGAATATTACATGCTTAAGGAAGCTGTCGTCGTTAAAATGACAAGAAAAAGCTGTAAATCTTGCTTCTGAGGTAAATATTGTGAAGAAGAAAGAAATCTGTCTACTAAATTAGTACTAAGGCATGCTGACTTTCGTCTCCTATATAACGTTTTCAAAAAAATGTCTTACTTTTGATCACTGACTCATTCAACTTAATAGTCTTAAACTCATTCCACATTGAGTAAAAAAATAATTATTTAACCTGTTTAAGTTATGGTCGAGATTGCCATATCTACAAAACGGCTTCATCTCATGTTTATTGACATGCGGTTTTTAAAAAAAGTTCAAAGTTTACCCATAATATTATTTTGATACTTAATCTCATGTGCTTATGGGCTGTTTGGCTATGTTCTATTTCAAACACGCTGAATAAAGCACTTAACTGCAAATGGAAAATGAGACATGTCTAAATTTACTAAACTGTATTTGGCATGGTTTTAGTCATGACAAAACTTATTTGCGGGTCAGTTTCGATATACCATTTGAGGCATTAAACCTTTTCATTTTTTACAAAAGTAAGGTTCGTAACAAGTGGCGGTGAGCAAAATATTGAATATTTGAAATAAGCAAATCGAGATGAGGTCTCAATAGTTCAGTTATGATTTTTTGGCTGTAATGGGGAGTGGCTACAATGTCAGGTGATGATCCAACATTATCTGCTGATGACTTAGCCGGTTAGGTTGCCGGTGTTTTTGGCTATATTAGGTAAAGTTTTCTTTTGCTTACTTTTTAATTTTTTTTATAAATGGAAGAAGTTTAATAAATATGTAAATTGTTGTTCCATACTAGGTGTAGGTATGTGCTTATAGGCCATTTGGCTACGTTTTATTTCAAACACGCTGGATAAAGCATTTAACTGCAAATGGAAAATGATACATGTCTAAATTTACTAAACTGTGTTTGGCATGGTTTTAGTAAATGACAAAACGTATTTGCGGGTTAGATTCGATATACCATTTGAGGCATTAAACCTTTTCATTTTTTACAAAAGTAAGGTTCGTAACAAGTGGCGGTGAGCAAAATATTGAATATTTGAAATAAACAAATTGAGATGAGGTCTTAATAGTTCAGCTATGATTTTCTTATAATTGTCTTTTATGGTTCAGTTAAAGAATCCACAATAGAAGAGTTAAAAATGCCAGTCATGTCACCTATGCCTGGGATTTGGCCCTCGCATATTAATAACCCGTCACCCGAGATTTACAAGGTATTTGAT
The DNA here is from genome assembly GCA_030545235.1 of Helianthus tuberosus. NCBI lineage: Eukaryota > Viridiplantae > Streptophyta > Magnoliopsida > Asterales > Asteraceae > Helianthus > Helianthus tuberosus. Next base: position 92,142,727 of record CM060439.1, on the reverse strand, counting down.
GCATTTGGATATTTCAAGGTTTTTTTTTGTTAATGATTGCTTTTAAACTTATTTCTCCATATATGTAGATGCTCCCCTTGTATGAAAACTGTCACACCCTCAAAATCCACACGTGGAGTATTACCGCGAGGCGTGTGACGACCAGGATCTTAGCCACTAATTATTTTGAACCGTTTTAGTTATTATAACAAATAATGGTATAATTAGCGACCAATTTTAAATTTTTCAAAACATAGCTTGAGTTTGCAGCGGAAAGGAAAGAAGAACACATCGTAATTTAAAACCACAAGTTGTTCATACGAAACTTACGAACCACGCACTCCATCCGATTGCAACGTCCGTCTTAACCATATTGAGCAACCTGCAAAGCATGCAGTAGGGTATCAACATAATGTTGGCGAGTCCACGAGTTGTCCAGTTTTAATTACTAAAAACTTGTTTCACTAGTTAATTTATCCGTTTATACATGCGATGGGGAGCTACCCCATAGATAAGCGACTAAACTGTTTTACAATACCGAATACTTACTTAACCGTACGTTTCCGCAGTGCCCCGTTTGTCAATGTTCTATCATCATTGATGGTTTGCCAGAGTACATTAGTTCACTCCCGTTCCCAGTAACAAGGGTCGGTGTGAGGCTGGTTACACCTAAATAGCGCTATCAACTAATAACCCGTTCGCCAGGCCCCAGCGATTAATCGGTATTAAGTAGTGAGGACTTGAGTGATAGAGTTTCGTTTAGTGGTGCTTGTTGCATTACCGTATAAACAATAATTAACTAAGAGTCCCATTTAAGGGGAAGAAAGTAGGTTTGTATCCCTTACGAGGGGATAGCGTTTGTTTAAGTTTCCGTTTCCCAAAACCACCGGGAACGCATGCTTTAAAAGTTGTGAACTCACCTTTGCTTTGCTCGGTTGATAATTTACTTGTGTTATGTTGGTCAACCATACCCTATTATGGTTATTAATATTCGTTAGGTTCGTATGCAAGTAATGTCACGTATAATCCTACACGTAATCTAACACATAGCATGCATGTCATACTAACATATATGTTATTGGGCCTATACTAGCACATAAACAGTTAAACAGTAACAGTTAAACAGCAACAGCGATACATAGTTCATAACAGCAGTTTGTGCGGCCCAATAACTAAGTGAAGTAGTCCAGTCGAAACCGGGTGGTCTCGACTCGAGACCCAGAGATCTCGAGTCGCAACCATGAGTTCCTGAGTCGAAATCAGATGATCTCGGGTTGTGAACATTTGAGTCGCAACCGTAGAGGTCTCGAATCGAGATCATGAGATCTCGAGTCGCAACCGTGCTGGTCTCGACTCCTGGAGCGCCTTGTCTGGTTTCGAGTTGTCCTTCAGTGGTCTCGAGTCGCAACCGTAAGGTTTCGACTCGCAGACTATGCAGATGCTTCTAGAATTTCCATATCAGTACTACCCAATCAGATTTCATAAGAAGGTACTATCCAATCAAATTTCATTAACATGTTTTATTCTACCGTACACTACCAGATCGGATTAAAACAGCTTAATTCAAATATTCATGGCATCTTCAAATAGTTCATTATTCATACTAAATTTTCCAAATCAAATAATTTACTCAAAACAGTTTGCACACATAAACATTTAGCCAAGACCTATCACAAACATATATATATCTCCTCGATTCAAAATCAATGAATCAACAACCTATTACCCATAAATATCACATGTTTCAATTGCTTGTGCATCAAATACCCTATACCAATTTCTATTAAAGCCCCAATCTAATTAATTCACCCTCATGTATTTTGAACTAACTGTTTATCTTCACTAAAAATCATATCATCAATTTTAAGCATTATACATGTAATGGAAAGTACTCTAATCAGCAAATGTTACACCCCTTTTCAAAACATAATCGAACAGATTGCCTTAACACCTTAAAACACAAATTTTAACCTTACCTTTATTCAAACACTTTGCAACCTATATTCATTTAACCAAGCATTACTAGATGCAAGACAGTCAAAACACGCACCTACTGACCGAATGATTAGGAGCTGAACGGTCACCAGCTGCCATTGCTTCGGGGCTGTATGGGAGCTCCGACGACTGCCGCGACCGTCGGTTCAACATCCACCGATAATTTCAGGCGTAACATCCAGCTTTATTTCGGGGTTCAGCTGGAACTCTTCGTCGCATTACTGAGTCACCGGAACTACGACGTAAATTGTCGTTAAGCCAGCGCCGCCAGTCACCGGGCTTCTCTTCTCGCTGCATCTCTCTCACCGCCGCCCTCCTACACTGTCGGACACCACAACTGCTCAGCAGTGAGTCCGCCGTCGCCGCCGCCGTAACCAATCACCGTTGTTTCTCTCTATCTCCCCGAACTCTCCCTCGGAACATGTGGGCATGGGCTGAGAATAACCGGAAGGATGGTGTTTGTTGGATTGTTCCGGAGATTGGTTACTAGCTCCGGTTGCCAATGGTTTTAACCAGAGAGGGAATGGGGTTTGTTGGGTTGGCCGGAATGCATCTCCGATTGCCGGAGACAGGTCTACTCGAACAGGGGATATGGAAGAGGGTGGGGTGTGCGGCTGACTAGTCATTTAGGGTTTTAGATTTGTGTTATAAAAGGAAAATGAGGGGGAGGGATTATAAGAGGGGTTTAAATAGGTAGGGTTTAGATTTAGATTAAGATTAGTTGGGTTGGGCCTAGCCCAAGTGCATGGACCCGTCAAATGATTGCGCGTCTAGTTCAGTTATACTGGCCCGGTTATTTTAAAACCTAACCGTGGTGCGTAATTAAATTTCTAATCGCGTGTGCTATTATTTTGTAAATACTTAATAATACTAGTAATAATAATAAGAACAATTATAATAATGAATGTGCGTATTACTAAAATGCCCTTCTCTCAACAACGAGAGTACGGGTTGTCACATTCTCCCCATGTTACTGGAATTTCGTCCTCGAAATTTAGACAAGAGTCAACCGCTACGCTCTATGCGTATACACACACTCCATTACCGTACATAGATACAAGCAGTTTCACAAAAGTCCACCAAAACGAACATGTAAATCACATAGCACATAAGGTCACATAGCACGAAAAATCACGTAGGATAGGATTCACAGAGTTTGCACGTACCTCACATAGTATAGAATTTCACAAATTTAATTATAACATACAAGAAATGCACAGGAAGACTCGAAGTGTCACATTATCCCCAAGTTCAAGAAATTTCGTCCCGAAATTTAGCACGCAGCCACTGACAAGCTAGTGTGTTTAAACGTTTTTGTGGGGCGTCACCTCATCCCCTGTTGGTTTGGAATTTCTTCCCGGAATTTAGCCGTAGCTTCAGTGCTGGAAGTGATGTTTATAAACAACTGGGGATACATGCGTATCATCTAGTTTTCCCATTCCCAGGTAAACTCTAGGCCACTGCGTGAGCTCCAACGAACTCGGTCTGTTGGTTACACTACGCTCGAGGGTTTTGATTTCTTGATCCTCGATCTCAACCGGTTTCTTAACAAAGCGTAGTTTGTTGCTGATCACGGGTTCCAAAAAAAAAGAACAACGAATGTTTCATCTGACAGACACTTCTTCAGATTAGGCACGAGAAAGACGTTGTGTACCGCATTCAGCTCTTCAGGCAGGTTTAGTCAATATGCTACCTTACCGATCCTTTCGGTAACTTCGAATGGTTCAACGTATCGCGAATTAAGCTTGCCCTGTTTGCCAAAACGTAGCACACACTTCCAGGGTAAACCTTTTAGTAGAACCCAGTCTCCGACTAGGAATTCTGCGTATCTTTTCTGACAGTCACGAGCTGCCGCCATGCGTTGTCTGTTCTGGGCAATCCTGCCCGTTGTGTCAAGTGCAAGTTCTGGTCCGGTAATTTGGCTTCCGCCCCACACAGAGGTGATCGGCATTTGCGCCCGTGCAATGCCTCAAGTGGTGCCACCTGAATGCTAGTGGGAAGAGATTTCTACAAAAGTCAAGTGTCTCTCGTTTTCCCCAAAGTTGGTAACATATGCCCTCAGCATGCTTTCAAGGGTTTCGGAGTGTGCGTTCAATTTGACCACCCATCAGCGGGTGATAAACGATGTTCCTACCTAACTGTGAGCCAAAGGATTTTGTGCACAGCCTGCGACGAATCGGATGCAAAACGTGGGTTTCGATCAAAAGTGATAGAAGTTGGCACTTCGTGCCCAGCATCTGCTTCCATCAAGTAGATGGTTGTAGGTTCGAAAACTTTTCAGTTTCTTTGGTCGCGTGTCGTTATTAGCAGACATTTCATCAATGCTTTGGACAAAATAGAATAAGATAGAAGCACCTCATAGAATATCTTTCAATCGCTGGAGTTGCGGATTATAGTGCATCTCCCTAATGTCAGGTGATACTCTTTTGAGTCAAAATCGTGAGGGGTTGCGTATACGGTCGAGAAATGCGGGCTTCGCGATGCCCAAACTCGCGTGTTGAAAACTTAGCGTAAGGCGGTTTGCGTCGTAGAAGTACCAGGGTAGAGCGTAGGAGTCGTCCTAATTCCCACTGGTTTTCGGAATAAGTTCGGATGTCGTCGAAAGAAACTAGTGTCGAACTTTGACAGGATGGAATAAATTCGAGTGTCGTAACTAGGAGTTGATCGTATCGAGTTTGAAGAACAATGCTTGCGATACCCGTTACCTCTGGGGTATCCTTGGCTTGTTGCTCCATCGTGTAACGTTCGTAGAGAGTAACTCGTCCAAACAGAGAATTGCGCGGGATAGAGTAGGATAAGAATCAATGGAATTCGCGGAGCATAATATACAAGTAGCGAAAATATGCAATCGATGCGTCCTCTTGAGGCAAAACATAAAGGCTTTGGAATCGGCAATAAGAATTTATCTGATGTCGATGAGGTAGCTGGTCGTACACAAGTCGTATGCAGTTAGAATTAAAGAATGTCACTTGTCGATAAGGAGTGTTACGTCGACGTGGTTAGTACAATAGGAAGCGACTAGAGAGGGATGGTCGTCGTGCGGGTCTGTAGGTTTCAGAGTCTACTGAGACGTCTGGCAGGGTGTAATTCCTCAAATTGGTAAGAAACCAAGTTCGAGTGGATGGTTCTAAGTCGTGCGAATGAGTTCGGAGTAGCGCTTGCGTCGTCGAGGGGGTTTTAATGTGAAACTGCGAAAACAAGTTTTCGAGAAAGTATGATTGAAGTAACACGTTGTTGAATTTCAAGGGCTAAAAAGTTTGTTGACTAAAGGTCGAGTTTGTTGAATTCACCAAACTCGAGTTTGTTGAATTCACTAAACTGAAGAGAGATCTGGTCAAGGTTTCTATACGAAGAAACGTGGATGTCGTGATAAAGAAACGATTGAAGCGGGGATACCATCTTGAGCAAGAAGCGCGAATTCGTACAAAAGCTAGCGAAAGGATCCACGAAATCAGAAGAAGTCGTCAAAGAATAACGGCTCTGGCAACTGAAGGATAAGGTAAGCATCTAGGTCACCGTACCCGTCGGTGGGTTGAATGGCTCATATCTTCGTCTTGCCACGCCTTCAAATACGCTGGTTTGTAAGAAAGATATCACTTTGCTGGGTTTTGGGGCGTGCTAAGGTATAAGGTTGAACTTAAATAAGAATTAACCATGTAATAAGGAATTTGGGGAAAAACATCTCCGTGATCGATAGGATAATGTGATACGACCACTGACGCTGTAATGTGAAGCATACACTGGGCATGCTCCTCGTGTTCGAGACGTGCAAGCAGAAATCCTGAAAGTGTGGGCTTACTAAAGTGCTTCAAGAATCCAGGTTATCGGTCGGATGAGGGAACAAGTCTCACCACTTAAGTCAGGAAAAGAAATGAATGAGTAAGAAGGATGTGAATGACGTCGTCGTTCCTTCTAACATAACATGATATAGGAATGGCTCCCCTTCGTCGATTCATTCTCATAACTTCTCTATGCGGTTCGTAGCAGGCCTTTCCTAAACAGGTATATCGTGTAATCGTTCGCTGCGTCGATTTGCTCTAATCCAGGGGTGACGTCAGGAAATATGTGGATGAGGACTTGGAATAACTGGTTTCTTGCCCTTAGTGTGTCGTGGCTTTGAATTGAGGTTAGGATAATTCACTCCTTCTTAACGCACATCAAGTTTGCGTAGTTTTCGTATATTTCACAGCGTCGAGTACTAATTACACAACTACATATTTACGCACCTAGGCAAAATATATATATATTTACACATCTACACACTGAGTTATGCACAATTAATGTCGATAATTTATAATTACAAGGTGAGTACCTGAGTCTGACGAACCTTGCAATCCGGAGTGTGGTGTCGTTGTGGTTTTCGTTAAAGAACGGTTATAGTCTGGTTTTCATATAAAACATTTTATTTCCCAAATCAAAAATATTTTATATTTAAAACCTAGTTCGCTATAACCAATGGCTCTGATACCAATCTGTCACACCCTCAAAATCCACACGCGGAGTATTACCGCGAGGCGTGTGACGACCAGGATCTTAGCCACTAATTATTTTGAACCGTTTTAGTTATTATAACAAATAATGGTATAATTAGCGACCAATTTTAAATTTTTCAAAACATAGCTTGAGTTTGCAACGGAAAGGAAAGAAGAACACATCGTAATTTAAAACCACAAGTTGTTCATACGAAACTTACGAACCACGCACTCCATCCGATTGCAACGTCCGTCTTAACCATATTGAGCAACCTGCAAAGCATGCAGTAGGGTATCAACATAATGTTGGCGAGTCCACGAGTTGTCCAGTTTTAATTACTAAAAACTTGTTTCACTAGTTAATTTATCCGTTTATACATGCGATGGGGAGCTACCCCATAGATAAGCGACTAAACTGTTTTACAATACCGAATACTTACTTAACCGTACGCTTCCGCAGTGCCCCGTTTGTCAATGTTCTATCATCATTGACGGTTTGCCAGAGTACATTAGTTCACTCCCGTTCCCAGTAACAAGGGTCGGTGTGAGGCTGGTTACACCTAAATAGCGCTATCAACTAATAACCCGTTCACCAGGCCCCGGCGATTAATCGGTATTAAGTAGTGAGGACTTGAGTGATAGAGTTTCGTTTAGTGGTGCTTGTTGCATTACCGTATAAATAATAATTAACTAAGAGTCCCATTTAAAGGGAAGAAAGTAGGTTTGTATCCCTTACGAGGGGATAGCGTTTGTTTAAGTTTCCGTTTCCCAAAACCACCGGGAACGCATGCTTTAAAAGTTGTGAACTCACCTTTGCTTTGCTCGGTTGATAATTTACTTGTGTTATGTTGGTCAACCATACCCTATTATGGTTATTAATATTCGTTAGGTTCGTATGCAAGTAATGTCACGTATAATCCTACACGTAATCTAACACATAGCATGCATGTCATACTAACATATATGTTATTGGGCCTATACTAGCACATAAACAGTTAAACAGTAACAGTTAAACAGCAACAGCGATACACAGTTCATAACAGCAGTTTGTGCGGCCCAATAACTAAGTGAAGTAGTCCAGTCGAAACCGAGTGGTCTCGACTCGAGACCCAGAGATCTCGAGTCGCAACCATGAGTTCCTGAGTCGAAATCAGATGATCTCGGGTTGTGAACATTTGAGTCGCAACCGTAGAGGTCTCGAATCGAGATCATGAGATCTCGAGTCGCAACCGTGCTGGTCTCGACTCCTGGAGCGCCTTGTCTGGTTTCGAGTTGTCCTTCAGTGGTCTCGAGTCGCAACCGTAAGGTCTCGACTCGCAGACTATGCAGATGCTTCTAGAATTTCCATATCAGTACTACCCAATCAGATTTCATAAGAAGGTACTATCCAATCAAATTTCATTAACATGTTTTATTCTACCATACACTACCAGATCGGATTAAAACAGCTTAATTCAAATATTCATGGCATCTTCAAATAGTTCATTATTCATACTAAATTTTCCAAATCAAATAATTTACTCAAAACAGTTTGCACACATAAACATTTAGCCAAGACCTATCACAAACATATATATATCTCCTCGATTCAAAATCAATGAATCAACAACCTATTACCCATAAATATCACCTGTTTCAATTGCTTGTGCATCAAATACCCTATACCAATTTCTATTAAAGCCCCAATCTAATTAATTCACCCTCATGTATTTTGAACTAACTGTTTATCTTCACTAAAAATCATATCATCAATTTTAAGCATTATACATGTAATGGAAAGTACTCTAATCAGCAAATGTTACACCCCTTTTCAAAACATAATCGAACAGATTGCCTTAACACCTTAAAACACAAATTTTAACCTTACCTTTATTCAAACACTTTGCAACCTATATTCATTTAACCAAGCATTACTAGATGCAAGACAGTCAAAACACGCACCTACTGACCGAATGATTAGGAGCTGAACGGTCACCAGCTGCCATTGCTTCGGGGCTGTATGGGAGCTCCGACGACTGCCGCGACCGTCGGTTCAACATCCACCGATAATTTCAGGCGTAGCATCCAGCTTTATTTCGGGGTTCAGCTGGAACTCTTCGTCGCATTGCTGAGTCACCGGAACTACGACGTAAATTGTCGTTAAGCCAGCGCCGCCAGTCACCGGGCTTCTCTTCTCGCTGCATCTCTCTCACCGCCGCCCTCCTACACTGTCGGACACCACAACTGCTCAGCAGTGAGTCCGCCGTCGCCGCCGCCGTAACCAATCACCGTTGTTTCTCTCTATCTCCCCGAACTCTCCCTCGGAACATGTGGGCATGGGCTGAGAATAACCGGAAGGATGGTGTTTGTTGGATTGTTCCGGAGATTGGTTACTAGCTCCGGTTGCCAATGGTTTTAACCAGAGAGGGAATGGGGTTTGTTGGGTTGGCCGGAATGCATCTCCGATTGCCGGAGACAGGTCTACTCGAACAGGGGATATGGAAGAGGGTGGGGTGTGCGGCTGACTAGTCATTTAGGGTTTTAGATTTGTGTTATAAAAGGAACATGAGGGGGAGGGATTATAAGAGGGGTTTAAATAGGTAGGGTTTAGATTTAGATTAGTTGGGTTGGGCCTAGCCCAAGTGCATGGACCCGTCAAATGATTGCGCGTCTAGTTCAGTTATACTGGCCCGGTTATTTTAAAACCTAACCGTGGTGCATAATTAAATTTCTAATCGCGTGTGCTATTATTTTGTAAATACTTAATAATACTAGTAATAATAATAAGAACAATTATAATAATGAATGTACGTATTACTAAAATGCCCTTCTCTCAACAACGAGAGTACGGGTTGTCACATTCTCCCCATGTTACTGGAATTTCGTCCTCGAAATTTAGACAAGAGTCAACCGCTACGCTCTATGCGTATACATACACTCCATTACCGTACGTAGATACAAGCAGTTTCACAAAAGTCCACCAAAACGAACATGTAAATCACATAGCACATAAGGTCACATAGCACGAAAAATCACGTAGGATAGGATTCACAGAGTTTGCACGTACCTCACATAGTATAGAATTTCACAAATTTAATTATAACATACAAGAAATGCACAGGAAGACTCGAAGTGTCACAAAAACGGGTCAAGAATATCAATGATTATTTTTAGTGGCTACTGTTACCGAGTAAAATAAATAGTTCAATTTGGCAAAACAAAATTCTCATTTCATCTCATATGATTTATTAAAGTTATGTGATTTACAACAGCTTTAGATGAGTATGGCTCTTTCTTACTGTTATGGTTCTAATTCTTAGTTACACAGATAAATCATATAGTTTTTAAGTTGGTTTTTAATTATATTATAACTTTTTTTTGTAATTATTATCTTTAAGCATTTCAATAACTTTCAGTTCTCTTATCATTGTTGTTCTAAACTTTCATTTTTTAGCAGGTGATCATTATTTTCATGTTGTTAGGCATAGTAAAATATGTATATTAAGAACATGCAATAGTAGCTTGAGAGTGTGTTAAGGGTTCTTATTTATTAGGACCATATGCATAAACACTGCAATCCCATACCCGTGATTTTTTTCAATCCTATACCTAACCTCTTACCCGTCGGGTATCGAGTATACCTGTCCCAAATGATTCAGGTATACCCACCGGGCTCGGGTTACAAAATTAGCGATCCCTACTGATGTGGTGCCTTAAGTCAATATTTTTGTTTTAACTTTGAGCCTTTTTTGTAAAAAAATTTTGAAAGCTTAAGCTACTTGTGATCAAAGAAAGAAATGAATTCCCATAGGTATAAAACTATGATTATAGTTCAACAAGACTTTAGAAGTTACAATATGGATGGTGATCGGTTTAGGTTGTTTTTTAAACTTAGAAACTGACATGATGGCCATTTTTTGTAATGTTTATGTGGGTTTAGGTTGTTTTTTAAACTTAGAAATTGACATGATGGCCATTTTTTTTGTAATGTTTATGTGGGTTTAATATATATTATGGATAGCGATTAAAACACATATAGTAAATTCATTTTATGTACATCTTTTGTAACTTTTCATTTTATTTTATATGGTCTGCATTATGTCTTGGCTTGGGATGTGCTCTTATTCTGGAATGGCCATCAGTCTGGGCTCAATTACTTCGGTTCCGGTGTGGCGGGTTCTACGCCATGGAAGGCCCACTATGGGATGGGTTTTAAGCAACAGTTGCTGATGATGACCAGAGCCCACATAATCAGCTGGGGGCACGGTTTCTTTTGGACGTTATTCGGCCGGGTTCGAGACCTGTGGTCTGCGTCCTTTTTTATCCTTTTTATTTTTATTCAAACTTTTATATAATTGCACAATTGACCCCTGACAAGTTTGCTGAAATAACATTGACCGTAAGTCGCGAATAACTATATAATAAATACACATAGTTATGACAATAAATATACTTTATCAATTTGTGAATATCTATAACTACATACATATTCATATAGTTACAAGATATCTATGTATAAGAATGTATATTTCGCGAATAAATTCGATCGCAGTGATTATTTATTGATTTGATTAAATATAAAAGTAATTGGAAAATTTTCAAAACGGGTCGGATTTTGGGAGCCCATTTTGTCGGATGTTATAGTCTTCCCTGCTTTTAGGAATTTCGTCCCGAAATTAAGAGGAAACCGTAATTGGTAACTGTTCTCGCATATTCCTTAGGAGTTTACATTCAGATGGAAAACAAGGTAGGATTTGGGTTCGATTGTGGCGGTAACGTTCCTTGTAAAGGAATCGCTCTTTGTTGCTAGAAGTGTAGATGTGGAACGCGTCGTAACACGGAGATGGTTCGTAATAAGCCAAGGATTTACTACTGAGTTGTAATCATGATGTCTAATTGGAATTTACATCATGATAAGGGATTTTGAGGCAATCGAAACGTCTTAATGATAAGGTTACATATGAAATCATAAAATGAATCTTCAAACTCGTCGTTATCTAAACTGAGATTGACACTACTTACACAGAACTTCTCATGACAATCTACCAAAGATTTTGATCCTTTGACAAGAACACTTATATATAGGAAGTACCAGAGGCGTATCCACCATGTCCTTGTCAAATTTTCATTGGCTTTGTTATCAAGTCATGATTAGTTCTATGTGACTCATCCTAAAATCTACCAAACATAAACAAACACAACAACCAATGCTTGAATCTCGAATCCGAAGAAAGCAAGACTAAATGATAGCGGTACCACTATCGGGTGTTATAAGGAATTGGTCAGGCTATGAAAAAGTGAGACGTGACCCACTTTCCCTAAGTTATGAAACGAGGTCCACCGTGATGTATGATGGCGTGAAATGACATGAAACTTAACCGATGTAAAGTGACATGATATGAAGTGTAATGAAAAACAATTGGCGTGGCATCATGTTAATTGCAATGACAAAAATAGTATGAAATATTGTTAACTTGAAACGTTAAAATCCAAATTGAAAACAATTGTATCTTGAATAGTCAAAACAAGAATGTAATTGATAAAAGCTTGGAATGAAATTGAAAATAAACAACTGGAGCGGAGCCTTGAATCTTCGTGGCGGAATAAGGCTAGTTGGGTTGCTCGTTCGCACCATTGTTGTTGACCTCAGGGGGATTTGCGTTGATGTTGTAAGCTCTACCTCTTGCTGGTGGGGGTGTTGGGTTTGCCTGGTTTTCTTGGTTAACTAGGTTTGCTTAGGCTTGGGCGTTGATGATGTTAACCTGTGACAACTGGCACCAAACCGGTAATTTCCGTACACTTTAATTATTATTTAATGACTGCAATTGTGTGCTTAAATGTCAGCATTGTCTGAACACATACTAAACAAGTGAATTCATGCACGTTTTATACTACAAAATATTGCTTTATGCATAAACGAGAGCGTTGCGTCAGAAATACTAGTAAACTCACCGGTAAGACACTTTGTGTCAACAAAACTGCAGAAAGTAGTCAGACATTAGAATTGAGGCCTAGGTGTAGGTCCAACAACAAGAATACATTAAAACCCAGGAATACATACAAGGGTTTACATATATACCATCCGGAAGCTAAATTACGCACTAAAAAGCACCCGAAATGCACTTTAAGTGTAGGATTTTATATAATTCAGCAATAAATCAGCTTTTAACAACATAAATATTATGCAGAATTCATGTTTTAACATCCATAATATTTCCCTAAGTGTCGGGAATCGAAAGTATTACAAAAGGGTACTTAAAGGACACTAACCGGTGCAATTTAGCACTTTAACGAACCAATATTTAACCGAACAATCGGACATTACCCGGAACATCAAAATATTACTAGAAGCATTGTCTATTTATTTTTGAGCTAGTCATGGTTCCCGAACACCCTAACACCCACTAGAATATTTATTAACTAACCCTTTGTAACTAATATACTTGGATTTCAACCTAACTAACTAACTTATGGTTTAAACTTACAAAAGAGCCCCCTCCCATCATATATTACGGCTCACATAATGTGGCCCCCACCCAAGATTTGTAAACCCTTCTAAATCTTTCAAAATCCCCACTCCACGATTTGTTTAGATATGTTTGTCCTTGGAGGAACAAGAAACCCATTGGTTAATAAACTATAGATTATAAATAGACACTAACACTTAACCATCTCATCACCACCATTTCTTTTCCCTTTTCCCTTGCCCACCTTCGGTCGAACTCCTCCCACAACACCACCCTTCTTTTGTTTCAATCTCAAGTATTCCAAGCTTGATTCAAGGTGTAAGAAGGCCACTAACGAAGCTCGGTACTCACGGAACTTGAAGGACCACTTTCATTTGCTATTATCCGCATCATTTTCACTAGTGTTCTTCCCTAGCTCCAAGCTAGTAGTAAGCATCTTGAACACTCTCATTTACTTCTATTTTTAGTGGTTAAAAGACTTATTATGTTGAAAAATTTCAAGAACACTAATGAATTATATGAAGAAAACATGAACATAAGCTTGTTAGGTGAAGATATCTTGATAAATATAAGTTGTTATGCTTGTTGCTTATTGTTGGCTAGTAAAAATGATATGGGTCATCATATGGACTTGCTAGATCATGTTTAAAAACATGAACTAGCAAGATAAGAAAGTAAGAATGTTGTGGATGATGGAATCATCCACACATAAACTATGAACTTGAATAAATAAATGTTTTCTTAAAAAAAATGTAAAAGATCAAAATAAGTTATAATCTTGTAGATCTAAAGATCCATGAGTGGTGTTTCGAAAGAACCAAGTGAAAAGTATGAATTTTGTTAAAACTTGGATCTTACATAAACTTGACACATTTTAGTGGATAAACAAGTGTAGAAACACTCGTGTAATAAGAAAATTTCACAAAGAAATATTTTTAGAAAATATGACTAGAAGTTGTAAATATTCAAACTCTTTAAAAATGGAATTTTTAAAGAAGCAATCACAGTTTAAAGGGTAACAAGACTTACTAAATACCCTAGTAAGTTACCACACATTTCTATAAATTTTCAAGTTCATGAAATAGAGAAATTAGTGTATGTTGTTGATGATTGTTGTTGAAATTGATTGATGATGATTTTAAAAGAAAATAAACACATGTTTTGAAAACATGGGAAACCTCCATTTTTAGGGGAAACTCTGTCAAAATTTTTATAAATTTTGACACTTAGAAAAATATATAAGTTTTGAGAAACTTATTCCCTAAAAATGTATACCAAGGTATTTACCAAGGTTTCCCTTATTTTTGAGTTAAGAAACGATGATTTCTTCAAAGTTAAAAATTGACATTAAGTATGTATATTTTTTTTAACACAAGAAAACATATACAAAAGATAGTGACTTGTGCTTGCGCGATACAAGTCTAGTGACTAACGTTAAGAAAACACGTATAGGTCACGACGTTAATTAAGCAAATCCGGTGAAGTTTACGACGCAAGGAACGCAAAGTTGTGAGTTCATGCTCCCCCTTTTCTTTAACTGTTTTCAGTTTTATAACTTCGGGGGTGAAATACATGTACAAATGTTACAATGTTTATAAATGGTATGATACAAAAATAAGAAGCACTCTTGGTGAGAACGAGTACCAAGTATGATGCGTTTTGAGAATACAAGAATACATGAAGCACTCTTAGTTAGAACGAGTACCAAGTATGATGCGTTTTGAGAAATGATACGAGAAATCGTGTCACGAATAGGGTACCATAAGCACCATTAATCAACAATATACCTAGACCGCAGAACAAAATGTTAGATCTAACGGGTGTCGGGCAGCCACACTCTTGGTGAGAACGAGTACCAAGCAGTGCTTTTGTGTCTCAGAATATGCCAACTAGAAAAATGCCTAAGGTTTGGTGACTTCCTATGTCGTGTCGCATGTTAATGGCCTTGCAACCCATTAACAACTTGATACATACATGAATACTTGATTTATACATGAATACTTGATTTACACAAGATACATACCATGTTTTTCATACAAAGTATACAAACAAGAACTGCATGAATTCACACCAACATTATGTTGACGTTTTTCCAAAACTCACATGTATTTCAGGTAACTAGAAGTGGATGTGCGCGCGGCCTTACTCATGCTTGTGGATGTCGCTTATGTTTATCTTTAAATAAAGTTGTAAACTTTTAAGACAATGTTTTATGCTATCTCGCGATGTAAACGCTAACTTATGTTTTCAAATTATGAAGTGTTTGGTATTTGAAGATATTTTTACGAGCATGTAGTATGTTTACCTTTCGTATGCAATGAGAACCTTTCATGATCACACCTCGTGCTTCCGCCGCAGAAAGGGGTGTGACAGATTGGTATCAGAGCTGCGATTGTAGTGAACCAGGATTCCTTCTCGAGTCTAGACTACAATCTCTAGGATCCTTTCACGAAAACAAATTTTCAAAAAGTTTTCATTGCATAAAACGTCCCGCGACATCCACTACCTGAAACTGTTTACAAGAGTCAAGAAAAGACACTACGAGACTTAGGGTGCACAGGAGTAGCACTTGTCTGTGATTAAGAATTACTTGCAATTATGTGTGATACTTGATATTTACATATACTAGAAGTTGAATGTCACAAGTATACGTGACTTTACCAGAAAACGGTGGCCTATCTGAAGGAAGAAATACGAGGATGAAACGAACTGTGCGGATTGTGCAAGGAGTTACGTAATTATGGATGCATACATAATTATGGAATTCAGTGCACAGAAATCACAGCAAGTCTTGTCACGTATAGATTCCCTCAGTGCAATAAAAGGGTCAAACATGAACACCCCTTCCCCAGCCTACTAAGTACTCCGTTGGAGTAATAATTGTTTGATGTCACTTATGTGGTATATGCCTGAATATATATACTACTACTGTCTCGTAAGACGATATCAAACAAATATCTAACCCTGCTGTGTTGTGTTCTGATAGAACATGGAGCCCAGGAAAGCTGTGAATGCTCGCAATGATGATCAACCCCCTCCTCCTCTTCTACCGAGGACTGCTGAAGAGCTGAACGCTCTACTGGAAGAAAGGAGCTCCGCAGCTATCGCCCAGTACGAGGCAAACCGAACCCAAGATAGTGGCGGACCAAGTAACGCTAGACGTAATGGGAATGGAGATTCATCTGGAGGAAACGCAGCTTAAGGTAACCTTAAGACGATTTGCTAAGCATGGAGAAATTCATGAACGGTCCTTGTTTCATTATTTCTTCGATTGCTCACATGTGAATTGGTTGAATCAATTCCAGGCTGCACTTTCAAGCAGTTTCTCGACTGCAAGCCGATGAACTACGACGGCACAGGAGGTGCAGTAGCATTTGTGTCACGGCCCCCGACCCGGTTTGACCCGTTTCAGGAGCCGCGGGACAGAAAATCCCGTGGTATTTATTTAATTGAGTTTAACAGCGGAAGATTTCATCAGGATCTTTTTAAAACTTCAATTTCCCGATTATTTTATTTCACAACTCGGGATAAAACCCCGTTAATTTACAATCATATGATTTCACGAAGAAATCTTTATTTTTACAAAACATGTTTCTTTATTTTATATTGAGCCACTTCCTTAAGCTTGTAGTGCTTCACGGCACTTTTTCTTGATCACAACAGATCACCTGAAACATGTTTGAAAAAGGTTTTGTCAGCGGGAAATACTGGTGAATCATTCTTTTTATGAAAACGACTCGTTTGTTATAATTTACAGTATTAAGAGAGATTACAATGTTTCCTGATATCAACCAACTACCCACAGTATTTGTCACTCGACCGGATCTGTGACTATGGTCATATCACTATTGAGTCCTGTCACCCAATAATGACGAATATCACTAATTAGGCTCGACCACCTAAAGTGATAAAACAGCAGTAATGTGCACAATACCCCACATACCGGCTGTAATTTGGTGATTACATAAACTTAATCACTGTAATTATAACTTTGAAAAATATTTAAGAATTTATAAAGCACTTTGATAAAAAGAGAATGACTCACATTGTAGATTTAATTGAGCAGAGCCTAGCCTACTGATTAGCCTTTTAACCTAGTTTAAATAACAATGCACACAAACTAGGTCAGTAACTAATACAGCATTTACGATAACTCACGAGATAAAACCCTCACAACGAATGACAAAGTGCAATACTTAAACATCCATCGAATTAACGACGAATGACAAAGCATAATCCCTAATGTGGGCAGCACTTAAACATCCATTGGATAGTTTAATCGATCGGACATTGAATCGTAGCAGCGATCGAGTTATTACCCTGTTTTGCGGCAGCAATTTGTGATCGTGTGTGTTTTTAGACTGTTTCTACGATATCTCTGCGTATATTTTGAATTTTAACGTCGTTCAAGTGTCAGAATTCAAGTCCCAAAGCCCACTATTTATACACAAAATTTGACCCCCTCGCGTGACGCGAGGGGTACCCCCTGGGGCGTCGCGTGGCGCGAGGGGTCACTACCTACCATAGGGTAGCCCCGTGTGTGTGTGTAGGCTTGCTGAGTCGACAGAATTGTAAAATTCGATTTTGACAGCGTTTTATTTGGATAATCGTAACTAGGGTTTACCCCCCCTGAGTTTTAGGGGCCCTGATCCTGATTTCGATTATTCTGAAAATTTTAGGGTTTATACAGAATCACTTGGGTGTCTCAATTAGGGTTTCCTTTTGGATAAACTAACAAATAATTAGGACTTTTGATATGAGTTGTTACATCCTCCCCACCTTAATAAAAATCTCATCCTCGAGATTTACTGGAATAATTGAGGATACTTTCGCTTCATCTCTGATTCCAGCTCCCAAGTATATTCAGCTCCTCTCTTTGAATCCCACTTGACTTTGACCAGTTTTAGTCTCTTGTGCTTGAGAAACTTGATCTTTCTATCTTCAATTTGAAGAGGTTTCTCTACGAATTTCAGTTTTTCATTTACCTCTACATCTTGAAGAGGTACTACCAGAGATTCATCTGATAGGCATTTCTTGAGGTTGGATACATGAAATACATCATGTACTCCAGCTAATTCTTCTGGTAGTTGTAAACGATAAGCAACTGGTCCTATACGTTGGATCACTGAAAAGGGTCCTACGTATCTTGGACTTAGTTTCCCTTTCTTACCGAATCGTACTACTCCTTTCCAAGGAGAAACTTTCAATAATACTTTGTCTCCCACTTGGAACTCCAATGGCTTCCTTCTATTGTCTGCATAACTCTTTTGATGATCCCGAGCCGTCTTTAATCTCTCCTTGATTTGTGTAATTTTGTCTGTAGTTTCTTGCACAATCTCCGGACCTGATAATTGACTTTCTCCTATTTCTGCCCAACAAACTGGAGTTCTACACTTTCTTCCATACAGTGCTTCAAATGGGGCAGTTTCAATGCTTGAATGATAGCTATTGTTATAGGAGAATTCAATTAACGGTAAGTGATCATCCCAGTTTCCACCAAAATCTATTACACATGCTCGGAGCATATCTTCTAGAGTTTGTATTGTCCTTTCACTTTGTCCGTCTGTCTGAGGATGATATGCCGTACTTAAATTTAGTCGGGTTCCCATAGCTTCTTGGAAACTTTTCCAGGAGTGGGAAGTGAAACGACTATCCCTATCCGATACAATGGAGAGTGGAACTCCATGTAAGGATACGACTTCATCTACATACAACTTTGCCAATCTTTCCATGCTAAAGGTTTCTTTCATATGTAGGAAATGAGCTGATTTGGTTAATCGATCCACAATTACCCAAATCGCATCATTACCTTTTCTGGTTTTGGGTAATTTAGTAACAAAATCCATTGTTATGAGTTCCCATTTCCATAATGGCATTTCTAATTGTTGTAGTAGCCCTGCAGGTTTCTGGTGTTCTGCCTTAACTTGTGAACAAGTAAGACACTTAGAAACATATCTAGCTATATCCTTTTTCATTCCTATCCACCAGAAGTTATTTCTTAAATCTTGGTACATTTTATTATTTTCAGGGTGCATGGTATACCTAGATTTATGGGCTTCTTCTAAAATTTTATCTCTTAATTCTCCTTGTTTAGGTACCCAAATTCTGCTTCTGTGGAATCTCCAAATTTCATCAGTTCCTTGCTCTAATTCTTTTATTCGTCCCTTCATTCCTTCAGCATCATCCTTGATTGCTGTTTCTTGAACATTCTTCAATTGTTCTATTAAATCTAATTGTAGATTTAATCTGAGAGCATGAACTCGCTTTTGCTTTTCATGATATTTACGACTTAAGGCATCTGCAACTACATTTGCCTTTCCTTCGTGATACTGAATATCACAGTCGTAGTCACTTAGAATTTCCATCCATCTCCTTTGCCTCATGTTTAATTATTTTTGCCCAAATATGTACCTTAAACTTTTATGATCTGTATAGACAGTAAATTTACTTCCGTACAGATAATGTCTCCAAATCTTAAGGGCAAAAAGTATGGCTCCTAATTCTAAATCATGAGTCATATAGTTTTCTTCGTGCTTTTTCAATTGCCTTGAAGCATACACAATTACCTTCTTGCGTTGCATTAACACACATCCTAATCCTAGTTTTGAAGCATCACAGTAAACTTCAAAATCTTCAGTCCCTTCTGGTAAGGCTAGGATTGGGGCATTTGTTAACTTATGCTTTAGAATCTTAAAAGCTTCTTCTTGCTTAGGTCCCCATGCAAACTTAACTGCTTTACAGGTTAGCTTAGTTAATGGTACAGCTATCTTGGAAAAATCCTTAATAAACCGTCTATAGTATCCAGCTAAACCTATAAAACTTCTAATTTCCATTGCGGATTGCGGAACCTTCCATTTGGTAATTGCCTCTATCTTAGCAGGACCTACATGAATGCCTTCATGATTCACCATGTGACCTAGAAATTGCACTTCTTTTAGCCAAAATTCACATTTCGAGAATTTGGCGTACAGCTTTTCTTTTCTTAACAAAGTTAAGAGTGCATGCAAGTGATGACAATGTTCTTCCTGATTTTTGGAATAAATAAGTATATCGTCTATAAAAACAATTACAAATTTATCAAAGTATGGTTTACAGATTCTGTTCATCATGTCCATGAATGCGGCAGGTGCATTCGTTAATCCAAAGGGCATGACTGTAAACTCATAATGACCATACCTAGTTCTGAAAGCAGTTTTAGGTATGTCTTCTTCTTGTACCTTTAATTGATGATATCCGGAGCGTAAATCGATCTTAGAAAAATATCTAGCTCCCTGGAGTTGATCGAAAAGATCATCAATCCTAGGTAATGGGTATCGATTCTTAATTGTAACCTTATTCAATTCTCTATAATCAATACACATTCTCATAGAACCATCCTTCTTCTTTACAAACAATACTGGTGCTCCCCACGGGGATGAACTAGGTTGTATGAATCCTTTACTTAGTAATTCATCTAATTGCTTTTTCAGTTCTAACATTTCTGTAGGTGCTAATTGATAAGGTGCCTTAGCTATCGGAGTAGTTTCTAGAATTAGATGAATTCTAAATTCTACTTCCCTATTAGGTGGTAATCCCGGGAGTTCTTCGGGGAATACATCTGGGTATTCTGAGACTACAGGAATTTCCTTAAGTTCTTTACCCTTAGTGCTAATGACTACCGAAATCATATACACTATTCCTTGTTTTCGTTTATAACTAGCAACTTTCATTACTGAAATGAACTTCATGGGTTTTCGTGGTTTATCTCCTGTAATCATGATTACTTCTCCGGTAGGTGCCTGAATTTCTATAGAATTCTTATCACAAAGGATTCGAGCATGGTTGGCTACTAACCAATCCATTCCTAACACTACATCGAATTCAGCTAATTTCATAGGTAATAGGTTTGCAGAGAATTTATGACCTGAAAGTTCTATATTTTCCTTTTTCAAAACTTTATCTATGCTAACAGAATTTCCATCTGCTGTTTCGACTGTAAAAATCTGCCTAAGGTTGGTTAAGGGTAAGTTAAGAGCTTGGCAGAATAAAGTATTTATAAAACTTTGGTTTGCACCAAAGTCAAATAATACTTTTGCGTACACGTTGTGAACTAGGAACGTACCAGCTATCACATCTGGAATGAGTTCTGCTTCTTGAGTGGTCAGCTGGAATGCTCTGGCATTCTTCTTAGTAACTCCGTCGGCCGTCTTGGTTTTGTTGTCTGCTGGTTTGGCCAATTTAGGACATTCTGTTTTAAAATGCCCCGCTTCTCCACAGTTAAAGCAGATTATGGTTTTCTTTCTGCAATTTTCTTCACGATGTCCTACAGCTTTACAAAAGTTGCAGGTTACATTGCATCTTCCAAAATGTTTCTTTTTGCAATTTCGGCAGAACGACGAAGCTGAGGATTGCCCTGTTCCTCTTTTCTTGAAGCTGCTATTATTACCCGTGCGAAATCCTTGGGTAATTTTATGGGCCAGTTCCTTCTTCCTGTTTTCATCTCTTGTGCGTACCAGTTCGTCAGTTAAGGTGTTAGCTAGTTCCACCGCATCGTCAATAGTGCGAGGTCTCGCTGCTTTAACGATATTACGGATTTCACTAATCAGTTCCCAAATATAGCGAGAAATAAGTACCGGTTCTGGCGAAGCCAGTGTTGGTACCACTCTAGCATATTCAAAGAATGTCGAAGTATAACTGCGACAATCTACACCCGTCATACGATGATTTAGGAACTTATTTGCCATTTGATCTTTTTCGTATTCGGGACAGAATTTTCTTTCTATTAAATGCTTAAATTCTTCCCAATTCATGGCGTAAGCCCTATTTCTTCCTTTGGCTTGAAGTACCGTGTTCCACCATTCTAGCGCCCCTTCTTTAAAAAGATTTGACGCGTACATGACCTGATCGTCCTTGGCACATTTACTTATTGTAATCACAGCCTCGGTTTTCTCTAACCAACGCAGTGCCGCAGTCGCTCCTTCATTGCCTGCAAATTCAGCGGGTTTACAAGCAATAAATTCTTTGTAAGTGCAACCAGGTGTTGCAGCTTTCATTTTCTTAGGGAGTGGAGCTTGCAGTGGTTCATTATCATGATTAGTATGATTACCGCCTCCGTTTATGCTATTACTGAAGTTATCTTCAGAAATACGTTTGCTAGGAACGATTTGTTGAGGTTCAACGGTTTTCTGTGCAGCAGCAATTATTGCTGGAATAGCATTGACTATTCCTTGCGCAACGATATTTTCTATATCTTGCCTAGTCATAAATTGATCTCCAGGTTGTTGCTCAGATTGGTTAACCTCATTTACTGGTTCATTATTTGCGTTTTCCATCTGATAATTAATATATATAATTTATTAGTATCAAATAAATAACAATTATACACAAAACAATCGTAAAATTTTCACAACATATATAGTAAAAACTATCGATTTCTCGATTCCCATTTTTATATATAATATGCGTCCATACACACTTTTATCTTACAAAGTTTTATTTTATAGTTATTTTACAGACTATGTTTTACTTATTTATTTTACAACCACAGTTTCACATTCTTATTCCACACTATCCCTCGTCAGTTGTTATTTCAGTAACGGTGTTCCCTCTCATCGTATTTCCAGGAGATCTGTTCTCCTACTTCCCTGATCCTATTTCCTGCGTCCACCAACTCCTCACCAAAGTGGCGGAGTTCAGCTAGATTCTCATTGCTTATTGGTGGGTTTGGTATAGGTTCCGGGTCGAACTGAGGAAGAAAGGAATAAGGACTGTTGAGCAGGTTTTGGAACTGCCAATCATTAGTCCACCATTCATCCATTCCTAGAGGTTGGGTGTGGATTATTGGTTCTGGGATTGCTGGTTCTAAATTTATAGGGAGTTGATTGTTGACAGGATAAGAATAGAAATTATTATTAATAGGCCTGACAACATCACAGCTTGCCAATGCACGATCTAATTCTTCCTGAAATGGTAACTCCTCGATCTGTCTAGAGCTTTCCCCAATTTCTCTCTGGGTTTGCCTAGAACCTTCTCCAAATTCCATTTCCATTTGCCTAGAATATTCTTCAAACTGCATTTCCATCTGCCTAGAACCTTCTCCGACTTCAATCCCCTTCCCTTTGTCTAATGGATTTTCTATTTTAGGAAGTCTCTTGGCTGGCTTTTTCCTACGTACACGCCTCCCCCATACATATCTCTTTCTTTTTTGAGGTTTTGGCTTTTTCGGAGGTGGAGCATTGAATTCCATAGGTTCTTCTATATCAGGGATATACCTATTGAAATCTCTGGAAACCTCTATTTTTACCGGATAGAGATTTAGAATTTTGAAGGGCTTCAGACAAGTCACTCATGCTGTTTATCATATAAAAAAATTGCTAAGTTAAAATTTTATAACAAAATTTCATAATTAATATTATTGCATACCGTGTGACTACAAACAACTGAAATTTTAAAACACACTAGGGTTTGCTGTAAATTTATTTATTTACTGGATAAGATTTCTGGCTTGTAGGTAATAAGGATACTAAAACTGAAATAAGGTATTTAAAGATTTGCATTTACTGCTACAGTGGCTAGCATATAAAGATCTGCCCATTTTTCATCTAACTTGTCTTCCCAAGGTGTTTTATTGGTAAATTCCTGGGTTTCCTGGTTAACTTTCTTTTCTCGGGATTTCTTTATTTTCTCCTGACTTTTCCTAATAATCAAACTTCGTTTATTAGGAGAAAGTGGTTCTTCATATTGTGCCTTACGGACAAATATTCCTTCTTCAGGATTTTCATAGGGTTTTGAGGAAATTGTTGGGGATGAACTTCCCTTCTCGTTGGATGACCTATCTAATTTAAGATAGATGTTTGAAAGCTTTTGCTTACCCATACTGTACACGATATTCAAATAATAAAACACATAATCACAAATTGGAAATCAGAAAAATTAAGTATTTCTAAATACTTAATAGGCTTAAATCAGTGGCTCTGATACCACCTTTTTCTGTCACGGCCCCCGACCCGGTTTGACCCGTTTCAGGAGCCGCGGGACAGAAAATCCCGTGGTATTTATTTAATTGAGTTTAACAGCGGAAGATTTCATCAGGATCTTTTTAAAACTTCAATTTCCCGATTATTTTATTTCACAACTCGGGATAAAACCCCGGTAATTTACAATCATATGATTTCACGGAGAAATCTTTATTTTTACAAAACATGTTTCTTTATTTTATATTGAGCCACTTCCTTAAGCTTGTAGTGCTTCACGGCACTTTTTCTTGATCACAACAGATCACCTGAAACATGTTTGAAAAAGGTTTTGTCAGCGGGAAATACTGGTGAATCATTCTTTTTATGAAAACGACTCGTTTGTTATAATTTACAGTATTAAGAGAGATTACAATGTTTCCTGATATCAACCAACTACCCACAGTATTTGTCACTCGACCGGATCTGTGACTATGGTCATATCACTATTGAGTCCTGTCACCCAATAATGACGAATATCACTAATTAGGCTCGCCCACCTAAAGTGATAAAACAGCAGTAATGTGCACAATACCCCACATACCGGCTGTAATTTGGTGATTACATAAACTTAATCACTGTAATTATAACTTTGAAAAATATTTAAGAATTTATAAAGCACTTTGATAAAAAGAGAATGACTCACATTGCAGATTTAATTGAGCAGAGCCTAGCCTACTGATTAGCCTTTTAACCTAGTTTAAATAACAATGCACACAAACTAGGTCAGTAACTAATACAGCATTTACGATAACTCACGAGATAAAACCCTCACAAGGAATGACAAAGTGCAATACTTAAACATCCATCGAATTAACGACGAATGACAAAGCATAATCCCTAATGTGGGCAGCACTTAAACATCCATTGGAAAGTTTAATCGATCGAACATTGAATCGTAGCAGCGATCGAGTTATTACCCTGTTTTGCGGCAGCAATTTGTGATCGTGTGTGTTTTTAGACCGTTTCTACGATATCTCTGCGTATATTTTGAATTTTAACGTCGTTCAAGTGTCAGAATTCAAGTCCCAAAGCCCACTATTTATACACAAAATTTGACCCCCTCGCGTGACGCGAGGGGTACCCCCTGGGGCGTCGCGTGGCGCGAGGGGTCACTACCTACCATAGGGTAGCCCCGTGTGTGTGTAGGCTTGCTGAGTCGACAGAATTGTAAAATTCAATTTTGACAGCGTTTTATTTGGATAATCGTAACTAGGGGCCCTGATCCTGATTTCGATTATTCTGAAAATTTTAGGGTTTATACAGAATCACTTGGGTGTCTCAATTAGGGTTTCCTTTTGGATAAACTAATATAATAATTAGGACTTTTGATATGAGTTGTTACAATTTGTACATTGGACGGAGAAGACTGAAGCTACTATCCGCATGAGCAAGTGTACCGCGGATCAGCAAGTCACTTTTGCTACTAGGCTGTTTGTCGATGAAGCTCTGACTTGGTGGAACTTGCAAGTCCAAACCTTGGGCGATGATGCCGCTTATGGCCTAACTTGGGATGAACTGAAGGAAAGAATGAGAGAGAAGTACTGCTCTCGTGCTGAACTCCAAAGGCTGGAGACGGAGTTCTGGCACCTAACCATGGAAGGTGCTGACATTAATGGTTATACTCGAAGGTTCCACGATCTGTCTAGAGTGCTTCCCTACATGGTGACTCCCGAATTTAAGCGCGTTGAACGCTACATTTGGGGACTGGCCTCAGAATTCCGTGGCATGGTAACTTCGGCCAAACCCCAAACTATCACTGAGGCTGTAACTCTGGCTGTCAGCCTTACTGAAGATTGTGTTCGTATGAAGAAGTTATCGCTGAACCCCACTGAAAAGACCGAGACACATGCTGAGTCGTCCGGTGACAAAAAGAGAAAGCATACAAGTTTGAACCAAGCAACCCGCAACAACAAAGGTTTCAACAACAAGAGACGAGACCCCAATCCGCCTCAGGAGACAAGAACTCTTACAGCCATGAAAGATACTGCAACCAAAGGATACCAAGGCGCCATGCCTAAATGCCAAAAATGTAAGTATCATCATGAAGGAGCTTATCGCATTCCAAGGTGCGACAAATGTGGTAGGTTGGGTCATCAAACAGAAGACTGTTGGGGAAAAGGAAAGAACCGGAATGGAAATGGCGCTGGTAACAAGAATGGTAACGGGAAGGGGCGGAACCAAGGATGCTTCAGTTGTGGAAGCAATGATCATTTCATGAAGGACTGCCCAAAGGGAAACAATGCTCAGGCTCGAGCATTTGTGATTGGAGCAAAGAACGCACGCGAGGACCCTAATGTGGTCACCGGTACGTTTCTCATTAACAATCACTTTGCATCCATATTATTTGACACTGGTGCCGATTATAGTTTCATGTCTGTGGAATTTAAACGCATGCTTGGAATAGAATCTAGTAGATTAGATATTCCTTATTCTATAGAGGTAGCCAATGGTAAACTTGTTGAATCGGGCGAAGTTGTTAGAGGCTGCACATTAGAACTTGGTGAACAAAGATTTAGCATCGACCTCTTACCTATTCAATTGGGTAGCTTCGATGTGGTGGTCGGAATGGACTGGTTGTCCAAGAACAAAGCTGAAGTTATTTGTCATGAGAAAATCATTCGCATCCCTTTCGCAAATGGTGAAACTCTCATCGTGCATGGAGAAAATCGAGACGCGCCTCTACGAATCATCAGTTGTATGAAGGCACAGAAGTGCTTAAGGAAAGGATGTGTTGCCTTCCTAGCACACGTTGTAGATAAGAAGGCTGTGGAGCCAAAACTCAAAGATATTCCTGTGGTGAAGGAATTTCCTGATGTTTTTCCCGAAGATCTGCCAGGACTACCTCCGCAACGACAAGTCGAATTCCACATAGACTTGGTTCCAGGAGCCGCTCCTGTAGCCAAGGCTCCCTATCGGCTTGCACCATCCGAAATGCAAGAATTATCCACACAACTCTAGGAGTTGTTGGATAAAGGATTCATAAGGCCAAGCTTCTCGCCCTGGGGAGCTCCAGTATTGTTCGTGAAGAAGAAGGATGGGACACTGCGGATGTGTATTGATTACAGAGAATTGAACAAGCTCACAATCAAAAATCGGTACCCGCTACCGAGGATTGATGACTTATTTGATCAATTACAAGGATCAAGCTACTATTCCAAGATCGATCTTCGATCTGGATACCATCAGTTAAGGATACAAGAAGGAAGCGTACCAAAGACTGCATTCCGAACACGTTATGGGCACTACGAGTTTCTTGTAATGCCATTCGGACTGACAAACGCACCAGCAGTCTTTATGGATCTGATGAACCGCGTATGCAAACCATATCTCGATAAATTCGTGATTGTATTTATCGATGATATCCTGATTTACTCGCGAACGAAAGAAGAACACGAGCAACATCTCAGAACCATTATGGAACTACTGAAGAAAGAGAAACTTTATGCGAAGTTCTCAAAGTGCGAATTTTGGATTCGCGAAGTACAATTTCTGGGTCACGTTGTGAACGAGAAGGGCATTCATGTAGACCCATCCAAGATTGAAGCAATAAATAATTGGGAAGCTCCCAAGACCCCAACTGAAGTTCGACAATTTTTGGGCTTAGCGGGCTATTATCGGCGATTCATCGAGAATTTCTCAAAGATAGCTCAACCGCTAACGACCCTTACTCAGAAAGACAAGAAATACGACTGGGGTTACAAACAGGAAGAAGCCTTCCAGCTACTTAAAAACAAGCTATGCGATGCACCAATACTATCATTACCTGAGGGCACTGAAGA
The DNA here is from genome assembly GCA_030545235.1 of Helianthus tuberosus. Classification (NCBI taxonomy): domain Eukaryota; kingdom Viridiplantae; phylum Streptophyta; class Magnoliopsida; order Asterales; family Asteraceae; genus Helianthus; species Helianthus tuberosus. Next base: position 92,115,062 of record CM060439.1, on the reverse strand, counting down.
CTTCGTGGTATACTACGACGCCTCACGACAAGGTTTGGGTTGCGTGCTTATGCAGCGCCAAAAAGCCATCGCTTACGCTTCAAGACAATTGAAGGTGCATGAAAGAAATTATACCACTCACGACCTGGAGCTAGGCGCAGTGGTATTCGCCTTGAAGATCTGGCGACACTATCTATATGGTACTCGATGTACAATCTTCACAGATCACAAAAGCCTACAACACATATTTGATCAGAAAGAATTAAACATGCGTCAGCGACGATGGGTTGAGTTACTGAACGATTATGACTGTGAGATTAAGTACCATCCTGGAAAGGCAAACGTTGTAGCGGACGCACTAAGTCGAAAAGAAAGGGTTAAGACCCTAAGGGTTCGGGTGTTAGAAATGACTATTCGAACGAACCTCACTGCACGTATTCGTGATGCATAACAAAAAGCTCTTAAAGGAGAAAACCGTAAGGCTGAATACCTCCGGGGTATGTTGAAATACATGATGCCAAATGAAGAGGGAGCCTTATACTTTAAGAAGCGTATTTGGGTTCCGCTCTATGGCGGTATTCGAGAAGTCATCCTTGATGAAGCACATAAATCGAAATACTCGATCCATCCAGGATCGGACAAAATGTATCAAGACTTGAAAGAATACTATTGGTGGCCGAGACTCAAGAGCGATGTTGCTGTTTATGTTGGAAAATGCCTAACCTGTGCTAAGGTTAAGGCTGAATATCAGAAACCATCCGGCCTACTACAACAACCAGAGATACCCATGTGGAAGTGGGAGCAAATCTCGATGGACTTCATAACGAAATTACCCAGGACCCCGAGAGGGCACGATATGATATGGGTAATAGTTGATCGATTAACGAAATCTGCGCATTTCCTACCGATCCGAGAGAAGGATAGCACTGGAAAGCTTGCAGAGATATACTTAAAAGAAATCGTGGCACGTCATGGAGTGCCTATCTCAATCATTTCAGACAGAGATGGACGCTTTGTCTCAAGAATCTGGCAATCCTTTCAGGAAGCCTTTGGATCTCAGTTAGATCTAAGCACGGCATTCCATCCACAAACAGACGGCCAGAGCGAACGGACTATACAAACGTTAGAAGATATGATTCGCGCATGTGTCATGGATCTTGGCGGCAGCTGGGATACTCACCTACCTTTAGTTGAGTTCTCCTACAATAACAGTTATCATACAAGCATAAAAGCCGCGCCGTTCGAAGCTCTGTATGGCCGCAAGTGCCGATCGCCCTTATGTTAGGCAGACGCCGGAGATAAACGTATGGTTGGTCCTGAACTTGTACAAGAGACAACCGACAGGATTATGCAAATCCGAGAGCGCATTAAGGCGGCTCGAGATCGACAAAAGAGCTACGCTGATCAAAGACGAAAACCATTAGAATTCGAGGTGGGAGACAAAGTGTTGTTAAAAGTCTCACCTTGGAAGGGCGTAGTAAGATTTGGAAAACGTGGAAAGCTGAATCCACGATACATCGGGCCATTCAAAATCTTGGAAAGAATTGGTACCGTGGCATACAAGTTGGAATTACCGGAAGAACTTAATGGAGTACATGATACGTTCCATGTATCCAACCTCAAGAAGAGTCCAACACAAGAAGACGTGATCATCCCTGCGGATGAAGTACATATTGATGACGCCCTCCGATTTACAGAACAACCCGTTGAGGTTACAGTCTGGAAAGTCAACAAGACCAGGAGGAGCACTGTTAAACTTGTCAAAGTACGTTGGAACTCTAAGCACGGACCCGAGTACACGTGGGAACGTGAAGACCAGTTCAAAGAAAAGTACCCCCACCTGTTCAAGAAGACTCCTGCGAGAGTTAGTTCAACCTGAATTTCGGGACGAAATTCTTTTAACGGGGGGGAGACTGTGACAACTGGCACCAAACCGGTAATTTCCGTACACTTTAATTATTATTTAATGACTGCAATTGTGTGCTTAAATGTCAGCATTGTCTGAACACATACTAAACAAGTGAATTCATGCACGTTTTATACTACAAAATATTGCTTTATGCATAAACGAGAGCGTTGCGTCAGAAATACTAGTAAACTCACCGGTAAGACACTTTGTGTCAACAAAACTGCAGAAAGCAGTCAGACATTAGAATTGAGGCCTAGGTGTAGGTCCAACAAGAAGAATACATTAAAACCCAGGAATACATACAAGGGTTTACATATATACCATCCGGAAGCTAAATTACGCACTAAAAAGCACCCGAAATGCACTTTAAGTGCAGGATTTTATATAATTCAGCAATAAATCAGCTTTTAACAACATAAATATTATGCAGAATTCATGTTTTAACATCCAGAATATTTCCCTAAGTGTCGGGAATCGAAAGTATTACAAAAGGGTACTTAAAGGACACTAACCGGTGCAATTTAGCACTTTAACGAACCAGTATTTAACCGAACAATCGGACATTACCCGGAACATCAAAATATTACTAGAAGCATTGTCTATTTATTTTTGAGCTAGTCATGGTTCCCGAACACCCTAACACCCACTAGAATATTTATTAACTAACCCTTGTAACTAATATACTTGGATTTCAACCTAACCAACTAACTTATGGTTTAAACTTACAAAAGAGCCCCCTCCCATCATATATTACGGCTCACATAATGTGGCCCCCACCCAAGATTTGTAAACCCTTCTAAATCTTTCAAAATCCCCACTCCACGATTTGTTTAGATATGTTTGTCCTTGGAGGAACAAGAAACCCATTGGTTAATAAACTATAGATTATAAATAGCCACTAACACTTAACCATCTCATCACCACCATTTCTTTTCCCTTTTCCCTTGCCCACCTTCGGCCGAACTCCTCCCACAACACCACCCTTCTTTTGTTTCAATCTCAAGTATTCCAAGCTTGATTCAAGGTGTAAGAAGGCCACTAACGAAGCTCGGTACTCACGGAACTTGAAGGACCACGTTCATTTGCTATTATCCGCATCATTTTCACTAGTGTTCTTCCCTAGCTCCAAGCTAGTAGTAAGCATCTTGAACACTCTCATTTACTTCTATTTTTAGTGGTTAAAAGACTTCTTATGTTGAAAAATTTCAAGAACACTAATGAATCATATGAAGAAAACATGAACATAAGCTTGTTAGGTGAAGATATCTTGATAAATATAAGTTGTTATGCTTGTTGCTTATTGTTGGCTAGTAAAAATGATATGGGTCATCATATGGACTTGCTAGATCATGTTTAAAAACATGAACTAGCAAGATAAGAAAGTAAGAATGTTGTGGATGATGGAATCATCCACACATAAACTATGAACTTGAATAAATAAATGTTTTCTTAAAAAAAATGTAAAAGATCAAAATAAGTTATAATCTTGTAGATCTAAAGATCCATGAGTGGTGTTTCGAAAGAACCAAGTGAAAAGTATGAATTTTGTTAAAACTTGGATCTTACATAAACTTGACACATTTTAGTGGATAAACAAGTGTAGAAACACTCGTGTAATAAGAAAATTTCACAAAGAAATATTTTTAGAAAATATGACTAGAAGTTGTAAATATTCAAACTCTTTAAAAATGGAATTTTTAAAGAAGCAATCACACTTTAAAGGGTAACAAGACTTACTAAATACCCTAGTAAGTTACCACACATTTCTATAAATTTTCAAGTTCATGAAATAGAGAAATTAGTGTATGTTGTTGATGATTGTTGTTGAAATTGATTGATGATGATTTTAAAGGAAAATAAACACATGTTTTGAAAACATGGGAAATCTCCATTTTTAGGGGAAACTCTGTCAAAATTTTTATAAATTTTGACACTTAGAAAAATATATAAGTTTTGAGAAACTTATTCCCTAAAAATGTATACCAAGGTTTTTACTAAGGTTTCCCTAATTTTTGAGTTAAGAAAAGATGATTTATTCAAAGTTAAAAATTGACATTAAGTATGTATATTTTTTTTTGAGAAAAAATATATATATTATTTGATCACCAAACTTTGTGCTAAGTGTATGTAGTATGTGTTATACGTGCTAGTGTATTAGGACTTGAAAATACACTAAATACTCATGAGAAGTAAAAACACAAAGATTACACATACAACGTACAAGATACATAATTCGGGTGCAAAATACAAGATACTTATATTTATTTTTGAGAAAATAATATAAGTAAGATACATAGTTAAAAATATAAATTATTTTTAACACAAGAAAACATATACAAAAGATAGTGACTTGTGCTTGCGCGATACAAGTCTAGTGACTAACGTTAAGAAAACACGTATAGGTCACGACGTTAATTAAGCAAATCCGGTGAAGTTTACGACGCAAGGAACGCAAAGTTGTGAGTTCATGCTCCCCCTTTTCTTTAACTGTTTTCAGTTTTATAACTTCGGGGGTGAAATACATGTACAAATGTTACAATGTTTATAAATGGTATGATACAAAAATAAGAAGCACTCTTGGTGAGAACGAGTACCAAGTATGATGCGTTTTGAGAATACAAGAATACAAGAAGCACTCTTGGTGAGAACGAGTACCAAGTATGATGCGTTTTGAGAAATGATACGAGAAATCGTGTCACGAATAGGGTACCATAAGCACCATTAATCAACAATATACCTAGACCGCAGAGCAAAAGGTTAGATCTAACGGGTGTCGGGAAGCCACACTCTTGGTGAGAACGAGTACCAAGCAGTGCTTTTGTGTCTCAGAATATGCCAACTAGAAAAATGCCTAAGGTTTGGTGACTTCCTATGTCGTGTCACATGTTAATGGCCTTGCAACCCATTAACAACTTGATACATACATGAATACTTGATTTATACATGAATACTTGATTTACACAAGATACATACCATGTTTTTCATACAAAGTATACAAACAAGAACTGCATGAATTCACACCAACATTATGTTGACGTTTTTCCAAAACTCACATGTATTTCAGGTAACTAGAAGTGGATGTGCGCGCGGCCTTACTCATGCTTGTGGATGTCGCTTATGTTTATCTTTAAATAAAGTTGTAAACTTTTAAGACAATGTTTTATGCTATCTCGCGATGTAAACGCTAACTTATGTTTTCAAATTATGAAGTGTTTGGTATTTGAAGATATTTTTACGAGCATGTAGTATGTTTACCTTTCGTATGCAATGAGAACCTTTCATGATCACACCTCGTGCTTCCGCCGCAGAAAGGGGTGTGACATAACCAATCTAGGGCACGTGTTTCTGAAGTGGGTAGGATCACCATAGTCAAAGCAAGCTCGAACATATGAAACCATGGGATAAGGCGGTTGTTGATATGTTTGAATCATGTTTTAGGCAGGAGGTGGAGCTTGGTTTTGAGGGTGACGACAAGTGTTACAAAAATGACCATAACACCCACAATTGGCACACAGTCAGCAAGGAACGACGGGTTGATGGTGATAGTGGCAGGTGTTGCATTTAGGGTGAGGACTAGTGTAGGGATTCTTGTTTGGGTAAGCTGGGTCGGGTGCTACTTGGGTGATTGGGAAGGCTTGAAGAGGTACGGCTTGTTTGGCTTGGATCATAATGTTAAGAATCACGACAACTATTTGCTTGGCATTTTGGGCAGCCATGCATTTACTAGAGTTTCTGGAATCAACGCAAACGAGGTTGTGAGATTTTTGATGGATTTGCTAGCGGATATGCGTAAAACATAAACATGTGATAAAATGAAAACTTTTGGGGTGTATAAAAAAACAATAACTGATGATAACACTTTTAAAGTGTTCTTGGGTTTTGCTCGTAATTGGGCCTTGCATGCCGCCATACTTCACCTTCGAAATCATGTGGGCCCCCATGATTACCGGGCGTTCGTATGGTTCGCATGTGTTAGCCTGGTAACGTACACTAAAACTAGGATAAAATCAAGAAATATGAATGTAATGTATGATAGTCGGAGGGTATCCTTGGTTGGACACGGTGACAATTCAAAGTGGGGTTAGTTCACACGACGTCTGGTGTGGCATGCTTTGGCCTAATAGGTCCTTTGTACTCTCATCGTTAGTCCCCAGGTAGGCAAACTGGTCTGTTAATTCGGATTTATACGAATGCCAATCCTAGACAGGACATCCCGACTACCGGTACTCCAACCCTTCTGGTTACTACATGCCCGTCACATGAACTTACTTTGATGGGATTTGAAAACAAAACATCACAAAAATTTGAATAACATAAAAATAAGTATTTTGGAGAATGAGGGAAATGTTTTGAAAATTTAGTGAAATTGAGATCTTATAAATAAGGGTTTTATAAGTTTTGTATGGTACATTGCAGGTGAGACTATATATGTATAGGTAACATATGTGTAGACTTCATGACATAATTATATCACATTGCATGTATCACGTAATTCAAGTAACAAATAGAGTGCTTGAATGCATTTGTGTGTGAAATGAAAGGAATTTAAGTGTGTGATCAATAGCAAATCATAAGTTAAACAAAACATGAAATCACATAAGCACGTAGGTCCTAGTTGACTAAAGTATAGGTTCTAAGCGTCTAATATCCTATCCTATATCCCTAAAGTAAATGGCTCTAATACTAATCTGTCACACCCCGACCCGCAGTGGAAAAGGTGATCGGGGCATGATTGGGTTGATCCGAGAGCTTATGACTTGCTATTACGTGTTTTAAATAATCATTAATTCATAACAAATGTTTCAATACAGACTAACAGAAAAAAACCCATTGTTATTATATTTTGAGTTTGATTAAATCACTTCAGCCGTTCATTATATAGAAAGTAATAAGAAAATAAATTTGCATCGAAGAGAAACAAAGTATACGAAAAACGAAATAAACCGAGCTCCGACGTAAACTCCGACGACTCCACTTGTTCCATCGAGCTTTGTTTCTCCGGTGACACTCCTGAACTCTCCGGCGATGCTCCGACTTTCCCGGTGTACGAGAACGTTTCTGGTGGCTTATTACATTCTCAGAAATGTAGCAAAGGTTTGTTATAAAAATGATTTGTTTAAAACACGATTACAGCTCAAGATTAGGAATGTCGAAGTTTCCGAATTCGAAAGATGAAAAGGATTCGATGTTTGGTTTGTAAAAAGGTGTCCAGATTCGTGATTGGCATGAGAATGGAAACGCGTTAAGAAAATCAAATCCCGGATAATCAGTGACTATTACGAGTTTGTCGTTTCACAACCGTTTGGGCGGCAATTATTCTGGATTCAAATCGTATGGGCTTTATATAAGTTATATGTTATTAGTTCTTGTCAAAAGATGAGATTTGGTGGAGTGGTTATGTTGTTGCTTTTGGACGTTATTGGGCCGGGTTCAAGACCTGTGGTCTGCGCCCCTTTTAATCCTTTTTATTTCTATTCAAACTTTTACATAATTGCACAATTGACCCCTGGCAAGTTTGCTGAAATAACATTGACCGTAAGTCGCGAATCTATCTATTATAATAAAAGAAACCAATAAGTGACACGTGTCATTCATTGAAGTCGTCTATATTTGTAATTTTCTCTCTTTTCATACTTATCTTATATCAATTAATTAAAAAATAAATAATCAATTAATGTTAAATTTTATCTTACTTTGAATGTTGGATAGAATCATCCTATTTTTTTTAAGTACAGAATTGAAGCATGGATTTGATGTTAAATATTGCTGGATGAGGAGAGAATTGAATCATCATCTTCAATTTCACGGTCCACCTTTCCATCCTTCAATCTTCTGCTCTTGCCTTGATGGTTCCGTTTCAATCACCGGATGACTATTAGGTTTCTTGAGGGCAGTTGAGGAAAGGATTTTTTGTGCGTGTTTATGAAGTGGGACCTAAATTACTGTTATACCCTTTCAGGTGTCTTAAAATGTGTACTCTTTACAATTTTACCCTTATAAAATAGGCTTTCATTAGTTGTACACATTGCTTCAAAAGTTGGACGCCATGTAAAATTACATTTGTGTACGTCACTTCTCCTTTTTATAATAGTATAGATATATTATCTTCAAATTTAAGTTATAAATTAAAGATATTTTTTAAATAATAACACAAAACAATAATCTTAAACTTAAAAAAATAATAATACGCTCATATAAAAAATTTAAAGTACAAACAAAATATACAAAATAACTTATTAGACAAAAGATCAAACTTAAAAAAAACACTAATTAGGAAGAGAAGCTAATAATATAATTATGTTTTTGATTTTTCAAATTGGGGTTCTAATCAATTCAAATTAAACTTAACCAAGTTTGTGATTTGATTCGAATTAAACCGAACCAAATTTATGAGGGTTTTTTTTTTTAAATATAACTTTTTTTATTATGTAGTATATAAAATTAGATTTATTCAATCCATATAATACATAGGGTTTATAAAGATATAATTTTTTATTGTTTGGTATATAAAATTACATGTGCTCAATTGGTATAACACATGAGTTTCTTAAAAATGTAACTTTTTTCATTATTTAATATATAAAATTAAATTTACTCAACCCGTACAATACACGGGGTTGTCAAAGATAAAACTTTTTTTTATTATTTAATATATAAAATTACATTTATTCAACCCATATAATAAACGAGATTATTGTTTTATTATTTGGTATATAAAATTACATTTATTCAACCCGTTTAATAAACGAGATTTTTAAAGATATATTTTAATATATAAAATTAAATATATTCAACCCATGTAATAAACGAGATTATTGTTTTATTATTTGGTATATAAAATTACATTTATTCAACCCGTGTAATAAACGAGATTTTTAAAGATATATTTTTTTATTATTTAGTATATAAAATTACATTTATTCAACCCGTGTAATACACGGGGTTCTAACCTAGTAACTATATAAACTAGTGTGATTCTCCCTGCGCTATGCGGCAGGTATTCGATCTGTATCGGTTCGCTAAACGGTAGGAACTCGGTCGGTATTGGTTGGGTTTCTTTAGTATCGATTCAATTCATTGGGTTTTCGGTCAGTATCTATTCAGTGTGTTACGGTACCGACAAACGGTATAGCAACCGAAAGAGATATATATCAACACGTGTTTTATATACATAAAAAACTATTAATAATGAATATCGGTACATGTACCAATGTTATATCGTTACACCGTTTGTGTCTTCACAGCACATGGAGTTTCTTTGTCACCACCACTGTTTACTTAAATCACCGTTGTCGACTCACCACCATTTTATCCCTATAAACTTAACGCTTTAAGTTATATTAGATATATATTTGGTTCCAAAATCTAACTATTTTTGTAGAGTTTAAAAATAATAATTTAAGTATATATAATAAAAATCATAGAAATGAATTAAGTAATAAATTAATAAAATAACTAAAAGTATTAATAATATTATAAAATACTTGAGTACTGTTCATGGCAAGTTGAAATTAATATGTATAATTTTTTGTAGAGTTTAAAAATAATAATTTAAGTATATATAATAAAAATCATAGAAATGAATTAAGTAATAAATTAATAAAATAACTAAAAGTATTAATAATATTATAAAATACTTGAGTACTGTTCATGGCAAGTTGAAATTAATATGTATAATAATAATATAATACACATAGTTATGACAATACATATGATTATTCAAACTTTTACATAATTGCACAATTGAACCCTGGCAAGTTTGCTGAAATAACATTGACCGTAAGTCGCGAATAACTATATAAATACACATAGTTATGACAAAACATATGATGGGGTAAGATCAAATAAAAAGTTTATTTTGCCTAAGTAGGATGAGAAGGAATCATAACCATTCATTTTTCAAATCAATAGTTAAGATGAAAGTGTAGGAGAAAGGAGGAGTACAAGGGTATCTTGGGAAATTCCTACTTGTGGACTTTCTCTCTCCACATGCAAGGCACATGCATATTTCACCCTCATTTTTTAAACGTTCATAACTTGTTTATGCGACATTATTTTTTTATAAAAATTTCACCTTAAAATCGAGCGTCTTTTTATCTTTAATTTAAGTACCATATTGCTATATAAAATATAAAGATTAAAAAACCCACTAAAATGTGTTGTATTTCTATGTTGTATAACATTTTTTTGTGTTGTATTTTTGTACTATTTTTTTGTGCTAAATTTTTTTGTCTTAATTTTTTTTTCTCAATTTTTTGTGCTGGATTTTTTTTGTACTACATTTTTTTGCTAAATTTTTTCGTGCTATATTTTTTTGTAATAGATTTTTTGTACTATATTTTTTTGTACTACATTTTTGTGCTATATTTTTTTGTACTACATTTATTGTGCTATATTTTTTGTACTAGATTTTTTGTGTTAGATTTTTTTGTACTAGATTTTTTTTGTTGTATTTTTAAAAAACAAAAGGGGTGTCACATGTCATTTTCACTCCTATTTATAAGGACCAAAATGCCCTTCATTCCTACTTATTATGAGTGCCACATGTCATCATCACAATCCTTCTTAGGCTACTTAGGCAAAATTCACTTTTTAGTGGATCCTTCCCCTACATATGATAGGCATATACTTTATCAATTTGTGAATATCTATAACTACATACATATTCATATAGTTACAAGATATGTATGTATAAGAATGTATATTTCGCGAATAAACTCGATCGCAGTGATTATTTATTGATTTTATTAAATATAAAAGTAATTGGAAAAATTTCAAAGCGGGTCGGATTTTGGGAGCCCATTTTGTCGGATGTTACATCCAGAGTCCATGCAGAAAAAGACAAACAGAAGCAGACAAGAGACACGGGGCCGTGTCCCATGGACACGGGCCGCGGTCAACTCCCATATATGCAAAATCGCCTAAAGTACAGCAAGTACAAGACCACAGGGTCGTGCCTTCTGACACACTGGCCATGTGAGCATACGGACTGACACAACTCATTAAATGAAGACAGAGAAGAAGAGGACACAATGTCGTGTGAAAGGTATGTTTCCAACTATAAACATGGGTGCTTGGTTCATTTGCAAATCATCCCTTAGCAAACCACTTCTCTCACACCTGCCACCACTCCACCACCACTACACCACCATCATCCGCCACATTCCTCTATCATCCATGTTTAGAGTGTGTGGTAGTATCGGGATCCAAGAATGATTGTAAGAGTTTTGGTCAAACAAAGGCCATGCTTGGCTAATCTCTTAAATCACTTGGTGAAGACAAATATTTTATATATTACTTTTGATTTCCATGCTTTGGTTAAACCTTTTATTTGGGTAGGTATTAAATTAGACTTTAATAACTATTTTTTTATATTGAAAGTGAACTTTATTCTATCATCTCTTCATGTTTTATTGATTAACTCATTCGTGTCTTTACGGTCTATATAAAGCACGTTAACTGCGTGGAATGGGGTTAGAAGGGTGGTTTGGGTAAAGTTCTTGCCTCGTTCAGTGTATAGATCCTGCGAGGACTTGATTCAAGCTTATTAGGACTTCTCTTGAGGCAGATAGCATCAAATCGGGGGAAGTAAGAATGGCTTGAATCCCTTATAAATAAATTACTATTAAAACTGTAAACCGGCCTTGCAGGATTGTATCCCTACTGATCAGACCAATATGACCGAGGGTAGCGTTGCCTCCTAAAGAGAGACATGCCACATTTTGCATTAATAACTTACTTAGTTATCTTTCAATATTCCGGCCTTGCGGGACTGTATCCCTGCTGACTCAGACCAATATGGCCGAGGGTAGCGTTGCCTCCAAAAGAGGGAAATGCCACTATAACTAAGATAATCTCTTAAAAAACCCAAAGTGTGGAAATCATCAAAGGATAAGTAAAAGAGGAGTTGAAACCAAGTGATTCTAACTTGTCTATTGTTTCTTTTTAATATTTAATTTCTTTTTATTTACTAAACATATTTTCTTAAAAATTTGGTTTGATTAGACGTTGACGATATTCCGGTATTAAAAACTCTTGTGTCCTTGGATGACCTCGGTATCATACCATCACTATACTATGCCAAAGATGGGTGCACTTGCCCTAACGTTTTGTAGAGAGTGTCGTGTTTTATATATTTAAAGCTTGATAAACGAGTAAAGGTGCTAAAAATATATCAAAAGTATAACCACGCTCGCACACGTCAAGTTTTTGGCACCGTTGCCAGGGACACAAGGATTTTAAGACAGTAAAAAATCGACAGCCTAATCATTTTTAATCTTCTTTATCTTTTCTTTTTAGTTTTTTCTTCTTTTTCTGCATTTTTTCCACCTTTTGTAGGTTCAGCACGGGGTCGTGTTTGACCACACACGGGGCCGTGTCCGGCTTACAGAAGGTTTAACACGGGCCGTGTGGCTGTTACATGGGTCTGTGTCCATCTTACAGTACTGAAAAGGATCTGTTTCTGGGTTACTAGAATAAAAACGGGGCTGTGTCACAGGAACACAGGGCCGTGTCTTACTTCCAGTATCTGGGAACTAGAAAATAGAAACTTTATCTGGACAGCACGGGGCGTGCCTATCTAGACACGGGGCCGTGTTTGTTAACTGATTTGCATTTTTTTCTGTTTTTGTTCGGAGGAATTTGCACTATTTCGTATAATCCGCAGAAAATACGACCTGGTGCATGACCTCCACCTCCGCCAAAGACATAAAAGTGCCACTAGAACAATCCGGGCGCTTTTTAAGAAAAAGACTTCAAACTAAAAACCGACAAAAAGCCTCGACCCAAAACCTTCCCATGGCGGATCAACGTACTCTCATGGATTACCTACGACTTATGATCGGTAATCTTGGAGCCACTATTAACCCACCGAATGACGATGCTAACAACTTTGAGCTTCGACCACATTTAATCCAAATGCTCCAAAATTCCGCCACCTTTCATGGCCTACCCGATGAAGATCCCCATTTACATATTACCAATTTTTTGGAAATATGTGACACCTTTTGGATCAATGGAGCCTCTAACGATGCTAACCGGCTCCGTATGTTCCCGTTTTCACTCAAGGACCGAGCTAAGGCTTGGCTCAACACCCTCCCAAGTGGGTCCATGCACACTTAGGATGAACTTGCCCAAAAAGTTCTCTACAAATATTTCCCTCCCGCTAAAACCGCCAAACTTATGACCGAAATTAATTCATACTCTCAAGACGACGGGGAATCTTTGTACGAGACATGGGAAAAGCTCAAGGAGTTACTAAGGAAATACCCACATCACGATATAGAGTGTTGGCAACAAGTGTCCATTTTCTACAATGGACTCTTACCACACATAATGTAAATCCTTGATTCAAACTCTAGAGGACTCCTTGGAAATCGGCGACCCGACGAAATTTACAACCGAATTGAGGAAATTGCTCAAAATAGTTTTCAATGGCACACTCCTAGGGTTCAAAATCCATATCCTCGGGAGCTCATAAAGTGGACGAAGCCACCTCTTTACAAGCCCAAATTGAAGCTTTAACCACAAAAATAAAGAAACTTGAATTAACAAGAACGACTTCGGTTATGGCTTGTGAAGGATGTCATGGACCACTTGAAAACTGGAATTGCATGAAAGATGGGGAAAACCAAATGGAAATGGTAAACTACCTCAATAACTGTCCACGACTGCCAGGAGCTCCAAGCAATTCCTACAACCCCGAATGGCGAAATCATCCCCACTTTAGTTGGAGATAATCGGGAGGTGGCAACCAACAAAATCAAAATCAACGGTCCAACTTTCAACAATAACCCTGAAAAGAGTAACAAGGTTACCCACAACAACAACAAGGAGGAAGAGAAAGACTTGAGGACCTCATCACTCGTTTTTTCTTCGAATCCGACAAATGGTATTCAGAGAGATTCCTACAAACTGAAGCCGGAATTAGGAAACAACGAGCTAGTATTCAAAACATTGAAAAACAAGTAAGCCAACTTGCCCAAAATTTCTCCGAAAGACCACAAGGTGCCTTGCCTAGCAACACTGAACCAAACCCGAAAGTACAAGTAAATGTCATCAATTTAAGAAACCGGATAGTAGGGCCCGATGATGAAACAACTTCACCTCAAAACACTCCACAAACTAACCAACCCACAAACATACCCTTAGCCAATAACCAAGAAAATACTCAATCCCAAAACGCCGAACCAACCAAGCCACCACCGGTACCTTACCCTGGTCGTTTACTTCACCAAAAGACTAACGAGCAATTCACCAAGTTCGTAAGCCTCCTAAAACAACTTCACATCAATCTTGCTTTTGTTGAAGTCCTTACACAAATGCCAAAGTACTCCAAATTCATGAGAGACTTCCTCACTCACAAAAGGAAGATTGAATCAATTCAACAAGTCAACCTAAGTGAAGAATGCTCGCCGACACACCTCAACAAACTCCCCCAAAAGAAGCTTGATCCCAGAAGCTTCACAATTCCTTGCTCCATCGGATGCTCACCAATAAGCAACGCCCTTGCCAACCTAGGGGCTAACATTAACCTAATGCCAGCCTCCATGTTCAAACGACTTGGACTAGGAAAGCTACATCCTACATGGATGATCATCCAACTTGCGGATAGGTCGGTAAAATACCCTCAAGGTAGAGAATCTTTTGGTTAAGGTTAGGGAATTTATTTTTCTGGCCGACTTTGTAATCCTTGATATGGAAGAAGACACCGAGATCCCGCTCATATTAGGAAGACCATTCCTTGCCACGGCACGGGCCATGGTGGATATAAGTGACGGAAGGCTAACATTGAGAGTTGGTGATGTGCTAAAAGTGGTTTAACTAAATTAACTAAATTAAACCCTAAACTAGACTCTCTAAGTTTTAAATTTATAAAACTAAGACTCTCTAAAACCTAAACCACACGACCGGCAAGTGTACCGATCGATGCAGTATAGCCTAAGGAAGTCCGAGTATCGAACCCAAGAGACTCTACTAAATTACGCTAATGACTCTATCTAGACTTAGACTGACACGGACTTTAACTAAGTGTTTATTGATTGGGGGGGTTTTCTAAAAATCCTAAATAAAATATTAAAATAATATTAAATAACTAGACACGAAATTTGACGAAGACTAGAACCAGTGGCGATGAAGATTACCTAGGCTAGACGCAGGTTAAACTCAGAATGGATTTCTATTCGATAGTTTTGTGGTATGGAACCGGGATCTTTAAATGCTAAACCTATTAAGATACCAACTAAGCCCCTCAATCCCTCTCAAGGTGATTCTTGTGGCACTACCTAGGCTGTTACGCTTACCGGTTTTTAGATTTCCTCACAGTCCTCTAACTTCTTGAAAGTGCCTAAATAAGACGATCTACCTCACAGCGCGAAAGTCTAAGGCAACTATGGGTTTTAATCTTGGTTTAATAGACAAGAGAATGTTTAAGGACTAGACCGATTTCTTAGACCTAGCTATAAACCAAACCGAGACCTATTAATAACCCCGAGCCTCACAGCGACAAGATTAGTAGAACACTTGATTTTATTAAATTACCGAATATTACTTCTAAGGTTACTTATGCAATTTTCACCCTAAAGGATTAATGATCTATTACGTGATATAGCCACTCACCTAAATCAAGAACCCTAGCACGACCCTATTATGTGATAAAGACCGTCACCAAGGATTATACGAAGCAACAATCAGCAATAAAACAATATCAAGCATGCATATACACCAAGTTAAAATTCCATAGCCGTTACAATACAAGAAAATCCATAAACCACTCAAAAACCGAATAAAAATCCAAACTTTATTTAAACTATTGTCACACCTAGGTAGTTAAAGAGTTTTAGCCAAGAAACATAGTCTTAAAAACAATCAAACAAAATCTCAAACAAGAATTCATCGAAGTAAAAACAAGAAACTAGAAAATAAAAGAAATCGTAAGGTAGAACCCGTAAAATTTCTTGATCTCTATGCTTCCCACTTGACCCCAATGATTCCCGAGCTTGATTTCTTGCCAAAAGATGCTTAACAATTCGTCCTGATTATCTTCGTCCGTCTGATATTCACGTCTGATGTTTCTCCGTGCGTCTCCTCTTTCTGTCCCCCACTCCTTCGTATATATCAGTTATTATGGCTGCCTATTATATTAATAATAATATATGAATTAGAAAACCTAGTGGGCCTGCCCCTCATAGTCTTGCGTGCGTCTCAAGGTGAATTACATTCTACCCCTCTAAGATATAATTTTCGTCTGATGTAATATGTCCAGCCGCCTATGTTTTTTTATCTATATGTATCATATTCTGAATGGCATCACAATTTGACTACGACTCAATTGTTCCTCCCACTGAACTTTTTGGCAGATCATTAAAATCATAAGGTGGGCTGGCCATGTGTTGCAGAGATTGTAATTGGGCCTGGGTTTCATACGTTTAAAGATGGCCCAACAGTAAAGAATAAGCAAGTCAAACTTGATTATTTTCGGTCAACAGTCAATACCCAAGTGGTCAACATGTCTACGAATCTCAAAACCAAAACTATCAGATGCTTTCTTTTTATCTTATCATGGAATGAATTAATTCCAACTTCCAATCACTTGGCATTAATAGTCCCCCATCTTTGGTAAACTATTTTTAAATAGCTTTCCACCTTTTGTACTTTAGTCCCTTGAGCTTATAAAATAGAGATAAGTGGCCTCGACCCAATCACGAAAAATGGCTGCAATTTTTATTCGGTCACTGACGTCACCACTCTGCCCAACAGGCTGGTTATTTCCATATTACTCGTTTTTGCTCTATTTGCACCAGGATCTGGCCAAACACAAAATAATATAATAAAACACTAAAACTAAATAAAAACAAATAAAACCTATACAAAAATTATACAATTTACATGGGACAAATATGTGTATTTTACCCTACATCAAATATCCCCACACTTAACCTTTTTTCTTCCCCGAAAAAGAATTATGCAAACGGAATCATAGTCGGAATAATCATTCGGGACAAAAGCTTAAATTATTTGTTAAAACCGAAACTTGTATTAGCCGCGATTGCAAGTATTTTGATCCTCTTAAACCCAAACCCGGTTCCAAGCCCTTATCATGCAATTTAGTTCAATTATGGTCAATCCACCTAGGGCCTCACGCTAAGAATTGCAAGTCCACCTAATCCCCCTCAAGCTTATAGGACAAAAGGAACAACCACTGGGCTATTTCCTAACCGCCTTATACCAAGATAAAGAGAGTTTAAAATCAAATCTATTCTTATTTTTTCCTTTTCTTTCCATTTTTTCATCACTTTTTCATTTTTTTTTCTTTTTTTTTTTCGAGCACAGACGTTGCTTTCCCTAACCCAGAGGCATTCCGGCTGTAGAGTCGCTATCCCCAACTCGGATTACTTAGGCTTCGGTACTTTTTTATTTTCATTGCAAGGTCGATTTCACACACCCTAGCGGTAATCCGGCTGTAAAGTCACTATCCCCAACCCAGACTACATAGAAATGCGCTACTTTCATTCAGTTTCTAGCTCCTTTTTTTTTCTTTTTTTTTCCTTTTTCAACGAGATAATGACCAAAAACTCTAACGATCTTAGCTTATAACGGCATCCCTTATACTATTATCGGCGGTTTCAATTTCCCCACTTTCCCTAGATGAGAACCCACTAGTAGACCGACAATTAGGTATATTTAATTCAAAGGAACCCAGAACCGAACCGAATCGAGCCTACCCGCACATCCCAAACTAGACACAAGCTCAATTATATTAATCTCATATCATTATTATTTGAACCCGAACAAAAACCCGACTTTTCTATCATTTTCCGTTTTTTATTTTGCAAACTTCTTATTTCAAAAGACATTTTCTGATTTTTTTATTTTTTATTTTTTATTTTTTTTTGAATTTTTAAATTTTTTTTTGTATTTTTTCGACTTTTTGACTCAAGACTCACTAACTAGACACTAAACGATAGTTTCCCATCCCCACACTTAAACTCTACATTGCCCTCAATGTAGGATGGAAACCGACTCAAAAAACTAAAAATAAATAAGAAATAAAAAGACACAAGGGCATAAATGGAAAGGACTTAGCTGGTTATATAACGCGTAAGCTCCCACGGTCTCGTCCAATCCAGCTCGATCGTATAGCTTTTCGGTCGCGATCGGCTTTGACTCTAACTGGTATGCTTAGTAAATGCCTGGAATTTGATAAGCAGCTCCAAAATCACCCGAATGGAGATTGAGTACGGGTGGTACATATTCAAACCTGCATAAACAAAAACAAGCAAAAACCAAAGCAGTACCGACTCTAAACAAAAGACCGACTCAAAACTACTAAATAAGACTCAATATACAAAAACTACGACTCTATAACCAAGAAAACATGAAAACATGAAAAAACCTAAGACTATGATAAAGACTCAAAATCTACAAACTCTACAAGTGGGCTATCAACTTTTCTAACACTCACGGAGGATCATATAGACGCGGCTCACCTGTGTACCAAATCTCCCGGGTCGTGGCACCATCATACTTATTACCCGAATCTCTCCAAACCTGCTCATACCTCTTACAATCTCTCAACTCATCATCAGGCGGTTTGAACTTAAACGTTTCAAATCTAAATCTATCCCCACAATGAGCTTCACTCAGTGCTTCTAGCTTCGATTCTAAACAATGTACTCTTTTTTCAAGATCCTCTACTCTCCTATCGGGTGGATCCCCACACTTAGGTTCTAACATTGGCTCTAACCTAGGATCGCTCACCCTCTCTGTCTCTATTCTCTCACATCCTTTACTCTCCCCCACCGATGCCACTGCCTCTACTCTAGCATTTGACCCTCTCGTGTTAGTGACCTTGAAAATCATCGGCTCCTCTTTCTCTACTCGAACCGGTGGGGGACCAACCTCTCTTAACTCTAGACCCGACTTAGTAGATATAGCTTTAACATGATGATTGGTTGTGTTAGGTTGGGTGTAAATCGAGAACTGACCGGAAGACCTTTCTTGCAATTGACTATTTATGTCACTGACTTGCCTTTGAAGGTCCAAAAAGTTGGAGTGATTGTTCTTTAAAAATATGGAATGATCCTCTAAGGTTCTTTGAGTGGCCTCTAAGGCCCTTTGGGTTGCTTCTAAGGTCCTTTCGGTTGCTTGATTCTTAACTAGTATTTGGGATAACATAGCTTTAATCTCATCTAGACCACTACCTAAGTCTTGGTTGTTTGAACCTTGACTGTTTGACCCCCCACTATTGAACTGACCTCCTGAACCTGAACTACCAAACTGACCCTGCTGATTCGAACCCACACTAGAATAATAACCCTGTCCCCTGTTTTGATTTGAACATGATTGGAAACCGGGGGGATTACCGGAAGAGCAGAAGATGTTATTGTTACTACGCCAATTGGACCCTAAATTTGAATTGTTGAAAGGGTTCGTTGGACCTCTATTGGCTATAAACTCTACCTGCTCAACAGTGAGTGTGGGACAATCTATAGTATCGTGGCCCCCTCTACACACTTCACACCTATCTACCTTCGCCTCTAAATTGCTAATCCTACTAGTAAGCTTTCTCTCAAGGTTTTCCATTGCCGCGACCATCGATGTATCCAAGCTAACTTGGTGTACTCCTCGACCGGCCGAGGGAGTACTAGTCACAGGAATGGAAGTCCTGCCGATGGCGCAATGATCGATGTCGGAATTGGCGAAACTCTCAAAAAGGTCATTGCATTCGGCCACTGTTTTCTTACATAGGAGGTGGCCTCCTGCTGAAGTGTCAAAACGGGCTCGAGTCTCTGGAGTGAGACCGTTGTAGAATTTCTCTACAATTGCCCAATCAAATAACCCATGTTGAGTGCAGCGAGAGAGTAGGGTTTGGAATCTTTCCCAGGCTAAGTGGTAGGGCTCGTCAGGCTCCATCCGAAACGAATGGATCTGATCATGAAGACGAGATGCTTTGGCGGGTGGGAAGTATTTGGCAAGGAAGGCATCTCGAAGGGTGGCCCATGTGGTAAACGTACCCGCGGGTTGTGAATCAAGCCAGGTGGCTGCGCGGCCTGCGAGTGAGAATGGGAAGACCTGAAGGAAACGAGCGTCAAGGTTGGCACCTTCAATGGAAAAGGTGCTGCAGAGGCGGGTAAGGCGGCTGATGTGAGCTGGGGCATCCTCGTCATCACGACCGTGAAATTGGCACGAGTTGGTGATAACGGCAAAGATGTAGGACGGGATTTTCCAAGACTTGTCATTATTGATGGCGGGAAGGGTAATGGGTGAGTTCGCACCGGTGAAACCAGCGGTGGATTCCTGATGAACGGTTTGACGACAGTTGGCCATATGGGCAACGGGTTGTGGGCTAGCAGGACAGGAAGGTGGTGGTGAATTGTGTGGTGATGACTTCGGTGTGAAGTCAAAGGCTGGTGGTTTAGAGTGGAGAGTAGAGTCAGAAGGGGCGAAGTGTGAAGAAGAAGAACTAACCTGTGACGAAGAAGACGAGAAGGAAGACTTGATCGTAAGCGGATTTGGCGGAGGTCCTTGCGAACGCGTATGGGGCATCCACTACAAAACCGAAAACAAGCAAGAAGACACTACAAACGACTCGACAAAATATAAAAGACACTAAAATTATTTTTTTTATTAGACTCCTACGACTCAAAGAAACGAACAAATAGCACGTATGATGTCAAACAAGTCCAAACAAAGTAATTAACGCAATCGCCAAAGAGTCCCCGGCAACGGCGCCAAAAACTTGATGTGCTAAAAGTGGTTTAACTAAATTAACTAAATTAAACCCTAAACTAGACTCTCTAAGTTTTAAATTTATAAAACTAAGACTCTATAAAACCTAAACCACACGACCGGCAAGTGTACCGATCGATGCAGTATAGCCTAAGGAAGTCCGAGTATCGAACCCAAGAGACTCTACTAAATTACGCTAATAACTCTATCTAGACTTAGACTGACACGGACTTTAACTAAGTGTTTATTGATTGGGGGAGTTTTCTAAAAATCCTAAATAAAATATTAAAATAATATTAAATAACTAGACACGAAATTTGACGAAGACTAGAACCAGTGGCGATGAAGATTACCTAGGCTAGACGCAGGTTAAACTCAGAATGGATTTCTATTCGATAGTTTTGTGGTATGGAACCGGGATCTTTAAATGCTAAACCTATTAAGATACCAACTAAGCCCCTCAATCCCTCTCAAGGTGATTCTTGTGGCACTACCTAGGCTGTTACGCTTACCGGTTTTTAGATTTCCTCACAGTCCTCTAACTTCTTGAAAGTGCCTAAATAATACGATCTACCTCACAGCGCGAAAGTCTAAGGCAACTATGGGTTTTAATCTTGGTTTAATAGACAAGAGAATGTTTAAGGACTAGACCGATTTCTTAGACCTAGCTATAAACCAAACCGAGACCTATTAATAACCCCGAGCCTCACAGCGACAAGATTAGTAGAACACTTGATTTTATTAAATTACCGAATATTACTTCTAAGGTTACTTATGCAATTTTCACCCTAAAGGATTAATGATCTATTACGTGATATAGACACTCACCTAAATCAAGAACCCTAGCACAACCCTATTATGTGATAAAGACCGTCACCAAGGATTATACGAAGCAACAATCAGCAATAAAACAATATCAAGCATGCATATTGTAACAACTCTCATCAAAAGTCATATTTATTAAATTAATTTGACTAATAGAAAACCCTAATTGAGAAACCCAAGTGATTCTGAACAAGCCCTAAAATTTTCAGAACAATCGGAATTAGAATCAGGGCCCCTAAAACTCAGGGGGGGTAAAACCTAGTTGATATTATCTTTACAGATTTACGTGGAAATTGAATTTTAACGAATTGTCGACTCACCTGAGCTAGTTGGACACGTACCTACCCTACCCTAAAACTGTCACCACAGGCGACATGCGGCACGTGACACGGATTCTTCCGCGACTAGCGGGAGGTGCAATTTTTGGGTATAAATAGAAGGGCCTGGCACTTGCATTCTGTTGTTCGTTCGACGAAGAAATTCGAATTATACACTGAGTTATGCTCTGTTTACCACAATTAACACACACGGATCACTAATCGACGCCGCAATCAGGGTATTAACTCGATCGCTATTACGATTCATTTTCCGATCGATCAATGTACTCAATGGATGTTTAAGTGCTGCCCACATTAGGGTGATGCTTTGTCATTAGTCGTTAATTCGATGGATGTTTAAGCATAGCACTTTGTCATTCGTTGTGAGGGTTGATCTCGTGAGTTATCGTAAATGCTGTATTAAGTTACTAACCGAATTGTGTGCCTGTTATTTAATTTAGGTTAAAAGGCTAATCAGTAGGCTAAACTCTGCTCAAATTAAATCTGCAATGTGAGTCATTCTCTTTTTATCAACTATTTTACAATACCTCAAATTATTTCAAAAGTTATAATTACAGGGACTAAGTCGTGGATATCTTGAATCACTGGCTAGTGGGGTATTGTGCACATTACTAATTTTCTCCCAGTTAGGTTCATTGACCTACTAGGGATAATCATCACTATTTAGGTTCATTGACCTAATAGTGATATGACCATCGTCACCATTGTTACATGTCACCATTGTGACAAGACGCCAGATAAAAATAAGATAGAAGCCATTGTAACCGCTCTTATGCTGTAATTGATAACTATGCATCATTTTATGTAAATAGAATGATTCACTCAGTATTTCCCGCTGACAAAACCTTTTTCAAACATGTTTCAGGTGATCTGTTATGATCCAGGAAAAGTGCCGTGAAGCACTACAAGCTTGAGGAAGTGGCTCATCATAAAATAAAGAAACATGTTTTGTAAAATAAAAGATTTCTTCGTGAAATCTCAAGATTGTAAATTACCGGGTTTTATTCCGAGTTGTGAAATAAAATAATCGGGAAATTGCAGTTTTTAAAATATCCTGAAGAAAACTTCCGCTGCTAAACTCAATTAATTAAATACCACGGGATTTCTGTCCCGCGGCTCCTGAAACGGGTCAAACCGGGTCGGGGGCCGTGACAGAAAAAGGTGGTATCAGAGCCACTTATCGAGCCACTGATTTAAGCCAATTAAGTATTTAGAAATACTTAATAATTTTTATTAATTGCTATTTTGTGATTATGTGTTTTATTATCTGACTAATTTTGTACAGTATGGGCAAATCTTTATATGTTAACCACTGTAGCAATAAATACAAATCTTTAAATATTTTGATTTAAGTTTTAGCACTCTTATTAAATATAAGCCAGAAACCTGATTTAGTAAATAAATAAATTTACAAATAAAACCTAGTATGTTTTCATATTCGATTGTTTTGTAGTTACCCAATATGAAATAATATTTAAAAGTTTTCTATAAAATTTTTGTTATGATTTTTAACTTAGTATTTGTGTGTACTTTGCATAACAGCATGAGTGACTTGTCGGAAGCCCTTCAGAATTTAAATCTCTATCCAGTAAGAATAGAGGTTTCCAGAGATTTCAATAGGTATATACCAGACATAGAAGAACCTATAGAATTCAACGCTTTACCTCTCGAGAAACCCAAGCCTAAGAAAATGGAAATTGGGGAAAGCTCTAGGCGAATGGAGGGATTACCGTCTCAGGAAGAGCTAGATTTTATAATGGCAAGCTATAATACTATTAAGCCTATTAATGAAAATGTTTTTATTCACTCTCTTGAAAAACAACTACCAATGAACTTAGAACCAACTATTCCAAACCCTTCAATCCACTCGCAAATAGATGAATGGTTGACTAATGAAATACAGCTCCAAAACAATCCCTATAAGCTTTTTCCTCAGTTCAATCCAGAACCTTTAAATCCATCAATGAGTAACGAGAATATGGTTGAACTCTGCCACTTTGGCAAAGAACAAATGGATGCTGAGAATAGGATCCAAGAGATTGAGGGACAGATCTCCTGGAAATACGATGAGAGGGAACGTCATTACTAGAATATCATCTGACAAAGAATAGGGAATTATGGAACTGTGATTATGTAATAGTAATAGTAAAAATCAGTCTGTAAAATAATTACAAATAAAACTCTGTAAGATAATAGTGTGTATTGATGCATACTATTCAATATAAATAGAAATCGAGAAATAGATAATTTTGGCTATATTGGTGTTATGAACTTTGTATAATTGTGTTGTGTAATTGTTATTTATTTGATACTAATAAAATATATATATTAATTATCAGATGAAAAACGTGAATAATGAACCAGTTAATGAGGCTAATCAATCTGAGCAACAACCGGGGGATCAATATATGACTAGGCAAGATATAGAAAATATTGTTGCTCAAGGGATAGCCAACGCTATTCCAGAAATAGTTGCTCAAGGGATAGCCAATGCTATTCCGGCAATAGTCGCTGCTGTCCAGAAACCTGCTGAACCTCAACAAATCGTTCCCAGTAAACGTATTTCTGAAAATAATTGCAGTAATAGCGTAAACGGAGGCAATAATCATGTTAATCATGATAATGAACCACGACAAGCTCCGCTCCCTAAGAAAATGAAAGCTGCAACGCCTGGTTGCACTTACAAAGAATTTCTTGCTTGTAAACCCACTGAGTTTGCAGGCAATGAAGGAGCAACTGCGGCACTGCGTTGGTTAGAGAAAACCGAGGCAGTAATTGCCATAAGTAAATGTGCTCAGGATGATCAGGTCATGTACGCGTCAAACCTTTCAAAGAAGGGGCGCTAGAATGGTGGAATACGGTGTTACAAGCAAAAGGAAGAAGGATGGCGTATGCTATGAACTGGGAAGAATTTAAGAGCTTTGTAGAAAGAAAATTCTATCCCGAGTATGAAAAGGAACAAATGACAAATAAGTTTCTAACCCACCGGATGGTGGATGTAGATTGTCGAGGGTATACTTCAACATTCTTCGAGTATGCTCTAGTGGTACCAACCCTGGCTTCACCAGAGCCGGTACTTATTTCTCGTTATATTTGGGGCTTGATTGCTGAAATCCGTAATATCGTCAAGGCTGCGAAACCTCGCACGATTGATGATGCGGTGGATTTAGCCAATACTCTGACTGACGAACTAGTACGGACAAGAGAAGAAAATAGAAGGAAGGAAGTAGCCCAAAAGATTACCAAAGGATTCCGTTCGGGTAACCATAACAATTTCAAGAAAGAAGGGAATGGGCAATCTTCCACTAGCCCATTTTGCAATTCTTGCAAAAGGAAGCATTTTGGAAGATGCAAAGGATATTGCAATTTTTGCAAAATTCCGGGGCATCAAGAAGAAGACTGCAGGAGGAAGAAATTTTCAGTCTGCTACAACTGTGGAGAAGCTGGACATCTTAGGCCATATTGTCCAAAACTGAACAAACCATCTGACAATAAACCCAAACCTGCAGAAGGAGCAAAAAGGAATGTAAGAGCCTTCCAACTGACTGCTAAGGAAGCAGAGCTCATTCCAGATGTGATAGCCGGTACGTTCTTAGTTCACAACAGTATTATTTGACTCTGGTGCAAACCAAAGTTTTAGAAATACTTCATTCTGCCAAACTCTTAACTTATCTTTAATCAGCATTAGGCAAATTTCTACAGTAGAAACGGCAGATGAGAATTCAGTTAAAATAAATAAGGTTCTGCAAAATGTAGAAATAGAATTTTTAAGTCATAAATTTTCTGCAACCCTATTATCTATAAAATTAATTGAATTTGATATGATGTTAGGAATGGATTGGTTAGTAACCAACCATGCTCAAATTATCTGTGATAAGAATTCCATAGAAATTTGTGCAACCACTGGAGAAGTAATAATGATTACAAGAAATAAGCCATGTAAAACCATAAAGTTCATATCAGTAATAAAAGTTGCTAATTATGAACGAAAGCAAGGAATAGTATATATGATTTCAGTAATCATTAATACTAAGGATAAAGAACTTAAGGAAATTTCTGTAGTTTCAGAATAACCAGATGTATTCCCAGAAGAGTTACCAGGATTACCACCAGATAGGGAGGTAGAATTTAGGATTCATCTAATTCCAAGAACTATACCGATAGCCAAGGCACCTTATCAGTTAGCACCCACAGAAATGTTAGAACTGAAAAAGCAATTAGATGAATTACTAAGTAAAGCTTTCATACAACCTAATTCATTCCCCGTAGGGGGGGCACCAGTGTTGTTTGTTAAGAAAAAAGGATGGTTCGATGAGAATGTGTATTGATTATAGGGAATTGAATAAAATTACAATTAAGAATCAATATCCATTACCTAGAATTGATGATCTATTCGATCAATTCCAGGGAGCTAGATATTTTTCTAAAATTTATTTACACTCCGGATATCAATTGAAGGTGCAAGAGGAAGACATACCTAAAACTGCTTTCAGGACTAGGTATGGTCATTACAAGTTTACAGTCATGCCATTCGGATTAACGAATGGACCTGCAGCATTCATGGACATGATGAATAGGATCTGTAAACCATATTTGGATAAATTTGTAATTATTTTCATCAACGATATACTTATTTATTCCAAAAGTCAGAAAGAAAGGAAAGCTAAGTCCAAGGTACGTAGGACCATTTCCAGTGATCCAACGTATAGGACCAGTTGTTTATCGTTTACAACTACCAGGAGAGTTAGCTGGAATACATGATGTATTTCATGTATCCAATCTCAAGAAATATCTATCAGACGAATTTTTGGTAGTACCTCTCCAAGATATAAAGGTAAACGAAAAATTTAAAATTTGTAGAGAAACCTCTTCAGATAGAAGATAGAAAGATCCAATTTCTCAAAACACAAACGATTAGTGTTAGTTCAAGTAAAGTGGGATTCAAAGATAGGACCCTAATACACTTGAGAACTGGAATTAGAAAAGAAGTGAAAGTATCCTCAATTATTCCAGTAAATCTCGAGGACGAGATTTTTATTAAGGTGGGGAGAATGTAACAACTCTCATCAAAAGTCATATTTATTAAATTAATTTGACTAATAGAAAACCCTAATTGAGAAACCCAAGTGATTCTGAACAAGCCCTAAAATTTTCAGAACAATCGGAATTAGAATCAGGGCCCCTAAAACTCAGGGGGGGGGGGGTAAAACCTAGTTGATATTATCTTTACAGATTTACGTGGAAATTGAATTTTAACTAATTGTCGACTCACCTGAGCTAGTTGGACACGTACCTACCCTACCCTAAAAATGTCACCACAGGCGACACGCGGCACGTGACACGGATTCTTCCGCGACTAGCGGGAGGTGCAATTTTTGGGTATAAATAGAAGGGCCTGGCACTTGCATTCTGTTGTTCGTTCGACGAAGAAATTCGAATTATACACCGAGTTATGCTCTGTTTACCACAATTAACACACACGGATCACTAATCGACGCCGCAATCAGGGTATTAACTCGATCGCTATTACGATTCATTTTCCGATCGATCAATGTACTCAATGGATGTTTAAGTGCTGCCCACATTAGGGTGATGCTTTGTCATTAGTCGTTAATTCGATGGATGTTTAAGCATAGCACTTTGTCATTCGTTGTGAGGGTTGATCTCGTGAGTTATCGTAAATGCTGTATTAAGTTACTAACCGAATTGTGTGCCTGTTATTTAATTTAGGTTAAAAGGCTAATCAGTAGGCTAAACTCTGCTCAAATTAAATCTGCAATGTGAGTCATTCTCTTTTTATCAACTATTTTACAATACCTCAAATTATTTCAAAAGTTATAATTACAGGGACTAAGTCGTGGATATCTTGAATCACTGGCTAGTGGGGTATTGTGCACATTACTAATTTTCTCCCAGTTAGGTTCATTGACCTACTAGGGATAATCATCATTATTTAGGTTCATTGACCTAATAGTGATATGACCATCGTCACCATTGTGACATGTCACCATTGTGACAAGACGCCAGATAAAAATAAGATAGAAGCCATTGTAATCGCTCTTATGCTGTAATTGATAACTATGCATCATTTTATGTAAATAGAATGATTCACTCAGTATTTCCCGCTGACAAAACTTTTTTCAAACATGTTTCAGGTGATCTGTTATGATCCAGGAAAAGTGCCGTGAAGCACTACAAGCTTGAGGAAGTGGCTCATCATAAAATAAAGAAACATGTTTTGTAAAATAAAAGATTTCTTCGTGAAATCTCAAGATTGTAAATTACCGGGTTTTATTCCGAGTTGTGAAATAAAATAATCGGAAAATTGCAGTTTTTAAAAGATCCTGAAGAAAACTTCCGCTGCTAAACTCAGTTAATTAAATACCACGGGATTTCTGTCCCGCGGCTCCTGAAACGGGTCAAACCGGGTCGGGGCCCGTGACACATATACACCAAGTTAAAATTCCATAGCCGTTACAATACAAGAAAATCCATAAACCACTCAAAAACC
The DNA here is from genome assembly GCA_030545235.1 of Helianthus tuberosus. NCBI lineage: Eukaryota > Viridiplantae > Streptophyta > Magnoliopsida > Asterales > Asteraceae > Helianthus > Helianthus tuberosus. The sequence continues at coordinate 92,086,771 of CM060439.1, read as the reverse complement.
GAATAAAAATCCAAACTTTATTTAAACTATTGTCACACCTAGGTAGTTAAAGAGTTTTAGCCAAGAAACATAGTCTTAAAAACAATCAAACAAAATCTCAAACAAGAATTCATCGAACTAAAAACAAGAAACTAGAAAATAAAAGAAATCGTAAGGTAGAACCCGTAAAATTTCTTGATCTCTATGCTTCCCACTTGACCCCAATGATTCCCGAGCTTGATTTCTTGCCAAAAGATGCTTAACAATTCGTCCTGATTATCTTCGTCCGTCTGATATTCACGTCTGATGTTTCTCCGTGCGTCTCCTCTTTCTGTCCCCCACTCCTTCGTATATATCAGTTATTATGGCTGCCTATTATATTAATAATAATATATGAATTAGAAAACCTAGTGGGCCTGCCCCTCATAGTCTTGCGTGCGTCTCAAGGTGAATTACATTCTACCCCTCTAAGATATAATTTTCGTCTGATGTAATATGTCCAGCCGCCTATGTTTTTTTATCTATATGTATCATATTCTGAATGGCATCACAATTTGACTACGACTCAATTGTTCCTCCCACTGAACTTTTTGGCAGATCATTAAAATCATAAGGTGGGCTGGCCATGTGTTGCAGAGATTGTAATTGGGCCTGGGTTTCATACGTTTAAAGATGGCCCAACAGTAAAGAATAAGCAAGTCAAACTTGATTATTTTCGGTCAACAGTCAATACCCAAGTGGTCAACATGTCTACGAATCTCAAAACCAAAACTATCAGATGCTTTCTTTTTATCTTATCATGGAATGAATTAATTCCAACTTCCAATCACTTGGCATTAATAGTCCCCCATCTTTGGTAAACTATTTTTAAATAGCTTTCCACCTTTTGTACTTTAGTCCCTTGAGCTTATAAAATAGAGATAAGTGGCCTCGACCCAATCACGAAAAATGGCTGCAATTTTTATTCGGTCACTGGCGTCACCACTCTGCCCAACTGGCTGGTTATTTCCATATTACTCGTTTTTGCTCCATTTGCACCAGGATCTGGCCAAACACAAAATAATATAATAAAACACTAAAACTAAATAAAAACAAATAAAACCTATACAAAAATTATACAATTTACACGGGACAAATATGTGTATTTTACCCTACATCAGTTGGCGATAAGGAAATGAAGTTTGAAGTGGGACAACGCGTGGAGGGTGATCCACTCAACTACATCAAGGCAATAGACTCGAGCTTGGACTACACCCTTAGCCGGTGCAAATTGGGGTGCGAGTCATCCCGCTCGGGTAACATTTGACCAACTTTGGATGTAGCCAAGGACCCTCATAAATGTGGCACACCATGGAGGCATTCCATGGACTATCCAATAATAAAAGTAGTATACTTAAACATAGATTTTCCAATTTCAAAAGTATGGATTCCTTTTGAGAAAGAATAATCATATTTAAAATCTAGTTTAGCTCTTAGTTAATGCTTTTATTTTCAAGATTTCTCTTTATAGGAATAAGATACACTCAAAAGAGGATTGGAGCTAACGAAAGGACGTTGAACCAAACCCCATGCACATAAACAGAAGTCCCCCGACTCGAAATCTTCATTACAGTAAGTTCAGCACGGGGCCGTATAAGGTAAGCACGCCCCCATGCCTCTACACTACTGAAACAATTTTTGTTTCTAGACCTGTCACACGGGGCCGTGCCTCTTAGGCATGACCCCGTGCCCATCTCTTGTAAAATTTCAACACTGGCACTTTTTACACGGGGTCGTGTTTTGTCACACCCTGATATTTCCCGGTGGGCCCGGACATGGGGTACGTGACGATTGATAACAAATACACAAATAGCACAACGGAAGTCTTGGATTTAAAATACTATTACAAAATTAAAATGTCCGAATGTTCAAATAATTATACAGACTGATAGTGTATGAAAAAAAAATCCACATGCGGATCGAAAATAATAAAATGATAAGCTATGCAGACTACTAGGCTTCAAATTCAAGGAGTTGTTAAGCATTACCGGACACTTCCAGCCTATTTCGTAACCTTGCAACTTGTGACTTAGTCTTTTGAAGAATACGTCAGTTTACACTGGTAAATACAAAGAACCAACACATTTTGAAAATATTTCAAAATCATTTTCATGTACACAATGGTACATATATTTTCATAAATAACTTAGGATAAACTATTTCTCATGTTATCAGTTTTACAAGCTTGACAATATATATGGGGCCCGGAAACTATGTCGAGACATGATTAACCGACACACCACTTTAATTCCCTTATTGGGAATACCCTTATTGGGCAAACCCGTATTGGGTTATAAAATAATTTTAATATAGCATTAGTATCTGTCAGGTGTATGCCTACATCTGTGCTTAGGTAGTGGCCACTTGCAATTAAATGAGCCGAGGATATCCAGGACACGGTCGTATTAACCCCCAATGTTTAAGTTCAAACAATACGAATTAAAACAGATTATTTGGATTCCCAACACATAGGTATTTGATCCCATACCCGACCATGCGGTAATAATATACCGTATCCCAAGCCTGTATAGGGAAAATAGGTTAAGAGTATTTACCTGGCTTAGTAATTCTTACAATGCAAGATATAATATAAGCTCAGCCGATATATCAATTAACTAAGCTTTGTTGGAATCTACTGGAATGCCTTAGCCTGGAATTAATTGTATAATAACCAATTAGAATGTTAACGGGTCTTATTCAAGTCATAGTCTTGAACCAGTTAACTTAAAATAATGAAAACGGTACGATACACTAGATTAAGCGATGACCTGATAGAATGTAGTTTAAACCCTCACAAGTATTAAGACTTGTATAATATGGGTAAAATTATTTACATTCTAGAATTTGAAAGAATTTTGAAAAGAATTGACCCGGTTTGGTAAACTTACGTAAACTAATTACATAAGCTAACCGTACACGCATAGGCGGTATCGGGTGATCGGATGAGTTATAAACAAGTTCAATATGCCAAAACATGATAATTATATCACCGCATCAGTAGGTTATGCACTTTGTATGTTTATAATGGTTTAAAACCAAGTTATGCACTAAAAGGGCATTTTCGGTATATTACGACGTAATTCATGAACTTGTGTAAAAACTCAAGAACTGATTATGATCAGGTAGTATAAGCACAGAGGGCTATTCTACACTATAATATGATCATAATGCAACTTAGAATCAGTAGCTAAAGTTGCTAAATCGGGTCAGAATCGAAAGTCAAAGAATAAGTCAAACTGCTTGACTTTAGGTTGCGAACCGACACATAAACTGGAAATGACGGGCTGAACATGTTTATACATATTCTAATATTAGGTACCAACTTATTTAGTGTCAAAAATATGTGTTAAAACATTTACAAGTTCATTTTATAAGTTTTCCAAAATCTGTCGTTTGACTTTTTATTGAACTTAACTTTGACCCAATCATTTGACCAACTTAACGTGATTTCCAGGAGGTGCCCTTTTGAGGGATTAACTCCTACCTTATTACGATCACGTAACCACGTTCAAGTCGAATAATGGCTGGACTATAATGGTCTAAACCGAAAGTCAAAGCAAAAGTCAATTTGCTTGATTTTCGGCTAAATTCTTAGCCTACAAAAGAAAAGAGCAGGAAAGGAACACTTACTTGTGATGCTTAGAATGTTTAGAACTCAGGGGGAGGTCCTTTTATGATCACTAGCTCCAGATTGAGTGAAAGAAGAAAAAAATAATGAGGAAATGAGCAATTTGTTCAAGAGCCCAAGTTCTCTATTTATACTAAATGGAGGTGCACAAGATCATTACAGGTGTTAGGGGATGTTGTATGATGCTTGCAGGTGTCCCTTGAGGTGTCAAGAGCTGCAAGGGTGTTCAGGGTTGCGAGATTGTTGGCAAGATGGCAGAGAAACTTGGCATCCAAACAAAACTCCCACTGGCAGTCCCTTACGGACCGTAAGGGCCTTAGGCTTAAGGTCCATAAGCCCATAAAGCGCCCCCTGGTTTTCAAATCCCTTACGGACCGTAAGGAGAAAGGCTTGCGCTCCGTATACGATGCTCAAACACAAAATAATTATATGCTTGCGGTCCGTAAGTACATAGGCTTACGGTCCGTATGGGGTCACTCAGAGGCCATAAAATGGCATGTTGACAAATTTGGTCCCTCCACATTCATACTTTCACAATTTGACAAAATTAGTCTCCCTCGTCCAAATTATTAGTCATATTTGAGAGTGTACACGTGTCATCTAATAATTCGACACAATTTTTCCGAGGTGTTACATGTTTGCCTAACACGCCCCCGTGTCCAGTAGCTTGTTTCTAAAAAAATGTTGTTTTAACCCACATTTACACATGTAATCAAATATAACCCGTTTTGAACACATTGAGGACAATATGTAATTTAAGTGTGTGCGGGGGGGGGGGGGACTTGAATCGCTTGTCCTAAAATAAGTGTTACACAAAACTCTACTTGGAATCGCTAAAACACCCCAAATCTTTTTCAAAATATTATTTTATTTTATTTCTCTTGTTTTTAGTTTAAGTTAGAAACCAAGTTCTAATTTTTTTTTGTTTTTACTGATTTACAACCGATAGTGACATGATAAAAAGAACCATACAAGAAAAAATTATAAAAAGGCATGACAATCTTTTTAGAAGTTGATTGTATATACATTTTCACACTTTTACCATTTTCCCACAAATTGTGAGCTTTAAGCCTTTACCGAGCATTCAATATCATATCTTTACTAAATTCTCACTTTTCATTTCTTGTGTGATAGCTCGTATGGTTCTTACAAATCTAGAACTTGTCAAGACAATGCATTCTCGGTTCTTACCGACTAATACAAGTAAGTAAATGATTGAGGCATTAGGACTATAACCCTTTTTTGTTTCAACCTTATTTTCTTTTTCTCTTCCCACCAAAACTAAAAATCCCTTAGTTAACCCCTTTTGAGCCTAAACCTTTCATTTCAAAACCCGCAAAATACAAATTTTGCAACAATTACCCATCATCCTAAACCTTTTTACTTTTACACCCTTTATTTTAGTGAAAATTTGGTTCTTTTGAAATATATAAAAATGTGACTTAGTTATCTTGTGAATATTCTTTATTAAAAAAGTCCCCTAGTTGCTTGAAATAAATTAAGCAAGTTCCAAAACTTCTTGCTTATAGTCTTTAGTTTAAGTCACACACAAACGATTTTTCAAAAGAAAAACCAATATTTTTACGACTTTAACCACTCTTTAAATAAAAATCGCTACCCCTAGCCAAAACCCACCCTTTCAAAAAGTCCTCTTGATATTTACAAAGATTATGTCAAAAGGACGAGGTTTGATTACTTGTCAAATATATGGTAGGAGTAAGTGACACATCTAGACTGAGCGTCTCACTTATACATTTTCGGCCGAGTGTTGAATAATCACATGTGAGGTGTATGAAATTGTATATAGCTTAATGAAATTTTAAGAGGCATGTTATGCCTAAAAATATGTTTTTCCTTAAAAATACTTCTAAATAAATCATGTCGAATAGGATTGTAAATAAAATAGAAACAAAGAATAAAAAGAACTTGGATTCCCGACACTCTAAAACAAGACCCAAAAACTTCTTCTCTACGCCTTCCATTTGGGTGTGTAAGCAATATTAAAGAGTTTTGCTTTGTGACATATGTGCTTGTAATCATTGTATAAATTCTAATCAGTTCAATTATCAATAAAACAATGTTATTTGACCCCAATGTTTGTTTATTTATGTTTGACGTTTTGCATGTTTTGATTTTTGTTCGCTTTCAAACTCTATATCGCTTTCGGGAAAGTTATACGCAAACTGATGCGTGAACGTAATCAGTTTAACGCGAAAAACACTCCGGAACATCAACATATGCTTAACATACCTTAAATAACCTTTACATAACTTAGAAATAAGTTTTGAAGGCTTGGGTATGGCAAAATCAAGTTTATTCGATCGAAGGGACTATTTACGTCAAACTACGAAACTATACCGGTTTGTATAGTAACGAACATTCTAGAACTTTATCATAAGTTAAACATACCCTAAATATCCTTTACATAGCTTATAAATAGGCTTTGAGGGGTTCGGTATGCTAAAATAAAACTTATTGGTCAATCAGGGACTAAAAACGTCAAAAATTGCATAAGTTTGCATTTACGCGCGTATCTTACGTTCTGAACGTATCCGGACATCCAAAAATTTTGTAATCATTAAAATAATTTATTTTAGTGATTGGCATGATAAAATTTCATTCGTCGCATAATTTGGATCGTTTTTCGCGTCCGTTCGTGTTTCATCGTAATTAACCGAACAACGCAACCGTACGACCAAACGAACCGACATCCGAGATATTTTTGAGCATATTTTAAGTTCCCTACACTTTAACTTCATTATAGAGCCTTGAAATGGGGTTAACGGGGCTTAAACGTGTCAAAAAGGGCCTTATATGCATGCAGGGACCAAAGTTGTAACTTCTGAAAACTTGTTGTTGATCTGCTTTGGGTGGCGGGCTGCGTAAGAGTAGGCTCAAGCCTACGTGGGGCGCGAGAGCTCCCCAGATCTGCAAAAACCAGTTTTCTGCAATCAGCAGCTGGTTTCTGGCTTTGATTCATGGTTTCTCAACTCTATGAGCTTGTTTTGGGCACCCATAGCATTGTTAAATCAGTGGGCACACATGGAGGGCCAAGATTGAAGCTCGAATTCCAAGAAACGATCCTAACGGTTATGGAAATCCTATAAATACCCCCCATGATTCATTTACAATCCTCACATTTGATCTGAATTTATACTCTAAGTTGAAGCCTTTGCTTCATACCTGAGTATCTTAGATCAAATTATTCTTCGCTTGGACCTTTTGTAAGTTTCTATCATGCTTTTATGCGTTTTAAGGCATGAAAGTCAAACAGTGTTTGACTTTCTGCTTTAACCAGTCAATGGTCAACACGAAGTTCGTTTGAACTTCGCAACGTGAGCGTAATCATGATGGTCATAGTCCTTTGTGACTATACCTACTGATTACCACGTTATTTAGGTATAGTGATGAGTCATAGTTTCGGTCAAAATACGCGTTTATGCGTATTTTGCAACCAAACTATTCTTGGGTATCAAAACCCTTTGTTTTGATATCAAACTTGATTTCTAACTTCGTTAAACATGTTTTGACATGTTTAACTCGTCACTTTTAGTTTTGTGCTTATATAGGGTCGTAAGATAAGCGGTCTAAACAACCGCTTAGACTTTCGAACCCGACCCGTTTGGTCGATCATTAGGATCCGACCAAACACGTTTTGTGACCATAGTTGTATAGGGAATAACCTTCCGAGGATATACCTTATGGTCACTTCGTTTGGTTAGTTGTATGATAGGTAGTTTATATGCCTTAGGAAAATGACCAAAATGCCCTTTTTGCGCATAAATTCATTTTAAGCATATGTAACTTAAATTTTAACATCTAAACTGATTAGGCAACATTATTATATTTGTTAAGGCATATAATACTTGTCATAGGACTAGTTAGGCGGTCCGAACGCGTTTTACGCAAACGACACGTTAAAGTAGCATAAGCTACGTAAATGTGTCGTAATGGGTCGTAAGCACTTAAGATAGATTCCGATTTAGAATGTAGGCTTTGTTAAACCATATTACATGAGTTCCTATACTCATTTGGTTTACGAGACCTCATTCTATCTGATCTTCCGATTTAGGTCCGATTTATTAACATAGTTACCTATATTAGGTGCCGATTGATTTCCGTGATCCCTCAAGCGTTGTTTGATTGTTGTTTCAAGATCCTTTAGCTATATCAAGTGAGTACATAGACCCCTCTTTTACTGTTTTCAAACATTTTGGGGTGAAACACATGTGCCTATTTGTTACTTTCGTGTTTTTCATGTTTTTATATCATATGCTTGCTATGTTTATATAGTACATGTATAGTACATGATTTCATCCATGTTTTTGCTATGTATGTTTTATTAACATGCTAGTATATTGATTTCATAAACACATTTGTTTCATATGTTCATTTCAGCATATGTACACATTGATTTACATCATATTCATGCTATGTATGTTCATTTTTTTGCATACTTAGTACATTGTTTTCACATAACATGCTTACATTTGGTATGACATTTGGTTTGTTTAACGGGACAAAAGTATGTTCATTAACATTGGCCACGCCGCTCGGTAGTAAGTAGTGGTACCATAGGAATTGACAACTCCCATTTATGGCTTCCTAGGTTTGTTTGGAAGTAGGAAATGACTGAATCCGATATTCATAAATTTTGATAAACCTTTAATTTGTTTAAGGGTTTGTCTTCACAGTCGCAAGGCTTGAATGTATGCGTTTTAACATTACCGCATAGATGTTTGTATCAATAAAGCATTGATTTTACAAAACATAACTTTTGATTTAAACTATGATTTATTCAAATACATGGTTTTGTACATTTTATATATGGTTTGAGTAGACACTTTTATTTGCCATACATAACATTTGATTATACATGAACATGATTTACATTTGGCATTTGACATTATTTACACATAAACATTTTGACATTTGTTTAAACAAGACATTTTGGTGGTTTGTTTGGGTAAGTGATTTAAATAACGAGGCGTGTGTAATATGATAAAAGCATGGTGGATACGCCGCTGGTACTTCCTATATATAAGTGCTTTTATGATATTACATATCGTAGCGTTATTTAAACCATTTCAATTTAGACATGTTACATTTTATACAAAGAACATAACTTCACAAAACATTGTTTTACAAATAACATAACTTATACAAATTTATTTTACTTGGTTATTTATTTAACCACACATCTTCCTTTTATATCATCTAATTTCTTATCGATTTTCATATGATTTACAAAGGAAAATACTTTACAAGGTTCATGACTAACTTTTGTTAAATAATTTTTTAAACTTACAAGTCATGAATCCTAAATCAATAAACCTATGTATCTCACAAGCATTTTTATGCTGACGCACCTATTTTCACATGTGTTTTCAGGAACTGATGCATAGGAATGATCAAGATACACTTAGGCGGACCTGTGCCTTAGTGACATAAAATGAAACAAGACTAGTTTAAATTATGTTATGTACTCTTGTCTCCTTTGTTTAAGACAATGTAACCCCTTTTGTTAATAAATAAAACAAAACTTTAAATACCATGGTTGTGAAACAATAATTATGTTGCTCGACTCCCCGACGTTTCCGCCGCGGTTTGTTGTTTTACGCGGTCGGGGTGTGACAGAAGAGTTGGTATCAGAGCCAATGGTTATAGGGAATTAGGTTATTAGTAATGCTTTGACCTAGACTATAACTTTTTTAGGACCCTAACACAAGTTATCTTGTGTTTAGATCTTAAAACATACACGTCACCTATCTTTAGGTGATTACCACAACAAGAACACAATTTTCCAAAACGATTTTTGAAAATCAATCATCTATTCTTAGATGATTTGTCGCATAATTTGGATCGTTTTTCGCGTCCGTTCGTGTTTCATCGTAATTAACCGAACAACGCAACCGTACGACCAAACGAACCGACATCCGAGATATTTTTGAGCATATTTTAAGTTCCCTACACTTTAACTTCATTATAGAGCCTTGAAATGGGGTTAACGGGGCTTAAACGTGTCAAAAAGGGCCTTATATGCATGCAGGGACCAAAGTTGTAACTTCTGAAAACTTGTTGTTGATCTGCTTTGGGTGGCGGGCTGCGTAAGAGTAGGCTCAAGCCTACGTGGGGCGCGAGAGCTCCCCAGATATGCAAAAACCAGTTTTCTGCAATCAGCAGCTGGTTTCTGGCTTTGATTCATGGTTTCTCAACTCTATGAGCTTGTTTTGGGCACCCATAGCATTGTTAAATCAGTGGGCACACATGGAGGGCCAAGATTGAAGCTCGAATTCCAAGAAACGATCCTAACGGTTATGGAAATCCTATAAATACCCCCCATGATTCATTTACAATCCTCACATTTGATCTGAATTTATACTCTAAGTTGAAGCCTTTGCTTCATACCTGAGTATCTTAGATCAAATTCTTCTTCGCTTGGACCTTTTATAAGTTTCTATCATGCTTTTATGCGTTTTAAGGCATGAAAGTCAAACAGTGTTTGACTTTCTGCTTTAACCAGTCAATGGTCAACACGAAGTTCGTTTGAACTTCGCAACGTGAGCGTAATCATGATGGTCATAGTCCTTTGTGACTATACCTACTGATTACCACGTTATTTAGGTATAGTGATGAGTCATAGTTTCGGTCAAAATACGCGTTTATGCGTATTTTGCAACCAAACTATTCTTGGGTATCAAAACCCTTTGTTTTGATATCAAACTTGATTTCTAACTTCGTTAAACATGTTTTGACATGTTTAACTCGTCACTTTTAGTTTTGTGCTTATATAGGGTCGTAAGATAAGCGGTCTAAACAACCGCTTAGACTTTCGAACCCGACCCGTTTGGTCGATCATTAGGATCCAACCAAACACGTTTTGTGACCATAGTTGTATAGGGAATAACCTTCCGAGGATATACCTTATGGTCACTTCGTTTGGTTAGTTGTATGATAGGTAGTTTATATGCCTTAGGAAAATGACCAAAATGCCCTTTTTGCGCATAAATTCATTTTAAGCATATGTAACTTAAATTTTAACATCTAAACTGATTAGGCAACATTATTATATTTGTTAAGGCATATAATACTTGTCATAGGACTAGTTAGGCGGTCCGAACGCGTTTTACGCAAACGACACGTTAAAGTAGCATAAGCTACGTAAATGTGTCGTAATGGGTCGTAAGCACTTAAGATAGATTCCGATTTAGAATGTAGGCTTTGTTAAACCATATTACATGAGTTCCTATACTCATTTGGTTTACGAGACCTCATTCTATCTGATCTTCCGATTTAGGTCCGATTTATTAACATAGTTACCTATATTAGGTGCCGATTGATTTCCGTGATCCCTCAAGCGTTGTTTGATTGTTGTTTCAAGATCCTTTAGCTATATCAAGTGAGTACATAGACCCCTCTTTTACTGTTTTCAAACATTTTGGGGTGAAACACATGTGCCTATTTGTTACTTTCGTGTTTTTCATGTTTTTATATCATATGCTTGCTATGTTTATATAGTACATGTATAGTACATGATTTCATCCATGTTTTTGCTATGTATGTTTTATTAACATGCTAGTATATTGATTTCATAAACACATTTGTTTCATATGTTCATTTCAGCATATGTACACATTGATTTACATCATATTCATGCTATGTATGTTCATTTTTTTGCATACTTAGTACATTGTTTTCACATAACATGCTTACATTTGGTATGACATTTGGTTTGTTTAACGGGACAAAAGTATGTTCATTAACATTGGCCACGCCGCTCGGTAGTAAGTAGTGGTACCATAGGAATTGACAACTCCCATTTATGGCTTCCTAGGTTTGTTTGGAAGTAGGAAATGACTGAATCCGATATTCATAAATTTTGATAAACCTTTAATTTGTTTAAGGGTTTGTCTTCACAGTCGCAAGGCTTGAATGTATGCGTTTTAACATTACCGCATAGATGTTTGTATCAATAAAGCATTGATTTTACAAAACATAACTTTTGATTTAAACTATGATTTATTCAAATACATGGTTTTGTACATTTTATATATGGTTTGAGTAGACACTTTTATTTGCCATACATAACATTTGATTATACATGAACATGATTTACATTTGGCATTTGACATTATTTACACATAAACATTTTGACATTTGTTTAAACAAGACATTTTGGTGGTTTGTTTGGGTAAGTGATTTAAATAACGAGGCGTGTGTAATATGATAAAAGCATGGTGGATACGCCGCTGGTACTTCCTATATATAAGTGCTTTTATGATATTACATATCGTAGCGTTATTTAAACCATTTCAATTTAGACATGTTACATTTTATACAAAGAACATAACTTCACAAAACATTGTTTTACAAATAACATAACTTATACAAATTTATTTTACTTGGTTATTTATTTAACCACACATCTTCCTTTTATATCATCTAATTTCTTATCGATTTTCATATGATTTACAAAGGAAAATACTTTACAAGGTTCATGACTAACTTTTGTTAAATAATTTTTTAAACTTACAAGTCATGAATCCTAAATCAATAAACCTATGTATCTCACAAGCATTTTTATGCTGACGCACCTATTTTCACATGTGTTTTCAGGAACTGATGCATAGGAATGATCAAGATACACTTAGGCGGACCTGTGCCTTAGTGACATAAAATGAAACAAGACTAGTTTAAATTATGTTATGTACTCTTGTCTCCTTTGTTTAAGACAATGTAACCCCTTTTGTTAATAAATAAAACAAAACTTTAAATACCATGGTTGTGAAACAATAATTATGTTGCTCGACTCCCCGACGTTTCCGCCGCGGTTTGTTGTTTTACGCGGTCGGGGTGTGACAGAAGAGTTGGTATCAGAGCCAATGGTTATAGGGAATTAGGTTATTAGTAATGCTTTGACCTAGACTATAACTTTTTTAGGACCCTAACACAAGTTATCTTGTGTTTAGATCTTAAAACATACACGTCACCTATCTTTAGGTGATTACCACAACAAGAACACAATTTTCCAAAACGATTTTTGAAAATCAATCATCTATTCTTAGATGATTTGTCGCATAATTTGGATCGTTTTTCGCGTCCGTTCGTGTTTCATCGTAATTAACCGAACAACGCAACCGTACGACCAAACGAACCGACATCCGAGATATTTTTGAGCATATTTTAAGTTCCCTACACTTTAACTTCATTATAGAGCCTTGAAATGGGGTTAACGGGGCTTAAACGTGTCAAAAAGGGCCTTATATGCATGCAGGGACCAAAGTTGTAACTTCTGAAAACTTGTTGTTGATCTGCTTTGGGTGGCGGGCTGCGTAAGAGTAGGCTCAAGCCTACGTGGGGCGCGAGAGCTCCCCAGATCTGCAAAAACCAGTTTTCTGCAATCAGCAGCTGGTTTCTGGCTTTGATTCATGGTTTCTCAACTCTATGAGCTTGTTTTGGGCACCCATAGCATTGTTAAATCAGTGGGCACACATGGAGGGCCAAGATTGAAGCTCGAATTCCAAGAAACGATCCTAACGGTTATGGAAATCCTATAAATACCCCCCATGATTCATTTACAATCCTCACATTTGATCTGAATTTATACTCTAAGTTGAAGCCTTTGCTTCATACCTGAGTATCTTAGATCAAATTCTTCTTCGCTTGGACCTTTTGTAAGTTTCTATCATGCTTTTATGCGTTTTAAGGCATGAAAGTCAAACAGTGTTTGACTTTCTGCTTTAACCAGTCAATGGTCAACACGAAGTTCGTTTGAACTTCGCAACGTGAGCGTAATCATGATGGTCATAGTCCTTTGTGACTATACCTACTGATTACCACGTTATTTAGGTATAGTGATGAGTCATAGTTTCGGTCAAAATACGCGTTTATGCGTATTTTGCAACCAAACTATTCTTGGGTATCAAAACCCTTTGTTTTGATATCAAACTTGATTTCTAACTTCGTTAAACATGTTTTGACATGTTTAACTCGTCACTTTTAGTTTTGTGCTTATATAGGGTCGTAAGATAAGCGGTCTAAACAACCGCTTAGACTTTCGAACCCGACCCGTTTGGTCGATCATTAGGATCCGACCAAACACGTTTTGTGACCATAGTTGTATAGGGAATAACCTTCCGAGGATATACCTTATGGTCACTTCGTTTGGTTAGTTGTATGATAGGTAGTTTATATGCCTTAGGAAAATGACCAAAATGCCCTTTTTGCGCATAAATTCATTTTAAGCATATGTAACTTAAATTTTAACATCTAAACTGATTAGGCAACATTATTATATTTGTTAAGGCATATAATACTTGTCATAGGACTAGTTAGGCGGTCCGAACGCGTTTTACGCAAACGACACGTTAAAGTAGCATAAGCTACGTAAATGTGTCGTAATGGGTCGTAAGCACTTAAGATAGATTCCGATTTAGAATGTAGGCTTTGTTAAACCATATTACATGAGTTCCTATACTCATTTGGTTTACGAGACCTCATTCTATCTGATCTTCCGATTTAGGTCCGATTTATTAACATAGTTACCTATATTAGGTGCCGATTGATTTCCGTGATCCCTCAAGCGTTGTTTGATTGTTGTTTCAAGATCCTTTAGCTATATCAAGTGAGTACATAGACCCCTCTTTTACTGTTTTCAAACATTTTGGGGTGAAACACATGTGCCTATTTGTTACTTTCGTGTTTTTCATGTTTTTATATCATATGCTTGCTATGTTTATATAGTACATGTATAGTACATGATTTCATCCATGTTTTTGCTATGTATGTTTTATTAACATGCTAGTATATTGATTTCATAAACACATTTGTTTCATATGTTCATTTCAGCATATGTACACATTGATTTACATCATATTCATGCTATGTATGTTCATTTTTTTGCATACTTAGTACATTGTTTTCACATAACATGCTTACATTTGGTATGACATTTGGTTTGTTTAACGGGACAAAAGTATGTTCATTAACATTGGCCACGCCGCTCGGTAGTAAGTAGTGGTACCATAGGAATTGACAACTCCCATTTATGGCTTCCTAGGTTTGTTTGGAAGTAGGAAATGACTGAATCCGATATTCATAAATTTTGATAAACCTTTAATTTGTTTAAGGGTTTGTCTTCACAGTCGCAAGGCTTGAATGTATGCGTTTTAACATTACCGCATAGATGTTTGTATCAATAAAGCATTGATTTTACAAAACATAACTTTTGATTTAAACTATGATTTATTCAAATACATGGTTTTGTACATTTTATATATGGTTTGAGTAGACACTTTTATTTGCCATACATAACATTTGATTATACATGAACATGATTTACATTTGGCATTTGACATTATTTACACATAAACATTTTGACATTTGTTTAAACAAGACATTTTGGTGGTTTGTTTGGGTAAGTGATTTAAATAACGAGGCGTGTGTAATATGATAAAAGCATGGTGGATACGCCGCTGGTACTTCCTATATATAAGTGCTTTTATGATATTACATATCGTAGCGTTATTTAAACCATTTCAATTTAGACATGTTACATTTTATACAAAGAACATAACTTCACAAAACATTGTTTTACAAATAACATAACTTATACAAATTTATTTTACTTGGTTATTTATTTAACCACACATCTTCCTTTTATATCATCTAATTTCTTATCGATTTTCATATGATTTACAAAGGAAAATACTTTACAAGGTTCATGACTAACTTTTGTTAAATAATTTTTTAAACTTACAAGTCATGAATCCTAAATCAATAAACCTATGTATCTCACAAGCATTTTTATGCTGACGCACCTATTTTCACATGTGTTTTCAGGAACTGATGCATAGGAATGATCAAGATACACTTAGGCGGACCTGTGCCTTAGTGACATAAAATGAAACAAGACTAGTTTAAATTATGTTATGTACTCTTGTCTCCTTTGTTTAAGACAATGTAACCCCTTTTGTTAATAAATAAAACAAAACTTTAAATACCATGGTTGTGAAACAATAATTATGTTGCTCGACTCCCCGACGTTTCCGCCGCGGTTTGTTGTTTTACGCGGTCGGGGTGTGACAGAAGAGTTGGTATCAGAGCCAATGGTTATAGGGAATTAGGTTATTAGTAATGCTTTGACCTAGACTATAACTTTTTTAGGACCCTAACACAAGTTATCTTGTGTTTAGATCTTAAAACATACACGTCACCTATCTTTAGGTGATTACCACAACAAGAACACAATTTTCCAAAACGATTTTTGAAAATCAATCATCTATTCTTAGATGATTTCTCGCATAATTTGGATCGTTTTTCGCGTCCGTTCGTGTTTCATCGTAATTAACCGAACAACGCAACCGTACGACCAAACGAACCGACATCCGAGATATTTTTGAGCATATTTTAAGTTCCCTACACTTTAACTTCATTATAGAGCCTTGAAATGGGGTTAACGGGGCTTAAACGTGTCAAAAAGGGCCTTATATGCATGCAGGGACCAAAGTTGTAACTTCTGAAAACTTGTTGTTGATCTGCTTTGGGTGGCGGGCTGCGTAAGAGTAGGCTCAAGCCTACGTGGGGCGCGAGAGCTCCCCAGATCTGCAAAAACCAGTTTTCTGCAATCAGCAGCTGGTTTCTGGCTTTGATTCATGGTTTCTCAACTCTATGAGCTTGTTTTGGGCACCCATAGCATTGTTAAATCAGTGGGCACACATGGAGGGCCAAGATTGAAGCTCGAATTCCAAGAAACGATCCTAACGGTTATGGAAATCCTATAAATACCCCCCATGATTCATTTACAATCCTCACATTTGATCTGAATTTATACTCTAAGTTGAAGCCTTTGCTTCATACCTGAGTATCTTAGATCAAATTCTTCTTCGCTTGGACCTTTTGTAAGTTTCTATCATGCTTTTATGCGTTTTAAGGCATGAAAGTCAAACAGTGTTTGACTTTCTGCTTTAACCAGTCAATGGTCAACACGAAGTTCGTTTGAACTTCGCAACGTGAGCGTAATCATGATGGTCATAGTCCTTTGTGACTATACCTACTGATTACCACGTTATTTAGGTATAGTGATGAGTCATAGTTTCGGTCAAAATACGCGTTTATGCGTATTTTGCAACCAAACTATTCTTGGGTATCAAAACCCTTTGTTTTGATATCAAACTTGATTTCTAACTTCGTTAAACATGTTTTGACATGTTTAACTCGTCACTTTTAGTTTTGTGCTTATATAGGGTCGTAAGATAAGCGGTCTAAACAACCGCTTAGACTTTCGAACCCGACCCGTTTGGTCGATCATTAGGATCCGACCAAACACGTTTTGTGACCATAGTTGTATAGGGAATAACCTTCCGAGGATATACCTTATGGTCACTTCGTTTGGTTAGTTGTATGATAGGTAGTTTATATGCCTTAGGAAAATGACCAAAATGCCCTTTTTGCGCATAAATTCATTTTAAGCATATGTAACTTAAATTTTAACATCTAAACTGATTAGGCAACATTATTATATTTGTTAAGGCATATAATACTTGTCATAGGACTAGTTAGGCGGTCCGAACGCGTTTTACGCAAACGACACGTTAAAGTAGCATAAGCTACGTAAATGTGTCGTAATGGGTCGTAAGCACTTAAGATAGATTCCGATTTAGAATGTAGGCTTTGTTAAACCATATTACATGAGTTCCTATACTCATTTGGTTTACGAGACCTCATTCTATCTGATCTTCCGATTTAGGTCCGATTTATTAACATAGTTACCTATATTAGGTGCCGATTGATTTCCGTGATCCCTCAAGCGTTGTTTGATTGTTGTTTCAAGATCCTTTAGCTATATCAAGTGAGTACATAGACCCCTCTTTTACTGTTTTCAAACATTTTGGGGTGAAACACATGTGCCTATTTGTTACTTTCGTGTTTTTCATGTTTTTATATCATATGCTTGCTATGTTTATATAGTACATGTATAGTACATGATTTCATCCATGTTTTTGCTATGTATGTTTTATTAACATGCTAGTATATTGATTTCATAAACACATTTGTTTCATATGTTCATTTCAGCATATGTACACATTGATTTACATCATATTCATGCTATGTATGTTCATTTTTTTGCATACTTAGTACATTGTTTTCACATAACATGCTTACATTTGGTATGACATTTGGTTTGTTTAACGGGACAAAAGTATGTTCATTAACATTGGCCACGCCGCTCGGTAGTAAGTAGTGGTACGATAGGAATTGACAACTCCCATTTCTGGCTTCCTAGGTTTGTTTGGAAGTAGGAAATGACTGAATCCGATATTCATAAATTTTGATAAACCTTTAATTTGTTTAAGGGTTTGTCTTCACAGTCGCAAGGCTTGAATGTATGCGTTTTAACATTACCGCATAGATGTTTGTATAAATAAAGCATTGATTTTACAAAACATAACTTTTGATTTAAACTATGATTTATTCAAATACATGGTTTTGTACATTTTATATATGGTTTGAGTAGACACTTTTATTTGCCATACATAACATTTGATTATACATGAACATGATTTACATTTGGCATTTGACATTATTTACACATAAACATTTTGACATTTGTTTAAACAAGACATTTTGGTGGTTTGTTTGGGTAAGTGATTTAAATAACGAGGCGTGTGTAATATGATAAAAGCATGGTGGATACGCCGCTGGTACTTCCTATATATAAGTGCTTTTATGATATTACATATCGTAGCGTTATTTAAACCATTTCAATTTAGACATGTTACATTTTATACAAAGAACATAACTTCACAAAACATTGTTTTACAAATAACATAACTTATACAAATTTATTTTACTTGGTTATTTATTTAACCACACATCTTCCTTTTATATCATCTAATTTCTTATCGATTTTCATATGATTTACAAAGGAAAATACTTTACAAGGTTCATGACTAACTTTTGTTAAATAATTTTTTAAACTTACAAGTCATGAATCCTAATTCAATAAACCTATGTATCTCACAAGCATTTTTATGCTGACGCACCTATTTTCACATGTGTTTTCAGGAACTGATGCATAGGAATGATCAAGATACACTTAGGCGGACCTGTGCCTTAGTGACATAAAATGAAACAAGACTAGTTTAAATTATGTTATGTACTCTTGTCTCCTTTGTTTAAGACAATGTAACCCCTTTTGTTAATAAATAAAACAAAACTTTAAATACCATGGTTGTGAAACAATAATTATGTTGCTCGACTCCCCGACGTTTCCGCCGCGGTTTGTTGTTTTACGCGGTCGGGGTGTGACAGAAGAGTTGGTATCAGAGCCAATGGTTATAGGGAATTAGGTTATTAGTAATGTTTTGACCTAGACTATAACTTTTTTAGGACCCTAACACAAGTTATCTTGTGTTTAGATCTTAAAACATACACGTCACCTATCTTTAGGTGATTACCACAACAAGAACACAATTTTCCAAAACGATTTTTGAAAATCAATCATCTATTCTTAGATGATTTGTTATAAGGTTTTGAACCCTCCAATTTTTGAAATCGATTTTGAAAATTTAATCATCCGTTTTTGAATGATTCTTTTGGCTTAATGCCTTCTAAGTTTTCAAAATCTTGTCAAAGTTTTGGGTCTAAATAATGTGAACACGTACAATCTGGAAGGGTGGATGCCTGTATCTCGAGTTTTCTGTCTAGGCTAGAGTGTTCGTACAAATCCACATAATCGGACCAGTCACTCTTAGCTGGGAACTCTTGGGGTGAGTGTCCACTTATAGGCTAAAGCATGTCTTTGCGATACATTATTTTTGACCCATTTAATTTGATTAGTCACTGTGTGTCGTTTGTTTGCTTTGTGGTACGGATGAATGACCACCATCCATGCTTTTTGTCGATATTTGTATCATTTCATTTTCCATCTAATCATCTCACTCGTTTTCTCTCATGTTTCCTCTTTTAGAATGCCTCCTCGACGCGACAATCAGATACCTAATGCCGAACTGGCAGCAATCATTTCGCAGCAAATGGCTGCTGCACTCCTAAACATTATTGCTCAAGTTAACCAAGCCAACAATAACCATAATGCTCCGTGCAACTTTAAAAGTTTCAATTCGGCTAAACCGCTCAAGTTCAGTGGTTCTGAGGGAGTAACTGGGCTCCTACAGTGGTTTGAGAGCATTGAGAGCACTTTTCGTCATCTTCAGTGTCCTGATAATCGCAAAGTCAAGTTTGCTTCTAGCGTGTTTCAAAAGTGGGCTCTTACTTGGTGGGATGGAGTCATGAGGGATCGAGGTGCTAATGTCGCTTTGGGTCAGACTTGGGAAGAGCTTAGGGCTCTAATGATGAGGGAATTCTGTCCTCGTCACGAACAGAGGTCGTTAGAAAGAGAGTTTGATGATCTGAAATAGGATAGTGGTGAACATCGAGCTTACACCGACAGGTATGAGGAGTTGAGTCTGCTTTGCCCCACAATGGTTACCCCACTCGAGAAAGCTATCGAAAGGTATGTCGATGGTCTACCTGACCCCGTGCAAGACATCGTCACTGGTAGCAATCCTACCACAGTTCGTCAGGCAATCGAGTTAGCTGCGACTTTGACTGAGTCGCAAATCAGAAAGGGTAAGCTTCACAGGAAAGGTGACAAGGATAAGAAACAATCGTCTGATAAGGGCGAGAACAAGAAGGGTAAGAAAGCTGGGTCTTCGAAAAGGTCGAGGAAGCGCAAGGCTTCCCAGAACTTTGCTGTTACCGCATAAGCCAATCAGGCAGCTCCTAACCAGCCCGTACAACCACCAGCAAAGAAACAGTATGCTGGCAAAGCTCCGTTGTGCAATAGATGCAATAGTCACCATCAGCCGCAAGTTCAGTGTCGTTTCTGTGCTAAGTGTGGAAAATCGGGCCATCTTGCCGACATTTGTCATTTTGCTCCTAATCAAGCCGCACATAACCCAGCTCAGCAAGCTGCTCAACCACCTGCTCAACAGGCTCAGGCTGCACGACCTCACTATCCTCCTGGTTCGTGCTATAATTGTGGGGATTTGACCCACTACAGAAATCAGTGTCCGAGGTTAGACAATGCAAACCATGCGCAGGCTCGTGGTCGAGTCTTTAATATGAATGCTAATGAGGCATGAGCAGACAACGAGGTGGTGAATGGTATGTTCTTTGTTAATAATCAGCCTGCTTCTGTTCTTTTTTATTCAGGTGCCGATAAGAGTTTTGTGTCACTATCTTTTGAACCCTTGCTTCGCATGTCTAGATCGAAACTAGGAAAGCCCTTGACAGTAGAGGTAGCTAGTGGTGGACCCGTTGTTCTTGATTCTGTTCTTCGAAATTACCAGTTGAACCTTAATAACCATCTTTTTCCTATCGACCTCACACCGATGCAACTCGGGAGTTTCGACATTATAGTGGGAATGGATTGGTTAGCCAAGTATCACGCAGAAGTAGTTTTTTTTTTAAAAGATTGTTCGTGTTCCGCTTTCTTCTGGTGAGATCCTAGAGGTTCATGGTGAGAAACCTGCTAGTAGTCTCAAACTCATGTCTTGTACTCAAGCTCGAAAGTATCTGCGAAAGAACTATGTGGCCTTTTTGGCACATGTTGTAGCAGATAAAGGCAAAGGTAAGTTTATTCAAGATATCCCTATTGTTCGGGATTATCCTGAAGTGTTTCCTGAAGAATTACCTGGTTTACCCCCAGCACGCCAAGTCGAGTTCCGTATTGATCTTGTACCTTGTGCAAATCCCATTGCTAGATCTCCGTATCGTCTTGCACCGTCTGAGATGCAAGAGTTATCTAAGCAGCTCCTGGAGCTTTCTGACAAAGGTTTTATTTCGTCCTAGCTTTTCACCTTGGGGTGCTCCCGTTCTTTTTGTCAAGAAGAAAGATGGCTCTTTCAGAATGTGTATCGATTATCGTGAGCTTAACAAGCTTACCATCAAGAATCGATATCCCCTACCTCGCATTGATGATCTCTTTGATCAGTTACAGGGTACTACTTGCTTCTCAAAGATTGATTTACGTTCTGGGTATCATCAGCTTCGAGTGCTCAAGGAAGATATTCCCAAGACTGCTTTCCGCACAAGATATGGTCACTATGAGTTTATGCCATTTGGTTTGACTAATGCTCCTGCTGTTTTCATGGACTTGATGAATAGGGTTTGTAAGCCTTATTTGGACAAGTTCATCATCGTTTTCATTGATGACATCTTGATTTATTCTAAGACTCGAGCCGATCATAAGCAACATCTTCGTATTACTCTGGAACTCCTGAAGAAAGAGCAACTTTTTGCCAAATTCTCCAAGTGTGAATTTTGGCTTAAGGAAGTTCAATTTTTGGGACATATCATCAACGAACAAGGTATTCATGTAGATCCCTCCATGATCAGTGCAATTATGGATTGGGATACGCCTACTACTCCAACTGAGGTTCGTTCATTTCTTGGTTCGCGGGTTATTACCGCCGCTTCATCGAAAACTTCTCCAAGATTGCAGTTCCTCTAACTGCTTTAACTCAGAAAAATAAACCTTTCGAATGGGGATCCAAACAGGAAGAAGCATTTCAGACCTTGAAACAAAAACTCTGCGATGCACCTATTCTATCTTTACCTGAGGGCAACGATGATTTTGTCGTATACTGTGATGCATCCAAATTAGGTCTTGGCTGTGTTCTCATACAAAGGAACAAAGTCATAGCTTACGCATCGAGACAATTGAAGGTTCACGAGAAGAACTACACGACTCATGATCTTGAGTTAGGTGCAGTTGTATTCGCTCTCAAAATTTGGAGACACTATCTGTATGGTACTAAATGTGTGGTTTTCACTTACCACAAAAGTCTTCAGCATATCTTCAATCAGAAAGAGCTTAACATGAGGCAACGACATTGGGTGGAACTTCTAAACGACTATGACTGCGAAATTCGCTACCATCCTGGTAAGGCGAATGTCGTAGCTGGTGCATTGAGTCGTAAAGAGCATGTCAAGCTTCATTGTGTTCGAGTTCGATCTGATATTCAAACCCGTATCTCTCAGGCTCAACATACTTGTGTTTCACAAGATTTGATGGGTAAGGAATTACCATTTCATATTAAGCCTGATCTCGAGCTAAAAGGCAATGGATTGTACTATTTCATGGACCGTTTGTGGGTCCTAAGTCAAGACAACCTTCGCACCTTGCTTATGGATGAAGCTCATAAGTCTCGTTATTCAATTCATCCTGGTGCAGATAAAATGTATAAGGATCTTCGCCCCCAGTTTTGGTGGCCTGGTATGAAGAAAGACATTACCTTATATGTATCCAAATGCCTTACTTGTCTTAAGGTTAAGGCTGAGCATCAACATCCCTTTGGATTATTGGAGCAACCAGAGATTCCAGTTTGGAAATGGGAAAACATTGCTATGGATCTTTTTACCAAACTTCCGCGCACTAAGAAAGGTCATGATGTTATTTGGGTAGTTGTTGATCGTCTTACCAAGTCAGCACATTTCTTGCCGATCCGTGAGGATCTATCTGCCGACAAGTTGGCTAAAATCTATGTGGATGAGATTGTATCCCGACATGGTGTTCCTCTGAACATTATTTCCGACAGAGATGCTCGATTCTCATCTCGCTTTTGGAGGACCATGCAATCTGCTATGGGAACCCAACTTAATTTGAGCACAACTTATCATCCGCAAACGGATGGTCAATCTGAAAGAACAATCCAGACTTTGGAGGATATGCTTAGAGCTTGTGTGATCGATTTTGGTGGTAGTTGGGATTCGTATCTTCCGTTGATTGAATTCTCCTACAACAATAGTTATCACTCCAGCATCAACATGGCTCCTTTCGAAGCTTTATATGGTCGAAAATGTCATTCACCAGTCTACTGGAATGAGATCGGTGAGGCTCAGCTTACTGGACCTGACCTCATTCTAGAGACAACAGATAAGGTTAAGAAAGTTCACGATAACCTTCAGACAGCTAGAAGCCGTCAAAAGAGTTACGCGGATAGACGATGCAAGCCTTTGGAATTCCAAGTCGGTGATCGCATTCTACTCAAGGTTTCACCTTGGAAAGGTGTGATCAGATTTGTAAAGA
Source organism: Helianthus tuberosus (assembly GCA_030545235.1). Classification (NCBI taxonomy): domain Eukaryota; kingdom Viridiplantae; phylum Streptophyta; class Magnoliopsida; order Asterales; family Asteraceae; genus Helianthus; species Helianthus tuberosus. The sequence goes on along the minus strand of CM060439.1, from coordinate 92,063,033 downwards.
CAGGAAAAATTGCACCTAGATATGTTGGACCATTCAAGATCGTCGAAAGAATCAGTAAGGTAGCCTACAGACTTGAGTACCTCCTGAACTTGGAAATGTTCATCCGACCTTTCACGTGTCCAATCTCAAGAAGTGTTTAGCTGATGAGAACCTTCGCATACCACTTGATGAGATTCGTGTTGATGACACAATGCATTTCGTTGAGAAGCCTGTGGAAATCATGGACCGTGAAGTCAAATGGCTCAAACGCAAGCGCATTCCACTTGTCAAAGTTCGCTGGGAATCTAAACGTGGACCAGAATTTACTTGGGAACGTGAAGATCAAATGAAGGCGAAATATCCACATCTATTCTCACAAGTTTCCTCTAAATAAATTTCGGGATGAAATTTCCACAAGTAGGGGAGACTGTGACAAATGTGCTTGTAATCATTGTATAAACTCTAATCAGTTCAATTATCAATAAAACAATGTTATTTGACCCCAATGTTTGTTTATTTATGTTTGACGTTTTGCATGTTTTGATTTTTGTTCGCTTTCAAACTCTATATCGCTTTCTAGAAAGTTATACGCAAACTGATGCGTGAACGTACTCAGTTTAATGCGACAAACACTCCGGAACATCAATATATGCTTAACATACCTTAAATAACCTTTACATAACTTAGAAATAAGTTTTGAAGGCTTGGGTATGGCAAAATCAAGTTTATTCGATCGAAGGGACTATTTACGTCAAACTGCGAAACTATACCGATTTGTATAGTATGAACATTCCAGAACTTGATCATAAGTTAAACATACCCTAAATATCCTTTACATAGCTTAGAAACAGGTTTTGAGGGGTTCGGTATGCTAAAATAAAACTTATTGGTCAATCAGGGACTAAAAGCGTCAAAAATTGCATAAGTTTGCATTTACGCGCGTATCTTACGTTCTGAACGTATCCGGACATCCAATAATTTTGGTAATCATTAAAATACTTTATTTTAGTGATTGGCAAGATAAAATTCCATTCGTCATATAATTTGGATCGTTTTTCGCGTCCGTTCGTGTTTCGTCGTAATTAACCGAACAATGCAACCGTACGACTAAACGAACCGACATCCGAGATATTTTTGAGCATATTTTAAGTTCCCTACACTTTAACTTCATTATAGAGCCTTGAAATGGGGTTAACGGGGCTTAACGTGTCAAAAAGGGCCTTATATGCATGCAGGGACCAAAGCTGTAACTTCTGAAAACTTGTTGTTGATCTGCTTTGGGTGGCGGGCCGCGTAAGAGTAGGCTCAAGCCTACACGGGGTGCGAGAGCTCCCCAGATCTGCAAAAACCAGTTTTCTGCAATCAGCAGCTGGTTTCTGGCTTTGATTCATGGTTTCTCAACTCTATGAGCTTGTTTTGGGCACCCATAGCATTGTTAAATCAGTGGGCACACATGGAAGGCCAAGATTGAAGCTCGAATTCCAAGAAACGATCCTAACGGTTGTGGAAATCCTATAAATACCCCCCATGATTCATTTACAATCCTCACATTTGATCTGGATTTATACTCTAAGTTGAAGCCTTTGCTTCATACCTGAGTATCTTAGATCAAATTCTTCTTCGCTTGGACCTTTTGTAAGTTTCTTTCATGCTTTTATGTGTTTTAAGGCACAAAAGTCAGACAGTGTTTGACTTTCTGCTTTGACCAGTCAATGGTCAACACGAAGTTCGTTTGAACTTCGCAACGTGAGCGTAATCATGATGGTCATAGTCCTTTGTGACTATACCTACTGATTACCACGTTATTTAGGCATAGTGACGAGTCATATTTTCGGTCAAAATACGCGTTTATGCGTATTTTGCAACCAAACTATTCTTGGGTATCAAAACCCTTTGTTTTGATATCAAACTTGATTTCTAACTTCGTTAAACATGTTTTAACATGTTTAACTCGTCACTTTTAGTTTAGTGCTTATATAGGGTCGTAAGATAAGCGGTCTAAACAACCGCTTAGACTTTTGAACCCGACCCGTTTGGTCGATCATTAGGATCCGACCAAACACATTTTGTGACCATAGTTGTATAGGGAATAACCTTCCGAGGATATACCTTATGGTCACTTCGTTTGGTTAGTTGTATGATAGGTAGTTTATATGCCTTAGGAAAATGACCAAAATGCCCTTTTTGCGCATAAATTCATTTTAAGCATATGTAACTTAAATTTTGACATCTAAACTAATTAGGCAGCATTATTAGATTTGTTAAGGCATATAATACTTGTCATAGGACTAGTTAGGCGGTCCGAACGCGTTTTACACAAACGACGCGTTAAAGTAGCATAAGCTACCTAAACGAGTCGTAATGGGTCGTAAGCACTTAGGATAAGTTCCGATTTAGAATGTAGGCTTTGTTAAACCATATTACATGAGTTCCTATACTCATTTGGTTTACGAGACCTCATTCTATCCGATCTTCCGATTTAGGTCTGGTTTATTAACATAGTTACCTATATTAGGTGCCGATTGATTTCCGTGATCCCTCAAGCGTTGTTTTATTGTTGTTTCAAGATCCTTTAGCTATATAAAGTGAGTACATAGACCCCTCTTTTACTATTTTCAAACATTTTGGGGTGAAACACATGTGCCTACTTGTTACTTTCGTGTTTTTCATGTTTTTATATCATATGCTTGCTATGTTCATATAGTACATGTATAGTACATGATTTCATCCATGTTTTTGCTATGTATGTTTTATTAACATGCTAGTATATTGATTTCATAAACACATTTGTTTCATATGTTCATTTCAGCATATGTACACATTGATTTACATCATATTCATGCTATGTATGTTCATTTTTTTTGCATACTTAGTACATTGTTTTCACATAACATGCTTACATTTGGTATGACATTTGGTTTGTTTAACGGGAAAAAAGTATGTTCATTAACATTGGCCACGCCGCTCGGTAGTAAGTAGTGGTACCATAGGAATTGACAACTCCCATTTCTGGCTTCCTAGGTTTGTTTGGAAGTAGGAAATGACTGAATCCGATATTCATAAATTTTGATAAACCTTTAATTTGTTTAAGGGTTTGTCTCCACAGTCGCAAGGCTTGAATGTATGCGTTTTAACATTACCGCATAGATTTTTGTATCAATAAAGCATTGATTTTACAAAACATAACTTTTGATTTAAACTATGATTTATTCAAATACATGGTTTTGTACATTTTATATATGGTTTGAGTAGACACTTTTATTTTCCATACATAACATTTGATTATACATGAACATAATTTACATTTGGCATTTGACATTATTTACACATAAACATTTTGACATTTGTTTAAACATGTTGGGATTGAACCCTATCAGAGGAACAGATAATAAAAGCCAAAACTGGTTCACAACAGTGGATTCATCATAAGCAGCAGTTTACACCAGGCTTTCCCCTTGAAAGTGTTTATAACATCTAATGTCCTCTATCCACTGTCCGTATACAACAGCTGCTGTCCTTCAAACTGCTGATAAAGCCCTGAAGACTGTTAAGAAGAAAACATTGCTGGTTCAATCTACTGATGTTATCTAAATACTGTTGTTGACTAAAGGACTGCCCACTCAAGGACTGATCAACTTTGAGGAAAGCACTGATAGTCAAGCATCAGTGCCAATGGAAGGAGAAAGCAGTAGTTTAGTGTGTCACTTATATTGTATAGAATTAGTGGTTAAGTTAGCAGTGTTTGTGTTAGAACAGTGGGTATACGTTGTTAGGTTGTTAGATGTCACTTTCATGGTGACGTCAGCTTAGATGCTTCAGTGGTTTGATTTGCCTATAAATGGAACAGTACCCTGTACTGTTACATTTGATTGACTGAGTGAGTTCTTCTCCTCTAGTCCAATCCTTTCATCTTGTGCGATCAACCAGAGGACCATCAGGCTGAGGGGGAGTTTTTTTGTAAGCATGCATTGTAATCTTTTGATTTGATTTGTAATCTTTCGACCTAATGAAAAGCATGTGTTTATCAGAACTATTCTCCCTTTTGATTGTGTTTATAAAGTTTGTTTCCATTTCCGCTGCACTTTACATTATTTCATATTCATTCATTGTTCAAATTAAAGAAACAAACACAATCATGAGAGCTGATGTGTGCAAAATGCAACATATAAATTACATCAATTGTGGCATAAAACTAACCCTTTTTTAGTACTAATGTTGGAAAAAGTGTGCTTTTGTCTTCCTTTTGTATTTTCAGGATTAAATGAGCTCAAATTAACAAAAGAAGCAAAAAGACATCAAAATATAACATAAATACAAGAAAAGGAACAAGACGTGACATGCCCGACCCCACGACAGCATCTTCCCAAGCAAAACAAGACAACAGAGGACTGAACACGCCCCGTGCTCAGCCAGCACGGGGGCGTGCCCAAGTGTCAGCAGAAAAGACAAAGTGGTAGAAGCTTCTATTGCCCACCACGGGGCCGTGCTCAGCGGACACGGGGCCGTGGTCAACTATAAGATTCGCACAATCCAGGCAAATCTTCATAGTACAAAGATTCTTTTGCACACGGGGTCGTGCTCAGCGGACACGGGGGCGTGGTCAACTAATAAGACAAGCTGCAATAAATGAAGAAAGAGAAGGAAGTGGACACGGGGCCGTGCCCGAGCTTCTGTTCAGCCTATAAATATGAGTGCTTGGCTCAAGCTCAAACCATCCCTTGGCACACCACCTCTCTCACACTTCACCCACCACCCACCACCCACCACCACCATAACACCATCATCCACCACCATCATCCATTGTCCATCATAGAGTGTGTGAGTCGTCTCGGGATCCAAGATTGATCGTAAGAGTTCTTGACAATCAAGGCCATGTTTGACTAAGTCTCTTACATCACTTGGTGAAGACAAAGTGTCTAGTGTAATACATTTTATTTCTAATCTTTTGCACTTTTTACTTGGTTTTGTATTAATGACTTTAATAACTAGTTGCTTATGTTGAAGGTGATCTTTCCTTATCGTTTGTCCGTGGTGTCTTGGCATTATTTTACTGTCTATATAAAATAAAAGATTTTCACCATTCATATCTCCACGGTCTATATGGAGGTATGTTGGCTACCTGGTCGGGGGTTAAGGGAACGGTTTGGTAAAGGTCTTGCCATTGTTCAGCGTTTAGAGGTCCTGCAATGGACCTGGGTCAAATTTAGTAGGACCTCCTTCAATACTTAACGGTATTGGATGGCGGGGGTCCAAACTCTTTGATCCCCTCATAAGTTAACTACTATTAATACTATAACCCGGCTATTTAGGACTGTATCCCTGCTGACTCAGACTACTTAGTCGAGGGTAACGTCACCTCCAAAAGAGGGGCCTACCATAATTTGCATTAATAACTTAATTAATTATCTTCCAATAATCCACCCTTTTAGGATTGTATCCTTGCTGACTCAAACTACTGGGGTGAGGGTAACGTCACCTTCAAAAGAGGGGCCTACTACAATAACTAAGATAATCTCTTAAATAGGTGCAAAAGTGCAGAAATAATCAAAGGCTACACTAGATACGAGTCGGAACCAAGTGATTCATCTTGTCTATCTGTTTTTTCCTTTTATTTTATTTTCAGCATTTTAGTTAGTTTTTATTTTTCTTAGTTTAAAACTTTTTTCTAAACTTTTTATTTTGATTAGACGTTGAGGATAAACCGGTACTAAAAGCTCTTGTGTCCTTGGACGACCTCGGTATCTTGCCAACACTATACTACGCTCACGATGGGTGCACTTGCCCATATGTGTGTTTAGTGTTAGTAAAATATCGTGTTTTATAAATTTAAAACTTGGCTAAAAATAAGTGTTAAAGGGGCTTAAAATATACACCTAAAATATATAACACTTCACACGCATCAAGTTTTTGGCGCCGTTGCCGGGGACACAAGGATTTTAAGAAAGCTTAAAATCGACGGCCTAATCAGTTTTTCAAAACCTTTTTAAAACGCGCGCACATTTTTCTGCATTTTAGTTTAGATTTGCATTTACAGTAGCCTGTACACGGGGCCGTGTTCACTGAACACGGGGCCGTGCTGCACATTTTCATAAAAAGACCCAGTAACAGTAGCTTGAACACGGGCCGTGCTCACTGAACACGCCCCGTGCTCAACGAAATCAGTAAATTTAATTAAAACGCCCAGATACAGATTCTGAACACGGGGCCGTGTCCACTGAACACGGGGCCGTGTCCACTGAACACGGGGCCGTGTCCACTGAACACGGGGCCGTGTCCACTGAACACGGGGCCGTGAGCCTCTGTTTCCGTTTTTATTTTTGTTTTCTGATCTCGAAACTCGGTTGTGGTCTGCTGAGTGATTCTTATGGATCAATACTCAGGAGGTTACAACTACACCTATGAGGAGGATGATTATAGGAGTAATTATTGCACTAATTGTCGTAACACACACTCGGTTCAAAATAGTCACTCGTATCAACCATCCAATTCATACACCTACTATGAGGAGCCCAGGTACGAGCCATCAACTTCATACACATCCTATGAAGACCAAAGGTATGAACCTCCTCCCTCATACTCATATTTTGATGAACCAAGGTATGAGCCTTCTTACTCATACTTTGAGGAACCAAGATATGAGCCACCACCTTCATATGCTTATTATGAGGAACCATGGCATGAACAACCCACCTCATATGAGTATTATGAAGAACAAAATTACGAACCTTATCCATCATATGCTTACAATGAAGAACAATGGTGCGAACCATCTACTTCACATGGGTATTATGAGGAACAAAGGGTCGAACAACCGGATTCAAACTTAGAAAATCCCGATTCTTTTTCTATAACCGAAGTAACCGATAGGATATTAGAACACATTAGAGTTATCGATCGCTGTATAAAAGAATCTCGCGCAAGGGAAGAGGAGTCCCGCGCAAGAGAAGAATTAAAAAAGGAAGAGATAACTGAAAGTGTAAAAATGGAAGAACAAATAAGTGAAAAACCGACACATGAGTTAAACAACGAAAAAGGTGAGTCCGACAACGTTAAAATTCAAGAAGAGTCTAATTTTGAAGAAATTAATCTCTTGTCACCTTCTTTTGAAAATCATTGTTTAGTACCCACTCATGCTAAGTTTTTAAAAGAGTTAAACACTAACACTAAAATTGACGAAACGGAAAGTGTTAAGTTAACTAATGATCAAACCTCGCTAATAAAAGAAGACCCATTTGAAATTAACATTACACCGGTTCCATGTTTTTTTCAAAATTCATTTATTAGTAATGTCACAATCGATAAAGATCTTTGTGTTAACATAATGCCTAATTACATTTTCAAAAAATTAAGTATTAGTGATTTTTCTCCACTTCAAATACCCATTTTTCTATCCAATCGGAAAGTAATAAAATCAATCGGTATAGTTGAGGATGTCTTGGTTCAAACAAATCAAATGGTAGTTCCCACCGACTTTGTCATCCTCGATGACGCTCCTCTAGTGTTGGGACGACCATTTGTAAAAACCCACGAAGCTTTGAAAAACCGGAAGTACAACAATCTACCTCTTCAATTAGGGGCATTCAAAAAAAGTGTCGACCTTGAGCGATCAATGAAATATCCATTCGGCAATGACGACCCCCTAATTGAAGATGAGCCAGAACCACCTGATAAGGTGGGTCTAGCCAAGGACCCTTATAAACGTGGCGCACCACGGAAGCATTCCGCGGAACTATCCTTAGTTTTAGATTAGTATAACTTTTATATTTTCTAGTTTAGTTTTAATTTTCAGGAATAAAACACACTCGGGATGGTAAAGGATGATAAGGGAAGCTTGAACCAACACCCCATACAAAAAAACAGAGCCTCCCGACGATTTTTCTTCATTACAGCAAGTTCAGCACGGGGCCGTGCTCACCCAACACGCCCCGTGCCCAAGGTTCTGTAGAAAATGCTCAGTTCAGGTACCTGGACACGGGGCCGTGCTCACTGGACACGCCCCCGTGCCCAGCCTTCTGTTTACTTTTGGTACTGGCAGTCTGGACACTGGGCCGTGCTCAGCCAACACCACCCCGTGTTCAGCTACCCAGTACCATAAAATCTTGTTTTTAACCCACTTTTACACATTTTAATCAACCGAAAAACTTATTTTTGGGACACATTGAGGACAATGTGTAATTTAAGTGTGGGGGGGATGCTAAAACCTTGAATCATGCAAGTCCTAATAACAAGCCTTACACAAAACTCTATTGGAACCGCAAATCACCCCAAATTTTTTCAAAAAAATTCATTTTTTTTACTTGTCTAGGTTTAACTTGGGAATTTCAAATTCTAAAAAGGTTATATTTTTACAAATTTACAACCGATAGCGTCGTGATAAAAAGAACCAACATAAGAAAATTATGAAAAGGCATGACAAGCTTAGTTAAAATTTGATTATATATACTTGATCACATAAAAACCCATTTCCACAAAAGTGAGTTTTGAGCCTTTATTGAGCATACAAATACATATCATTAAACTAAATGCTCATTTTTCGTTTCTTGTGTGAATAGCCGCTTGGTTCTTACAACTCTAGAACTTGCCACGACGATACATTCCCGGTCCTTACCAACTTAAACCCGAGTAAGTAAATGATGGAGGCATTAGGACTAACCCTTTTTATTTCTACACCATTATTTTTCTTTTTTTTACCACCTACCCAAAATCCCCCTAGTTAACCCCTTTGAGCCTAAACCTTTTCATTTCAAAACCCAAAAACAAACACCCTTTCACCCACCAAAACCTTTTTTATTTTTTAACCCTTTGTTTTAGTAACAAGCTCGGTTTTTCTTATGACTTTCAAAAAAAAAAAAAAAAAATTGATGATGATGAAGCGAAAGAAAAATAAACAAACAAGTTTATCAAAAATAACTTTGTTTGAATAATGGCTTCATCAAAATAAAAATTAAAAAAAAAAAGTCTTACGAAAACCGACGTTTTTACGCCTTTCGCCCTTATACTAACCACTAACCCAACCACCTACCTTTAACCCAAGCCAAACCCTTCACCCCAAAAGTCCTCTTGATATTTACAAAGGTGTATAGTTAAAAAGGAGGAGGATTGATTGCTTGGCAAGCTTATGGTAGGAGTAAGTTCCATGCCGCTCTCGAGTGATCCACTAAAATACATCTTCGGCCGAGTGTTGAGTGATCCCCCGTGAGGTATGTGAACTTGTATATAAGTGGAATTTTAAAAAAGACATGTTATGCCCTAATAAGTAATTTATCTTATGAAATGTTTTAAATAAATCATGACGAATAGGATTGTAAATAAATAAAAATAAAACTTAATAAAGAATCTTGGAAGTCCCGACACTCTACGACAAGCCCAAAAACCTTCTTTTCTACCCATTCCATTTGGGTGTGTAATAGCCACATATTAAAGAGTTTTGCTTGAGGACAAGCAAAGATTCAAGTGTGGGGGTATTTGATGTGTGCAAAATGCAACATATAAATTACATCAATTGTGGCATAAAACTAACCCTTTTTTAGTACTAATGTTGGAAAAAGTGTGCTTTTGTCTTCCTTTTGTATTTTCAGGATTAAATGAGCTCAAATTAACAAAAGAAGCAAAAAGACATCAAAATATAACATAAATACAAGAAAAGGAACAAGACGTGACATGCCCGACCCCACGACAGCATCTTCCCAAGCAAAACAAGACAACAGAGGACTGAACACGCCCCGTGCTCAGCCAGCACGGGGGCGTGCCCAAGTATCAGCAGAAAAGACAAAGTGGTAGAAGCTTCTATTGCCCACCACGGGGCCGTGCTCAGCGGACACGGGGCCGTGGTCAACTATAAGATTCACACAATCCAGGCAAATCTTCATAGTACAAAGATTCTTCTGCACACGGGGTCGTGTTCAGCGGACACGGGGGCGTGGTCAACTAATAAGACAAGCTGCAATAAATGAAGAAAGAGAAGGATGTGGACACGGGGCCGTGCCCACTGGACACGGGGCCATGCCCGAGCTTCTGTTCAGCATATAAATAGGAGTGCTTGGCTCAAGCTCAAACCATCCCTTGGCACACCACCTCTCTCACACTTCACCCACCACCCACCACCCACCACCACCATAACACCATCATCCACCACCATCATCCATTGTCCATCATAGAGTGTGTGAGTCGTCTCGGGATCCAAGATTGATCGTAAGAGTTCTTGACAATCAAGGCCATGTTTGCCTAAGTCTCTTACATCACTTGGTGAAGACAAAGTGTCTAGTGTAATACTTTTTATTTCTAATCTTTTGCACTTTTTACTTGGTTTTGTATTAATGACTTTAATAACTAGTTGCTTATGTTGAAGGTGATCTTTCCTTATCGTTTGTCCGTGGTGTCTTGGCATTATTTTACTGTCTATATAAAATAAAAGATTTTCACCATTCATATCTCCACGGTCTATATGGAGGTATGTTGGCTACCTGGTCGGGGGTTAAGGGAACGGTTTGGTAAAGGTCTTGCCATTGTTCAGCGTTTAGAGGTCCTGCAATGGACCTGGGTCAAATTTAGTAGGACCTCCTTCAATACTTAACGGTATTGGATGGCGGGGGTCCAAACTCTTTGATCCCCTCATAAGTTAACTACTATTAATACTATAACCCGGCTATTTAGGACTGTATCCCTGCTGACTTAGACTACTTAGTCGAGGGTAACGTCACCTCCAAAAGAGGGGCCTACCATAATTTGCATTAATAACTTAATTAATTATCTTCCAATAATCCACCCTTTTAGGATTGTATCCTTGCTGACTCAAACTACTGGGGTGAGGGTAACGTCACCTTCAAAAGAGGGGCCTACTACAATAACTAAGATAATCTCTTAAATAGGTGCAAAAGTGCGGAAATAATCAAAGGCTACACTAGATACGAGTCGGAACCAAGTGATTCATCTTGTCTATCTGTTTTTTTCCTTTTATTTTATTTTCAGCATTTTAGTTAGTTTTTATTTTTCTTAGTTTAAAACTTTTTTCTAAACTTTTTATTTTGATTAGACGTTGAGGATAAACCGGTACTAAAAGCTCTTGTGTCCTTGGACGACCTCGGTATCTTGCCAACACTATACTACGCTCACGATGGGTGCACTTGCCCATATGTGTGTTTAGTGTTAGTAAAATATCGTGTTTTATAAATTTAAAACTTGGCTAAAAATTAGTGTTAAAGGGGCTTAAAATATACACCTAAAATATATAACACTTCACACGCATCAAGAGCCTCCGATCCTAACAATTGGTATCAGAGCCTGGACAGTCAAATTCGATCTAACAATCAATTTGACATAACAGTTCAGCTCAAAATTCATTGATGCTAAGGTTGATCGTATTTAGTTGAAAAACAGAGTAACGAGTAATTACGTTCAAAGTAGTTATTCAAAACTCTGTAAAACAACCAAGATGTCATAAGACACACAAACTTCACATAACAAGTGATGTCATACATAAAACACCTATAGTTTTCAGATCTGAAAATATATCTGTTAACTATGGTATAATTATTTTCTTTACAAAATTGATTTCAATTGTTGTTATGAAGTTTTGTGCTGTATCCATCATGTTTTCCGCTAAAGTATGTACCTCAGGTCGACAAAAACCTATGTTCATAAAAACATTAGTGTTTTTGTTAACATAAAAAGAAGGGAATTAAAACTTTAGTTATTAGATCTTGTGTGTTGAAAAACAGGTTGAGAATCCTCAAAAGGATCAAATCAACTTTGTTAAAAACACATTAAGAAAATCAGGTGTTAAAATAGTCCTAATCATATGTAATGTGAGATTTGATATAAGCATGTACAAAAGTGGTCAGATCTCTCAAAACATTTCTACAAAATGATTTTGGATTAAGTATTCCTTTCAATAAACCTCCCAGTGAGTATTTCAGTACTTATGAATGGGAAGGGTAAAAAGGGGAGAAGACAAATCATAAAAACTCAAAAGTGTGTTTATCTCAAAACTTTTGAAGTCAAAAGAAAAGAGCATAAATGTAAAACACTTAAGAGTCCAAAATTGGGTGATAGATGGTCATCAAGCAACTGTGTGCATTCGTTGATTCAGGAAAGTTCAGGTAACAATAGTATCACCAGTGATTAAACTTACAAGAGGACTAGACAAACTTTTCAGAATCATCACATGGTAACAAAGTTTATAACAGGACTTTCAAAAACACATGTGAACATGTCTCCTCATTTTTGCAATCAATTGAGCAAGAAATTGGTCTCAAACAGTGCTTATTACAATGTATTTTAAACCACTGACCATTTTCATAAAACTTGAGAGTGATGTGATTATGAGTTTTGTTTGAAAATATACCAGATCCTCTTTGATGATGTTTTTAGGAAAACCTTTAATTATTTTTCTTGAAAAGGTTTTTCTCAAATAAAGCAGGATATATTATTCTTTATTTTTTCTTAAGAATGATATATTTTGTACTTTTACTTGTTTTTTATAGCAAAAGTTTCAAACACCTGTCAGGATATAGAACCCTTATTTTTTTGTGATATTATCCTTGAAAATAGGTCAAAAGGAAATGGTACAAATGTCAAGGTCATGTCAAACTCAAGTTTGTTTTAACACTGATCAAAAGATTGATTGCCAACAGACCTTAAAATACTTGGGTACTCATGTTCTAATTCAAATATTATGACATAAAATGAGTAGCCTTAGTAAAAAGGGTTTCCATCATCTGGGGTACTAAACCACTGTCAGGAATCTATAAAAGCTTCAAAACCTGTAATTGACATGTGGCAAAACCTTGAATGAAAATTTCTGTAAAAGCTGCTGACATATTGAACTTGACAATTTGCATCTAAAATGTATTTTGTTGAGGATAGCAATCTTGCAGATATTTCAGAATCACCATCAACATATGTTAGACATGATATTGTGATTTCACAAGATAAAATCATTCCTTTCATCAGAACAGCAGATGTTCAAAATATTTGTCAAAAGCTTATCCACTGGTGCAATAACAGTTGCTGATACACTAGCCTTTCAACTCCTTACCATTACCTTACCACTAACCACTGTGTTGTTCAAACATCTGCTTCCTAACTACTGTCCACTATTGAAAGTCAACCCCTGTTCTTTCATTTTCTTGGTAATCACTGTTGTTCAAAACCAGTGTTTTAACCACTGATAAAGCTATCCATTGATAGTTAAAATCATCCACTGTCTTCACTTTAATCGTTGCAACCACTGATATTTGCTTCATCAGTGGTTCCCTAAACAACTGTCCTCCATTATTCATCTTTTCATCAGAGGTTGGCACGTGGTCAGTTATTAGCCATCAGATCTTTGGAAACCGCTGCCACGTAAGCATTCACTTTTTCCCTTACAAAACCCTGATCAAAACCCCCAAACAGGGTTTTACACTGTCGAATTGAATTCCAAAATTCTTCTCTCAAAACAGTTTCCAATCTTCCGACTCAAATCATTCTTCGTTCTTCTTCATCAAAATGACAAAATCAAAATCAAAATCATCCTCATCTTCCAAAAAGGTCGTTCAAAAGGCCGTTGAACCCATTGAAATCCCATACAAAGCACCTCACAACTATTTGGGTCTACTCACAAAACCCACCACCACCAACACCTTCGATTCCATCATTGACACCCTTGTAGCTTCAAAGTACAAAACTTTGTTGACTGCTGATGCTCCTATTTACGAACAAACCCAGAGAGAATTCTAGAAAAATGCCACACTTGAGTATCAAGGTGAAACAGTTATAGCCATTAATTCTTCCATAAAGGGCAAAAAGATTCAAATCACTCCACAATCAATTTCAGAAGTCTTTGCACTCGATGATCAGGAAGGTAAAACTTTGTTTCCTAAAAACGAGTTAAAAACTGATTTTCTAGAAAGAGGGTATGGTGCGGAAATGAAAAGGGACACCCTACAAAAGGGCTTCTTCCCTTCTGCACCAAGGTTTTTATTCCATACCCTTTTGATGTGTGTCTCAAATAAAACAACTGCTTTTAATGAAATACCATTAAAGATCCAAAACCTGGGTTATGCTATTTTACATAATGAAAATTTTAACTATTCCCAGGAGATCTTTGATGATTTGGTAAAAAATGTTGATAGCAAATCATTTCTACTTTTTCTAAGGTTTTTAAGCTACTATCTGTAGGTCCCGAAATCTGAGGATCGATTACGAACCGAATCTCTTGTTTATAGTAAACACGGTTACGTGTGCGGAATCCACGTAACTATGCCAAATCAAACATATATAGCATAAATAACAACGGATTAATCAATGAAACACAATCTATTGATTAACGGGATGAGAACCGATTACAACTGATACAAACACAGTTCAGACGGAATTTTGGCAGAGTTTTGTTACTATGGTCTGTTTCTCATCTCTGAGTTCAAATGAACACAAAGTGTTGTTTATATAGCCCCTGGACCACTGATATCGACGAAACACACAAGTGTTTGACGAATCTCAACATGGGCCAGACATTGGGCCTGGAACAGCCCAATACATGACGAATCAAGGTCTGATTCGTCATGACCTTCAACGAAACAGAAGTCTGTTTCGCCATGAAGTGTTTCGACGAAACAAGTCTGTTTCGTCGAGGACTGCAACTGTTGTGTTTGTTCCTGTTATCAGACAGCAACAATCAGCAACATATAAACATAGTAATGACAAAACTACCCTTTAATGCAACATGCATTGTTCATAATACATTACATACCAAAAGAGACAAATAAGTTGTACACAAGTAGATAGGAGGATATCTGACTTGGTCAACATAACATACAGACTCGATAATTAATAAAAGACCATACAAATTACATCGTTAAAACAAGACTAGTTACAGACACTAAAAATGCATCAACAAACTCCCCCTTGTCTGTTACTCGTCTTTGGTCTTCTAATCTTCCATCAGTGTTGTTCGGACCACGAACTGCCCGAATGAATACCCCTGTAGTAGCAAAAACATGCTACTCGCTGAAACTTTAACGCTTGACGTGCATCTTGGTCTTCATAGAAAATATCATGACGACATAATCTTCCAATATCAGCTTCAGACATGTTGACGATCCACATCGGATCCAACATCCTGTAGTTAGCACGACCATCTCTAAACACAATAACAGCTTCATGAGTATCCGAGTCGTAGCACCACAATGCCATGTCTTCCAGAAAATCAGATTCGTCAATTTGGGGGTTTTATCAGTTTCGCCGTTTTGGGTTTAAACAAACATCAAATATAAACACAAACACATTCAATCAACATTGTTTATACCCAACCCATTTATAAACACCCATAAATGTTTTTCCGAACAAAAACCTTTGTAAAAACAGATAATACCATTTTCAAAAACAAACCCCTGTTTTTTTTTTTGTGATAAAAACCCACTAACAAATCAAAGCAAATCAAACATAGATAAACCTATATCTATCAGATTAGAAGGTAAAACATGAAACATGCACCATCAAAACATATTTAATCAAAGAAAAACAAGGTTTCAAAGGGGTTTCTGAGGGTTTTCGGATGAAAAACCGTCGGTTCAAAGTGTTCGGAATGAGAATTAGAACATGTTACTACCTTTGATGTTTGTAAAATTTTGAGTAAAAACTGATGTTTTGAACGATTTGTGAAAGTAACCGTAGGTTTGGGTGTTTGGTTGTGTGATGAAGAAGATAACTGTGATGTTTTGAAAAAGTGAACAAGTGGGACCTATATATACACTACCTTGTCTCGACGAATCAGAGGATTCGACGAAACTGAGATGGGCCCGACGAATCAGAAACTTGGGCTTGAACTTGGGCCTAAACTTTAGCCCATGACGAAACAGAATTGGGCTCCTGTGATTCGTCGTCTGTTATGACGAATCAGATTTGATTCGCCGACTAAGGTCTGATTCGTCGACTATTGTGATTCGTCGACACTTGTGATTTGTCGACAAGTCTGTTTCACCAACAGATTTTTCAAAAACAGTAACACCCAGGCTGGAAATATTTTGCAGTCAAAACAGTAACACAGGCTGGAAATATTTTGCAGTCAAAACAGATTATGAACACAATTCCATTCAGTTTGAATTTTCAAATGCAAGAATGTTTTTTTTTATGAAGAAGGTTTCAGGCTTCCGGTAGAAAACACCAAGCAACAACTTCGGCTTAATCAAAAACGAACTTTACATAAATATACTAAAAACAAATTTAAAGCACGGTGAACTAAATGAAAATGCGGAAAACTGTTAAAAACACTAAACAACTGTACAAGTGCAATCTTTTTGCGAATCTCAAGGACAAGGAATCATACCAGCTTACGGTCTTAGTCAACATGATTTTGATTCTGTTTAAAGCTCTGGATAAGTATACTACCTCGATTATCGGTATTGTGATCCACATAAGCTCAAACTGATCAGACATAATCATAATTTAAGAGATACGATTAACGGTAAGGATTATACTTACAAGTCGATGTAAATCCACTCACGACACATTCCCGTATCAAGGTATGCACGAGAATTCATCTTACCGGTGAGTATACCGTTTATCATCTGTTTGACCGTATAAAAATGTGAGAGACTCACTTATTTTGATTGAAAACAAGCCCTATGTGATAAAATCACTTATTGATGAGGAACTTGATTTTCAGATGCATGAGGGCACAGGAGCAAGTCCGTGAACAGGTCAGTACTTTCGTACAGCAGAGAGACGAACTTGACTCCCGCAAAGAATCTGTGATATATTATCACTTATTTTGTTTGGACATGTGATTGTTGATCACTTATTGAGGTCGAATGCAGTATGTACACGTATGTATAGTATCATGGAAGATCTTAGACTTCGTCTCCGTTATTTTTACGGTTTGATACAACCATGATACCCAGATGATAAGACAGCATAAAGACCGAATATTTCAGATCTCGGCAATCTCTCAAACGAGATTTCGGTACTAAGACCATATGCCAATGAATGGTTCCCACCTGACTTGAAGTCTGTTAGGTTTGTATCATCCTGCACATTTTAGTCTGATTGTGAGCCTACCGATACATCGTTAGTAGAGATACTTATCATTTTTCTTTTTATTTTGCATTTTGAGCACATTGACCGACCACACCAGTGAATTTCATCATTTTCCTTTATCCAAGAAACTCTTTTTTTTTTTTTTTTTTTTTTTATTGTTTTTGAATTTTTTTTTTTAAAATTTTCAAACGAAACGACAGAAAGTAAAGACATCTTTTTGGATTTTGAACTTTTGCAATGTTTTTGTATTTTCTTGAAATATCTCCCCCTAAAATTCGCAAAGTTTACGAAAACTAAAATCTTTTTGAATTTTCAAAGTTTATAAAGAAAATATTTACAAAAACGATCAGCCAAAGAAGTTTACTCGGGTATCACCTTAATGCCATTGACCAAAAGTAGATAATCAAAACGTGATTTATCAAAAGCTTTTGTAAACAGGTCGGCACGTTGGTGATCAGTGGGGACATAAACGACATCGATTAACCTCTTATCAAAACAATCACGGATAAAGTGATATTTAATGTCGATGTGTTTAGTCTTAGAATGTTGCACAGGATTTCTAGTGATTTGCAAGGCAGCATTATTATCAACAAAAATACGAGTAGATAGGAATTCTAAACCGTAGTCGCGCATTTGTTGTTGTATCCAAAGAACTTGGGAGCAACAACTCGAGGCAGCAATATATTCTGCTTCACATGTTGATGTAGCAACACACGTTTGCTTCTTGGACTGCCACGTGACCAGTCGATTTCCTAGAAACTGACATCCTGCTGTTGTTGATTTGCCATCGATTTTGCAACCACCGAAATCAGAATCACTGTATGCAATTAATTCAAAACTATCATCCCTAGGGTACCAAAGACCGAGGTCTGGGCATCCCTTCAAATAGCGTAGAATCCTTTTGACAGCTGACAGATGAGAGGCCTTCGGGTTTGCTTGATATCTTGCTAGCAAGCATGTTGGGTACATGATATCAGGCCTCGAAGCGGTAAGATACATGAGAGATCCGATTATGGCACGATAGTACGAGGAGTTGATGCTTTCTCCCTTCAAATCCGGAGTAATCCCGTGATTTTGCGGAAGTGGGGTACCAATGGGCGTTGCATCTGACATTTGGAATCGGCTCAAAATGTCACCAACATATTTAGTCTGATGGATGAATATCCCAGACTCTGTTTGTTGAACTTGAAGGCCCAAAAAGAAATTCATCTCTCCCATAGCGCTCATTTCGAACTTTTCTTGCATAACACGTTCGAATTGCCTGCACAAAGAATCATTAGTAGATCCAAATATTATATCATCAACATATACCTGCACCAGCAGAAGATCTTCATCTTGTTCTTTGATAAAGAGTGTGCAATCAATAAGACCTCGTCTAAATCCATTCTCCAGAAGATAGTTTGATAAGGTTGCGTACCAAGCCCTAGGTGCTTGATGTAGACCATAAAGAGCTTTGTTGAGCAACCAAACCCGATCGGGGTGAATAGGATCTTCAAAACCTGGAGGTTGTTCGACATGCACCTCTTCTTGAACAATACCATGAAGAAAAGCACTTTTAACGTCCATCTGGTAAACTTTGAATCCTTTGAAAGAAGCATAAGCTAAGAAGATTCGAATAGCTTCCAGACGTGCAACAGGTGCATAAACTTCATTGTAGTCAATGCCTTCAATCTGACGAAAGCCCTGAACAACCAGTCTCGCTTTGTTGCGAATAACAACTCCACGATCATCTTTCTTGCATTTATAAACCCATCGTGTTCCAATTTTCTTGTAATTCTCCGGTTTTTCAACAAGCTTCCAAACACCAAGCTTTTGAAATTGCTGCAGTTCGTCCTGCATGGCTTCAACCCATGAATTATCTTTTAAAGCTTCCTTCCAAGATTTTGGTTCTTCCTGTGAAACGTAACACGCGAAAGACCAATCATTTTGTAGACCAGATTCTCTAATAGCTGAATACAAACCAGAACTCGGGTTGTTTCTCAGCTGATTACGTGTCTGCACACCTTGTTGGACATCTCCTATGATATTCTGCTGTGGATGGGTATCGTGTATCCTCATTTCAGGATTTTCAGGAACACGAGCATTAACACCCAAATTGTTAATATTAAGATCAACAACCAACTCTACACCTGGAATATGCGTAGAAGTGGATGCATTTCCTTCAGCAGTATCATCGACTTGCACATGAGGAGTATCAACAGAAATACCCTGAACTGGAACAACTGGAGATTTAGTGCCTTCAGTCGCATCCAAATTTTCTTCATCTTCTTCTGATGACTCATTGTATTCAGTAGCATTTTCAACTTCCTCATTTTGAACCGTGTTGTTAGACGAATTAGAACTTTGTGAGTTAACAACAACAGGTCTAACTAATGACGACTCAGCAGCATTGTCACTATCAAATATCATTCTAGCAGCTGCAGAATCTTCATCAAAGATTGGCAGGTCAAAGGAGTTGAATAGCCCATCATAATCGAACATCCAAGGATCACCTGGAGCTTTAACAGGATTTGTATATCTCTGAACCCTTACTTCACTCCATAGTTCAATCTTTTTGGTAGTCAGATTCCAAACACGAAAATTTGGTGTAGCATATCCAAGGAAGAAACCCTCGATAGCTTTCGTTCCAAACTTTCCATCCGGATCAATCATAGTGCATGGACCACCAAAAGGTTCTAGAATTGAAAGATCTGGTTTCCTTTTCTGTAGAAGTTCGAAACAAGTCTTGCCATGTCTCTTAACCGTAAGAACTCGGTTTAATGTGTAGCAAGCAGTCGACACAGCCTCTGCCCAGAACTGAACAGGAAACGCCGACTCTACCAGCATTGTTCTTGCAGTTTCAATTATCGTCCGATTCTTCCTCTCCGCGACACCATTTTGTTGTGGAGTGTAAGGAGAACTGTATTCATGAAGAATGCCTTTAGAAGTACAGAACTCATCCATAACACGATTTTTGAATTCAGTTCCATTGTCGCTTCTGATCCTCTTAACTTTCAACGAATAGAGATTTTCCAACATTGTAAGAAGATCCTTGAGGATGCCAGGAGTATCACTCTTGTGTGCCATAAAAGCTACCCAAGAAAATCTAGAGTAGTCATCAGTAACTACTAAACAATACACATCTCCGAACGTTGTTTTGTGTCTCATAGGTCCAAAGAGGTCCATATGAAGACGTTCGAGAGGCATGCCAACAGTGTTGATTTTCTTTAAAGGGTGAGACTTCTTTGTTTGTTTCCCTTTCTGGCACGAAACACAGATATCTTGTAGATGAAAACTTCTCACAGGTACGCCATTCACAAGATTGTTTTTCACCAAATGGTTCATTTTTCTCAAGTGAATGTGTCCCATTCTTCTGTGCCAAGATATAGACTCCTTCTCCGTGGCTTTTGAGACAAAACATGTGACTTGTGCAGAAGTAGTAATCGCTTGACTCATATCAAGAACATAAAGATCATTGACTCTTGGAGCCGATAAGAGAATCCATTCATCAGGAATTGTGAAACCAGGTTTAAGCACATAACAACCGGCATCATCGAAATGCACGGTGAACTTTTTATCGCAGATTTGCGACACACTGAGAAGATTATGATCAATTTGACGAACATAATTGATCTTATCGAAACATACCACACCATTGGAAATCATTCCCTCTCCAGTGATGTAACCGCCTTTGTCTCCAGCGAAAGCAACATAGCCTCCTTTAATATTTCTCACATCATATAGAAGCCGTAAGTCGCCCGTCATGTGCCTAGATGCCCCACTATCAACAATCCAATGACTATTAATAGTTCCTCCTGGAACATCCTGCACATTATCATCCAATGATTAGTTAAGGATGGGGACCCAAGCCAAAGTGGTCTTGGGTCGTCCCTGAGCATCACGAATAGTGATCTCGATTTGTTGATGGTTTTCCAAACAAACAGCTCCCCCTGAACCTCCACTCTTCCTAGGTTTCCAAGTTTGTTTTTGTTTACCAGATTGAATTTTGTAAACAAATTTTGAAATTTCTGGTTTTACAGGTGAACTTGGTTCCCTTGGAACAGAATTGACCTTAGGTTTTAAAGCCTTTTCTATTTTCTTCACATTTTGATGTCGTTGTTTCGATTCCTGTTCTTTAATAGTTCTTTTATCATGTTTAGGTGAAACAGGACGACATTTAGGGTGAATCGATTCAGGTGATGCTCTTTCAACAAATTTCGCTTTCGGAGTGTTAGCACAATCTTTGATTATGTGCCCAAACTCTCCACATTTAAAACACGTTCTCCTTTCAACAAACTTAGGAGAACTGGATCGACGATCAGATGTCGAATTTGTATAACCTGAGGTACTAGCTTTTTCATCACACCCGTTTGAATGTTGAGTGTAATTGTTTTGACTATCACGTTTTAAAATTTTGACTTGTACAAAATCAGTGTTTGACTTGTTAGCAAAAGTCTCAATTTTATCTGTACCCCTCGATTCCACAAATTTAACATTGCTGTTTTTCTTCTGATAACGAGCCCCTTTTGTTTCAAATTTTGATTTAGAAACATTTGACAATTTAGCTCGTTGATCTGATTGTTTACCCTTAGAAGCAATAGGTTGTTGCTTTGAAGGTGATTTCTGATTTCCAAATTTCTTTTTAATTTCAGTCTTAGGAATTGGATTACATTGAGTCACATTAACTCCCTGAATCGACTTTCCCACAAACTTACTTGTGTTATTTTCAAAAACATTATCAATCAATGATGGATTGACATTTTTAATTGGAAAATCATTATCTGAATAGATTTTAGAGTCACCAACCAAAGTGTACAACACAGTATTACTTTTAACAGTAGACACAGGATTTATCACTTGTTGAACAACTGATTGAACAGCAGGGGTAGGAGGATCACACAGAATATGATTCTCAATTGGAACTTCTACTCCTTTAAGTTTGTCAAGTGATTTATCCTGTTTACTCACATCTGATTCAGATTCATCATCCGACGACTCATAGTCCTCAATGGTTGGAGGACCTTGTTTCGTAGATGTTGACTCTTTTTGCTCAGAATTTGTACTTGGAGAATTGTCCGATTTGAACCCTAGGCCAGTAGTAATTTCCTCATAATCAAGAGGCACACTGGATTCAAACCGTGGCATTTCTTCTTCATCAGGCATATAAGTATAATCATGTCTCAAAGGGGGCGGACACTTCTTATACCCAACACCTTTCTTGTTTCCCTTTAGTTGTTGAACATCAATAATGTGATCGAGCACAAATCGGGAGTTAGAGTAACTCTCCAATTTTTGCTTGATTGCATCATGCTCACATTTAGCAATGGCTAGTTCCTTTTTAGTTTCCTCAACAATGTTAATGTAATCATTTATACTAACTTGTTTATGATAAACAGTTTTTGTCACTTCGGAAACATTTTTCTTTTGAATTTCAATCATAGATTTAAATTCTTTTTCGTTTCGAACCAAAGCCATATTCGCTTCTTTGCATTTAGCCATTTCAACAACTAAACTCTGATTGTGAATATGAATCGTATCACATTCAAGTTTTATTCTATCACATTCATTTTTCATATACTCACAATCTCTACAGTTGATAAGAATTTCGGATTTTACCTGACTTGTAGAAGCTGAGACATTTGCCATAAAGGCAGTCTGATAAGAAAAAGATCCGTCTTCAGAAAAGAACTTCTCCATTTCTTTAGATGCTACCTCAGCCTTCTTGATCAGAACTGATTTCTGACATTTCAACTCTTCTGCTTCATTCAATAAGTCATCAAGATTAGAACTTGCTTCTTTGCTCACATCAGATTCAGAACAATAATCGCCCGAAGTAGAACTTTCTTCATCTGAACTCCCGGTATTACCAGAACTGTCGTCACTATCAGAAAATTCTTCCTTATGAACATGCTTGATGTGATTGATTATTTTTGCATAACACGTTGTTCCTCCTTTACCTTGATCACTTTCCCCAAGTTGTAAAGACCAATTAAACCCTTCATCAGCTTGTACGGTTAATGCACGACTTTCATTTGATGGTCCAGACTGATTCTGGTTAGTGGTGTTGTTTACAGCCACTATCCCTTTTCCACGATTGTCTTGATTAGCATTTGAAGTACTCGTCTGATTACGAAATGGGTTCTGATTGCCTTGTCTGCTTGGTCGAGTGCACTCACGTTTGAAGTGACCCTTTTCCCCACAATTGAAGCATGTAACTGCTTCTTTATCAAAACCGTACTTTGTATCTTGTTTGCTTTCCAAAGAACTTCTTCCTGTTCGAACCATAAAGTCCTTCGCCCTTCTAACAGCACTTGCGAATGCCCACTTTATATCCATCAACTCCATTTCATCACGATTGATTTGTAGATAGTCTTCGTTGGTTAAATTGATGTTTCCAATTTGACCGGCGACCAAACCGCAGTAAGCACTGACCATGGTATTAATAAGTTCCATATGTTCCTTTGCTACTTCAATGCTAACATTTGAGAGGTTTGATGTATCAACTTTGACTGTGTTAGGGTTTGGAGTTGGAGGATTGTTGGTATAATGAGCTTGCTGTTGTTGTTGTGGTTGGACTTGTGGTTGTGGTAGGGATGGATTAAAACCTCCTCCTGAATATGATTGAGGTTGAGTAGTAGAAACTGGAGGTATAAAAGGAATAAAACCTCCTCCTGAATAAGCCTGAGCTGAACTGGAACTAGCTGACGGGATAAAACCTCCTCCAGAATAAGCCTGAGGTTGAGTAGTAGAAACTGGAGGTATAAAAGGAATAAAACCTCCTCCTGAATATGTCTGAGTTTGTTGAGGAAACGGAGAAGAGTTTGTATTTGATACAAACGCCGTTTGTAACTTTGGTTCCCTCAGACTAGCTGACGGGTCAAAACCTCCACCACAATACATTTCAATATTCTGAGGAGCAGCAATGCGTTTTGCTTTTCGGATTTCTTCATCATTTTTATGTTCCAGCTTCTGTACAAATTCATAGATAGTTATAGTGTCAGCATCTAGAATACCTGTATGCTTTAGAAGCTCAATGTATGGACTCCACTTTGGTGGTAGAGAATCAGCAAATCGTGCACAAACTTCCTTTTGAGTTGCATTAATAGCATAGGCAAACATCTCACTAATCAAATGATAAAACCGTGTGGTCATATCATTTAGAGTTTCGTTTTCCAAGAACTGAAACGACTCAAACTCTTTCTTTAATAAATCATGCCGTGTCTTTCTGGAAGCTGCGTTTCCTTCTCCTCTTGTCACCAAACAATCCCATAAGGATTTCGTGTCCTTACAATAAGAAAACTGATGATAGATATCTTTATGAAGTGCTTGAGTAAGAACAGCAAATGACTTTTTCTCAAATTCATATGCTTTCTTGTCATTTTCCTGCATGTTAGTAAAACCTTCGGCCGTTGATGCTGCTACTTCAAGAGCATCATTGCGTGGAGTAATGAAACACCTCCAAATATCAGTGCTTTGACCTTGAACATATGTAATGAATCGACCTTTCCATGATGGAAACTCGTTCATATGATTCAACTTTGGCGGGCGATTGTTGCTACCCGTTTCACTCTCACTGATCAAGAGATTTTGAATGTTTTGGTTCTGATTGGATGCCAAAGCCCATTGTCCGGCACTTATAGTTGGTTGACCAAAAACACTCTTCACCCACGCTGCTGCGGACGTCGGATCTTCACGTGGTCTAGAATCCATACTCCAATCCCATGGACTAGTACAACTCATATTTGATGTATGTATGATAGTACCTGCACAAATTTCTTGAAAACAAACAGTAAGCAAACTGATATAAGTCTTCTGTTTAAAACAGATCTGTTTTCGACGAAACAGAAATCACGAAACAGGTTTGTTTCGTCTGAATGAATGACGACGAAACAGACTTGTGATAATTGTGATTTGTGGCGAAACAGAATTTTTTTTCGTCAAAGATGATGTGGCGAAACAGAATTATGTTCGTCAAAGATGTTGCGACGAAACAGATGTGATTCGTCGGCTGTGTGTTTCGTCAAAACTGGGTAAAAGTCAGTTGATTTAGATATTTAAAATATCTATTGACCAGTCAAGGATAAGATGAGACACAAAGATATTTAATCCTGACACAAGTATGTTTGTAACTTCTTATTTTCAACGAAACAGAGACTTTACTGAAACCAATTATAACCTTTTACACAAAAGTCAAGTTATTATATTATAAGTGCAACACTTGTTTTAATCAAATTATCAGATCAAATGCTTAGTTTATAACAAGAACACCTATGAAGATATGAAGAACACACTCAAGAACATGAAGTTTCCGATGAGTTTTCCGATCACCGATAAATTTCCGAAACACGAAAATACACTAGATTTTCACTAAAAACCCGGTTTAAAGCATAAACAAACAATCTAACTTAGGTTTTTGATAAAAATCTGTAGCAAACAACACTAAAACAGCAGATTTATGAATATTTTTCCAGAAAATATTAATTTTTCAAGAACTCATTTTCAGAAAAACACACACAAAATACTTGATAAAAACCGAACAAGTTTGATTTTAAACAAGGATAAGAGCCAACGCTCTGATACCACTTGTAGGTCCCGAAATCTGAGGATCGATTACGAACCGAATCTCTTGTTTATAGTAAACACGGTTACGTGTGCGGAATCCACGTAACTATGCCAAATCAAACATATATAGCATAAATAACAACGGATTAATCAATGAAACACAATCTATTGATTAACGGGATGAGAACCGATTACAACTGATACAAACACAGTTCAGACGGAATTTTGGCAGAGTTTTGTTACTATGGTCTGTTTCTCATCTCTGAGTTCAAATGAACACAAAGTGTTGTTTATATAGCCCCTGGACCACTGATATCGACGAAACACACAAGTGTTTGACGAATCTCAACATGGGCCAGACATTGGGCCTGGAACAGCCCAATACATGACGAATCAAGGTCTGATTCGTCATGACCTTCAACGAAACAGAAGTCTGTTTCGCCATGAAGTGTTTCGACGAAACAAGTCTGTTTCGTCGAGGACTGCAACTGTTGTGTTTGTTCCTGTTATCAGACAGCAACAATCAGCAACATATAAACATAGTAATGACAAAACTACCCTTTAATGCAACATGCATTGTTCATAATACATTACATACCAAAAGAGACAAATAAGTTGTACACAAGTAGATAGGAGGATATCTGACTTGGTCAACATAACATACAGACTCGATAATTAATAAAAGACCATACAAATTACATCGTTAAAACAAGACTAGTTACAGACACTAAAAATGCATCAACACTATCTTAAACAAAAATTTGGAAAGGAAAATGAAAATTTGCTCATTCAAGGTGAATCTTTTCAAATACATGGTTTAACATCTGAAACATTCACTAGAATGTTAACACCTGCAAAAACACAAGCAGAGGTGCCTGAGCAGACTTTAGCAGCTACCACTGCTCCTCGGGTATCTGTTGCTGAGCCCACTGCTCCAGGTGATCATGGCAGCACATCCACTGCTATGAAACCCACACCTGCCATCACCAAAAAGCCTAAAAAGAAATCATCCAAAAAGCCCCCCAAACCCACTAAAAAGGCAACTCTGGAAGATGAGATCCCAGAGCCACTGCCAGTGACAACACAAATGTCATCAAAAACCACTGCTGCTACTTCCTCACAGCAGATGGAAGAAAGATCTCCACCCTTGCCTCAAACTCCTCCTGCATCCTCACAAAAGGATCAGGTTGTAAACACAGGGACCCCACATTATGAAGCTCTGGATTCAATTGGATCCATCTTCCTCATTCATGATCCCAAGGACATGTCTCTTTCAACACCCATATCTTCACCCCTTACATTACCACAATCCATAATACCCTTGTTGCATGCAGTTGCTATAGCTCAGACACAAACCAGTTCCTCTCAATCACCTATCACTAAGAGTACACTCCCACAAGTGACTGGGTCTGATGCTTATACCTCTGCTATCCCAGCAACAACTGAGGAGGTTACACTACAGGAGTTACAAGTAATTCCTGACAGTAGTTCAAGTGGAGCAGCAACTACAAGTGTTGGATCAACAGATCTACATTTGGCCAGTTGTTTCATCAATCAGACTCTCTTAAAGGCAATTCCTTCTATAGCACCTCTGATAACAACTAGTGAGTTTGTTTTGCCCACTGGTACAATCAAAAAGTTATCAAGTGTTGAAGGAAGAAGACCCCAGTACCGAGAACAAGGGGCATCAATGGATGATTTTTGGGATTCGTTTCCTAAGTCACACATTGATACAACCACTACTGGTGGGGAATCTGATGATCCCATTAACTTGGGTGATGATTTAAAATATCAGGAATTGACGGGTAGAATTGACAACCTTGAGACATCTATTGCAGAAATAAAAGATATGATGCAACAGTTGTTGAAAGCTCAAAAGGTCTCAACCACTGCTGTTCCAACTCAAGCATCTGCCCCACCACAAGCACCTGCTGCAAATGAGTTATGGAACTTATTCCAACCCCTGCTCCAACAACAAAGACAAATGGCTGATCAGCAGCATGCAATACATGTTCAAGAGCTGAGAAACATGATGGAGTCAAGGTTCAGAAATACTCAAGCAGACATCAAGGCTATAAAGGCCCACATCCTAAACACCACTGGCAAAGCTCCTCCCACCGTTCTCTTCATTGATAAACTTCCCTCAGATAATGCCAAAAAGGGGGAGAAAATCAAACAGTGGATAAAGAAAGGAATTGATGATGGTCTTTATATTGAACCAGAAAAAGAAAACATGACTAAAAACATCCCTTTGCCAGATGGTAGTAAGAAAATTGATGTTACCACAAATGCATTTGCTGAAGCAAAAGCAAGTGTAAAAAGAGATAGAGAGGCTAAGGATAAAGCCATGTGGGAAAAGGAGAAAAGAGCTTATATGGAGCTGAATGCGCAGGGTTGTTCTGAGCCAAAGGATGATGAAAATCCTAAGGATGAAAAGAAGAAGCCCACTAGACAAGTGAGGCAACCCAAATCCACACCATCCAGACCCACAAAGCATGCCTCCAAACCACCTCCCAAAGGCTCCAAACCTCAAACCACCAAATCTCAAACTTCCACCAAAACAGTTGTTGTAACACCTGTTGTATCAACAACTGATACCTCAGTAGTTTCAACAACTGCCAGCCAAACACCTGCCATCTCTTCAACACACACCGCTACAAAACACACCACAAACACTGCCCTACCACCACAACCTAAAATCACTCCACCACCCACCAAATCACCACCTGCTGAAAAGCAGAAGACATCTACTGACACATCAGTAGTTGAAATGACAACAGAGGTTGAAACACCAGTTGTTTCAACAGCTGTTTGCCAGCCATCTACCACTGCTCTCACCATTTCATCAATGACCATACAACCCATTGTCACATCACAACCAAAACCCCCTTCACCCAAAAGGCTTTATACAAGGAAAAGGAAATCTCATGAGGGTAATGATGATATACCAGCACCCATTCCTTTATCCTCCACACCCTACAATGTTGTCGAGCCACAACCATCCACTCCACCAACTCTAGTCAAAGCAATAAATCCTGCTAACCTTGTATCCATTGCTGCAAGTTATCCACTGGAATTGGAAGCTATAAAGGATGAGATGAGACAATTCTATACAGAAGATGATCCTTCAAAAAGAAGATTCCCTTCTCTCATGGGCTTCAGGAACCCAGAAAATATAGATGCATATCTAAAACTCAAAGCCAGGCAAGCAGATATAAGAGCTAGAATTGAATGCAAAGATCAAGGTGACAAAGCCATTTCAGAAAGAATGGAATTTCTGCTAACTAAGGTCAAACAAATGGAAGATTATGCAAGAGACCTAAGCAAAGATATGTCAAATCTGCCACCTGGAGCTGTCCTACAAAAGGAAATGAGAAAGGATTATCTTGCATTTATCATGAAAGAAAAGTTTTATCCAGCCAAAGAAGAACAATTCAGTGAATGGCCACTCATTGCACTAAAGCATGAGGTAAACAGAATCAGGATGATCAAGAATGATCCAGGTCAGAAAAGGACAACTCCAAACTGGAGCAAATACAAAAAGGCCATTGATACACTTACCTCAGAATACAAGAGGAAGAAACAAGAGCTGGTGGATGCAAAGGTTGGACCTGCCAAAGCCATAGCAAAATGGACAAGGCAATACACAGATGAGGCTTATGAAAGGTTAAAGAAAAGAAGGATGACAAATCCTAGTTTACCACAGAAGCCTGAACACAAAAAGCCAGAACAGCAGATCAATACTCCTGAACCACTGTTCACATCAGCAGATGTCTCAGTCATTGAGATAGATCAAAGAAAGAGACAAGAGCAGATTGAAAAAGAAACTGCAGAAGATATAGCTGCAGCAAATGAAATCATAAACAAGGCTTTCAAACAAATGTCAGCTGAAAACTCTGAACTAGCAAAAGCTCAGCGTACTGCTCAACAAATTTTCACAAGGCCAGCATCACCAAACTCCTCATCAGTAAATAAACCTCTCCCAAGAAACCCATTGGGTTCAAAAATACTAAAATGGATGTCTGATCAAAAGACCCATGTATTGACACTGTTCAGATCCAATGGAGAAGTAAAGCACATATCAAGGGAACAAGCTCTGGGCCTGAGTGTTGAAGATCTACAAGATCTCCTTGAGCTTATACTTTATAGGGATGAGGAGGATACAAGTTCTATAGATTTTGAATTACAATTTAAAGGACAAGTTAGGGAACTTCTGATGAGACAATAAAGATCCAAAATAATGAAGAGTTTTGGCATTATCTGTTCCAGGGGGAGATTGTTGGGATTGAACCCTATCAGAGGAACAGATAATAAAAGCCAAAACTGGTTCACAACAGTGGATTCATCATAAGCAGCAGTTTACACCAGGCTTTCCCCTTGAAAGTGTTTATAACATCTGCTGTCCTCTATCCACTGTCCGTATACAACAACTGCTGTCCTTCAAACTGCTGATAAAGCCCTGAAGACTGTTAAGAAGAAAACACTGCTGGTTCAATCTACTGATGTTATCTAAATACTGTTGTTGACTAAAGGACTGCCCACTCAAGGACTGATCAACTTTGAGGAAAGCACTGATAGTCAAGCATCAGTGCCAATGGAAGGAGAAAGCAGTAGTTTAGTGTGTCACTTATATTGTATAGAATCAGTGGTTAAGTTAGCAGTGTTTGTGTTAGAACAGTGGGTATACGTTGTTAGGTTGTTAGATGTCACTTTCATGGTGACGTCAGCTTAGATGCTTCAGTGGTTTGATTTGCCTATAAATGGAACAGTACCCTGTACTGTTACATTTGATTGACTGAGTGAGTTCTTCTCCTCTAGTCCAATCCTTTCATCTTGTGCGATCAACCAGAGGAGCATCAGGCTGAGGGGGAGTTTTGTTGTAAGCATGCATTGTAATCTTTTGATTTGATTTGTAATCTTTCGACCTAATGAAAAGCATGTGTTTATCAGAACTATTCTCCCTTTTGATTGTGTTTATAAAGTTTGTTTCCATTTCCGCTGCACTTTACATTATTTCATATTCATTCATTGTTCAAATTAAACAAACAAACACAATCATGAGAGCCTCCGATCCTAACAAAAAAACATTTTGGTGGTTTGTTTGGGTAAGTGATTTAAATAACGAGGCGTGTGTAATATGATAAAAGCATGGTGGATACGCCGCTGGTACTTCCTATATATAAGTGCTTTTATGATATTACATATCGTAGCGTTATTTAAACCATTTCAATTTAGACATATTACATTTTATAGAAAGAACATAACTTCACAAAACATTGTTTTACAAATAACATAACTTATACAAATTCATTTTACTTGGTTATTTATTTAACCAAACATCTTCCTTTTATATCATCTAATTTCTTATCGATTTTCATATGATTTACAAAGGAAAATACTTTACAAGGTTCATGACTAACTTTTGTTAAACAATTCTTTAAACATACAAGTCATGAATTCTAAATCAATAAACCTATGTATCTCACAGGCATTTTTATGCTGACGTACCTATTTTCACATGTGTTTTCAGGAGGTGATGCATAGGAATGATCAAGATACACTTAGGCGGACCTGTGCCTTAGTGACATACAAGACTAGTTTAAATTATGTTATGTACTCTTGTCTCCTTTGTTTAAGACAATGTAACCCCTTTTGTTAATAAATAAAACAAAACTTTAAATACCATGGTTGTGAAACAATAATTCTGTTGCTCGACTCCCCGACGTTTCCGCCGCGGTTTGTTGTTTTACGCGGTCGGGGTGTGACATGCTTGAGGAGAAACAAAAATTCAAGTGTGGGGGTATTTGATATGCGCAAGATACAACAT
Organism: Helianthus tuberosus; assembly: GCA_030545235.1. Taxonomy (NCBI): domain Eukaryota; kingdom Viridiplantae; phylum Streptophyta; class Magnoliopsida; order Asterales; family Asteraceae; genus Helianthus; species Helianthus tuberosus. Next base: position 92,031,670 of record CM060439.1, on the reverse strand, counting down.
ATAAATTATATCAAATAAGGTATAAAATTAACCCTTTTATGTACTAATATTGGAAAAACTACGTTTATTTGTATACTTTTGATTTTCAGGATTAAAAGAGCTTAAATGTACAAAATGAACAAGTTAACGGCAAAAACCAACATAACTACAAAAGAAGAGAATTTGACATGCCATGCCTACCCTCCAAGCTTTACCCCAAGACCAAAACAACAAATCAGAAGACAAGTACGGGGTCGTGCCACCAAGGCACGGGGCTGTGCCGCATTCCAGAGTCCATGAAGAAAAAGAAAAACAAAAGCAGACAAGAAACACGGGGACGTGTCCCATGGACACGGGCCATTGTCAACTCCCAGATATGCAAAATCTCCGAAAGTACAACAAGTACAAGACCACGGGGTCGTGCCCTCTGACACACGGGCCGTGTGAGCTTACGGACTAACACAACTCATTAAATGAAGACAGAGAAGAAGAGGACACGGGGCCATGCCCCTTGAGCACGGGGCCGTGCCCCTTGAGCACGGTGCCGTGTGAAAGGCATGTTTCCAACTATAAATAGGGGTGCTTGGTTCATTTGCAAATCATCCATTGGCAAACCACTTCTCTCACACTTGCCACCACTTCACCACCACTACACCACCATCATCCGCTACATTCATCCATCATGTAACACCCCAAAAATGCATAATAGATTATACAAAAATGACAACAAAAGCAACTTTGAGGGGTTGAACATGTAAAATATGATAATAAGCAAGAGAAAAATAAAAACCCAGTGTTTGTGGGTGTGTGGGTCGCGAACAGAGGGCAGGGAAGGGAGAAAACCCTTCTCCTTCAATTGAACTCAAGAATTCAACAATTAGTGATGGTTTTAAACACAAAATTGAATGCATGAACTTAGTTACTCCATTACCTAAGTGATTTGAACATAAGGTAAGTTAAATTTTATGTCTTGATGCATTTTGATGAAGTGGGTTTTAATCAATCCGTGAAATTATATGAGATTGAACTTGTATATGAGTTAGAATCATCATATAGAAGGTGTTTTATGCTTGAAATTGATTGGATTGAAGTTTTGAGTAGAAACCCACTTGTGTTAGTAGTATGATGATCTTGTAGTTGAATAAGTAGAGTAATTTTTATGAACAAATGTATGTGTACTAGAATATTGATAGTTTATTATGCAGAAGGATGAATGAATTATGCAAAGATAGTTGATTGAATGAATTGTGAAGACTACTAGTGAAATTGTGCATAGGATACATGTACATAATGCATAAAATGTTGTACGCACACTATTTGTTTGATGAAATGCCTCAATTACAATCTAAGTAGTTTTGAATGAAATATGAACTAATGTTTTGCATAAGGAAATTGATATATTATCAATCGTGATTTAAAATATGAATGGTACATGAATGTAAGTGTTATGTAAACAAATGACATAATCTAAATAAGAATGGATTATGTGTAGGGTTGAAAGAAGAAGGAGCAAGTTCCGGGTTACAACAAAAGGCTCAAGAACGAGGTAAGTTCGACTACTTACAAACTTATGTAATGCTAGTAGTTGTCAATTTATTATTACCAATCCACAGATAATGTTAGTTGTATATTCCATTAGTTTCTAGTCAAACTATAGGAGGTATATCTTGAATTGAATGAGATGTCAAAAGTAAGGTTCCGTATTGATTCGTGTCGAACGGGTCAATTGGTATTTGATTGAGAATGTGTAAGATAAGGTTTCATGATGACCCATTATGAATGGTTACTTAGAATGGAATGAGAATGTAATAAGAATGGTATTGTGCCAAACCGTTTCTAAACGGGTCGATCGGTACTAAGGAAATAGAATGATAAAAGTAAGTATTGTATTATGTTTACTCGTTAGCTATGGGTCAACGAACTTGTGATAAGTTGATTATTCAAGAATGAATTGTGGCGAATTTAAGGTTATGTTTATTAGAAAGTTGAATATTGCTTTATGTAAGAATTATTAATGCCTTTATTTTGTTGAATGATAGGTAAAGCTCCAACATAGATGCCACACTTTGTTCGGAACGAACACTATACGCGACATCATCAACATGCTTCCGCACTTGCGAATGCAAATGGGTCTAGCTTTTGTTAATGAAGTAGTTATGTTTAGTTGATTTTAAAAGTCCTTTCTAGTAACTTATGTTTTAAACTCTTGTTTTAGTTTGTAAATGTCAGATGGCCGTAAGTAGTCCATATGGTCAACATTATATATGTGACCAATGTTTTCGTAAGGTTGTATGAAGTTTCTTTCGGTTTCAAATCTTCATACTATATTTCGATTATATTTCAAGTAATGAAAAACTTATTATTTAGAATTTGTTAGAATAAATAGCAATTTAATCTCTTATGATAAGATAAGAAAGTTTTAAAAATATGACTTTTGAGGTTTACAATTTCAATTATTATTTAGTAAGTTGGGCGTTTCACATCATCCATCTTTAGAGTGTGTAGTAGTCTCGGGATCTAAGATTGATTGTAAGAGTTTTTGTCAAACAAACGCCATGCTTTCCTCGTTCAGTGTATAGATCCTGCGAGGACTTGATTCAAGCTTATTAGAACTTCTCTTGAGGCAGATAACATGAAATCGGGGGAAGTAAGAACGGCTTGAATCTCTGATAAATAAATTACTATTAAAACTTTAAATCGGCCTTGCGGGACTGTGTGTCACACCCTCAAATTCTACATGCGGAGTACCACCGCGAGGCGTGCGACTGACCAGGATCCAGCCACTAATTATTTTGAACCGTTTGGATTTTTATTATAAGTAATGGTATAATTAGCGACCAATTTAAATTTTTCAAAACATAGTTTAAGTTTGCAGCGGAAAGGAAAAGAATACGTATCGTAATTTAAAACCACAAGTTTATTAGTTATGAACTTACAAACCACGCACTCCAGCCGATTGCAATGTCCGTCCTAAACTGTATTGAGCAACCTGCAAAGCATGCAGCAGGGTGTCAACATAAAGTTGGCGAGTTCACGAGTTGTCCAGTTTTAGTTTTTCGAAAACGTAGGTTGTTTAGATAAAGCATTTACACAACAAATCATCACATCAACTTTTATATTTACAGCTTACCTACACAATCCCCAAATTGATCAATCAACAATTTTAGCAGATATATTTGTAAGTCTAGATTAAACATGTACCATCCTTTTTACAAAGCTCTTATAAATCAATATTTTCATACAATTTTCACATCTAAATCATCAAACAGTAACAATTACTTAAATCAAGATTCATAAAAGATGCAAATAATGATCACACACTAACCAAAATCTCGAGATACAGACTAGCACATCAAACATATGTTGTATATGTATAATCACCCTACACACTAAAAAAAACCTACTTTTATTCAACAATCATCCATATCTAGAAGTGTAAACGCAGCCGAGAATCAACAAGATCAAAACACAAAATATAAGCAAACTGACCAAAGGGTTTTGTGCGGATGGTAGTGGGTGTGACCCGAGACCCGGACTTCCCTCGAACCGTACCGAATCACAGCTTTACCCGAACCAAACTCGAGCCGAACAGAACATGTCTTGAATCTGAATCTCGGAACCCTATGCCCGAACCCGAGCCGTGAACGACCACCACTACTGCCAACGTCGTCCGCCGCTGTAGACGGCGGCGACGCATCCGCCGGCGTCACCACCCGCACCATACATCATCATCAGCATTAATTCAGAAAGAACAAAAGAAAAGTATGAAAGGAGCAGGGTTTACCGGTGAAGCTCATCGGAACAACCAGAACCATCTCTGCCTCTACTGATTGGGTTCCACCGTCGTCGACTCCTCCGCCGCCGCCGTGAACGGCGGCGCTGCTCCACCTCCGAAGACTTTCTCTCTCTCTCTGAATCGGATGTGGGTGTGTGTAATAGATGGGGGAGGGAATGTGTGCGTGTGTGGTTGTTGAAGGAGAATGAACGGCCGGTGGAGTCGCTGGAAGGCGGCTCCGATCGCTGGAGGCTTTGATCGAGAATCGTAGGGGAACAGGGGGTGTTTGTCGGCTGCTTCTAGATGCACTTTAGGGTTTTTGGGTTTTTAAATAAATGATGGGTGGGTTTAATAAAGAATATGTATATAGTGTAGGATTTTAGGGGTTTAGGTAGGTTGGGTTGGGCCTAAGCCCAAGTGCGTGAACCCGTTACATTTTTACGTGTCTCGCTTAAGCAAACTGGCCTGGTTTATTAATAGGATAACCGTAAATAAAATAAATACCCGAATAACTCTCTCATCGCGGATTATTATTTTGTGAATACATGATAATAATAATAATAAGAATAATAATAATAATAAAAATAAAAATAAGTGTGCATATTACTAAAATGCCCTTCTCTCGACAACGAGAGTACGGGTTGTCACATTCTCCCCATGTTACAGGAATTTCGTCCTCGAAATTTAAGAAAAAGTCATGCGATTCACTCTACATGTATGCTTAGATTTCCATTACTATGCGTAGATACAAGCAGTTTCATGAAAGTCCACAGAACGAACATGTAAGCCACATAGCACATACAGTCACATAGCACGAAAAAATTATGTAGCACAAGATCCACAGAGTTCGTACGTATTTCACATAGTATAGAATTTCACAAATTTAATTATAACATCCAAGTAACGTACAGGAAGACCCAAAGTGTCACATTATCCCCAAGTTCAAGAAATTTCGTCCCGAAATTTAGCGCGCAGCCACTGACAAGCTAGTGTGTTTAAACGTTTTTGTAGGGCGATACATCACCCCTTGTTGGTTTGAAATTTCTCCCCGAAATTTAGCGGTAGCCTCAGCGCTGGAAGTAACGTTTGTAAACAACTGGGGATACATGCGCATCATCTGGTTTTCCCGTTCCCAGGTAAACTCTGGGCCACGGCGCGAGTTCCAACGAACTCGATCTGTTGGCATTATACCACGCTTGAGGGTTTTGATTTCTTGATTCCCTGATCTCAACCGGTTCCTCAATGAAGCATAGTTGGTTGTTGATCATGAGTTCCTAAAAGAACAACGAATGTTTCATTTGACAGACACTTCTTCAGATTAGGCACGAGAAAGACGTTGTGTACCGCATTCAGCTCTTCAGGCAGGTTTAGTCAGTATGCTACCTTACCGATCCTTTCGGTAACTTCGAATGGTCCAACGTATCACGGATTAAGCTTGCCCTGTTTGCCAAAACGTACCACACCCTTCCAGGGTGAAACTTTAAGTAGAACCCAGTCTCCGACTAGGAATTCTGCGTAGCTTTTATGACGGTCACGAGTTGCCGCCATGCGTTGTCTGATCTGGGCAATCTTATCCGTTGTGTCAAGTACAAGTCTTGGGCCGGTAATTTGGCTTCCGCCAACTTCCGCCCAACACAGAGGTGTCAGGCATTTGCGTCCGTGCAATGCCCCAAATGGTGTTGCCTGATTGCTAGTGTGGTAGCTGTTGTTGGAAGAGAATTCTACAAAAAGGGAAGTGTCACTCGTTTTCCAGCGTCGATAACACATGCTCTCAGCATGCCTTCTAGGGTTTCGGAGAGTGCGTTCGGTTGGCCACCCATCCGCGGGTAGTAAACAGTGCTCACGTCTAACAGTGAGCCAAAAGGGTTTGGCCGCAGCTTGCGACGAATCAGATGCAAAACGTGGATTACGATCATAGACAATAGAAGTTGACACTTCGTGCCTGACATCTACTTCTTTCAAGTAGATGGTTACCAGTTCGAAAACTTGTCGGTTTCTTTGGTCGCATGCCATTACTAGCAGACATTTCATCAACGCCTTGGGCAGGATAGAATAAAATAGAAGCACCTCATAGATTATCTTCCAATTGCTGGCGTCGTGGATCGCTGAGCATCTCTCTAATGTCAGGTGATACTCTTTCGAGTCTAAACCGTGAGGGGTTGCGTATGCTATCGAGAAAAGTGGGCTTTGCGACATTAAAAGTCGTGCGTTGAAAACTTAACGCAGGTGGTTTTTGTCGTAGAAGTACCAGGGTAGAGCGTAGGAGTCGTCCTGATTCCTACTGGTTTTCAGAATAGGTTTGGAGGTCGTCGACAGAAACAAGTGTCGACTTTTGACAGGATGGGGTAAATTCAGGTGTCGTGACTAGGTGTTGATCGTATCAAGTTCGAAGAACAATGCTTGCGGTATCTTTACCTCCGGGGTACCCTTGGCTCGTTGCTCCAATGAGTAACGTTTGTAGAAAGAAATTCATCCAAACGGAGATTTGTGCAGAATAGAGTAGGGTCAGAATCATGGAATTCGCAAGAAGCAAGAACTTGCAAGAAGGATAGTCAAAACTGATGCGTTCAACTTGAGACAAAACACAAAAGGCTTTAAGGTCGGCAATAAGGATTTATCTGGCGTTGATGAGGTAGCTGGGCGTACCCAAGCAGTGGGCGGTTAGGATAAAGAACGTCGCTGGTCGATAGGGGATGTTACGTCGATGCGGTTGGAGCAATAAGAAGCAGCTAGAGAGGGATGACCATCACGCGGGTCTGTAGGTTTTAGGGTCTACTGAGACGTCTAGCAGGATATGGTTTCTCGAATTGGTAGGAAATCAGGTTCGAGTGGATTTTTCTAAGTCGTGCGAACGAGTTCGAAGTTGCGCTTGCGTTGTCGGGGGGGGGGGGGGGTTTCAGTGTGAAACTGCGAAAACAGGCTTTCGAGAAAGCACGATTGAAGTAACACGTTGTTGAGTTTCAAGGGCTAAAAAGTTTGTTGACTAAAGGTCGAGTTTGTTGAATTCACCAAACTAAAGAGAGATCTGGTCAAGGTTTCTATACGAAGAAACGTGGACGTCGTGATAAAGAAACGCCAGAAGTGAGGATACTGCCCCTAAGCAATAATGGTTGGTTCGTACGAAAGCTAGCGAAATTATTCACAGAATCTGAAAAGTCATCAAAGAATAACGGCTCTGGCAATGAAGGATAAGGTAAGTACCTAGATCACCATGCTCGTCGGTGGGTTGACTGGTTTGTGTCTTCGTCGCATCACGCTTCCAATTACGCCGGTTTGTAAGAAAGATATCAATTTGCTGGGTTTTGGGCGTGCTAAGGTATAAGGTTCAACTAGAATAAGGATTAACCATGTAACAAAGAATTAGGGGAAATAACTCCGTGGTCGATGGAAAGGTGATACGATTGCTGGCACTACAGTGAGAAACATACACCACGCATGCTTTTCGTGTTCGAGACGTGCAAACAGAAACCCGAAAAGTGTAGACTTACTAGAACGCTTCAAGAATCCAGGTGATCGGTCGGATGAGGGAATGAGTCTCACCACTTAAGTCGGGAAAAGAAATACGTAAGTAAAAAGGATGCGAATGACGTCGTTCCTTCTAATATCCCATGATGTAGGGGTGGCTCCCCTTCGTCGATTCGTTCTCGTAACTTCTCTATGTGCTTCGTAGCAGGCCTTTCCTATAAGCATGTACATCGTGTGAACGTTTCCCGCGTCGATTCGTCATAGCCCAGGGATGACGTCAAGAAGTATGTGGGCGAGGACTTGGAATAACTGGTTCCTTGCCCTAAGAGTGTCATGGTTTTGAATCAAGGTTAGGAGAATCCACTCCTGCTTAGCGCACATCAGGTTTGCGTAGTTTTCGTATGATTCACAGTATTGAATACAGCTACATATTTACGCACATATGCTGAATATATACATACACATTTACACATATATGTGTGCACAAGTAAATGCCGATGACTATAATTACCATGTGAGTACCTGAATCTGACGAACCTTGCAATCCGGAGTGTGGTGTCGTTGTGGTTTTCATTAAAGAACGGTTATAGTCTGGTTTTTCATATAAAACATTTTTTTCATCTTAAAAATATTTTATATCTTAAACCTAGTTCACTATAACCAATGGCTCTGATACCAATCTGTCACACCCTCAAATTCCACATGCGGAGTACCACCGCGAGGCGTGCGACTGACCAGGATCCAGCCACTAATTATTTTGAACCGTTTGGATTTTTTTTATAAGTAATGGTATAATTAGCGACCAATTTAAATTTTTCAAAACATAGTTTAAGTTTGCAGCGGAAAGGAAAAGAATACGTATCGTAATTTAAAACCACAAGTTTATTAGTTATGAACTTACAAACCACGCACTCCAGCCGATTGCAATGTCCGTCCTAAACTGTATTGAGCAACCTGCAAAGCATGCAGTAGGGTGTCAACATAAAGTTGGCGAGTTCACGAGTTGTCCAGTTTTAGTTTTTCGAAAACGTAGGTTGTTTAGATAAAGCATTTACACAACAAATCATCACATCAACTTTTATATTTACAGCTTACCTACACAATCCCCAAATTGATCAATCAACAATTTTAGCAGATATATTTGTAAGTCTAGATTAAACATGTACCATCCTTTTTACAAAGCTCTTATAAATCAATATTTTCATACAATTTTCACATCTAAATCATCAAACAGTAACAATTACTTAAATCAAGATTCATAAAAGATGCAAATAATGATCACACACTAACCAAAATCTCGAGATACAGACTAGCACATCAAACATATGTTGTATATGTATAATCACCCTACACACTAAAAAAAACATACTTTTATTCAACAATCATCCATATCTAGAAGTGTAAACGCAGCCGAGAATCAACAAGATCAAAACACAAAATATAAGCAAACTGACCAAAGGGTTTTGTGCGGATGGTAGTGGGTGTGACCCGAGACCTGGACTTCCCTCGAACCGTACCGAATCACAGCTTTACCCGAACCAAACTCGAGCCGAACAGAACATGTCTTGAATCTGAATCTCGGAACCCTATGCCCGAACCCGAGCCGTGAACGACCACCACTACTGCCGACGTCGTCCGCCGCTGTAGACGGCGGCGACGCATCCGCCGGCGTCACCACCCGCACCATACATCATCATCAGCATTAATTCAGAAAGAACAAAAGAAAAGTATGAAAGGAGCAGGGTTTACCGGTGAAGCTCATCGGAACAACCAGAACCATCTCTGCCTCTACTGATTGGGTTCCACCGTCGTCGACTCCTCCGCCACCGCCGTGAACGGCGGCGCTGCTCCACCTCCGAAGACTTTCTCTCTCTCTCTGAATCGGATGTGGGTGTGTGTAATAGATGGGGGAGGGAATGTGTGCGTGTGTGGTTGTTGAAGGAGAATGAACGACCGGTGGAGTCACCGGAAGGCGGCTCCGATCGCTGGAGGCTTTGATCGAGAATCGTAGGGGAACAGGGGGTGTTTGTCGGCTGCTTCTAGATGCACTTTAGGGTTTTTGGGTTTTTAAATAAATGATGGGTGGGTTTAATAAAGAATATGTATATAGTGTAGGATTTTAGGGGTTTAGGTAGGTTGGGTTGGGCCTAAGCCCAAGTGCGTGAACCCGTTACATTTTTACGTGTCTCGCTTAAGCAAACTGGCCCGGTTTATTAATAGGATAACCGTAAATAAAATAAATACCCGAATAACTCTCTCATCGCGGATTATTATTTTGTGAATACATGATAATAATAATAAGAATAATAATAATAATAATAAAAATAAAAATAAGTGTGCATATTACTAAAATGCCCTTCTCTCGACAACGAGAGTACGAGTTGTCACACTGTGTCCCTGCTGACTCAGACCAATATGGCCGAGGGTAGCGTTGCCTCCGAAAGAGGGACATGCCACATTTTGCATTAATAACTTAGTTAATTATCTTTCAATATTCCTGCCTTGCGAGACTGTATCCCTGCTGACTCAGACCAATATGGCCGAGGGTAGCGTTGCCTCCAAAAGAGAGACATGCCACTATAACTAAGATAATCTCTTAAAAAAACCGAAGTGCGAAAATTTTCAAAGGATACGTAAAAAGGAGTTGGAACCAAATGATTCTATCTTGTCTATTGTTTCTTTTTAACATTTTAATTTCTGTTTATTTACTAAACATCTTTTCTTAAAAATTTGGTTAGATTAGACGTTGATGATATTTCGGTATTAAAAGCTCTTGTGTCCTTAGACGACCTCGGTATCTTTCCATCACTATATTACGCCAACGATGGGTGCACTTGCCCTAACGTGTTGTAGAGAGTGATAGTGTTATATCGTGTTTTATAAATTTAAAGCTTGATAAACGAGTAAAAGTGCTAAAAATATATCAAAAATTGTAACCACGCTCGCACACATCACAGTGAATGTAAAATTCAATGAAATATCCACACTCAAAATACCTGCCAATCTAGCTGAACTGTTTGATATGGAAATCCTCATATTTGAACTAGAAGAAAATCTAGCAGTTTCATGTTCGCAACAATCTTCTAGAACCAATAAAAAGGATTACAAAACAGTTGTTTTTATACAACCTTTGTTATCCACAAAAGACATGGACCAAACCACTAAAGTCATCTTGGATTTTGGCACAATAGTACCAGCACTTTCTGAAGGTTCATATGAATTCTCACCCACCATTAGTTTTGACTCACAAACTGTTGGTACTTCAAAAACTGCTGATATTTATGTTATTAATTATCTCGGTCCAATCCCTCCACCACCACCACCACCACTGCTCGACACTGATTCACCTAAAGCTTGTTCTAACAATCATTCTAGAACCAGCACTTCTAACACTATCACGGATATCATTCCATTTTAACATTCTTTCATGAAGTTTCACCTTCTAGAACAAGTTATGGGGGATATGAGTAAATGTGTATTTACAAGAAGTCAAACAGCAAACATCTGTTTGTTTGTTGGATTCTTATACATGAATGAACCCTTAAAATATCAAGATGCTCTAAAAGGCAATAATTGGGTTGAATCTATGCACCAAGAGTTGCTTCAATTCAAAAGGCATGAAGTCTGGGAATTAGTGCCTCTACCTAAAGATAAATGTCCCACTGGAACCAAATGGGTATTCAAGAATAAAACACATGAAAAAGGGATTGTGGTAAAGAACAAAGCAAGGCTTATGGTTCAAGGGTATAGACAAGAAGAAGGAATTAACTATGATAAAACATTTGCTCCAGTAGCCAAATTGGAGGCAATCAGGTTATTTTTTGCTTTTGTTGTAACCGACAAGATGAAGGTGGATCAGATGGATATCAGGTGTGCATTTCTTTATGAAAAAATTAATGAAGAAGTTTATGTGTGCCAACCTCCTAGTTTTGAAGATGCTCATTATCCAAATCATGTCTACAAGCTTAACAAGGCTTTATATGGACTAAAACAAGCCCTAAGAGCATGGTATGAAACTTTGTCACCCTTTTTAATTGCAAACAATTTCAAAAGGGGGGAAATTTACAACACACTGTTTTTAAAATAGGAGGGAAAGGATCTAACAGTTGCTCAGAATTATGTTGATGACATGATCTATGCATCAACTAATTCAAATTTATGTGAAGTTTTTCAAAATTTAATGACCTTAAAATTTGAAATGAGTGCCATGGGTGAGTTGCAGTGTTTTCGAGGCTTACAAGTTAAACAACTTGAAAGAGGAACCTTCATACATCAAACTAAATATGTTAAAACCCACCTAAAAAAATGATTTAGAAAACTGCAAAACTTGTGTCACTCCCATATGCATATCCAAGTCATTAGATTCTGGCCCAACTGGCAAACCTATAGATTAGACCTTGTACAGATGTATGATATGGTCATTGATGCCGCATAAAGACCAGATATCATATTTGCCACTTGTGTATGTGCAAGATATCAAGCTTCACCAAGAGAGTCACATTTATTTGCTGTGAAAAGGATATTTGAATACCTCAAAGGGTTTCCAACCTTGGGAATCTTGTATCCAGCTAATGACAATCTTGAGCTTGTTGGCTTTTCAGATAGTGAATTTGCAGGTTGCCTCACTTCAAGGAAGTTAACCACATGTGGATGCAAGTATTTGTGAGATGCACTTATTTCTTGGTAGATCAAGTAACAAACTGTTCTCTTGAGTATATTGCAACAACTAGTTATGTTGCTCAAATCTTGTGGTTGCAAAATCAACTGCTAGATTGTGGAATAACCGCATTGAAAACTCCCTTCAAAATGGACAATGAAGCTGCTCAGAATATCATCAAGAATCTTGTCCAACATTCAAGAACCAAACATATTGATATCAGATACCACTTTGTAAGAGATTGTTATGAAAAAGGTCTGATTTCAATTCACCATGTGTCCTCTGCAAATGAACTTGCAAATGTCTTTACAAAACACAAAACAACTAGACACACTAACATTTCAAAGCCTAATCTCTAGGCTTAGGATGTTAGAATTAGAATAAAAGCATTAAAAATGCGTATATTAATTAAAAAACAACTCTTCTTTTTTCTAATCTTTCAAAATTCAAAACTTCTGGTCACATACCAGTTGTTTTCTCAAAAAATGGAATAAACTCAGCAGTGGTTTCACAAACGACAGGTGTTTCTACCAATAGTTTTCAAAACATAATTTTCCACCTTCCACAATATCAAGCAAAGATACAAGGTAAACATGTATGAATTCTATTGTTTATTGTCATTTTTGGGCTTACTGCCTCTATTTATCCAAGGAAAAACACCTACCTATGGTAGCCCAAGACAAATATACTTCACAAATAACATGTTGACATGTTATAACATTCCTCAAAAGCCCACTTGTCTTACAAAGAGTGACACACATATTCACTCACACATAAGATCGATGTTACTTTTTCACATCTAATCTTGATGATTCTCTTCAAACAATTGTTTCACTAATTAAAAAATGTTGTTAATTCTTTTAAAAACAATAGTTTCAAAATTCATGACGGATAAATATCTGTACATCACAAATGAGCAAAATCTCAAAGCCATATTCAAGAGATAACCCTTCTAAACAATGCTCAGATGTTACAGAATTTACTTCCTAACCCACATGAAGAAGAGGTGAAATCCATCCCAGGTATAACCTGTTGATGAGATTGCATGTGTAGCTTCCACTCTTTTAATTGACCTCACTTCGTTACAGATTGACATTGAAAACATAAGTAAGACCACCTTGCAGGCAACAACACTTTACTTCCTCAGGAAGACACAACAACTGGAAGTACCTAGTACCAAGAAAAAAGGGGCATCACAGTTTGACAAAACTAGTAATATAACCACATTCTGTGGGTGCATATGATTTCACCATATTGAATGATTCCAGAACTTTGAAACTTCTTGATTTGATGAAACAAGCTGAGATTTGAGGTCTCCAATCTGAAGTAGATGGTCACCAAAATGCCTCAAGCTAAGACAAGCTGATCCATGATTATACCCAACAGTTGGCCTCTTAAATAGGGAGCTCAAAATTTCATATATGCTAGTCACTATCAAAATCCTTCCAGCCATAGAATGCCAAACCATTGGTGAGGAAATAACCATCTCATCACTACCTAGTAGTGTGTGATTCCTTCTATCCATTCAATCTGCTGATACCAAAAAGGGGGAGATACTATACTTAAATGCCAAATGCCACATAATGTATTCATCCTACCTTAAAGAACATTCAAGAATCTAGAAAACTTTCAAGAAAAGCCAGTATTCTTCCTACCCTAGAAAATTCAACTGGTATCTTCTAAAAGCTTCTTACCAATCACTGGAGTAGCAAAGAAGAATCAAGATGGTAGGCAAATAAGGATTAAAATGATGATTATTCTTCAAAAACTCAAGGAGTTTGGGACTATCAAACTAATCCATAAACTGCTGACATACAAACAATTGGAAGCTTAAATACAGAACATCCAATAGTTTTCAATAATCTAGCACTTCTCACAAATGGAAGTTGCTAAAAAAGAAAAATCCTTCATAAGCTTCTGAAGGTCTCAGCCTTATCAACTCTTCTTAAAAATTCAGTCATTCCTTGATAAAAGGATTTGAAAACACAAATTCCCCACATCTCTCAGTAGAAATGAGTGCATGTCTTTCTTCAGAGGTCCAACGGGTAGTAGCCTCTAAGCTTCCATAACCCAGAGATTCAGAGACAAGAAGCTACTTACTGATTAAAAGATGTGAAGACAAAAAACCTTTCTCTGTAAAGTCAAAGATGGTTAACTCTGATGAAGATGAAGGAATTGTCCAGAATTTCAAGTTCAACAACATCTTCAAAGGACTCTTCATCAACCAAATAAGAGAATAAAAGACAGGCTTCTAATAAGTTTGATTTTGACATCAACGGATTTAGGGAAAGATTGTTGGGTTATGTAAGATTTGCTGATGATGAAAGCCAAAACCAAAGGGAACCATCATCCCTGCCTGCTGAAATAAGAAAATATAGTCACAAATCCAACAGTTCTCTCCCTTGAAAGCTTCTCAAAACAGCTGCCCCAACTACTACTTTATCAAACTATTACCTTTAAAGATCAGAGTTTAGAAGAACAAGTGATGATTGTCAAAGTGCTGATCAACAAGTCAATAGTTAAAGTCAACCAAAGTCAAAGGCTGAAGACTAGAGGACCAAGTAAACAAGTTAAAGACAGAAGTTCTGACTTTCCAGAAGTGCTGGTCCTCAACCAGCAGTTCTATGAAATCCACTGGTCACACTAACTCACAAAAGAAGTAGCAGTTGAAAGCAACAGTGTAACTATCCAACAGTTTTCATAACTGCTGGTAGTTAGATATTTTAATGAAGCTGTTAAGGGTCGCTTTCTTGATGACGTCACCAGCAGTTGACTCCTCCTATGTATAGTTTAGCTTGTTCATTGTGAGATTCCAGAATCTGACAGGTTTGACGGAGTTTTGGTCCCAAGATAACCGGTTCGGTGAAGTATTATTGATAAGAAAGGAGTAGAAGTAGAAACGACACCGAACAAGTGAATTTAATCTGGTTTCTATTGATTGTAGAACATTACATACCCGTGAAACCAATTAGACAACATCTCCCCTCAGGGAACGAAAAGCTTGTCCAACACAAGACCCCAACGCCGATATATATAGGCATCATGCCTTTGTATGAACCCATCTATGGGCCATTCGTACGAACCGGGTGTGGTCTTGTGGCTTCGTACGAACTGACTAATGTGTTCGTTCGTACGAAGGGACTCCCTTTGTACGAAGGCGTTGTTACAACACAAAACCTTTCAGTTCGATACGGATTTCACACTATTCTATACAATATTCAACACACTCTCTATCTAGCCTATTCGCAAAGTGGCGGACATGCAAAATATGCACCAATAGATTCCCCCTTGGCCGTCACTGTCGAATCGTCACTTTGAAAACTAAGATCCGTGTTTTGAATATTCAGCAAGTTCAATTAAGTATCTTGAAATCTTTGATCAATTCCCCCTTGATTGATGATTCGGGTTTGCTTTGACAATGTTATGCACAAATTCCCCCTGAAATGAATCTTCAGGTCTTTGTTTGCACAATTCACGACTCCTCCTCTGACTTGCTCAACTGCAATCTTCATGAATAATCACCAACTTGAAACTAATCAATGCAGTTTCTCTGTTTCAGCTTTAACCACATCCACGTTCGGTTTTCGATATATCATTTTAGCACCATCGATCGCGCATTCCACCTACTTGATCTTTTAATTGTACAAAAACCCAACCGAAAATTGATAGAAACTTCGAAACCTCACTGGTTAACTTCAAATCTGTGATTACCCCCGAAAATCTGAAATCCCGTTTTCCTTGATCACCTTTAAGCACCTTCTGAATGATTGATCCGTGTAAATGGTATACTCCACAATCAGCAAATCTTCATCGGATAACGAATCAGCTAGTAATGCATTCAGATCTCAGAAACATTCATCCACGATCAGATTCACATTCTTCCTCTTCAGTCACGATAACAGATGTATAGTCTTCTCCGCTAGTTCCGACAGCAACTTAAGCAACAAACATCATCATTCCCCGGTAGTTAGTCCGAAAACAATTCATCTGCTCGAAGATTAACCATTTTGACACTTTAGACTATCACATGTCTATGATATCTTATAAGTATCATCTCCTGATGCTAATCCTGCTAACCGGCTTGACGAAGACCCGGGACTCAAACCCTAAGACGTCAATCTGACCCTGATCTGTAGAGTCTGAACTTCCAATGATCACGAATTCCCAAATCCAGATCCTATGCATCTCCAGACAATCCTGGAGTCTGAACCACCCGAATACTGTTGCAATGTCACGAATTTCAAAAATGCTAGAATTTCATCTGAAATTTTTATTCCCCCTCATTTTTGCAAATTCTGACGTGTTATCACTGAATTCCCCCTCAAATTGAGCAATCCACTCTGAAAAACTCGACTATGCCGAAAATATGACAATTTTTTCCCAAACGTCAGTTTTTCATCATTGCGGATTTTACGTTACGGCCCATAAATAGTTAGATAACCCGAATGATAAACATTCTGCACCAGTATCATGACTACCCCACTAATTTCCACAATCTGTGATCACATCATCAAATCTGTTCGCTAAAGCCCCTGACGGTGTCCCCGAACAACCCAGCTTGGTCGTTAAAAACTCGAAAAAAATTTCAATTACCAAATTTTTTTCTAGAGACTCACCTCGTCATTGCGATCAAAAAATGCCTTTTTTTAGGCATTTGGTCTGGATCAATTTGACATTTTGAACAAATTGGAAGGTCCCTTCATACGAAGCTGAACTCGAGTGGCTTCGTACGAAGCTGAACACTAGTGGCTTCGTACGAACCTGTGCGTTCGTACCAGCGAACTGATTTCTCAAGAACACTCTCAATCACATTTTTCGATCCAGAATCTTTATTTCTACGAATTTCATGATGAAACTTCACAGGATTGTGCGAAAATCAATCACGAACACAATGATGTCTTCAATTTCAAATTCCATCCGTGAATTGACCTTCAATTTGATGTTTATTTGATGTTTTACGTCAAAACCTCCTCAAAATCCAAAAATAATGAGCGTAGTTGATTCAATCAACTGTTAGATCAATTGAATCGGTACCGTAGCTCTGATACCAATTGAGATTCCAGGATCCGGCAGGTTTGACGAAGTTTTGGTCACGGGATAACCGGTTCGGTGAAGTATTATTGATAAGAAAGGAGTAGAAGTAGAAATGACACCGAACAAGTCAATTTAATCTGGTTTATATTGATTGTAGAACGTTACATAACCGTGAAACCAGTTGGACAGCATCTCCCCTCAGGGAACCAAAAGCTTGTCCAACACAAGACCCCAACACCCATATATATAGACATCATGCCTTCGTACGAACCCACCTATGGTCCCTTCGTACGAATCGGGTGTGGTCTTGTGCCTTTGTACGAACTAACTAATGTGTCCGTTCGTACGAAGGGACTCCCTTCATACGAAGGAGCTGTTACAACACAAAACCTTTCAGTTCGATATGGATTTCACATTATTCTATACAATATTCAACACACGCTCTATTTAGCTTATTCGCACAGTGGCGGACATACAAAATATGCACCAACACATTGTGATAGTTAACACTTAGAGTAGTGAGGATAAAAACTAAGTGAGTGAGTGTTCCCCTAGTGAGGGGAGTATTATATGTACCTTGTGATTGTACTACATCATAATGAATTCAATAAAATTCAATTGCAATCATTCCCAAATCCAGTAGTGTTAGATTGATGTGTTTGCTCATCACTATTTGATTGAAATTTCAATTTAATTAGTTGTTATATGATAAAAATACACACTAGACACACACTTTCAGATCCAACATAAATTAAATAATTTAAAATATATAATTATTTTCCGCTATATTATCGGTTATGCATTATCGGGTAATTGGGTCGGGTAAACAGGTATATCATGTAATCTTATACATGTCTCACACCCGCAAAAAAAAGTCATCCCATACCCACTTACTAGACCCCATACATGTCCCCAATGTCTCAAGTTTTGGTATTCCCACCAGGTTCGGGTTTGACTGTCATCCTTAGGTCCGGTCTGGTCCGGTCCAGTATTATATAGTTTGAAAATTTTGAAAGCGTAAACCAAACTGTTCATTACGACTTGAAATATTTTAAAAAGACTGACCGAAATTTAATAAAATAACAGTCCGTGAAACCAAACCGATGACCGTCTTGGACGGTTTCACAATTTTAAACTGAATTATGAACACCCCTAGCAAATGCGATGAACTAAGCTATGCATATGGACCAAATTATCTATTGAATCCCAAATCATATTAGATACATGGGGATTGGTCCCCATACTAGGTTGTGTGAATTTCAATCAAATCATGTATTTTATGTGTGAAAACTCTACTAAGTCTTTTTAGTTTAGATAAATTACAACATATTACTCTTTTTACTCCACCATATGGTGTTTTACCAATTCTGTTTTACAGTCAGTAGTTGTGCTAATGTATTGACTTCATCTCGAATAACATGTTTTCATCATATATATATATATATATATATTACAAGATTAATTACATAAATATTTAGGAACATAATCTTGATTTATAGATGATGAAGACAAACCTCTTGATGGTATATGATTCCTCCTTTCAAGGGTATGCATATATTATCGTGTTGGACCTTGAAGCCAATATCAGACACCAAAGTACCATCCTTCTTAAGTATTGTACACTTAACATGTGATCATGCATAAAAGAAACATAAGTGTTTCAAAAAATGTGTTGTTTTTCACAAAATAAATTGAACACCAATCGTAGAGTAATTGGTTCTAATATCATAAATAAACCATTTGCTAAAAAAATCATATTCGTGGAAGTTTTTCTTATTAGGTATGATATTCGGGTCAAAGAAGGTGATAGAAAAATGTATAGATATAGGATCAATGTATATATATGGATCCCATAATGAAATATAACAAGATGATCAAACTTATTTCAATTTTGGAATCTAAACCCAAGAGGCAAGCTGCCAGCTTGTAGTTTCGGTTTGTTGCAGCTAAAGCGTACATGTTTATTTACCAAAATTCCGAATAGACTGTTGCGACATAATTATTCATATTCGCTTTTCAACATAACTTTTATTCAAAATTGAGCCTTACTATTTCTCGTAGCATCAACATCCCCGCCACAACACACAAGTTTACATCTACTAGTAGATATACAAATATTGTAATATTATATTGCAATCTATTTTAGAATAAGATATTTAGTAATGATAGAAAAGGAGCATGTGATTTGGATATGGATAAAATTAGTTAAACAATGTTCTTTCAAGGTTTGCAATAGGCAGCTTTTACATTACATTACAGTGTCCGGTCCCATAACCGAATACCTGCCCTCATACCTATCCCAAATATTTTGGGTTTCGAGTTTGTCTATCTGGTTCGGGATTGATTGTCATCTCTAGTATAAGTGTGAACAACTATTCCACCTTTTTTTTTTATTTTATTTTTGTTTACTTTTATGGTCTACTATTCTATTTTGGGCTACAAGATACAAGTATACTAAGTTTGCAACCTTATAAAAGATATATATTTTTATAGCTAGTTTTATATATGGATTTGTGTCACCGAAATTTATTTCCCATCTTAATTTTAAAATTGATCTAAGATAGGTGTTTCCAGCAAAAAAATTATTCCCTCATACATTAAGTAATTTAAATATTTTTGTATTTATACTCGTATTAATTGATTGGGAATTAGTTCATGGATTGCTAAGCATATTCTCTTGCCCTAACCATTTTAGGTATCCATGAGTTATTTGTTCTTTACGTCCCTTATGAAGCGTAGTTCAAGACATTAGGGAGCCTTATTGAATGGAAATCATCGACCTAGGGGAATCTTGATCAACGAGGGGGATCTGTTTAAAGTGTGACAACCGCATAGTTTTAGGTCCAGCTCTATTCTATTTTCTTTAATGTATTCTTATTCCACATGCACCTTGGTTAGGAAACTATTTGAAATACATATTCGCAAGAGAACATGATATATTATTAGGAAAACCAATTCATTTGTGGCATTATTAAGTATTCATACAATCTTCGAATAAGAATAAAGTATTATGTGCGTGTGTATATACGAGTTGTAAACAATATATCTATGGTTATTTTTCATGAAATAATTATATAGTAGACATTATTATTAGTGAATCCATATCACTTTTATTTAATTAATCACCTTATTTATTAAAAAAAACTCACCATTTTTATAAACAAAAGCATATCAATATTTCACTAACTTGATTTAAATTAGGATCAAATCAACCAATGAATTCATTTGAATCATGAATTGAGATGTGAAATCTTTCAATTGATGTGATTAATCAACAAGATGAACAAAGACTTGAGTATAATCCCAATCATGTGTTTATCATGTTGCAGTATTAAACACATTACTATTTTTAACACTCTATGTGTTTTCATCATTAAAAAATTTATGGGTTTTCATTATTAAAAATGTGTTTTAGTTGATAGCGCCGAATGGTGAATTGTTGATTCATAATGACCTAATCATAAAACCTTGATTATTCGGTCGAGAACATTAAAAGTTATGTTGTTTGATTGAATTGTCCATTAATTATCTAATATGAAAATGTGATGAACAAAGCTATGCATTTAGTTCAAACTATCTATTGAATCCCCATATCATATTATAAACCCGGTGATTGGTTCCCATATCATATGCTCGAACATATGTGTGAATTTCAATCACATCATGTTACGTGTGAATATATCATATGCTCGAACATCTGTGTGAATTTCAATCACATCATGTTACGTGTGAATACTATAGTAAGTCGTTTTAGTTTAGAAACAGTTAATTTTTTCTAGATAATACCACATTCTTCCTTTTGCTCTACCATATGGTATATTTGCCACATGTGTTTTCCAAGTCATTTGTTATGCTAATTCATTAACTTCATTTTGGGTCAACATGTTTTCAACAGATATATTTCAAAAGACTTAGCACATCAATGTTTAGGAACATAATCTTGATTTATCGATGATTAAGACAAACCTCTTGTTGGTTTATGATTCCTCGTTCAAAGGTCCACAAGTACTAGCGTGTTGGACCCTGAAGCCGACACAAGACGCTAAATTACCATCATCACTTTTTTATATATGCGATCGTGCACAAAAGAAACATAAGTATTTCAAAAAATGTATCGTTTTTTACAAAAGGATTAAATAAATAAACACATGTTATAGAGTAATTGGTTCTGCTATCACAAATTAACCATTGGATGAAAAAAATCATATTTCTTGATGCTTTAACCCATTAGGTATGATTTTCCAGTCAAAGAAGGTAATAAACAAAAGGATTTGTATGGGATCAAATGAATAGATACAGATGAAAGGAAACTTTAATTTCCCTTAACGAAATGTGCAAACTTATTTCAAGTTTAGAGCCTAAACCCAATTGGTGAGTTGCCAGCTTGAAGTTTCGGTTTTGTTACAGTTTAAGCAAACATATTTATTTACTAAAATAGTATGGATAAAGATTAAAAAATATTAAGAGAGATTAATCTGAACAAGCCTTAAATAAAAATGATAAATGATGAAAGACGAGAAATGAAAGCCAACATAAAAACACATTATATATATTACAAAAGGTAATGTTACTATTATCTTACAAAATCAATATACATAAGTACTTTAAGAACTTTTGTTGTAGCCATTTTAGCATAACTTACAATAGTCCAGTGACTTAACATTTACACCATATATATTTTCCTTTGTTTCTTTTCTTTTTTTTTTATTTGAGGTCATACAACTTTTAACATGTAGCACGCTCACAATTTTTCTCTTATAATTTTTAAAAATATGATGATTTTGTCACACCCCGACCCGCAACAGAATAGGTGATCGAGGCAAGATTGATTGTTCACATCTTATGACAAGATATTTAAAAGTTGGAATATTATTAATAATCAAATTTAATCCACATCACAATACAATTTATTCGAATAATCATTCACAATCAAACAATACATATCATAATCCGTTTAATTCTCTAAGGCCTCATCCCTACGTGTCATTATCAACAGCATCAAACCTGTTTACATGTATCATGTATAAAAATAGTTTTTTTTCACCATAAGTCGGTGAGTAAATCTTATTGTTTTAAATAAAATGGTTTTTGTTTATTTGTTTTACGAAAATGTTAACATGCAAATTCAACAGTAATTAAACGATAATGATAAATGTTAATAATAGATAAATAACTCATAACCAATCAACCAACATGACACTGTAATTGTAAAAACTGAACATGATGTAACACCCTTGTTATTATTTTACGTTTTTCGCATAGTTTAAGTCCATAATCATGTAATTCCAGTCACAATTACAATGAAAGTACGGGTTTGTAAAAAACTTTTACAATTTAAAGTGATACAACATAATGTGATTTAATTCTCCGTTTTAGAATGACGACAAAACAACATTGCGGAAGCTTCGTTTAACGTGTGTTCGGTTCTTGCTCGACGCTTGATCTTCATCCGGGACTCTCGACATTCACCTGTGATCAAAACCAACCTAAAAGTCAGTTTTGATAATTAAATAACTAGTACAACAAGGAAATTGGGAAATTCCAACATTGATATCTTGATCCCAGAAACAAGGACTTGAAACTGGCCTTCACCGTAACTTACGGTGGGCACCGTAAGTTACGGTGGCCCCTGTTTAAAAATACCTCCACCGTAAGGCAGGAGATAACTGTCGTAGTGATTTCAGCCCCCACCGTAACTTACGGTGCCCACCGTAAGTTACGGTGGCCCCTGTATGAGACCCTTCCATTTTGCCGTTTTTGACACGAAAACTTTCGTATCTTTCAATCCGCTTGTCCGTTTGACCTACCGTTTCTTCCTACGTGATTGTAATTTGATCCTCCATCATTTGGAGTTAAAATCCAACATTCTACATAATAAAATTTGAGACTTCTAAGCCTTCGAATCCTTGCCGTTTTACCGAATTTTAACCCGTTTATGCATTTTATCAAACAAACATATTCGTTTAACCCTTATTTCACATGCACCTCTTCAAATTAATGTTATCTACCATGTTAGGTTCTAATCACAGGTTTCTTACACAATTTAAATACGTTTTCGCTCGTATGCTTATTTTGACCCGTTAAGGGTATTTAAGCACTTTAGAACTTGAACTCGCTTTCGTACTTTTCTAGCATCTTATTCCTACATTTCTTATCAAGTAATCTTCCACCACAACTATATGTGTGTAGGAATTAATGTGGATATCTATGTGTTCCGAGTTTTACCCTTCAGATTATCATTTTACGGCAAAGACTCATATAAAGTCATTCGACCCAAGAATTTACATCTTTCACTATCTTTCCTTATTCTAAGCATTTATTTAATCATAAAACTCGTTTCCGAACCACTTTTAAGGGTCGTTCGTTCGAATTAGCTTACAAGGGCAATTTGGTCAATTTTCATCCTTCTTTTCTACAAAGGAACTTTTAAATACTTGTTTGACCCAAAATCCGACCTTTTAACTATAATCTTGTTTATAAACCCATAATCATAACTCAATTTATTCGGTTTACCTAAAAGATAACCGAATAACTATATTTTAACCTTGTCTAACTCTTATAGAATCTCAAGTTCTACATGATGAGTTGAATCATTATACATACCTGGCTCGGATCAATATATTGACCCATTTCGATACCTTGCCTTAGTAGCCGCTAAGCAATAGCGATGTACGTATCCTTTTGATATTTATTCCTATAAACATGTAACTCGACAAACCATTAGTCGATATTGTCAAGGGTGATAATTTCACCTTTTGACCCGTTTATTTACCTAGTGATCTTCGTCACTTCAACTAAATGCAAATTTCATGTATTATGCTAATTTAAAGTCTATTAGCAAAAAAAATACGAAATCAAGCATAACGTAACGAAATCGTAGTTACGTACCTTTTAAGCATTCTTTTCAAACGCGTATCGCCACTAGCTTGTCCGCTTGACGTTCCGATTTCCTTGCCTATAGAGTTCAACCATAAATGTTTAGAACTCTCTTATAGTATAATACGCATAATTTGCCACTTAAATCAAATATGCGTTTTTAGTCCGAATTTTCAACATTTCTTTTCTCTTAGGCATTATATCAAACACCTAATGAGCATGATTTCATATAATTTACAATCAAGTTATTGACTAACTATTTAGCCAAGATTTAAGCATCATGTCACATGTTCATGTCAAATTTTTATATCAAAAATTCTGGATTTTCTTCATGGAGCTCAAATACACTAGGTTAACAAAGATAATCCTAGTGTTTAGCATAATTCTACAAAACCCACTTGACACATGAGTGTATGATCATGAATTCACAACCATGAACATCAATTCAACAAATAAATGACTAGGGTTTACTCCTAGACATAGTTTCATCCCTAATTTCATCCAAACAACGAACATGCAAGCTCAGATTCGAATCTCACAAGTTCATCTAAAATTTAAGATGGAGCCACATAGTAAAATTTCGCATACCTCATGATCCCTTTACTGAGGTGATCACTAATCTATGCTTGGATTTCGATTCGGGCTTGATTTGCCCCTTCAATTTGATGAATTTCTTGAAGTTTAGGGTTGAGTTTTGAGAGCTCCTTGTGGCTCTGATGAAATCGCAGACATCAACACACGTATGTGTGTTTTGTGTTTTAATTTTTTTTTATTTAATTAAACTTCATTACATTTGCCCATGTTTAGTCCCTCAACTTTACACAAGTTATTTAAAGGGTATTTTAACCATATTTGTTCTATTATGTCAAGACACTAACTAACTAGGTTAATATTCCTAGTTACTTGGTGGGTCCCGGGAGTTATAACCCGTTTTATTTTAAGTCCCGTTAACTCGGGCTCTTATAAACTCAATTCCTTAAAACTTTGATTCGCTTGTATTTAATATTAGGATTTCTTATTTAAATCCAAATATTTACCGGGTTATTTTTACTACTAACGGTACTTTACCCGTTTTTGGGATGTTACAAGTCTACCCCCCCCCCCCTTAGAGAGGTTTCGTCCTCGAAACCTTTTCTTACATAATTCATTGAGTTTAAACTCAATGTATTTGATCCGAGAAATCTTTTAAACATTACTTATACTTTTAACCAATTGTTAGTATTACCAGATAAGTATGGTAACATCTTTTTGGTCACTAATTGTCTACGTATCTCATACGACATAGTGCAACTTGAAATAACGTAATCTCGTTATTTCCACTAGTTTAGTTAACTTAGCGATATCCATCGCTTTCATATACTATCGAATTCTTAATGAATCCGTTACTTTGACCCGTTTAAAGGTCTTTAGTGAAATCTTTCACTTTTAGCAACAAAATTCTTTTGTTTTCAAATTTATTTATTCGGTTCAGTTATACTGAATCTACTGCTTACAAGCAAGCCAAAATTCTTGATTTGAATTGCTGACCTTAACCGGTCTCACTAACTAGACTTATTAGTCCAGTTACTTTTTACCGCTCGCTTGGTTATAATGTGATTCTACCTCACATTGCATTTCTTGACCGTGATCGTGTCACATCATGTTTAATTCATATCAACCTTTCATTTTCGAAAACATCACTTTTTCGAATATATTGTCTTGCGCATATTAGTGTCAAGACTTGTATCCTTCATGCTTACTATTTAAATTCCTATCAGAATTTATATTTGTAAAAACGTTATTTCTTACTAAAACCAAAGTTTTAGTTTTAGGATCTTCTCTTTAACTTTTGTCAGAATTATGGATATTGACAGTCCATAATTTATTCTTTTACAGTCTTAGTTTTATGCGGGGATTCTCAACTGATTCCCTCGCTTTATCTAATTAACCCGTAGGTTTTATCACTTAGCCTTATGGGCTATCCTGATTAGACTTTCACCTCTTTAGGGCGAAGTCCTTATAATTTCTTTCTAATCATGACCCGTGGGTTGTTTTAGTCTCGTAGACCTTTCCATTGTTTACAGCTCTAAAGGTTAGGTTGATCCCGTAGATCATTTCTTACTCATATCATTCTTAAAATACATGTTTGGTGTCAAGGCATCCTGTTTTTTTTTTTTTAATCATTTATTTTCGCCTTGGTATTTTCTTTGACCTTGACCGTAGTCTAAGGCTACATTCGTTTCCTTTCGGACAAATTTTCCGACTTTATGACTTCTCACGTCATTTATGCGTCGGTTTATCTTATGCTTACTGTTATTTGGTTTGCATATATTCTTATTTGGTTATATCCCATTACCGGGCTCATTATTCTCTTGCATTTAACGCTGCCTTTATCTGGCTAGCGCTTATTTGTGCCCTTCGGCGTTATATTATATTCAACCTGTTTGACCTATTAATGTGAAATCCATCACTTATAAACAATCAACTTTATTCTTTATTCAACCCATTCGACCTCGAATAGTTGAACATATTTATTCACAATTTCTATATACGAGATTTTATAGTCATAACTCGTAATCCAAGTCTTTTGATTTTTTTTTCCGACCCGCGTTCACGTCTCTTGATTTTTCACATGTGTTTAAATTCCTACCCATCAACCGGGTGTTTTACCGAAGTCGTTATTATTGCAACCCTCCCGGTATGCATTAAGACCTCGCTTTATTTTTATATTCCGACTTTGTCCTCAAGTTTGACGTTTTACAAAAACGACCCGTTAAGAGACATATTCGCATTTTCCGGGTTCGAGTGTAAGTACACTCCCTCCCAATGCATATCTTGATCATTTTACATGTTTATATTCTTCGGGTTCGAGTGTAAGTACACCCCCTCCCAATACATGTCTACATCATTTTACATGTTTGCATTTTCCGGGTTCGAGTGTAAGTACACCCCCTCCCAGTGCATACCTTAATCGTTTTACATGTTTGCATTCTTCGGGTTCGAGTGTAAGTACACCCCCTCCCGATACATATCTTAATCATTTTACATGTTTGTTTGTCCCTTCTCTCGGGCTCATTATCCTAATATAATACGCTTCCGTCACTCGGCTGTGCGTTTACATTATAATCAAATATTTTGCTTATCTGATTCATTTGGGTACTTTTTAATTTGTCCCATTCACCCCGTCCTTACTACATCGGGTGTAAGCATGTCCATCATGAAAAGTTCATGGTATCATGTGTTCACTACCTACTTAGCCAGAGTAGGCGATCAACACATGACATACATGACCTTTTTATAACTTTCACATCACGCCCCATGTAAGTAACACCTCTATTTATTTCTCTTGGAAACAATATCCTGGATAGGTATTCTATTTAGTTTTTTTTTCCAAGTTTTCAATTTACATATGCAACTATCAGTTTCTACGTATTTGTTGCATATTTCTATTCATGCAATAATTTAAACGTGCACCTGGTAAATGCTTGCCCTAACAGGCTTTCCTTGCCATTACCTATTTGCGATCGTTACGCGATTTAGGTCCTTGATGAGTATGCTCTTCTTGTCATACCTCGGACCGTTCCATCATCATATCCACAATTCGTTCAACTCTCGTCATCTTCAGACGCGAGTGTCCTTCAATTAAAACATTCACAAGAGTTAGTAATGTCAACTTCAATAATCGCCCGTATTATAATACAAGGCTTTTTCTACTATACGCGTCAACGCGCGTATTTTCGTCAACTATATCAATCATTTTAATTGTGGTAACGTGTATCACACGATAGCCCTATGTGTTATTTACAACACTTTAGCATACTAAACTATTAACATACATGTACTTACCGGATTTGCGATCAAGCCTTGAACCGAACACCAATCTTTATCAAGAGCATAAGGTTTAAGTCCAAGCATAGTTTTCCCACCATACTTGAATCTCTTAAACCAAGGCTCTGATACCAACTTGTAACACCCTTGTTATTATTTTACGTTTTTCGCATAGTTTAAGTCCATAATCATGTAATTCCAGTCACAATTACAATGAAAGTACGGGTTTGTTAAAAACTTTTACAATTTAAAGTGATACAACATAATGTGATTTAATTCGCCGTTTTAGAATGACGACAAAACAACATTGCGGAAGCTTCGTTTAACGTGTGTTCGGTTCTTGCTCGACGCTTGATCTTCATCCGGGACTCTCGACATTTACCTGTGATCAAAACCAACCTAAAAGTCAGTTTTGATAATTAAATAACTAGTACAACAAGGAAATTGGGAAATTCCAACATTGATATCTTGATCCCAGAAACAAGGACTTGAAACTGGCCTTCACCGTAACTTACGGTGGCCCCTGTTTAAAAATACCTCCACCGTAAGGCAGGAGATAACTGTCGTAGTGATTTCAGCCCCCACCGTAACTTACGGTGCCCACCGTAAGTTACGGTGGCCCCTGTATCAGACCCTTCCATTTTGCCGTTTTTGACACG
Source organism: Helianthus tuberosus (assembly GCA_030545235.1). NCBI lineage: Eukaryota > Viridiplantae > Streptophyta > Magnoliopsida > Asterales > Asteraceae > Helianthus > Helianthus tuberosus. Next base: position 92,003,418 of record CM060439.1, on the reverse strand, counting down.
AAAACTTTCGTATCTTTCAATCCGCTTGTCCGTTTGACCTACCGTTTCTTCCTACGTGATTGTAATTTGATCCTCCATCATTTGGAGTTAAAATCCAACATTCTACATAATAAACTTTGAGACTTCTAAGCCTTCGACTCCTTGCCGTTTTACCGAATTTTAACCCGTTTATGCATTTTATCAAACAAACATATTTCTTTAACCCTTATTTCACATGCACCTCTTCAAATTAATGTTATCTACCATGTTAGGTTCTAATCACAGGTTTCTTACACAATTTAAATACGTTTTCGCTCGTATGCTTATTTTGACCCGTTAAGGGTATTTAAGCACTTTAGAACTTGAACTCGCTTTCGTACTTTTCTAGCATCTTATTCCTACATTTCTTATCAAGTAATCTTCCACCACAACTATATGTGTGTTGGAATTAATGTGGATATCTATGTGTTCCGAGTTTTACCCTTCAGATTATCATTTTACGGCAAAGACTCATATAAAGTCATTCGACCCAAGAATTTACATCTTTCACTATCTTTCCTTATTCTAAGCATTTATTTAATCATAAAACTCGTTTCCGAACCACTTTTAAGGGTCGTTCGTTCGAATTAGCTTACAAGGGCAATTTGGTCAATTTTCATCCTTCTTTTCTACAAAGGAACTTTTAAATACTTGTTTGACCCAAAATCCGACCTTTTAACTATAATCTTGTTTATAAACCCATAATCATAACTCAATTTATTCGGTTTACCTAAAAGATAACCGAATAACTATATTTTAACCTTGTCTAACTCTTATAGAATCTCAAGTTCTACATGATGAGTTGAATCATTATACATACCTGGCTCGGATCAATATATTGACCCATTTCGATACCTTGCCTTAGTAGCCGCTAAGCAATAGCGATGTACGTATCCTTTTGATATTTATTCCTATAAACATGTAACTCGACAAACCATTAGTCGATATTGTCAAGGGTGATAATTTCACCTTTTGACCCGTTTATTTACCTAGTGATCTTCGTCACTTCAACTAAATGCAAATTTCATGTATTATGCTAATTTAAAGTCTATTAGCAAAAAAAAATACGAAATCAAGCATAACGTAACGAAATCGTAGTTACGTACCTTTTAAGCATTCTTTTCAAACGCGTATCGCCACTAGCTTGTCCGCTTGACGTTCCGATTTCCTTGCCTATAGAGTTCAACCATAAATGTTTAGAACTCTCTTATAGTATAATACGCATAATTTGCCACTTAAATCAAATATGCGTTTTTAGTCCGAATTTTCAACATTTCTTTTCTCTTAGGCATTATATCAAACACCTAATGAGCATGATTTCATATAATTTACAATCAAGTTATTGACTAACTATTTAGCCAAGATTTAAGCATCATGTCACATGTTCATGTCAAATTTTTATATCAAAAATTCTGGATTTTCTTCATGGAGCTCAAATACACTAGGTTAACAAAGATAATCCTAGTGTTTAGCATAATTCTACAAAACCCACTTGACACATGAGTGTATGATCATGAATTCACAACCATGAACATCAATTCAACAAATAAATGACTAGGGTTTACTCCTAGACATAGTTTCATCCCTAATTTCATCCAAACAACGAACATGCAAGCTCAGATTCGAATCTCACAAGTTCATCTAAAATTTAAGATGGAGCCACATAGTAAAATTTCGCATACCTCATGATCCCTTTACTGAGGTGATCACTAATCTATGCTTGGATTTCGATTCGGGCTTGATTTGCCCCTTCAATTTGATGAATTTCTTGAAGTTTAGGGTTGAGTTTTGAGAGCTCCTTGTGGCTCTGATGAAATCGCAGACATCAACACACGTATGTGTGTTTTGTGTTTTAATTTTTTTTATTTAATTAAACTTCATTACATTTGCCCATGTTTAGTCCCTCAACTTTACACAAGTTATTTAAAGGGTATTTTAACCATATTTGTTCTATTATGTCAAGACACTAACTAACTAGGTTAATATTCCTAGTTACTTGGTGGGTCCCGGGAGTTATAACCCGTTTTATTTTAAGTCCCGTTAACTCGGGCTCTTATAAACTCAATTCCTTAAAACTTTGATTCGCTTGTATTTAATATTAGGATTTCTTATTTAAATCCAAATATTTACCGGGTTATTTTTACTACTAACGGTACTTTACCCGTCTTTTAGTATTAACAGGGTTTGATTACCAAACCCATTTTCGGGATGTTACACATGACGACACTATAAATATGAGATTCAAGCCCACCAACGAGTGAATCTAAATGATGCGGCGATACTAGGCTATAACCCATGGTCGTGGGGAACCTAGTCAGCCTAATGAATCCATGGGAATAATGATTAGCGACACCTGATTAGCGACAATGGTTAGTGACACAAACAATGAACAAATTACAACTACCACATAATCACACATTGAACATTGCATGTATTTGAATAATGAAAACTTGAAGAAATAAACAAATGCATTATGACACATAATACACCCCAAAACATTTAAATGAGAAAAAAGGGGAATTTGTGAAAGATCTACTCACAGATTGCGTTTTGTGATTCCTTCGAATAAGCGCACGATGAACGAGAGAGTTCCAAATGATGAAAAAAATCACCCTACGATATAAGATACAAAACCTAAATTAATCCCGCATAACATGTTTGTCCTTTTGACCATTCTTGGTTCGCCCCCTTTTTAGCATCTAAATTAATCTTTATATTGTTTATCACCAAAATTCATATTTACTTGTTTGACCCGTTTGGTTTACGTCAGCAAGTGTTTTTACTTGTTTGACCCGTTTGGTTCGCGTCAGCAAGTGTTTATCACCAAAAACTTATTTTTACTTGTTTGACCCGTTTGGTTCGCGTCAACAAGTATTTATCACCAAAATTCATTTTTACTTTTTTGACTGTTTTGGTTCGCGTCAGCAAGAGTTTGTCACCAAAAACTTATTTTTACTTGTCTGAACCGTTTGGTTCGCGTCAACATGTATTTATCACCAAAATTTAGCTTTTTACTTGTTTGACCCGTTTGTTCGCGTCAGCAAGTGTTTGTCACCATAAACTTCTTTTTACTTGTTTGACCCATTTGGATCGCGTCAGCAAGTATTTATTACCAAAATTCATTTACTTGTTTGATCGTTTTGGTTCGCGTCAGAAAGTGTTTTTCACCAAAACTCATCTTTTTCTTGTTTGACCCATTATGGCTTATGCCATAAAGTATCCTTTTCAAAACTCATTGGTTACCATCAATATATGTTTTCTTCCCATTTTATTCGTTCGACCGCATCGGTTTGCTTCAGAACATCTTATTTCAAAAGTTCATATGATTCTTTGATCATCTTGTTCTTAACTGATTACATAAGTAGAGGTTTTATTTAAGAGGTGTAAGCTTTACTTACCTTGCGTCCGTTCATGCTTTCTTGCGCCTTTGACCCGCTTGACCCATTCCTTTACAAGCTTTCACCTAGCTTGTAAAGAGTCAACTATAATACAATATCCACAAGATAGTTAGATTAGTCATCAATACCATGACTATCACCCTTATGGACTTTTATACAATATTTCGCATTCAATTCTATTATAGGTCAGCTTGACTTTTAAAAGTTAAACTGCTAATTGACATATATATGCACTAACAAGATCAATAAAACTCATTTAGGCACTTTATCAAACATTTGGTAGGCATCATATTTAGGTCACCATTTAACTAAATTCCTCAACCAAATTCATCTCATTTCTTTCAATTCAACAAGTTCATACGATTATTAACATCATGTTGACATAGTTTTTAGTCATCGTATGCTAATTCATCAAACAATCATACTAAAATTATGGGTTTTCATCTCTTATGCAAAAACCCATTTCATCATACAATTGGACATTCATCCTAACATCCAAACTATTCAAGTTTCTCATATAAACTAGTAAACATGATGATCATATCACTATCATAAAATCAATTTCATCATGGCATCAAAACTTACTTCATGACATATATGAACATGTACTCGAATATCTAATTTGTTCAAGTATCTTACACATACAAGCAAATATGATAATCATGAACATCAAAACACACACCAATTTCATCATATCACAAAAACCCACTTTATGACATGTATGAGTATATACTTAAATCTCTAAATGATTTACGTATTTCACATATTCTAGCAAGTATGATGATTGTGAACATCTATACATCATCAATTTCACAAACTAACACTAATATTGAACTCGTTGTTATCACCTTCAAGTTCCTTTTCACATGAAATTCATCAAATCTAATTTTACAACATACCTCATAATTGGTAAGCTTAGTTTATCACGAATTTGAGATAACGCATCGATTCCATGATGAATCCTTTTTCAATTTTGACATTTTCTTGAGATTTTGGAAGAAGTCTTCTTCCTCTCTCTCTCTATACACGACCTACACACACTATGTGTGTGTGTTTTATTTTCTTAAACTTTTATATTTTTAACTTTGAAGGATGTGAACTATTAGTCCCTCCATGTTTCTGTTCATAACCCAATCTATATATGATAAAAAAGAAAGTGAATGAACAGTAGTGAACTATATATGATAAAATCTAGGGTATATTAGAATATAAGGTATGGGATGGGGGTTGTGGCGTGGGTTGGGTACAAACGCCCAAGTCACCATCCCGGGTGGGCTTGGGTTTCGGCGTGGCCCCTTGGCGGGCGTTGGGCGGGGCTATCAAGATGACATGGCGGGATCTCATTGGCCAAGACAAGTAGCCGTTTGAGCTAGCCGTTGGTCAACGACTATGTGTTTAAAAAAAATTCACTGTAAATACTCACACTTCTATTCATTTTTTACCACAACTACTCCACCTCTTCTATAATCATCTCTATCTTATTTTAAAAAAAATTCTCATCCAACCACAATACGAAAAATGAATCCTCATAATGATAAAATCTATAAAGAAAGTGAATGAACAGTAGTGAACTATATATGATAAAATCTAGGGTATATTAGAATATAAGGTATGGGATGGGGGTTGTGGCGTGGGTTGGGTACAAACGAGGGATCTCATTGGCCAAGACAAGTAGCCGTTTGAGCTAGCCGTTGGTCAACGACTTTGTGTTTAAAAAAAAATATTTTTTCACTATAAATACTCACACTTCTATTCATTTTTTTACCACAACTACTCCACCTCTTCTATAATCATCTCTATCTTATTTTTTAAAAAAAAATTCTCATCCAACCACAATACGAAAAATGAATCCTCATAATCGTGGCGTGGGTTGGGTACAAACGCCCAAGTCACCATCCCGGGTGGGCTTGGGTTTCGGTGTGGCCCCTTGGCGGGCGTTGGGCGGGGCTATCAAGATGACATGGCGGGATCTCATTGACCAAGACAAGTAGCCGTTTGAGCTAGCCGTTGGTCAACGACTATATGTTTAAAAAAAATATTTTTCAATATAAATACTCACACTTCTATTCATTTTTTTACCACAACTACTTCACCTCTTCTATAATCATATCTATCTTATTTTAAAAAAAATTCTCATCCAACCACAATACGAAAAATGAATCCTCATAATCGTACCCGAACAATCCGCGGGCATTCCAATAAACACCTAGCCCAGCATCCAATCGTCCAATTGCTCCCTTTTTAATACACTCCACGATGCCGGATATGGTTAGTTAATCATCGTTTATCTCGAATCGTTTGAATAATGATGTCGGTCAAAAACACCAATGCCTTTCGCGCAACGCGCGTCATTAAAAAACACTAGTTAATCTTTATTAATAAACAACTATGTTAACTAAGTTAATATTCCTAGTTACATACTTCATGTCAATTGTTAAGTGAATATGATAATTCAATTTAGTAAGCTCGGGAATGTTACAATCTGACTTAGATTAAGTCCCGGTAGCTAGACCTTTTATAAACTTTATTTTTCTAGTAAGCATCCATCCACCTTTTATTTAACATTAAGTTCATTTATTTAAATCCCAATGTTTATTGGGTTAACTTTTTACCATTAATGGTATTTTATCTACTCATCCCCGATTAATTCGGTTAAATTTCCAAATTCGTTTTTGTATGGGAGATGATACAACCAAGCCGATTTTTAGGAGTAAAAAGGACTAATAAAACTTAAACTCATTACTTACCCAACTTAGCTAAAAAGGACATGATGGGAATGGAACGCACTATCAAGTTTCATATGCAGTGAGACTTCTCTATTTATAGTGGTTTATGATGTGACGAGTCTTGAGATGTGTTGGTCTAATTAATTTAGGAGCTCTTATCACATATTAGGTGGGTTAATTTTATAACTTTTAGACACTTTCACCTAGTTTTAGATTTATAAGAAATGATTTTTACTTAGACTAGACACACACAATAGGCAAGCGTACCTATCTTTTGTAGTAGAGCTTAAGGTAAGAACCGAGAGTATCGAACCCAAAGGATACGACTTTTAATAGTTAACTTTATATTACCAATTAGTTTATTTAATTATCATTGTTTATTGACAAAATTGCAGAAAACAACCTTTATGTTTACCCCAAACTGCACTTTATACCTTTCACTATGAAATCCGCCAAAACCAACCTTTACGTTCATGTTTTGTTACACATCACAACCTTTACACCAAACCTAGTCAAAAAAGTCAGTTAAGTTGCCCCACGTGCGATGCACGTGAGGGCATATCTGTCTTTTCCTTTGACCCCTTTTACAATGAATGTTATATTTAATGCTTTTTATTTATTTCCTTCAACTACCCCCAATATCAGATTACCCCCAATATCAAATTCCCTCATTCGTAAACCCTAGGTTTGCATCAACAACTCTAAAAAATCATTCATGCCGACAATCTACTGCAGATGTGGTGGGGAGGGCATAATTCTAACTTCAACAACTCGAAAAAATCCAGGCAGAAGATTCTACTCATGCTCTAATTTTAGGTGTCGATCATTTCTTGGATGGGTGGATCGAAGCCAACCTCAAATGAATGCAATGCAAGAGATGGAAGCTGCAAAACAAGAAATTGAAGCTGTGAATGTAATCCTGTTGGACAAATTAAAAGCTAAAGAAGATGAATCAGAACGTAGGAAGACTTATCTGGTTTATAGTTGGTTATTTTTTGGTCTTGTTGTAATTTTCAGGTTAGCTTTTGTTAAGGATGTGTAGTGCAACTGATGAAGTCTTTGAATGTTTGTAATTTTTAGGTTGAAATGAATTCAGGTCTTTTGTAATCCAACTGATGTTTGCTGAAATGAAATGAAGTCTTGGAATGTTTGTATATGGTAATTGTCATGAATGCAGTGCAAAGATTATGGTTATGTGCAGACTATGTAATGAACAAATTACCAAAGTTTTCACATCCGACAAATGACCAAAAGACCAAACAAATGACCATTGCAAACCAAAAGACCAAACATAAACTGCATTCAACATATGACCACTGCATTCAACATAAGTTCAAAACACTACATCATAAACATAAGTTCAAAAGACCAGCATTCAAACATAAGTTCAAAACATTACATCATCTAAACATAAGTTCAAAAGACCATCTGATCCAAACCTAACTAGACTCCATTACAAAAGATCAAAACATAGACTCCATCAGGCCTTCTTCTTTCCCCTACCCTGCTTCTTTTGGACATTTTTACCCTCACAACCTTTTTTCACTGTCTTTGTCTTCACACCCTTGTTTTGCTGATCAGGCGGCACACCTGTACAGGTCCTGCTGTTGTGGCCTTTACCTTTACACTTACCACATGATCCTGCAAGGTTTTTCTTCGATAACTTGCCTGCCTTCTGCACATCCTCTTTCTCAACCAGAGATCTTTTTCTTTTCTTTTTTGGTCTACCAACTGGCTTGTGATATTTTGGTGCTATGATTGTAGTGGGAACCCTTGATTTGTTCCAAAGAGACATGCCATTTATGGGAAACACCTTGAAGTTGTAAACTTGTTTCCATGTGTCTAGATGGTATATTGGATGCACCCAGGACTCAGGAATCCCAACCTTCTGACCATAACTTTGCATATTCCATATGGTAGCAACAACATGTGAACATGGAATTCCACTGTCTTTGCACCTTCTTTTGCACCATGTTTCACCTCCTCAGTCCCTAAACCACCTAAACATGCTACCCTGACCCTATCAGCCTCATCCTTAACTATTCTCAATTGTCGTCTGCTTTCGACTGTGTACTTCCTTATGAATTTCTTAACCTCCTCCTTTGGACTAAACATTTGTCCAACATAGAAATCATTTTCATTACCAAATGCCCTTCTAGCATGCTTCAAACTTTTCTTTCTTATGTTTGCAAGATTCTCATTAGAATCACTGCAACTATCAAAGTCATCATTGTCTAAAACATCCACATCAGATTCAAGGTCTTGTTTTGTATGATCTACTACTTCATCAACCAAGAAACTAAAATCTCTCATATCTACCTCCTCATCCATATCATTCATTTCATCTTCAAAATAATCACTATCCTCATCACTGTTATCCTCATCCTCTGTTGTATCATCCCTAACTTCTTCCTCCTCATAGTCCTTATCTGAATTATCACTAAGTTCATGATCACTAACTTCTTTAACCTCATTAGCACTAACCTTCACATCGTTAACATCTAAAGAAGTATTGCTTTGGGTTTGACTTAATCGTTGAACATTAGACATCCCATTTTCCAAATAAACATTAATGTACCTGTGACCATCCCAAACAAAAGCAACCAACTTCTCAATATCTTCATCATTACTTAATAATGTAAGTCCATTATCAAGGTCATTCATTGATGGATCAAAAAAGTGAAAGTAATGAGGCACATCATCGTTAAAACCTAGCTTATCCCTAATCGACTCTAATTGTGCAAACCCAAACCTGTCACTGTCAAGAAAATCAAAGAAATCTAGGTCATCATTCTTATAGATTCGTCCTGGAGGATCAGTAAAATACCCTCCATGATACAAGTGTATAGAGAACAACGTTGGATAATCACCTACAATGCAAGTTACAGAACATAATCAGTGATCAATAACAGCTTAATTTTGACCTAATACACATATTTGGAGTGAAGAAGTATTACCGTATATAAGGTCTAGTGCAAAATCATCATTAGGACCACGTACTTGAATCGGAACAGGATCCATTTCACCTTTGTTATAATCGATTGTGATGAAGATGAGGGTTTACGAATGGGGGGAATTTGATCATGGTTTACGAATTGGGGGGAATCTGATATTTAGGTTAGTTGAAGGAAATAAATAAAAAGCTTTAAATATAATATTCATTGTAAAAGGGGTCAAAGGAAAAGACATATTTGCCCTCACGTGCATCGCACGTGGGGCAACTTAACTGACTTTTTTTACTAGGTTTGGTGTAAAGGTTGTGATGTGTAACAAAACATGAAAGTAAAGGTTGGTTTTGGCGTATTTCATAATGAAAGGTATACAGTGCAGTTTGGGGTAAACATAAAGGTTGTTTTCTGCAATTTTGTCTTGTTTATTTTTATATTAAAACCATAAAATAAAAGCAAGTAATAGATTATTAGTAGAGAATATCAAGAGCACGAAGAGTGTTGCTTTGGATCTCCGAATCCACTTGGGACAAATTATAGTTATTTTATTGGCAAGAGGTGATGTTAAATAACTCAAAGAATCGGCTCCTAGCTAAGGTTACCGACGAATTTTATATAGATCTACAAGATGTAACTAAGGTTAAAATATAATTAGAGCCGGTTAAAGATAATTCATTGCCCAATCTTTGAGAAAGGTTCTTTTTAGGAACAATCCCCTAATCTTGGGTTAGTTACATGACTACTCTTCTTTCTTTTACATGGTTCCCATGGCTTGCGATCCTCTATTTGACATACATTTGTCTCACTTCAAAGGTTTCAAGGATATATCTAAGTGCTCCCCACGGGTGCTAATGACACGTGTGATTAATTGGGGTGATTGATATTTATTTAACGGGTGGCATTATAATAATAAAAAATATATAAAGACATATAGTATTTTAACATGGGCTCACCGACTTTTGGACCGCGACTCAAATCTAACATATAGACCGTGTTAGACGAGTCACAAGACCATGTTTTGGCTAATCGTTAAGGCCTAGCATATAGACGTGCATGCCAACAACGATAGTCTTGATAAACGACGATGATCACAAGATGTGTTTCCACAAATGGGTCAACCCCTTCTCCAAGATCGGATTTCCCTTATTAGCATATGGGTTGTTACACATCATGAGTGTAATAATAAGCTTCACCCCTTTGGTCATCAAGAACTCTCACAAGATCAAAGACCAAAACAATGGGTAGAAGGAATTAATAAAGACATAACGCACCTCTTTGGCAAAGATTAAACATTTAATTCATAACAAGTTTCATCTTCAATCCAAGCAACACAAGGAGTTTAGCCTGTAATTTCTTGTCATTAGAAACCTGAGACCTTTGAAACTTGTTTTTTGCAACTAAAAAGTCATTATAGTACTTAGATTTAGGGGGTAATTACGTACTAAAAATATGTATAATTGATGATACATTAATTTGCTCTGTGAATCTTGGCAATGCTACACCACCGATAGCGACCATCAACATTGAAGTTGCGACGTGTTAATGCGAAAAAATTAGACCGAGACGTAAAACATAGAAGAATCACTAAGTCTATCTAGGACCTGCGCGTTACGATGGATCTGTCAAACGGGAAAAATAAGACGTAAAAACGTTGAATCACACACGCACGTTGCATTTAGCTCACAAAAACTTTGAAGCACACACGTACGTTACACCATGTAAATTCGCAAAATGTAGAACTAAATGTAAAACGTAAATTTGCGAAATATGAAAAATATAAAAGACCAAAGTTGAAAGTAAAAATGTTGTGAGATTAAATTGTAAAAGATGAAATTTTTGAGTTAAAAGGAAAAAAAAAAAGGAAAGCACATGGTGTGGGTGTGGGGAAGGCTGGCTTGGGGCTTCCCCAACGCCAGCACACAGCCCCAAATGGCGTGGAGATGATGGGATAGGATTTCTCAATGGCGTGGGGGGTGATGGTGAGTGGAGGGGGAGACGGTGGGTGACGTGGAGCTTGATGATTGATGGGTGGAGTTAGGTTTGATTTTTTATTGGTTAGTTTTTTTTTCTCTAAACGCCACCTTCTAACTCCAAGTCCCTTCCACTCGTGCTTTTTATTAAAATGTCTCATGCTGATTAGGCTGTCACATGACGCTTGATGTAATATCTACACACCACCGAACATTGTTAAAGTAAAAAATCATTAAAAAAACAGCATGACATCTCCACACCATCGAACATTGTTAAAGTAAAAAAATCATTAAAAAAACAGCATGACATACAAAATGTGGAGTTTTTTCCTAAAATAGTGTTGGTGAAAAAAATATTTACCAAAATAGTGTTCTTTGAAAACTATTTACTAAAATAGTGTTTCTTATTTATTTTGTATGTGTCTTTTTTTTTTAAGCAAAATATTAAACTTTCTTAATATCTCTATAAAATTAATCAAGTATCTATTTTTTTAATTCTTTAATGATTGATATTTTTTCAATCAATCAATATACTTTTTAATTTTTAAATATAAGTTACGTTATTACAATTTAGTGATTTACTGGGAATTCATATAAGAGAAATGATCAAGAGATTATTACCATTTATAACTAAAATTTTATTTACAAATTGCAGCTCGATACACATTTCTATTTCGATTTACTGTTTTTGAAACTCATAGTGCACTACAGTGCCTAGTTAAGTTATATTTTAATATTAATAAAATAATCATAGTATTAATAGTAACTTGGGTTAGTCTTGAACTACTGTTAAAGACGTTGAGGAAAAAAGATCAATTCTTGTTTAAGAAAAAGGTGTAAAATAAGTATACAGAAATAGATAATAATTTAATTTTATAGGAAAAGAAAAAGAAAACTAATATGTTTTTTTAAAAGAGTTATTATTAAATAAAGTATAAAAAGTTGATCAGAGAAATAAAAAAGTTATTAGATTTGATAAAAAAAATATAATAAAGAATAAAAAAATATACACTTCCTTAACTAAATAGAAATATTATAAAAGTTTAAGATGTTGGTTAAAAAGAAAAGACACACAAAATGATCAAAAAACACCATTTTAGTAAATACTTTTCAATGAACACTATTTTGATAAGGAATAATGGATTTTAATAATCCAAACTATTAGCAATTGGCCGGCAACGGTCCCAACTTCAAAAATAACCAGTAGTAGTCACACATTTTCACATATTGTAAACTAATGGACTTTCACTAGAAAACCTTAATGTCTTTTTGTCTCCTTATCTTTTTCGGTTTAGTAAATGTTCATTGGTTTACAATATACGAAAAGTTGGGACCACCACTGGTTATTTTTTAAGTTAGGACCGTTACCGGCCAATAACAAATAGTTAGGATTATTAAAATCCATTATTTCCTTTGATAAATATTTTTTCCACTAATATGGGTGCTTTTTCAATCAACACTGAACCCTACAGCACTAAACCCAAAACCCTGGTCCGCCGAAATGGGCGGCGATTCTAGCAGCAGTGGGGAGGAAGACGGCGACGCTGAGTGGAGAGCGGCCATAAACTCCGTCACATCCACCGCTCCATCAAACAGCTCGACGGTGGCCAACGGAACAACCACAACCTCCGGCGGTTCTCCCAGTCGAGCAGACACCAAGAACATTAAACTCTACCAAATCAAGGTATTTTTTTTATCATCACTTACAATTTACTTACAACTAGATCACTAATCTATTACGTCGTTGAATTCCTTTTAAATTTCTGTAGATCTCTTTTATGTTTGTTCTTGTATGAAATCTATTTAGGCAGCATTCGTGGGAATTGAAATTTAATTTGGAATTTAGGTGTGTTCGTTTGATATAATGGGATGGAATTGGAATGTAGAATTCGTTTCTTATGTTATTGTTCAATTCCTTCCATCATCATCATAATCATAATCATCATCATCATCATACCCCGTAGGAATAGAGAGGCCGCTCTCAGTGAGACCCCCGGCTTGATTTCTTCTTTTGTTGAAACAAACAACATAGAAATGGAATCTACATTCTAAATCCATCTGGATTTCATTCCATTATGTGAAACGAACACTGCCTTCCGATTTGCAAATTTTTAGTTCGTCCGGTCGGGTATCTATTACTCATTACTATATGGTTAGATGGTATACTCGTTTATAGTCTTATCTGTTAAAAATTATCCGTTCTAGGACCCAGTCTTGAACTCATCTCAAAAACTTACATGAATTATTCAACTATGTTTATTTATCGTTATATAACATGTTGGTATATCCCGTTTCTATATGGGGAATCGGGCGTCTGGACGGATATCACTTAATACCATGCCAAACCTGTAAAAAGTTTAGAACAAATCTCGTACCTGACTATATGTCCCATTACCTGTCTTAAATGTTTCGGGCTTGCCATCGGGATTCTTTTATGATCAGGGATATGCAATGGGGAGTCTTACGTTGTGACTCTGGCGGAGGTTGAGAATCACTAATTATTTAGTACCCAAATGAACCATTTATTCTAATAAATTGATGCCTCTTTCTGGGTTTTAAAAAGCGCGCCTAGGCGCAGGTCTCAGCGCCTCAGGGTACCTGACCTGAGGCGCGCGCCTTATGTATTTTGGGTGTTTTTATGTTTTTGTGCATGAAAGTGTTGGACAATAGGTTTTTTTGGCTTGTACATGTAGGTAAAATCATTAATAAACCTTAGTTATAACTATATTTTTGATAATGGATGCTAAAAACCTACGGGATATATATATATATATAAATTTATATAATCTTCTTGCGCCTCGGGTACGAAAAGCCCACCGCTTTTGCGCCTCATTTTTAGACCTCGTCGCTTTTGTGCGCCTCTCGCTTTTTAAAACCAAGGCCTCTTTTATATAATGAAGCACATGCATAACCAAAGGTTAAAAAATGGAATGGCAAAAAAAACCCCGAACCTGACATGAAAACGCCAAACATTTTGGGTTGGATATCATTTATGAAATAAATTATCAATTTTTTTCGCGAGTTAGAGACGGTTGTGGTTTTATATGATAATCATTCGATCACCCGTATTGAAATCGATTATAGTAATATATGTCTTAAAAATACAGTAACAGGATTTTAAAGTCCGCTATATAAAATATAGAATTATTTCAAGTTTGTTTTCGGGTGATCCTAATATCAGGTTTCTTTCGATGGGAATCTCAGTGGGTATCAACATAAGGTCATAAACGGGTATACCCGATATCCATAAGGAAGCCAGTGAACCCAACGGGTATCAGACATGATTTCATAATCTTGCATAGGACTAGGATTGCCAGACCCTGACCGATTGTCACCCCTACCAAAGATTTTTCTTTCAGTTCATAATTATCGAGGGGTTCTCACTTTAAACTAACATCTCCTATATATATGATGTGAATTGACATTATAGCCTACTTGATTCGATGATGATTGTTTGCAAATGACCACAGGCACAGAAGTTATTGGATGACATATTAGAGAAAAGCATAAAAGTGGTGAGAAAAGAACCCACAGAGGTTGCAGAAAACCATTCCATCAGTAATGAAGGTGGTGTTAGACTGTTTAGAGACGCCCCACGTGGCATACTGTTCGATCGAGTTGGTAAGCTCATCATCTGACCAAATCCCCTTTTTTTTTTTTTTTGTGTATACTTTTAAATATATGTTTTCGGTTTTATTGTATCAGATGAACTTCGAGGACCACTAAAGCGACCAAGAATAGCTCCTAACATGGAGGTTGATGAGAAATCAAAAAAGGTGCGACTCAACTTGTCCTGTTTGTTTTTTTATTTAACTTTGAGAACCTATTACCGGAAAACTCACTAGACCCCACCAGTACTTCCTAACCGATAAATTAAGTAAAACGCAGCTTGCAGGCCTTTAAGTTGAGTAACTTGTATTGTTTATAGCATGTAATTGTTAAATTTTGTGTTGAGATTTTTATCTTTTTTTTTTTGGCAGTTTAAGCGGCAACTGAAATCGGTTGTAGTTGATGGGGACGATATAATATGTTCAGCAAAAAAAACACGTGAAAGGTTTTTGACTAAGTTGGAAGCAAGAGATGCAGCTGCAAAAGCAAAAGCCAAAAGAGAAGAAGAGAGAGTTGCGGAGTTGAAAAGGATTCGCGGGGAAAGATGGTTGCCGGCTATCGCGAGACAAATGCGGTCAAAGTAAAAATCTTTTCTTTCCAGATGCCGCGTTTTTGTATCTCTTATGTTATATTTCTTACTTTGATCATATTTATTTTTTGTAGAACGGATTTTAGGTATTTGATTATGTGTCATATACAAAAAGTTGCATTTTTTCTATTTTGGCTAAAGCTAAAAGTACAAAGAATATAACACTACAATACCCTATATGTTGGGTTTATAAAGAATATCCGAGCTCAAATATCACTAATGGGGTATATTTTAGCTGATGCGAACAATATTGATTGATATGAGGGGTTAACACTTAACAATATCCAATGGGTAACAATAACCCATAAGCTTCTACAAGAATATATTATATCAAATTATTTATAACACAATGAAAAGTAAAAAAAAAAATAATTTACTACATAATTCTTATTTTCCATCTAGTCATACACAACAATCAATGATAATTAACCACCTCCCCTCCCAAAGGGGCGAAGGTATGATATCTAACGGCAGTTAACCGATTGGTTAACTAAGATTGGAACCAGGAAACGAGTAATTTCCTCGATACACAACAGTTTATTAAGAGTCCGTGTTGGCAGCATATACATACACATGAGAGGGTGCTTCAAAGATCATGCCTCCAAATACCCTTTTGCATCCAGATAAGATATCACTTTCTCAGCCATAACCTCAGGTGGAGGACACACATCCCCTTCATGTTGTATTACTATCTGCACATTCCAGATTGCATACTTGATCAATCACATGTTTCAATTATTTTAACTTTTCAAACCACAAATGTATTTAAAATTGCGCACACATTCTAATGTTACGGGTCAGCATACCTCAGAGTTTAGGGGCGGCTCATATGGGTCATCAACCCCAGTAAAACCTGCCAAGACGATGATATAAATATAACCCGTCAGTTTATATTAAAGAAACAGATATATGTGTTCATGTCCGTTTGTGTGTTCATGAACACTTAACGAATGAGATTTTCTGTTCGTGTACGTTCGTTAAGGAAATGAACGTGTTCATGTTCGTTTGTGTTTGTTTTTGTTTGTTTTTTAGGTAACAAACGTTCATGAACACAAACGGACACAAACTAATGTTCATGAAAACAAACGAACACAAACAAGCGTTCATGAATGGAATATGTAATACAATGACTTATTAAATATTTTATTTGTCAGAATTGAAGTATTTAAATAAAATATAAAAATTGAAAGCACTAATAAACTATCGAACATAAACGAACACGTTACCAAACGTTGACGAACATAAATGAACGAAAGCGGCCTCTGTTCATGTTCGTTCATTTAGCTAAACGAACGAAATTTATTGTTCGAAACAAACTTCCCGCCAAACGATTCACGAACTGTTCGTTGAACGTTCGGTTCGTTTGCAGCCCTAGTTAGCAGGAGGGTATTGGAGAGGTCTCAGTGAGTAAAATGGGTTCTCACCGTTACCAAAAAGAACTAATCAAGACATAAGTGTAATTCTTGACCATAAATTACCTTTAATCTTTCCAGCACGCGCAAGCTTGTATAAACCCTTTGGATCCCTGGCCTCACAAACACATAAAGGCATATCCATGAAAACCTATCGATCACAATGTCATGTGAATAATTATGAAATGCAACCTTTTATAATCAAGAAAAGCTCAAATTTATACATATAGAAGTATAGAACTAACCTCAATGAAATCTCCCTCTGGAAGTTTGGCTCGACAAGCATCGCGATCTTTTCTGTAGGGAGATATCACACTGGCAATGCAGATAACTCCAGCATCAGAGAACAACTTTGCAACTTCTCCTAAAAATCCATAATTAGTATACAATCAATACAGCAAACGTGAGTACTACAATTAGGCATTAGCTATGGAAGAATTAAACTCACCGATTCTTCTTATATTCTCAACACGGTCTTCTGGTTGGAACGTAAGATCATTGTTAAGACCATGCCTGACATTATCACCATCAAGGACGTACGTTAGCTTCCCTCGAGAATGCAAACCGCGTGTTAATGCACAAGCCAATGTGCTCTTACCTGAATCACATTTGTAATTGAAGCCTTTTGTCAGCTGGTTAATCATATAAATGGAATTAAATGATGTATAATCCAATTGGTAGGCATATATGATAACTGTATTTGATCCATAGTAGTCAAAGGCACAAACGGCGCTACGTCTAGGGATGAGCTCGGTACTGGTATCGGTACCGAAAATCGGCAAAGATGGGTACCGGTATCGAAAATCGCCAAAGATGGGTACCGGTACTGAAAATCGCCAAAGATGGGTACCGGTACCGAAAATAATTCGGCATGAGAAATTCGGTACAGGTACCCGGTATCAAATGCTCATCCCTAGCTACGTCCATCAAGACCCACAAGCGCAAATTTTCAGTCAGATTTTACAAAAAAATGATGTGTGCCTTGCTGATGTGTCCCCATGATCTCCATGCACATCCTCACAAACCCACGTTCACCATGTTCACCATGCTATCCTAAATGTTTGCTATAGTTCACGTTTTCCTTTCTATTTGTTTATAAGCCTTATATAAAGGGTTTGTGTCTCAGTCTAAAAAATTATGAATGAAAATGATTTGAGTCTCTTCTAAATCTTCAAGTTCTCTGAAGCATCTCTCTATTTTCTTAGGGCCGTTTGATATATGATTCGGTTCGTATAAGAAAAAGGTATGAATAGGTCTGAAACATCTAAAACTGTGTGTTAATACACAAACCAATGTGCTCTCACCTGAATCAAATTTAAATTAAAAACCTGTTAATGGCTGGTTAACCACATGCGTCAATTCCGCAAAAAAATACCGGTATGAACAGGTCTGAAACATCTAAAAATGGCCTGGAACAAGGGATGAGATTTTCTGACCAAATACCAGTAGCGGTATTTGTTTTCTAACGATTTTGGTATCAGTACTGTTAAAAATCGGCATCGTATCAGTATTTCAAAGATTACCATAATCCATACCTACAATATTCCGTTTAGATTTGAACTCCTTTCCGTTTCAGTATTTTGCTGTACGATACTGATACCAATCTCATACAGAACCAGCCTTAACCAGCCCTGGGTTTTAAAAAGCGCCCCTGACGCAGGCCTCAGTGCCTCATGTCACTTGAGTCGCGCCTTTTCCACAAAGCGCAATAAAAGCGCGTATTTTGGGTTTTTTTTTGGGGTCTGAGGTGCGCGCCTTGTGTACTTTGGATGTTTTTATGCATCAAAGTGCTGTACAATAGGTTTTTAGGCTTGTAAATGTAGGTAAAATTATATATAAACCTTATTTATAGCTATATTTTGGATAAGGGATACTAAAAACCTATGAGATATACAATTTTTTAATATAATCTCCGTGCGGCTTAGGTACGAAAAAGCCCACCACTTTTGCGCTGTGTGCTTCACGCCTTGGTTTTAGACCTCGTCGCTTATGTGCGTCTCTAGCTTTTTAAAACCAAGAACTAGCCTAAAACAGCCAACAATAATATGTTTATGTTTATACTGTGCGCCTTGCTTATCTCGCGCCCTAGCTTTTAACTGCCTATTGCCTTCAACTACAACTATGATTTGATCATTATAAACTAAGTCAACAATTAACTAACTACCAAACATTCAAATCTAAAAGGACACATAATCACTCTCAACAACTATTACATAAGCTTTAACTAACCTGAACCACTGAGTCCAGTAATCCACACCACACAACCTTTCTGCTTCAGCAACTCCTGCCTATCACTTTTCTCCACTGAACACTTATGCCACACAATATTCTCAGATCTCCTTCCATTCACTGACACTTCATGCCGAATCAAACCTAATTTTTAAACAAAACAGTTAACAGAATATATTCAAATATTCCACAACAAAATCAACTTTACTACAACAATTCGCACATCATTTCATACCACTAGATTCATCCGAATTAATTTTTAAGGAAGACATTCTCGAAGCTTCGTTCGCTTTAATCGGAGCTAATTCCGTCGAGGATGACGTCAGATTCCGGCGGAAATTGAGCGGCGACGGTGACGGTGACGGGAAGTTTGGAAACCCTAGGTTAGTGGATTTGGATGTAAGGAAGTTGTTTAGTGAATAATAGGGAACAGAAATCATTGGTGTTTTATGTAGTGAAACTGAAAGAGTGTACAATATGAAATTGAATTGTACATGAAGAAGATTGTGGTGACATCAAATCAAATGAGTTTGTTTGTGTATTAATTAATGGATGAATATGGAATGTGTTGATAGAGATTTAGGTGGTTGTCAGGATCTTCTTGTTGTAATTAGATGATAAATAGATTAATGGTGGAGTGGTAAAGGAGAGACCTGGTGTTTGTATTGACTCAAGTTCAATTCCTGCTACCAGCATTTAGTCGCATTGTCGTGCTTTTGGGCGAGTGTTTACGGGTTTTGGCTCTAGGTGAGGGTTTTTCATGGTTTGGAAGGCGAGTGTATCTCGATGTGGTGAATTTCGCCTGTAGCCCATTTGAAGGA
Source organism: Helianthus tuberosus (assembly GCA_030545235.1). Taxonomy (NCBI): domain Eukaryota; kingdom Viridiplantae; phylum Streptophyta; class Magnoliopsida; order Asterales; family Asteraceae; genus Helianthus; species Helianthus tuberosus. The sequence continues at coordinate 91,983,698 of CM060439.1, read as the reverse complement.
TTCGTTGACTGTTAAAAAAATCATAGAGACGCGGTTAATTATAAATGATTGTTCTGTATGACTAGATGGAAAACAAGGTTTATGTAGTAAATTATATTTTTTGACTTTTTATTGTGTTATAAATAGTTAAATTGTTGTAAAGTTGATTTTGTATGAAATGATGTTGTAAAGTTGATTTTGTTGTGGAATATTTGAATATATTCTGTTAACTGTTTTGTTTGAAAATTAAGTTTGATTCGGCATGAAGTGTCACTAAATGGAAGGAGATCTGAGAATATTGTGGCATAAGGTCTTAAATGTTTGGGTGTGATAAAATAATTTCGACACAAACTAAACATGGTAGGTAGTATGCCACCTTTTTTTTTGATAATAAGTTAACGTGTGATTAACAATGAACATTTGATTTTGTGTAAGTTTTAGAATTAAAGATGGAGTGAAAACGACTTTTGATTATTTATAATATTTCATAATTAAGGAAATCTTAGTATGGAAATCAAGAAATCTTGGAGAAGAAAAACCATGACTATAGCTATTTTAGGGATAGAGCATTTTGGTACTAGTATCGAAAAATACCGGCACCAAATGATAATGTATCGATCAAATTTCAGTATCAATTTGATGCTAATGTTTTTGTATTTTCAGGATCGGTACTTTTGATTGGGTACCGTATCGGTATCTTACCTTTAAATATTGTATTGGTACCGTATTGAACCGAGCATTTTCGATACCGTCAGCGGTACTCATTTTTAACGATTTTCTGGATCGACACATTTGGTACCGCCACCGGTACCAAGCTCATCCCTAAGCTATTTTGTATTACTTTTTTCAAGAAAAACTGAGGCTATGACAACATTTTGTTATTGTTTTAGTGGGTGAAAGTGGTTATTAACCTTGCTGATACAATGATACAGTCCTACAAAATTCGTAAACCCCTAATACACGTTGGGGAAGTTTATTTGAATAGGGGAATTAACCTTGCCCTATTCTTAAAATTGGCGTTTAACGCTTTGCAGACATTAAAAAAAATCTGCAGATGACAATGTCTGCGCGGCACATACTGAAAAACCTACACAGATCTTTTTTAGAAAAACAAACACCACCTAATCTCTATCGACACCTTTTGTGACTGATACAAGCTTGACATTGAAGATTTTGTCTTCATGAGCAAACCGATTAAGCCATATAGTCGCCAAAAGATTGTAAGTCTTCAGTAGAGTTTTTGATGTACACTTGTTTATCAACTCCCACCACTAAGGTGCTGTTTGTTTTTTGATAAAACGTATGCGCAGGCTCTTTTGTCTGTGCGGCGCAGACCACGCGCAGACTGTTTGTTTTTCCGAAGACGTTTCATTAAAAAAGGTCTGCGGGAGGTCTTCTTGGTGCAAACTTGGTCCAACCACTTCTAAAATCTTCTAAGGTCTGCAGAGGGTTAAACACCACCACCGGCCACCACCCACCACCATCGACCACCACCCACCCCCACCGGCCACCACTGACCACCACCGTCTACCACCACCCACCACCACCGGCCACCCACCACCACCACCCACCCCCACCGTCCACCGTCCACCACCAGCCACCACCGGCCACCACCCACCGTCCACCACCCACCACCACCATCCACCACCTACCACCACTGGCCACCCACCACCACCGTCCACCACCCGCCACCACCAACCACCACCAACCACCACCCGCCACCACCGACCACCACCCACCACCACCGGCCACCACCCACCACCACCGGCCACCACCCACCACAACCGTCCACCACCCACCACCACCGTCCACCACCACCACCGGCCACCACCACCACCGCCACCCACCATCACCACCGCCACCACCACCGTCCACCATCCACCACCAACCACCACCCGCCACCGTCAATCACCACCACCTTAAAAAAAACAAACAGCACCTAAGTCAGTAACCACTAGCTCTGCCACATCACTACTCAGTAATCACCATATAAACATATATGAACCACTCTGACTTAACCCGTTTTGGTTCAAACCTGTTTTACATATTTTTAAAGCTACTCATTTTGACCCAGATCCTATCACAATCATCGAGCTAGTTTAGCGACTGAAAAAAAAAGGATACAACATGAAATTCAATTCAAATCGTATATTTTAAATGAATACAAAATCTGTGGGTGTAGATTTGGGAGAGGGAAGAAATAGGTGGTTCCAGTGGTTCTCACGAGCTTAAACGTTACACTTTTTTTATTAACAATTAGCGTGTAAATAACAACAATTATTTGATTATTTATCACTTGCATTAAAAAATAAAAAAATAAAGATGGAGTGAAAACAACTTTTGATTATTTTATAATTTAGGAAATCTAATTATCAAGAGTTAAAAAAAATTACGAAATCTTAGAGAAGAAAAACGGTGGCTATGGTTATCATTTCAATTTTTGTTAACCATGAGAACTCGTTACAGAAAAACTACCCTAGTAACCGTCAGACCACATAGATTGCTAGAACGGGTTACATAAAGGTTGGGTTTTAGTAGCATTTTGATTCGGTTAATTTAACTATACGTATACACATAATCATAACTGAACCACAAAAGCCGGTTATCAAAAGCAACTATAACAAATCCATCTGTTATTTCCATCTGATTTTCCTAGTCATGGTTTAAGTATTCAATCTTTCTACTCACCTCAATTGTTATTTCAATACGGCACGTGAACCAACTTTTAAAGGTGTTTCAAATAGGTCAGCCTTTTATATAAATCTCAAAAATAAAAGAAAAACAACTCTCATTAAGCTTTTATGTTTGATGAGATGATTGAAACTTTGTCCTCCTGCATAATGCCAAAGCTTTTTTTAAACTATCTTGATTAACATGCAGACATATACTGGCAACATGAATTACTCATTTTGACCCATATCAGTTTTGACCCGATACAAAACCCGACCCAACAATAAAATGACTCATATGTAAAATATAACCCAAACAACAAAATATTCATACCAATTCCGAAAAAAATCACAAAGAATAGGCGTAAAATGCCCAGAATGTTCTAGTAGTTCACCTCGAAAACCCAATGTATAACGGGACTACTTATTGATTAAATGCTCCCTTCAAAGGGCTAACTCGTGGTTAAAAAACTTCAAAAAATCAACATGTGATCAAGGTTTGAGAGCAAGAGCCAAACCGAACTTGGGGGTTCTGTCCAAGGCTCGGGTGTCGAGCTCAGTAGACATGGTGACGAGCGATTTGGGAATAATCTCATGTTGCAGCAGTGCACCAAGCTTCCCGTGGTTGTTGAGCTTAGCTTTCACCAATGTGAGACTATCAATTGCATAAGAGCCTCCAACAGTGAACGTGTTTTCGTTCGTTGAGAACCTTCTAGAAATCTCACCTACAGCACCACTCTTTTTCAATGCGTCCAGATGGTGTATGTATGACGCACGTATACTGTCTCCTTTGTCACCCCTAAAATGTTACGACAGATGCTAGTTAAAGAATACTCGTAGAAGTCTTGAACCTAATTATTTTAAAAGTAATTTACATGGATAGGTCACTGTGGACTAGCAAGGCAATATTGCTGTTTTCGTCCTTTGTTTTAAATGACCATACCTCTATAATTAAAAAAATTTAAAAAGGGTAATAAAAACAGTAAAATGAAGGGTGTGTTCGGATAGTTATAAATTTTCTTTTGAGTAAAAAATGTCATATTCGTCCCTGAGGTTTGACCAGTTTTGCGACTTTCGTCCGAAGGTTTGTTTTTTCTGTCCAAAAGGTTTGAAATCTTGCCATTTGCATCCGGCTCGTTAACTCCATCCATTTTTCTCCGTCAATTCAGGGGTATTTTCGTCTTTTTTGTTCGTTAAAGGTATTTTGAATACTTGTACATTATGCAAAATGCTTGTACATAAAGTGAAAAGGACCAAATTGCCCTTTAAGTTAACAAAAAAGATGAAAATACCCCTGACTTAACGAAGAAAAATGGATGCAATTAACGAGCTAGATGAAAATGGCAAGATTTCAAACCTTTTGGATCCAGACGCGGAAAAACAAACCTTTGGACGAAAGTCGCAAAACTGGCCAAACCCCAGGGACGAAAACGGCATTTTACTCTTTTCGTTTCAAAATAAGAGTAAAATGGCCATTCACATTAAATTAACTGAATTATTAACTAAAAAGGACTAAACGTGTTACAAATGCAGAAGGACCATGGTTGTAATTTCTGAAAAGAAAGAACACAACCACAATATACCTTTACCACAGGACCATCCACGTAATTTCCTCTTATGTTAATGATATAAAACTACTTACAAGACTATAGAAGCACAAGAATCGGGTTTATTGATGCTGATGCCGGCAGTGTACTTAGTTATTTTACCAGAAGATGTCTCGTAACCAGCCTCGGCACCAATAACAAAAGTCGGAGTACCTATTGTAGCTGATACATCGACTGTCGGGGTTTCACTTAAAGCAACTGCTGATGTCAAAGAAGCATGGTAATGAAAGTATTGAACCTCAACCTACACAACATTAATAACACACATTATTGCACCCAAAAGAAAATGAATAAACAAATTCCAAATATATACAAAAGTAATGTGAAATATGTACCTTGCCGGATTTGAGATCGGGGAGTTTGAATGAGGCAATGGTCTTTGTTGAAGGCACGAGATCGGTGAATGTTAATGTTGTAGCAATCTGTTATAAAAGGGTGGGATTAGAAGGGGCACGTCATACATGATAGAGATGCTATAAAATGGTAGGGAGAAACATACGTTTGATTCTGTGTCGAGCTTGACGTCAATTAATGTATTCTTGTATTTGTACACTGCTCCCACATCTCCTGATGACAGGCCACCTTTCTTTGTTGCAGTTGATGTAAGTGTCTGCAATGTGAAGTAATATAAGATATGCTTACAGCTTACTTGAGCTTAGAGACAACAAGACATTGAGCGTTCACATTTAAATGTTTCCATCACTTTGCTCTATAACTAATGCAGAAGTTTGATCTAATTTTATTCCCTACTAAATTCATGGATTCAGAAGTATACTGTACGTAATATAGCGATAGTCCACTAGGGAACGGTTCAGACACTCAAACCTCACGGGAAAACCCAAAACAATCAAAAGACGAGTATTTTGATATGACCAAGCATGAGAATAATTTCACGGTTTTGGGACGGACATGGTATTAAGTGATACCTGCTTGTTTACCCATATAAAAACTGAATATAAATATATTATATAATCTCAAAAAAATATACTAAATAATATATTGGAAGTAATTAGAAACTTTAAATAATTAAAAACATTGCAAGTGTAGTAGAGTATTTAATATTTCAGCTTTCAAGTTGGTTTTTAGGGTGAGTAATTGAGTATAAGATCAAGTTTCGGGCAATGGGAATCCTACAAGTATTTTTAACCACATAAAATCATAAACAGGAATACACGATACTAATTAGCATAATAAAAAAAAGCAAAAGTGGGTGCATCGTTGGCAAAATGAAGATAATAATACAAAACAAAGCAAAATTTGAAGGCATTTGTTGCTGCCGAAACGCATATGCATATAATCATCTCATAATAGTATGTCTATCAGTCTATGTAATGGGTAGCAATCTGCATATCAGCATATGTAAACAAAACCAGAAGACCCCATAGCATTAACATTTAAGTATGTTAAGGTATTCTACGCTCTTGGTTTAAAAAAGCGTGAGGCGCTCCGAAGCGTTTTGGTTCCAAAAGCTTTAAGCGAAGCTTCAAGCGCGAAGCGAGAGCTTCACGTATACGAAACGCTCAAAATAAAAAAAATATTGTACACGTCAATATGACCTATTCTACTTGTTAATCAATAATAAACACAAAAACATGATTAAAAAACACACTTAACACATAAAAAACATAGTTAAAACATAAATTAAAGTCGAAACACACTTAAAACATAAACATAAATCAAGTTGCAGAGATAATAGCTCTCAGAATCGCAGGAGAAGAGGAAGGGAGCGGCTGAATATGTTAAAAGATAGCGGCTGATTATTAGGGTAAAGAAGTAGGGCCTCATTTAAACCCTATTTAAAAACTATTGGGCCTAAAAAAATGACCCAAATGTGACCTGATTGGGCTGAAGCGTCGCCTCAAACCAAGGTCGCTTCGCGCTTAACGCTCGCCTCAAAAGGCTTCATGTGTTGTGACGCTTCAGACCAAAAAAAGCGCTATTCCAAACGCTTCATCGCTTCACGCTTTAAGCGCGCTTAAAGCTCGCTTTTTTAAACCAAGTCTACGCTAAATATGATGATGAAAGCTGTTCATATGTGTGTGGGTGTGTGCAGTGGCGAAGCTTGAGATTTCCGACCGGGGGGTCGAAAACGTATATACCCAAAAAATTCTATAAAACAGGGGGTCGAAAACGTATATACCCAAAGTTTCTATACGAAAACTACACTTCCACTACTGAGCGAAAAGTTCGGGGGGTCGGCCGCCCCCTCTCGCCCCCACTATGCTTCGCCAATGGGTGTGTGTCAAATTAGTACATAAATGTTGTAATAGCAAAAGAACTTAGAGCAGTTGAGTCATAAGCTCAGATGCTGACTTTAAGACTCTAAATCGTGATTAAACATTTAGCCCAATGGCAAAGTTTACAACTGTGGCTGATACTAGCACAGTAGCACTTACACCTAGCAAATACTGGAACTTGTGGGAAATGAATGTAAAGACTTATATATGGTGAGTTGAATTGAGATATCTACAAGACTCACCCAAAGGGTTCTTAGAGACAAGATCAACCTAATCATGTGTGTAAACAGACGTATTAAAGCAAGCATCAAGAGGTTGATATTGGTAAGATTGTTAAACTTATGACTCGAAGTGATGATTTAACACCACATGTGGATTCTAGTTTGTTAGTCAACACTAATAAACAGAAATTAGTATATACAGATTGTCACTGGGTATGTAGTCTAATCTAACTAATTTAACTGAACTTGATATTTTCCATACAATCAAGTACGATGACTAAGGATTAGTATATGCAGATTATCACTGCGTATATGCAGAATCCACAAAAGAATTACTCAGAAGCAATTAGCAATATCTGAGATACGTGAAGGGTATGATTAACTAAGCCAGTTTGTATAAAAAAGACATATATTGCAAGTTAATTAATTACCGTGACCAAAGGACTTGTAGCTTAGCAGTACTAGGGTGTAAGGAAGGGGTGTCCTTCCTAATGAGGTTGAGGTTTTAAGTCCCGTAGTGGACAAATATCCAATATGTATTTTTAGGAGTAGGATTAGAGGGTGTGTGAATTAGCCGGTCAGGAAAAAAAAATAACTATCATGATGTTGATCATATGATAGATCATTATACTTGTTTATCTACATGTACATTTTTAATCTTGGACTAGAACAAATATCTTGACTTTTCAAAAGACAACCAACTATATATTTGGCATTTGGCAACATAAGCAAGGTACAAAGTCACAGCTCTGGCAGATTGGCAGCTTAAAAAAAAACACTTTGCTTGTACAATTATAGAAGAACTTGCATCAACCAATGAACTATTCTATTCTCATATACTAAGACAACAGTCAGAAAAAGCACAAAATCCAACTTTTCATGCAATACATAAACATGAGAGGTGACCAACTGAATTATTGTTTTACTAGAAAAAAATGCATAATGATATCAAGCAGAATCTTATTGGCATTAAGCATCGAGTTGTAGGTGTATTCACGAAAGAATTGATTGCTGACAAGTTTAACGAATTTCTTCATCATCTCAACATGGTAAAAGAATGGAGGTTGGTGTTAAGACTTAAAGGGCAATACTACCATCTAATTGTGTTAGTGTTTGGTCCAGTTAATATGTGATTAGCTTTTTTTCAAGACCTTGGTAAACTGACATCGTTGGCTCTATTAATCCCGGGGGTACTATGTGAAATGGTCCTTTTACAGCTCCACATGGTGCATAGCGATTTGTCATTTTATTTATATTTTTACCTCAAAATAAAGAAAAGTTAGTGGGGTTAATTTTATGTAGTCTTTTGCTGATCATGTGTTAGTGGAGTAATGTACTAATGTGATCATGTACTCATCATATTTTCTAAGAACATCTACGAGGAGTTCACTAAAGTGTGGTTCTCTTTACTAGTTACTATTTACTAAAAACTTAACTTCTTTTTGTGAGCTAAGGTATACTTTCTTTCTAGTAGAGAGATTATAAATGTGTAGTAACTAATAACTAGTAAGTCAGTCTTCTTTCAACGAGTGACAAGTCTTCTTCGTAAGAGATCATAACAATCTTGTGAGCCACAATTAATAAATTGAACGAACATATACCCATCACAACCTTAAAGTTGGTCCATACGCTAACGAAAGACCATCTCTGTCTAGTTACATACTCTACTTCAATATCTTTAACCAATCCTTTAGTTCACACTTCACATGACATTACCTAAACTGTAAGTGTACTTTAGTGAAGGGATAAAGCCCAAATGAGCACCGAGTGAAAGAACATTTATAACAATATCTAATAAGAAAACCGAAATGAAAACACTATGAAAAAAAGGAAGCAATAAACCTATAAATAGATATACATTTCATAACTTCACAAAGCAAAGCTATATGCCACTTGGTAACAGGCTTTGTCTATAAGATGCACCAGAGAAAAACACCTTACGTAGTTCTAGGTCAAAATTATATTCCGTAAAAGGTTTGTAAGTAAAAACAACCTAAGTAATGAAGAAATTATAAAAGGTTTACTCGATAAATAGATTCATATGCAAAACATATGAGAGAAACGCAGCTTCTGGTCGTTAATAAAGCTTATTTTGTCATACATAGACATGCCACTAACGCGATGCACCCTAAATCAAACTCAAGGTAAGTGTTAACAGGACTAGCAACTCATTTCAGCCTAATTAATGTCTAATTTCACTTACAACTTTGCTATTTTGGCCAATCATCCTAAAACCATCACAACCACATCCTATCAAAACAATCAATCAGATCACAAACATAACAAATCAAAATCATACTAAAAGTCAAACGCATCAAACATCAACTAAAAACCCTAACAAACACCTTAAATCCATACTCCAATTTCACAGCATCATATAACAACAAAAACAAGTGAAATCGATACATACAACTCCGGAAACACTGCTGGTTGAAACAGAAAACTTCGGATCCGATATGTAGTCTCTCGTTAGCAGATCTACACATAAACAAACAACAGATGAAAACATAGAGGTGTATGCATGCATATTACGGAGGTTATAGATAGTAATAAGAGAATTTGGTGTGTAGAAGATCGGAGTTGAAACGGTACCTTTGGCTTTCTTGCCGATATCGGAGAAGAGTCCTGGTCCACTGGTCATCGTCGTTGACAAGATGATGAGAGAGAGAGAACGGCGTTGGAGATGTGACGGAGACACGAGGAAGTTGAGCCAGGGGAGGGGAGGGGAGGGTATATGACGGATGGGTCGGCTTGTTTGGATCAACCGGATCTATCTATTTTTTTATATATATTTCTTAACTTAATATAATATTATATTCAACATGATTAATGGGCTATTTGACAGCTCATGTCTTTATAGCCTAGCGATATCTTAGGGGTGAGATAAGGTTTTGCGACTAATATGTCATGGGTTTAATTTCCACAAGAGGGTTTTTCTATATTTATTGAGTTTCCTCCTGAATTGGTGTATAGGCGTTATGCCTAGTGGAGATGGATATGATCGGGTGGTTTCGCTGGTGGCATGATGATATTCCAGCGTTCGTCAGTGATCCAGATTTGCCCTTCAAAAAAGGGGGGGCTATTTGGCTACTTCTGAATGATTAAGTGTTGAACCAGTAATAGGTCTGAACCAAGTCTGAATCATTAAGAGCCAGTATAATGCTTAACCGTTCAAAGGCAAATGTCTGACCAATTCAGATTAGAGGTCTTAACTTGTATAATGCTTAACCATTCAGAGACAAATGTATGAACCATTCAGACATCTGCCCGCGAAACAAACAGTCTAAACCGTTAAGTGTTGAACCAATAAGATGTCCGAACCATTAAAAGCCCAATTAAGAGCTAAACAAACAACCTCTAACTCGTTATCAATTGGAAAATGGGCTAAATAAAGAAAAAGGTCGTGATTCTTAGAGGTTTTAGTGGCTAACTCACACACTCTTCTAATATTACTTCTAATTCTACACTTTTGTCCATTGTGAGATTCCAACGCACAAACTAATGACGAGAGACATTTTATTTCACACATGATCCGCTAGGCTGCAAGTCTTTTTTTTTTAGTAAACTTCCGTTTTGCTCCTGTGGTTTGGTCATTTTAACGGTTTTGCTCCAATAGTTTAAAAATAGTCATTTTCCTCCCTGATTTTTCGAGTTTGTCGCCAGTTTGCTCCCTAATCTTTCGAGTTTGTCGCCAGATTCCTCCCTGATGGAGTTAGAGGTTGGGAGCAAAATGAAGATAAGTTAGAAAAATCAAGGAGAAAAATGGCTATTTTTAAACTATTGGAGCAAAACCGTTAAAATGACCAAACCATAGGGAGCAAAACGGAAGTTTACTCTCTTTTTTTTTTTTTTTTACTTTTTATCTAATTCCAAACTTTTTTTAAAACGCATATAACTTGTATTCTACTTCATTATTGTTTGAGAAAAAATATACCATCGAACATTTTATTCTATTTAATTTAAGTATAGCCTTAAAATGATTTTGTTTTTTTTTTATTTTTTTAAGTTTGACATACGTAAAGGTCGTGTGATTATACATATCAATTGTGTAATTATATACATAGATTGTGTTTTTCACATATATAAATGCAAGTGATATTATATAAGAAACGTAATTATTCTCTACTTCATACGATCCGCATGAAAAATCAATTGACTACCATAAAAAGCCTTTTCGTATTTATGCATATTAAAAAGCCGTAGATTGATAAACAATGTTTTTCATATTTTATTAACCATTTTTTTTATTAGTCATGAAGGGTTTTATCAATCTTTCACTTTTAACCTATAAGAGCACCCACAACAATGAAGGTCGTCCAAAATTCAGACTGGTTACTGGTTAGTCAGCATTGTAACCCCTTACGTTTTCGTATTTTTATTTTTGAAAAGTTTGTATCCACATTCTATTTTTAGCAACTTGTATTCGTATTTCTTTCAATTTTTGTAAACTCGAGATTTGATCATAATAGAAACACATTTCAATATATTACTTGTTCAAATTCATACATACATGATACTTACTCATTTGCAAATACGTGTTTTATATACAACACTATATGATGTTATGTGATGCTTATACGCACCCAAATTTGATACATATGATTTATACACAACCGACACATATTTTACGTTTATTCGATACTAGAATTCAATCAATCATATACCATATTCATAGCATGCCTAAACATCTCTTAAAGACAATTATTTATGCTTAACATATCAAGGAAATTGCATAATTGGGCAAGTGGCCAAACAACAAGGATGAAAAACAGAAAAAAAAACAAAAAATCGGGGATTGGACCTTCTTTTTCACCTCCATTCTTCTTCAATCACCTTCCAACCTCCTTTAACCTTTTAACCCAAACCCTAATCACCAAGTATATATATATCACTTCCACAACTCCTCCACTGTAACACCCCGAAAATTTCTTCAAATTATGTGACGACACGTGTTCAATTTTCTAACTAATCTCGTCTACGTGCGGGTAGAAACCTCCAACTAATCCCGATTATGTGGAAGGAGGAAGGACCGACTTTAAACGTTAACTGAAACGTGTTTTGAATCTCCGACCAATCTCAAATCTGGGAAGGAGAGAATGATTATTATTATCATGCGTTAGCTAAAACGCGTCCCGGATTTCCGACTAATCCCAAATACGAGGAAGGAGAGGGACTAAAAGTGCCAAATGGCCAAAGATGTAAAGTCCAAGGACTAAACTTGCAAAAATCTCAAAATTCATTACTGGTGGTCATATACGGACCACAAAGCCTTATGGTGATCAGAGTGTCGCGCTCCGATCAAAGATAAGATTTATATACCCAAATTACCCTTAACAAATAGCTAGTGGTAGTAAGGGGTCGAACCACGAAGAGTATGTGGTTTGCGAATGGACTTGAATGAATTCCTAAAGGATGTCACAATTTATGAAGCTTGCTAGATTATTTTTGTGGTTTTTGTTTGATTAAAAAGTTTGTGAATTAACTAGTGAAATTGATTAAATTAATTAACGACTAAAGATTAATGATTACAAGAAAACTTAATTGATAGTTTAAAACAAGATATGTAAACAAGGTTCACACCCGGTTCGGTAATTGAAGTCCTAGGGTTTCTACAAGTTTTAGAATTGATTCAATTGCAAAAGTGATTAACGTAATTAGTGTCGCGTGGTTTAGGTGCCAAGAGTTATCAACGTCGTAAACAACGGACTGCAATGCACTTTGTTATCAAGAACATGTAATTCCTAACTTAGATAAGGCATAAGTGCACATATTCATTTCGTAAAGTCATAACTTTATCATCGTTCGACAATTCACAAATTCAATTCAAATGCACGACAATTATCTAATGTCACGGCCCCCGACCCGGTTTGACCCGTTTCAGGAGCCGCGGGACAGAAATCCCGTGGTATTTAATTAACAGCGGAAGTTTTCATCAAGATCTTTTAAAACTGAAATATTTCCCGATTATTTTATTTCACAACTCGGGATAAAACCCGGTAATTTACAATCTTGAGATTTCACGAAGAAATCTTTTATTTTACAAAACATGTTTCTTTATTTTATACTGAGCCACTTCCTTAAGCTTGTAGTGCGTCTCGGCACTTTTCCTGGATCACAATAGATCACCTGAAACATGTTTGAAAAAGGTTTTGTCAGCGGGAAATACTGAGTGAATCATTCTTTTTTATTAAAACGACTCATTTGTTATAATTTACAGTATTAAGAGAGATTACAATGTTTAAGACCCTAAATCGTACATGACAAAAGTCGCAGCGGAAACACGAACCATAAAATTTCTTCCTTTATAAATACCTCAACGTATTTAAAATTGAACTTTAACATAGATCTTTCCCATAAATCCGTCATCCTATTATTTACTAATTAAAAACATAGCTTACGTTTACTATATGTTTACTACATTATGTACATCAACGATTCCGTACAATCTCTCTAGAGACTCGATCCTCGATCTCCAACCCTTGATTATCTTCATGACTGGTACAACCTGCACTCACCACATACATTCATAACATTAGCACACATTATATAAACAAGATTCATTCGCGTACACCTCACATTTCGTCATCTTTCATGCTTAAAGCATTTCATCTGCGTATCCACTTCCTGGTGATGCTTCAATAATGTACCTGCATTACTTTTCATTCTCAAGGTACACCATTAATAACGTTAACCCTCAACGTCTCTAAATCATGCTTAAATACGTGCTTACATACGTACATACATACACATCTACATTACATACGTATTTACATACATACACATCTACCTTACATACGTACTTACATACATACATACATACATACACATCTACATTCATACATATCTTTCCTACAACATTACATACCTGCATACACTCGTATATATCTTTATACATACATACATACACAACTACATACGTACATACCTTTACTTCATCCTTACATACAAACATACACTCGTACATATCACACTTGCATACATATACGTTCTGTCTACATACACACCTACACACATACATTCAGACTCATAAGACATTCATACGTATATACCTACATACCTACCTACCTACATACATACATACATACATACATACATACATGCTTCTTACATGCCATGCTTACGAATCATCGTGTCGAAAACGATAAACCGGGATGCGTTTCGGATCATACGGAGGTGCAACAAAAAGAAATCGGAGAAACGGGCTAGACAACCCGTCGCCGACGGGTCCAAAGACCGTCGGCGACGCCCTCTTAAAAAGCCCGTCGCCCTAAATGTCCCGTATCCAGTCACTTAAGCCGTCGGCTGTTTTTGTGGTTTTGGGAGCCCGTCGGCGACGGCCTTGACCCCCGTCGGCGACGCCTTCTAGAAAACCACTTTTCCTGCAGATCCGTTTCGTCGTCCGTACGCACTAAAACGCGCATAACTTTTGAACCGTTTACTCGTTTAGCCTCTCGTTTCTTCCTACATGCTTGTAAATTCACATTCTATCATATGAACTTAAAATCCTATATCCGGATTAAGGAAATTCTTAACTTACACTCTATCGGCTTATTTCCCTTTTACCCAAACTTCGACCCGTTCATGCATTCGTCAACATAACTTGTTTGTTCTACCATGAACTCTTATAAACCTAATAATGTCAGTGACATCTATCATAAAATACTAAATTCTTGGACATTATGCATCCTCTTAACACATTGTCGTTCATATGCTTATTTTTGACCCGTTAAGGGTATTTGCGCGTTAATTGGTTTATGACATACCAAGACCATACTCTTCGCTACCATACTTGTCCAAAACATTACACTAATCGCATAACTTGTTTCTAAACTACTTTTAAGATCGTTTACCCCAAAATACCCATCAAGGGCATTTTGGTCAACTTTAATCCCATCATTTACGAACAAAAGACTTTAACACATATTTGACCTCAAACATCATGTTTAATTAATTACAACACTTTATTACTTACTTGAACTAAGAAGTGATTACGGAAATCACTTACCTTATGCGTCCGTGCTCTTATCCGATTCCTTGCCTCTTCTTGACCCCGTTAACACCACATGCTTGAGTCCGTCTCGACGTGATTCCTATACTTTCATTTCATCGAAATCACGCTCTTATTAGCATACACATTTGTACATGTAACAATCATATCACTCGCATAACTCACACTTAACTTTCCTTAGTCCTTTCTAACAAGCATTAAAATATATAATTAACTTCATATACTCATATCCGTATACGTTAAACTCATGTAACTCATCATGTCATTATATTTAACACGGATTGCTATAACATGTACCATACGACTTCCCATCAACCTACATTTACGACAACGAGTCAAATCAGGTTTCTTATACTTAGTTGACTTTCAAAAGTCAACTATTAACCATACTTAACTATCGACTTATCATCATATACTCGTAACATCATAATCGACTATACGGACGACACTATATACATCTTATCATACGCTTGGTGTGCGTACCACCTTTTAAGCATAACGTACAACTAATTCATGCATGAATCTTCTAAACTCATACATAACTCATCAAATCCTTCTACTAATCATCATATATCATTCCAAATGAACATTAAACATAACATCATCATATTCCTATACTTTCATCTAACAATATTTCATCATAACCACATAATACATCAATCATTCAACAAGACTTGAACATAGGAGGTGATTCTAGTCATCATCTTCACCCTAACTAACGGGTTTCACCTCTAATCATCAAATTAACGCAAACCATACATAACCCATGTTCTATACGAGGATTCTAACCCTTGTACATGATCAATTTCATATTAACTCACGGATTAGAACATAACCCACTTCACCCATGATCACCAATCTTAGATTTAAAACATACCTTATGATCCTCTCGTGTTGGTGATCATTAATCCATGCTCGGTTATGGATTTAAGCTTCATCTTGCCTTCCGATTTGAGCATAAAGATGAAGTTAGGGTTTGAGGCTCCATGGGAGCCTCCTGATCCTTCTCGAACACACGCATGTGTGTGTTTGTGTGTGATTAAGTTATTTAATAACTTAACTTTCATTTGTTCCACTTTAGCCCCTCGGTTTACCTTTAAAACATAACTGACACTACCCTCATCATTTAATACTTTTGACCATACTCTTAACTAGGTTAAATTGCCTAGTTATTTATTTCATGACGTGTCACATAAGAACATACGACAAATATTAACATTCAGATTTTGGGGCGTTACAAGTCTACCACCCTTAAACAAGGTTTCGTCCCCGAAACCTTTCTCACTTTCATCGAACACACATTATCTTTTCTGCCAGTTCATTCATACGGCCACTAGCCCATCCTAATGAGAATCTTCTAGCTCCAAGAACCCGTTCCGGAGTTCTTATTAGTATCGCTTTCACTAGTAGAGCTAATTTCTAACAACCTTCATAGCTAGTGGTTTATTCCTCGTTCAAATATTCCTTCATCATGTGCAATATATCCTTTTGTTTACTTAATATAATTTCCAACATTTCATTATTAACATTCGTTCTGTTTATTTGCACATTCATAACGTTTTCGTCGACTAAACGACCTTACCTTGAATTTGAAGTCTATACCTACTCATATATGCTTAACTTTAACGTTAACCTTATTCTACATTTCTACAGTTACATATACCTTGCATACCTTTATTTTATCTTTAAATCACTTCGTTCATTCCACATTACGATAGCTTTCACTTCATGCATTACTTAATTCTCGTGTATAAATAATTCATATCTCTCCCATCATAAGTTAAACATTTTACTAACCTCTTTTTCATTTCCCAAACCACGATCCGCAACCCAGATCGATCATCTTTTCCTCTAATACTAGCCGTACTGGCCAGGTTTCATTCATTCGTGTAATGAGCTTCCGCTCGTGCACGTCCCTTCACCAATACGATTGGTTTCATCACATCAATAGTTCTGCTATAACGTACCACACATTCTACTTCTTACATGCAATACTTTCATTCAATTAATCATTTCGCCAACTGAAGTACACGCTCGTACTTCCTTCCATTCATGCTTACTTGCAAAGACCTTATTACATCGTTTCAATATTTCTTAGTAAGCTTACCATTCCCGCCCATACTCAAGTTATTGTCCGGGTCACAGCCCGTCATCATTCTGACTTCTAAGAGTCAATTACTAACACATCTAACACGTAACTTATACAAAACTCCGTCTATTATACTATCACTTCTTACTTTATACTTATTTCTATGACCCGTTCGACTCATTCATGGTCAAACTGTCGACATCTTCATAGGCGGATTAATTTTATCTTTCTATATTTTTGAATCCGTCTCACGGATTCAGACGCATCATTCATGCTTTTTCATTCATTGAATCCGCCTTACGGATTCAAACATTACATTCATGCCTTTCATCCTTGAATCCGTTTCACGGATTCAAACATATCATTCATGCCTTTCATTATTTGAATCCGTCTCGCGGATTCAAACATTGCATATACGCTTTTCATCCCTTGAATCCGTCTCGCAGATTCAAGCCTTGCATTCATATCTTTCATTCTTTGAATCCGTCTCGCGGATTCAAACATTGCATATACGCTTTTCATCCCTTGAATCCGTCTCGCGGATTCAAACATTGCATTCATACATTGTTGATCCGTACTTTCTTACGGATTCAACATTCTTCATTCTTATCATTCATGTCTTTTTCATTCCTACATAGTACTCTCAATTTCCCGAGAGTCTTACTACCCACTTCACCCGCACGCCCACTTGCTACCCAATTCTAACAGACATACCTGCGATAATTACCACGGTCTCACGAATGTCATATGTTTCTTGCGTACTGGCCAGGTGCGCAATTCACATACTAATTTCGTGCCTTCATGTAATCATCGCCTTATGTCTGCAGTAGTGGGTCTCAGTTCGTGCTACATTTTTACAATCTTATCAAGACAATATCGTTGTCTTCCATTTAGTACTTACCTTCCCAAGGAGATTTCTTCCTTCTTCTTTTTAACACCGGTATCATACATATTAACATTGTGTACCTGGGGTTCGTCTGTCCATTCGCATCCTTGCCTGCCTTAGCATTCATCCTAGACTGCATTCAAGGGTCATCTTCTTCAAACACTTATACTTACCTTGCACATACAAAACCATCAATTTCTTTATACGTACACATAAGTACCTACTTACATTAGCCTTTACCTTTGGATCTTGATCGAGTCTTAGATTGTACGGATTTCTTATCTCAAGAGCACACAAGTTTGAGTTCAAGTACTTACTTTCTTGTACTTGATTCTCTCAAACCAGGGCTCTGATACCAACTTTTAAGACCCTAAATCGTACATGACAAAAGTCGCAGCGGAAACACGAACCATAAAATTTCTTCCTTTATAAATACCTCAACGTATTTAAAATTGAACTTTAACATAGATCTTTCCCATAAATCCGTCATCCTATTATTTACTAATTAAAAACATAGCTTACGTTTACTATATGTTTACTACATTATGTACATCAACGATTCTGTACAATCTCTCTAGAGACTCGATCCTCGATCTCCAACCCTTGATTATCTTCATGACTGGTACAACCTGCACTCACCACATACATTCATAACATTAGCACACATTATATAAACAAGATTCATTCGCGTACACCTCACATTTCGTCATCTTTCATGCTTAAAGCATTTCATCTGCGTATCCACTTCCTGGTGATGCTTCAATAATGTACCTGCATTACTTTTCATTCTCAAGGTACACCATTAATAACGTTAACCCTCAACGTCTCTAAATCATGCTTAAATACGTGCTTTCATACGTACATACATACACATCTACATTACATACGTATTTACATACATACATACATACACATCTACCTTACATACGTACTTACATACATACATACATACACATCTACATTCATACATATCTTTCCTACAACATTACATACCTGCATACACTCGTATATATCTTTATACATACATACATACACAACTACATACATACATACCTTTACTTCATCCTTACATACAAACATACACTCGTACATATCACACTTGCATACATATACGTTCTGTCTACATACACACCTACACACATACATTCAGACTCATAAGACATTCATACGTATATACCTACATACCTACCTACCTACATACATACATACATGCTTCTTACATGCCATGCTTACGAATCATCGTGTCGAAAACGATAAACCGGGATGCGTTTCGGATCATACGGAGGTGCAACAAAAAGAAATCGGAGAAACGGGCTAGACAACCCGTCGCCGACGGGTCCAAAGACCGTCGGCGACGCCCTCTTAAAAAGCCCGTCGCCCTAAATGTCCCGTATCCAGTCACTTAAGCCGTCGGCTGTTTTTGTGGTTTTGGGAGCCCGTCGGCGACGGCCTTGACCCCCGTCGGTGACGCCTTCTAGAAAACCACTTTTCCTGCAGATCCGTTTCGTCGTCCGTACGCACTAAAACGCGCATAACTTTTGAACCGTTTACTCGTTTAACCTCCCGTTTCTTCCTACATGCTTGTAAATTCACATTCTATCATATGAACTTAAAATCCTATATCCGGATTAAGGAAATTCTTAACTTACACTCTATCGGCTTATTTCCCTTTTACCCAAACTTCGACCCGTTCATGCATTCGTCAACATAACTTGTTTGTTCTACCATGAACTCTTATAAACCTAATAATGTCAGTGACATCTATCATAAAATACTAAATTCTTGGACATTATGCATCCTCTTAACACATTGTCGTTCATATGCTTATTTTTGACCCGTTAAGGGTATTTGCGCGTTAATTGGTTTATGACATACCAAGACCATACTCTTCGCTACCATACTTGTCCAAAACATTACACTAATCGCATAACTTGTTTCTAAACTACTTTTAAGATCGTTTAACCCAAAATACCCATCAAGGGCATTTTGGTCAACTTTAATCCCATCATTTACGAACAAAAGACTTTAACACATATTTGACCTCAAACATCATGTTTAATTAATTACAACACTTTATTACTTACTTGAACTAAGAAGTGATTACGGAAATCACTTACCTTATGCGTCCGTGCTCTTATCCGATTCCTTGCCTCTTCTTGACCCCGTTAACACCACATGCTTGAGTCCGTCTCGACGTGATTCCTATACTTTCATTTCATCGAACAATGTTCATCTAAATTTTGATGAGAGTTGTTACATCTAAAGATTCAAAATCAAAATACAACTTGTCACAATCAAAACTCAAACAATGTTCAACCCTAGAAACTTACAATAACATACACCGGGGTGAAACCTTCAAGAAATTATCCTCTCATAGTGAACGGGACTTGATCAACGAATAATGGGAACTTGAATTGGATCATCTTGAAGCTTGTGAAATGGTGGAGTTATGAGGATTAGGGTTTTGGTGGGTGATTATGGTGAAAAGAATGATAAGTGAATGAACTAGGGTTATGGATTAGTGATGAAGGTGAATTAGGCGATGATTCGGGTTGAATCGAATGATGGTTGATGATGTTAGATCATTGGTGATGATAGAGATGGTGATTATGGCTCCAAAAACTCCTACTCAAACTTCAAAAGAGTGTAACCCCCGTTTGGTTGGTGAAAATCAGTTTTTAATTCGTCCAACAACCAAGAAACCATAAAATTCGCGTTTGAAAGAACCAAGGGCCGTCGTCGACGGCCTGGGGTCGCGTCGGCGACGCCCTCCCAAAATTGGGATTCCCTCCGACGCGCCATTTTCCTGGTTACGGACTTTTCAGCCGATGCACGTTTCCTAACCGCGTCGCCGACGGCCTAGGGTGGCGTCGGCGACGGGCCTTCCTTGTTATGGTCTCTGTTTTTCGCGTCTTGAGTTCCCGGTTAACCCGTTTCGCGTCCCGGTGACCCGTTTTTCGTCCCGGTGGCCCGTTTTTCACCTTAAACTCCATTAAACCTGCAAAACACAAATTGAATTAAAAGTAGGCTATTCGGAATTAAAACCCATGTAAAAACATCAAGTTATGCAATTACAAACACCGTTATTCGACCACGTATCACATCCCCACACTTTTCTTTTGCTTGCCCTCAAGCAAATCTGTCTTTCACTTTCACGTGGGTCGAACAAGCAACACACTTCCCATTCCCTAGGCGAAGGTTAAAGTCAATTGTCATACCTAAGTTCAAACTTTTTACAATCTTCAACATACTTAGCAATAATTGATTAATTATGTAAAAATGGTTATCCAAGATTAACCCGCCCTTGAAACCAATAAATCATGCACATCCCTCACAATGTTCTCTCCACTCGGTTTAAAATTGGCTAATAGTTGATGCATTAGCGCTTTTGAAATAATCACTCAAACCGATTAGAACACGTACCCGCATAGGCTTGCAACTCAATCATTCTCCACCACTGGACACGAATACTAAGCACAAGTCAAAAGGTCTTTAAAAGGTTGTAACGGGGCTAAGCTAAGGGTAGGAAATAAGATATTTAAAGTGGCTAAGGTGATGAAAATTCGATTTTTATTGCAAAATAATTATTCTAAACATGACTAACTACCAACTTCAAACTAGAAGGCAACAATTTTCGCCTTTTATTCCACAACTAGAAACACATATTTTTGTTCTTTTCTCAATGATTTTCTATTCTTTTTCGCAACATTTTCTGATTTTTTATTTTATTATTTTTTTTTTTTCATATACAAATCAAACAATTCACAACTATACAAGCTTAATTCCTATAATCGAATTTTCATCACACGTGTAATACCCCGAACCTTAATGTACTGGTTATAAACGTATGAAATATGTAATTTATATTTCATATATTGTTAAACGAGTAAGATGATGGTGTGAAAGGTGAAATATCTTGAGAAGCCTTGGCTAGTATAGGAGACCGTTTAATATTAATAATTAATTTTTTTTTTTACCTTACTCCGTTTTTAATGATACTTAGGTTAAAACGTAGATAAAAATATGCTCGTTCTAATGACATATTCATCGTTTTATAAAATGTCGTATTTTAAAAGTTATACGAGAAAAACGAGTGAAGCAGCTGAATTAATATATATAAGCAAGCAAGCTAGCAGGTCAAGCAGGCAGGTAGGCACGTCAATTGAATCCCGAAAAGGTTTTGAGGTGCTTGCTTGCTTTAAATAAGAGTCTCAGTAGTTTGTTTAGGTACCAGTTTCTTTAACGGAAACGCTCTAGTATAGAGAATCCCGAGTATACGATACCCGTTGGGTGTTGTTAATAGTCGTTTTTGGAGCGCGAGTAGGAGCAGAAGTAGGGAAACTCTACATCAACGTGCCGTAGATAGTTTTAAGGTATGCTCTCGTTTACGTTTATGTTTAGTTATTTATTATTAAATTTTAGTAGTTAATAGGAGTATTATTATTAGTAGTAATATTATTATTAGTAGTAGTGGTAATGTTAGTATTATTTTTAGGTACTAGGGTTATTGTCAGGGGCGGGTATTGGGTAGCCTAGCCTTAGTTAAGCATAGACTGATCAACCATGCTTAAACAAGGCAGCACTAACCAATATCCAACCATGATAATGACTAGTTAGGTGTACCATTACCTAACCTAGGATTATGTACTTGTGTCAGGACATTGAGACATAACCTAGTCGTACTAGCAGCTGTAAAGCAATTGCTAATCAGGTGAGTCATCATACTTGTCTTTTAAACTATGATAGTATACTCGTCCATAACTGGTAATAATGAGAATGCTGCAGTATGCATGTGTCAGTAGGGGTATATGGGATCCTATTATGCTTAATGAGGTGTGTCACTCTGGGAAGGGTAATAAGGTGTTGTACCCACAGGCACTTCGTGCTTATAAGGTCCAGCGACACACACTCATACCTATGTGACGGCCGTAGGGGGACACAGCTGGAGGACCAGTATGTCTCTTGTACGGTGGTTTGTGACAAGTCAAATGTGACATATAAGGTTCAATGAGGCCCAACCTGACTATAATGTGGTCACATGCCCATATTGTGTATGCATATAATGTAAACTGTGGTCTGTCTTTAAAAAAAATTGTATAGTATGAGCTCACCAGTATATATCTGACGTCGTTTTGAGTATACTTATCTCAGGTGAGTCATGAGGAAAGCTATAGAAACTACTTGACAGTTGTGGAGTTTTAGAAGATCAAGGAGTTCTTAGTTGCCAAAAGTTTGTAATTAAATAAAGTGTTGTACTCAGACTATTATAAGTTTTAATGAAAGTTTAGTTTGTTTCCGTTGTAAGTGTATCAATTGTGCACAACCACCCGGGTTACGGGGTGGGTGTTACAGTTGGTATCAGAGCCCCAGGTTTTAGCGAATTAGGTATTGCAGGAATGCCTAAGCTTTAACCAGTAGTTCTCTAAAGATTAATAGCACACTCAAACTAGGCCAAATAACATATTCTCAGGAAAAGTACTTGCATAGTCAATTGAGTGACGCTAGAAGAAGTAAACTATGTTGTGCCTTTTTATGTGCTATATATATATATATATATATCTCTATGTGACGTATATAGTTGTTATATTATAATGATGTATCATACATACTAGTAACTCTTTATACTCACATTCCTATAGGAAGGAGACAATGTCTGAACATAGAGATGAACAAGGGTCTAGAAATAATCAGAATAACAGAAGGAGAGAGGAAGGTTCTTATAGGACTCGAACTCCATCTCACAGTGTCAGGTCCCGGTCTAGTACAAGCATGCGTCTAAATACTGAGGATATCCACAATATAGCTGTGGAAGTGGCTAAGGTAATGACGAATGCACAAACCGGTAATGTTAACTGTTAGGGGTCATTTTCTTAACATATGTATCCTGACCAATATCCTGCCTTTGTTTGTTTATTTGTAATCAGGATGCTGGAAGAGGATATTGCTGACATCTTGGGCGATATCCTGAAGCTTATTGAATTAACCACGTGCAGGTTAAGGGCAGAGGCTTGCTAACGGTCACAAGGACTTCTTCTCCTCAAGACTCGGACGAATTTGTTGAGAAAGAGACGTTGAGCCCGAAAGACCAGGTCTGCAACGTTCCAAGAAGGAATATTCGGTGAATCCCGCGAGTTTAGGGTAGTTAGTTATTTTATCTTTACTATAAATAGATGAGGTCGGATCAGCTTAGAACACACATCATTTCACACTTACGCTCTCGAACACAATCACATTCTAGCTAGTTGCAAACACCACACTTGTATTTCATTTTCGTTGTAACACTTAGTCGATCCGTACCACATCCTGCACTGTATCCTGATTTTTGAAGCAATTGAAGAACAAGGCAGCTGCGATTGTCAGCTCCCGAGGTTTTATGCCGGCGATCTAGATTGATCAAGGGCTTTCCTCGTACATCTCGTGTCACTTCCTTTACTTTTTGCTCATTAATTGCTCATTGTTTGATCATTGATACAGCTCAATATCCCGAGCCGTATCCTTATACTGTTTTTACAAGTAATTTAGTTAACACGTTTTTGACATTTACTTCTAGCACACTACCTCACTTAACTAATTTGATCACTTAATTACTTCGGTAATTTTTGACCAAAACAATTTGGCGCCCACCGTGGGGCAAGTGGTGCTCTCTTTACTAAAAATTTTTGTTAAATCGCTAATCGGTTTTTTATTTTCAAAACTTTTCGCTACATTGTCCACAATGGCCTCACGATCAAACATGAGTTCCTCTACTATGTCTGCTATGACTTCTGCTACTACCGGTTCGGTGCTTCCACCACCTCCTCCAAGGATGCCAGCTTCTACACAACCTCAAGATGTTATCCCTACTCGGAGTGTCCAGGGATCTGCTCCCGTTTTAGCTTCTAATGATGAAATTTTAACCTTATTTGGAAGTGTGCAGGAACAAATGAGGCAGCAACGGGAAACAAACCAAATGCTTTTAAGGGAAATACAACTCCTGAAGTCTGGCTCGGGCAGATCTGCTGAGGACAATGTCACTCCATTACACCCCAGAGCGTTGAACTTTAGTTCAGCTGTGTATACCGAGGATAACAGGGGGAATATCGTGCCCAGTCTTCCTCAGAATCATACTCCTGAAATACCCTCCTCGATCAGGATGTCAACCATGAGGAGCTCAGGATATGCTTCAGGATATGGGCAAAACCCTCCAACGGGTAACGTGTCAAATAATAATAATACTCATGCTACTAACAATAATGGATCTTTGCAGGATACAGGTGTAACATCAGCACTTACTAGGGAACTTCAAAAGTTGAAGGACATGATATCTAGTGTACCTGGGGTGGTCCAGCCGATCCCAGAAGTGTCCCAGGATAGCCACAAGATATCTCGTTTTGCATACCCTATATGTGATGCTGAGATCCCAAAGAGGTTCCAAACCCCCAACATGAAGCTTTACGACGGAACGACGGATCCTGAGGAGCATATCGCTCAGTATAGGGAGAGGATGGAGATCAACCCTATCCCTCCGGATCTCAAAGAAGCATGCTTGTGCAAGGGTTTTGGTTCAACCTTGACAGGATCAGCTTTGAAGTGGCTCTTGAATGTTCCTCCACATTCGATTACATCTTTTGCTCATTTAGTAAATTTATTTAATAGTCAGTTTTCTTGTAGTAGGAGCTTTGAAAAATTAACAAGTGATCTCTACAGGATAACACAAGGGCCTCAGGAATCCCTTAGGGATTATGTGAACAAGTTTAGCCGAGAATCACTAGACATTCCTCATCTTGATGTTGCAACAGTTGTGCAAGCTTTCAAGATGGGGTTGCAAAAAGATTCTCAATTTTACCAAGACCTTGTAATGAACCCATGCAGGAACCTGGATGAAGCTCGGAACAGGGCCCTAAGATACATTCGGTTGGAAGATGACAGAAAGATGCAAGAAAGGATGAACTCATCCAACACTTATGAGTCAACTAACAGGAAGTCAGAATCCTCATTTAAGTCATATCGGCCTAAGCCATATGGTAGAAATGAAAACAAGAGAGTGAACGCTGTCGAAGATGAGGATCCTGAAGAGTATCCTGAGTTGTCTGAATATTGCTTTTCTGTTAATATTCCTGAATTGATGTATGCTATGCAGGGTCTAGGAGACAAGGCTAGATGGCCTCGAAAGAATCAACAAAAGGCTGACTGGAAAGATAAGTCGAAATGGTGCGCTTTCCACGAAGATTTCGGACATATGACTGAGGATTGCATTGCTCTAAGGAAAGAAATAAGCTATCTTCTAAGCAAGGGACATCTGAAAGATCTCTTGGGAAAAAAGAAGAATAAGGGTCAGGATACGGAGAAGGATCCTGAGCGAGCTGCATCACCTCCCGCGGATGCCAAGATAATCAACTTCATTTCGGGGGGATCCGACATTTGTGGAACTTCGTATTCGGCAGCAAAAAGACATGCAAAGGAAGCCAAGGCCGAAAGGGGAGACAAACCTGTCAGGATGACGACCCTCACAACTGACAAAGTGATCACTTTTGATGCTGATGACAGGGATACTGTCCAGGATCCTCACCATGATGCTCTGGTAATAACATTATATGTGGCTAACCATTTTGTACGCAGGATATTGGTTGATAATGGCAGCTCCGTCAACATAATCCAACTAGAGACACTTAAAAGGATGAATGTATCCCCAATGGATATCACTTCGAAGTCCACCGTGCTTGTTGGGTTCAGTGGAGAGGCCAGAAACACAGTGGGAGAGATAAAGTTGCCGGTATACGTTGAAGGAGTCAACTCGATACAACGTTTCTGTGTGATGGACTCTCTATCCTGCTATAACATCATACTAGGAAGACCATGGATTCACGATATGAAGGCCGTGCCATCAACATATCACCAATGCATCAAGATACCTACCCCTTGGGGAGTTGTTAAAGTTGATAGCGATCAGCAGGAGGCGAAAGAATGCTACTCCTCCTCGATGAAATCCTCAGCCAGAACTAGTGCAGCATAGCAATTAAAGACGCGGGCCCAGGATATCGTGGAGAATCCGGAGCAGGATGTGAAGAAAGTTATCCTGGACCAGGATAACCCCGATATATCGGTGCTCGTAGGGACCAATATCCCTCAGGATATTGAGGAACAATTAATTAACTTCTTGAAATGCAGGATGTCTACGTTTGCATGGAAACATGAGGATATGACTGGCATATCCAAAGATATCATCACTCACAAGCTGGGAATTGATAAGTCGTTCAAGCCTGTGCAACAAAAAAGAAGGAAGTTTGCTCCTGAGCGGAACACGATTATCCAAGAGGAAGTTGAGAGATTATTAAAGTCAAGAATGATCAGAGAGGTTAAGTTCCCAAGGTGGCTTGCAAATGTGGTTGTAGTACAGAAGAAGAATGGGAAATGGAGAGTTTGTGTAGACTACACAGACTTGAACAAAGCTTGTCCTAAAGACCCATTTCCTCTCCCCCATATTGATGCAATGGTAGATGCTACTGCTGGGCATGAAATGCTGACTTTCATGGACGCATCCTCAGGATTTCAACAGATACAAATGGAGCCTTCTGACCAGGAGGATACCGCCTTCATGACGCCAACAGGTATTTATTGTTATACATCTATGCCTTTTGGTTTGAAAAACGCAGGTGCAACATACCAAAGATTGGTAAACATGATGTTCAAAGACAAACTGGGGGACACCATGGAAGTATACATTGACGATATGGTAATAAAGTCAAAAAAAAGCTCAGGATCACCTCCAGGATATTAAAGGAGCATTTGATATCCTGGATCAGTATAATATGAAGCTGAATCCTGCTAAGTGCCATTTCGGAGTGGGGGCAGGAAAGTTTCTTGGGTATATGGTGACGAAAAGGGGGATAGAGGCAAGCCCAGAGCAGATTAAAGCTATCCTGGATATAAAATCACCCTCGAATATGAAGGATGTACAAAGATTAACAGGCCGGGTAGCAGCTCTAAACAGATTTATCTCAAGATCCTCGGAGAAATGCAAAGACTTCTATGATATCCTAAAGAAGAACAAAAGATTCGAATGGGGGGAAAAGCATGAAGCAGCCCTACAAGATTTGAAACGGTATCTCTCAACCGCACCTCTATTGATGAAGCCGGAAAATGGTGAACCACTATCCCTATACCTTGCTGTATCAGGGAATGCTGTAAGTGCCGTTCTTATAAAAGACCATGAAGGTCAGCAGTATCCTGTTTATTATGTTAGTAAAAGTTTGTTAGATGCTGAAACTAGGTATTCTCATTTAGAAAAATTGATACTAGCGTTAATTATGGCATCAACGAAACTTAGACATTATTTCGAGACACATAGGATACATGTTAAAACAAACTATCCTATTAAGAATGTGCTTAGGAAACCAGAGATGTCAGGCAGGATGGCTAAGTGGTCAGTAAAATTGAGTGCTTATGATTTAGTATATGAACCTAGGAATGCCATAAAGTCTCAGGCTTTAGCTGACTTTGTGGCTGACTTTAGTAGTGACATTCAGGATGAGGTAGATCTAGAAGTTCAACAGCTAGGAGAATCCTCAGGATCCTGGACATTATATACTGATGGTGCATCTAATGTAAGAGGAGTAGGATTAGGAATACTACTAAAATCGCCACAGGGGGACATATTATCCCAGGCTATTAGGTGTGAATTTCCTGCTACTAATAATGAAGCAGAGTATGAAGCTTTAATTGCAGGATTAGAATTGGCTAAGAGTATGAGTATAAAGAATTTACAAGCATATGTTGACTCTTTGTTAATTACTAACCATTTTAATGGATCCTATGCAGTTAAGGGTGAGAAATTGACTGAATATCTTGATATTCTCAAAAAATTAGCAGGATATTTCGATGTTTTTACACTTGAACAGGTACCAAGGGAGGATAATGCTGAGGCAGACGCCTTAGCGAATCTGGGATCGTCGGTCAGGATACCTGAAGGGACACAAATACCAATAGTACATGTCTTATATCCTGCAACGAATCCTCGGGATAAAGAAGTAGTTGGTATTCAGGATCCTGGGGCGGAATATCCTGAAGAGGATCCTAGAACCTGGACGGCTCCAATCGTGAAATATCTCAAAGAAGGACACATCCCCGAAAATGAAAATCCTAAGGCATTTAGGATGAAGGTATCACGATTTACTATTATAAATAATATTTTGCAGGACCATATTTAAGGTGCTTGGAGGATCATGAAGCTAAAGAAGTACTTCAAGATATACATGAAGGGGACTGTGGTAATCATACTGGGGGCAGATCATTATTCTCGAAAGTATTGAGGACAGGATACTTTTGGCCAACAATGAGGAAAGATGCTGCAGAATATGCTCGAAGATGTGATGCATGTCAAAGGCATAGTAACATACTACATCAACCAGCTGAACCACTATATCCTGTAATTTCCCCTTGGCCATTCATGAAGTGGGGGATGGATATAGTAGGAAAATTACCGAAAGCTCCGGGAGGAAAAGTCTTTATGCTAGCAATGACGGATTACTTCTCTAAGTGGGTTGAAGCTGAAGCATTTGTTCAAGTAAGAGACCAAGAAGTAGTATCCTTCATCAAGAGAAATATCCTGACCAGATTCGGAGTACCAGCTGAGATAATCTGTGACAATGGCTCTCAGTTCATAAGTAAGAGGACTACTGACTTTTGCAAGAGTTGGGGAATCAAAATGATCACATCAACTCCGGTACATCCTCAAGCAAATGGACAAGCAGAATCCTCTAACAAGATAATTGTCAATAACTTAAAGAAAAGGCTTGGAGCCAAAAAAGGAAGATGGGCAGAAGAATTACCCTTTGTTTTATGGGCTGACAGGACAACGATAAAGAATGCAACAGGTCAAACCCCATTTTCGTTGGTGTTTGGAGCGGAAGCAGTGATTCCAACGGAGATGACAATACCTACTGCAAGATCTATCTTAAGTGATCCTGAGAAGAATCCTGAAGCCTTGAGTCAGGATTTAGACACTATAGATGAAAAAAGAGATGTGGCAAGGCTAAGGATGGCAGCATATCAACAGAGAATATCCAGGGCATATAATAAGAATATTAGAACCAGAAGATTTAAGGTTGGAGATTGGGTATTAAGAAAGGCTTTCCAAAATACTACTAATCCTGCCGATGGCAAGTTAGCTCCAAAATGGGAAGGACCATACGAAGTTGAATCAGAAGCAGGGAAAGGAGCATATAGACTCAAGAATATGGAGGGAGATATGCTACCGAGATCTTGGAATGCTATACACCTCAAGCTCTATTTTAAGTGAGTCTAGAATTTAATTTCTAACTCAAGATGGTATGAATTCTTACTTCTTTTTAATATGTTTTGATATTATTAATTCTTTTGAACCCAATACTGACTTAAGCATCGGAGGGGTGTTAGCCAAGCTAACACCCACCTTAGTTTACATTTGTTTTGCACGATATGTTCCAGGATGTAGCTCCAGAATATGCACTCGGGATAACTCAGAAGATTAGAGGATTGGCCCCCTCTCTCACGTTTAAGGGATACTGATCCCTTCACAGGTTTAAAGGTATTCACCTTTCTTCCGAATTGGGTTTAAACACCCCGCCTGGAGCGCAAGTTATTCAGGGATAGTTCAAGGTGGCGGGACCAGTCCATGTAAAAGTGGCTGACAATTTCGTTACCATTGGCTATATCCTGAATTCTAACGGTATATGAGGATTGATCACCCTCTCTCACGAAAGGGTATTTTCATACTCTCTAAGGTTTAAAGGTTTTCACCTTTCTAAGTCTTGGAGTTTATACACTCCCGCCTGTAGCGCATGAAAAATTGGGATTTTCCCCAGGATACAAAGGATTTATCTCCAGTACATCCTTGGGTTATACCCTCGGAACGAGAAAAATTGCTTATGCCATGGAAACTGACATGAAGTAGATTTCTAAGATACTTGAAGACATTATATACAGGGGACATTCCCACCAAGGCGGTGGTGTAAAGCTAAAAGGATGAAGTTTGCGACTAATGCATTAAGTACCTTGCACTGGGGACATCTTCATTGGAAGAGTTGCAAAGGGATTGAAGTTTGATAATAGGTTTATATCCTATGTCTGGTATGGTCTTTCCTTTGCAAGTCTCATTTAAATTTTTAATAACATTATGTTAAATATCTTGACACATATCCTCAAAGTCCTTTTAAGGATATTTGGCTGGGATGTTTGAAACCAGTATTGGTTTGGAATTTTGATCATCATCAAAACTTGGTTTTGAAAAGATAAGCTATTTTTTACTTTCTAGAAAACTTTTTATAAAGATAAAGGAATGTCTGGAAGATCTATTTAATAAAAGGTTTTTGCAGTATGTTTCTGAGCATACTAATCAGGATATTTTGTGAAATAACAGTATGAAATTTTTACAAAGCTAAGACTTACACCAAACAATGCAAAGTAACAAAAAATAAGTCAAAAGATGAAATTATTCTTAGAGCAATCAATGCTGGTTGATAACCGAAGGTTTCATCCTGAAACCCAGGACCCATCCACCTTCGGCTATCAAATTGTTTAGAGACAGAAATGAAAATTATTCATAAAAACATAAAATTGTTCGAAAGATTTAAAGAAAACAAGCTCTAGGGGGTAGTGCCTTCTTGGTCCATAGCGGTTTCAGCAACATCCATCTTGGGATCCGCCTCAGCATCCTTGTCAGCATCGACTGCCTTTTCAACTGTTTTAGAAGGTTCATCGGCAGATTTGGAAGAGGTACCGCCAAGATTTTTCAGCTTGGTCTCCCAAGCACCAACGTCCCAAGAAGGGCATTCGAAGCCTAAAATTTTGGCTTCATGAGCCATCTTCAACCTAGCCTGGAGAAGGGAAATGACGACGGAACTTTTGAGACTTTCTCGGTAACTGACCATATCCCGTTCGTACTGCACATGGGCAGCTTCCAAATCGGCCTGGGCTTGAAGAGTAGTTTTGTTGAGAGCAACTTGGTGTTCTTGGGTCATAGCTTTGTATTTCTCCTCGTAATGACGAGACTTGGCGGCCGCAATCATGCCTTGGTCAGAGATTGTGATTTCTGCTTCCTTTAGCTTAGATTCAAGTGTTTTGTTGAGCTTGCAGGATTCTTGATATAAGTGAACCAAACGCTCAAGACCCTACAAAGGTAAAAGGACAGGGATCAATGTTGTTAAGTCTTTGAAAATAGTTTAAATTGCAGGATATGATATAAAGATACTAACCTGGTTGAGAAAAGAAGTCATAAAACCACTGGCTTCAATGAATCCGTGCTTTTCGTAAGGAAAGGTGTCAGAAATAACAGGGGAATCGGGTTCTTTCCTTTTGCGGGAACTTGAACTCCGGGGCTTGGTAGCCGGTGAAGGTTTAGGAATGATTATGGCTCTGGAGCTGCTGGGTTTGGATGTAGCAGTGGTCTTGGAGCCGGATTCTTTCTTGACCTGGATCTGGTCAGAATAGCTATCCAGTTCGTCAAGATCAAAGACTTCGGGGATCTTAGCTGGTGCTGCGTAAAGGGAAGAGTTTAACTCTTTATCATTATATTGTTTTGACTAATTATTCTGAAAGGAATTCTTACCAGACATCTCGGATGACGAGTACTGACTTGAACTCGGAACGTGTGTGGTAAAAGTCCTGTCTGTTGCAGGTAACCGGTAAACGGTGTTGATTCTCTCTTCTGATTCAGCAGTAGGAGGAGCAACTTCCTTGAAGTTCACTGCATAAAGATCAAAAAGAAGAATATTAATAGAGGATAACAATCAAATCGTCTAAGAGGATATTTATGATCCTACCGGTGGTTAACCACTCCACCGGAAGGTTAGCACCCTCAGCAATGGAATCTCGTTTGACAAAGAAGAATTTGCGTTGCCATCCGTCTTCATTTTTGGTGGCTTTGAGGATCAGGGGTTTGCTGGAGGTTGAAAAAAGCAAAAACCGGCTAGAGCCGTGGGATCGGAGGCGATAAGCAATAGGTAGATCCTCGATGCAGAGGTCAGAACAGTGGAGGTTTTTGATTTGGTTGAGTACAATTAATACTCTCCAAACCATGGGCATGGTTTGAGCAAAAGAGATGCCAGTAATACGAAAGAATTGCATCATGAATTCTGGGAAGGGGTATCGAAGGCCTAGTGAAAAAGGATATGCTGGAAAACAGATCCATTCGGTAGAACTAACATCCGATCGGATTGACCGATCAAATGGCCTGAAGACTGTGCTATCAGGGAAAGCGCCGGAGGCTCTTAAAGCTGCAATATCTGCATTGTCAAAGGCGCAGATCTCCTTTTCGGGATTTTTGAGAAGATTCTGCTGGGTGAAGGTCTCGGCGGCCATTGCTAGAAAGATGAAGTAAATTGACAGGAAGAAAGTCGAAAATGGAGAATTACCTGAAGGGACTGTTGATGATATCTGCTTTTCAAACAAGAAAAGAGAAGATATAGGGGCATTGTGGATCTCCATGGAGTAAAAAACGCGTTGGAAGTTATGATGTGATCTTGACCGTCGCTTCATTTTAAATGCCTAGAGTTGTGGGATAAGGTTTTTGAAATATATCCGTTGGATTGGTATCCCAACTGATATATTTGGGGACAATTGTTAGGGGTCATTTTCTTAACATATGTATCCTGACCAATATCCTTCCTTTGTTTGTTTATTTGTAATCAGGATGCTGGAAGAGGATATTGCTGACATCTTGGGCGATATCCTGAAGCTTATTGAATTAACCACGTGCAGGTTAAGGGCAGAGGCTTGCTAACGGTCACAAGGACTTCTTCTCCTCAAGACTCGGACGAATTTGTTGAGAAAGAGACGTTGAGCCCGAAAGACCAGGTCTGCAACGTTCCAAGAAGGAATATTCGGTGAATCCCGCGAGTTTAGGGTAGTTAGTTATTTTATCTTTACTATAAATAGATGAGGTCGGATCAGCTTAGAACACACATCATTTCACACTTACGCTCTCGAACACAATCACATTCTAGCTAGTTGCAAACACCACACTTGTATTTCATTTTCGTTGTAACACTTAGTCGATCCGTACCACATCCTGCACTGTATCCTGATTTTTGAAGCAATTGAAGAACAAGGCAGCTGCGATTGTCAGCTCCCGAGGTTTTATGCCGGCGATCTAGATTGATCAAGGGCTTTCCTCGTACATCTCGTGTCACTTCCTTTACTTTTTGCTCATTAATTGCTCATTGTTTGATCATTGATACAGCTCAATATCCCGAGCCGTATCCTTATACTGTTTTTACAAGTAATTTAGTTAACACGTTTTTGACATTTACTTCTAGCACACTACCTCACTTAACTAATTTGATCACTTAATTACTTCGGTAATTTTTGACCAAAACATTAACCAATCTGGAGAACGACATGAAGAAAGCTCAACAGCCTCCACGCCAGTACAAAGGGAAGGAATGGGCGAAAGGAAAAACACTGTTGCAACCATGCCACTAGAAGGAAAAGGTGAATATTCCAAATCAAAGGAATGTACTTATAAGCACTTCATGTCCTGTAAACCTCAGTCCTTTGACGGAAGAAAGGGAGCACTAGAAGCTCAAGACTGGCTCAACAGAATGGAGTCAGTATTAGACATATGTGAGTGTGATGACCGCAACAAAGTACGGTTCGCCGTACATATGTTTGAAGCTGAAGCCCTTCACTGGTGGAACATTGTGGTCCGAACAGAGGGAAAAGAAAAGGTTAAGGAGATGAAGTGGGAGGAGTTTATTCATAAGTTTCTTGCTAAGTATTGTCCTCCCAGTGAGACTAAGCAACTGGAAGTGGAATTCTTTCAGTTAAAAATGGGAAATAAAACCTATCGAGAGTATGTTTCTCGTTTCAACGACATATCTCGACTGGTTTCTTATTTAGCATTGACTGAGGAACAACTAATCAATAGGTTTATTTGGGGTCTACCCTCTGAAATGAGGGTGTTTATCAAATCCAAATCCCCCAAGACTTTTGCAGAAACTGTTGAGGCTGGCGCCGTCATGGCTGCCGAGATGATTCTGCGGCAGACTGAATCTCCCGTACCAAAAAGGAAGTGGGAAGAAAGAAAGGGGGACACCCGGAATAACAACTTTAAAAGGCCTAAAACATTTCCTCAATGTCAAAATTGCAAACGCTTTCATACGAGGGAATGTCGTTTTCCTTGTCCAAATTGTAAAAAGACGGGTCATGCTCTTCAAGAATGAAAGGAAAAGAAGAAGTGTTTCAAATGTGGAGACCCTAACCACATGAGATCTGAATGTCCCGAACTCAAAAGAAATGATAGGACACAACCAAATCAGCCAAAAGGGCGGGCATTTGAACTCACCACGGAAGAAGCCAATACCAATACAGACGTTATCACGGGTACGTATCTCGTAAATGATGTATATGCGCGTGTGTTATTTGATACCGGTGCAAATAGAAGTCTAGTGTCGACTACCTTTAGACCTTACTTGAACCAGGCGTCCCAAAACCTAGATCATGCCTTTACAGTAGAAATGGCTGATGGAAGTCAAAGAGAGATAGTTGACGTAGTTAAGAATTGTAAAATAAGCTTAAACAACCATGTTATCCCTATAGACCTAATGCCTATGGAACTTGGAGAATTCGACATAGTCATAGGAATGGACTGGTTGACACCATATCATGCGGAAGTTATATGTGACAAAAGGATCGTCCGACTCCGATTACCCAACGGCAAACAATTAACTGTATCGGGAGACCGCACTGACAAGACTAAGAACCTCATCACGATAGCCCAAGCACATAAATGCCTAAGGAAAGGGTATGTTTCCTTTTTAGCATATGTCGTAAACACTACAGAAAAGCAGAAGGTCGAGGACATGCCAGTAGTACGAGAATACCCCGAAGTGTTTCCCGACGAACTCCCGGGACTACCATCGGATAGACAGGTTGAGTTTCGCATTGACCTAGTCCCCGGTACATCACCGATTGCTAAGTCGCCGTACAGACTAGCCCCGACAGAAATGCAAGAACTCAAGAAGCAACTACAAGAGTTGCTTGACAAGGGGTTTATCCAACCTAGTTCGTCGCCATGGGGAGCACCCATCTTGTTTGTCAAGAAGAAAGATGGGACGATGCGCATGTGCATCGATTATAGAGACTTGAATAAAGCCACTATAAAGAATAAATACCCTTTGCCCATGATCGACGACTTGTTTGATCAATTACAAGGGGCAAGCTATTTCTCTAAAATAGACTTGAGGTCTGGATACCACCAAGTGAAAGTTGCACTAGAAGACATACCTAAGACTGCCTTCAGGACTAGGTATGGTCATTATGAATTTTTGGTAATGCCATTTGGATTAACCAACGCACCTGCAGTGTTCATGGACCTCATGAACAGGGTTTGTAAACCTTACCTCGATAAGTTTGTGATCGTTTTTATTGACGATATCCTTATCTACTCTAAGAATGAGGCAGAACATGAACAACACCTGAGAGCAGTCCTTGAATTGCTCAAGAAAGAAAAACTCTATGCAAAGTTCTCTAAGTGTGAATTTTGGATACGTGAGGTGTAATTCCTAGGCCACGTGATAAATGAACATGGAATACAAGTTGACCCTGCAAAGATCGAGGCCATTAAGAAATGGGAAGTACCGAAGAATCCCACTGAAATCACAAGATTTCTGGGGTTAGCGGGATACTATAGAAGGTTTATTCAAGACTTCTCAAAGATTGCAACACCATTAACCACACTAACCCAAAAAGCCTCTAAGTTTAATTGGGGACCTAAACAAGAAGAAGCCTTTAACACGTTAAAGCATAAGTTATGTAGCGCCCCAATACTGTCACTTCCTGAGGGAACGAAAGATTTTACCGTCTACTGTGATGCATCTCACTATGGTATGGGATGTGTACTCATGCAAAGAGGCAAAGTGATTGCCTACGCCTTTAGACAGTTAAAGATTCATGAACGGAACTACACAACCCATGATTTGGAACTTGGTGCCATAGTGTTCGCATTGAAACAGTGCTTCTAGTGAAAATTTGGTGTTTCGGGTAGTGTCCGGTTGTTCGGTTGGTTACCGGTTCGTTAAGGTGCTAAACTATGCAGTTTAGTGTGCTTTATGTTACCTTTTGTGACAGTTTTGATTCCCGACACTTAGGAAAGTATTCAGGACTATTTAAGCATATTTCTGCATGATATAAAGGTGTTTAAATGTTGAATTTGCTGATTTTCTGCAGAATGCTGCAGTTTATGTGAGTTTTAGGCACTTTCCGTCACTTAAACTATCTCTAGGAAGGCAGTTTTGTGATCCTTACTTCCCTACACACTATACTAGTGTAATACTTGGTTTCTGGCTCATTCTGTGTCTCAACACATTGTCTGTCTATGTACTGAACTCCGTCAGCATTTTCTCGGTTTGTCTGATAACTGTGCTAACTGTGTTTCGTGCATCATTTGAGTCAATAAAGTCCTCATGCAATAATGATATGGCATCATGCAATATGTGAAGCACATGTATGTGTAAAGCAATAATTAGAAAGCAATTCAAGTAATTAATTGTAATTCAGCACAGTCAGTAAGCATTAATCATTATTTAATACTTGTACGGATGCATTCAAATTTGACAGTTGTCACATATAGTGCTCAAGTAGGTATACAAATAGAATTTCTAACAAATGATTCACTTTACTGAGCAACAAGGTGGCATTTATAGCCATTACAATCATCAACGGTAACAAATTAAAGCGCGAAAAACAAGAGAGAAAGACGCTATCAGAAATGATTGAGCTACCACCCACATCAGTAAACTCATTCTAAACACTCTGACCTAAAACATACTAGGTTTATTCACCTGTAGTGGACTAAAACAAAAACTTGGGCTACCATAACTTGGGCTAAAAGTCAGGCCCATTATTCATGACATAAACTAATCAAAATAGATCCAATAAACACCATTTGAATTAATAAATCGACATTTGTCAATATCGCCACAACATTAAATAGTATTAAGAGAGAAATCTGTGAGGAAAATATATAATACGATTGTGATATCGAATGTCTGACCAATCATATATTTATGTAATTTCTTTTTTCTCTCGTATGTATTAAAAAGACTATGTTTAAATATAAAATTAAACGAATTTGTATATGAGTCTACGTATGTTACTTTACCTCCAAGCTATTTTCTTATAAACAGGGATAGATATCTTTGTAATTAACGAAGTTTAATTTGAAGTTAATTAAAACAAAAAAAAGTCGTCGTGGTTAGTCTCCCACAAAACCAGTGTGTTCTCCGTTTGCTTTGCGCATAACTAGTGTTGTCCCTAACAAAATCAAGTGTAACGTTCTGTATTTTCGTTGTATCTCATTTATCGTGTAAGTCGTATTTCAATTTCAATCTTTTTAAATCCAAGACTTTGATCATAATGGAAATCGCTTTTATATCATACTTGTTTAATCATGCTTGCATCTTACCCAAACAGCCACGAAATACGCTTTTTTAATTAAAAACCAGGCCATACATCGAGATTATGTTTTTCTTTGGAACATTATTCTTATGTTTTTTTATTATTATACATGTTTGCATACACCTAAATAACAAAAAACATGCTTAATTATGCGTTTCTAGCATAAAATTATGGAATTATCAAACTCCAAGGGTAAAACTGCAAATTCTATAAAGTTTGGTAAATTCTGCAGGTGCCGCATGACCATGCAACTGATGCGCATGACCACGCCTGCCGTGATCCACACGACCGTGCACCTGATCCACATGGCCGTGCAAAATCACAGGTATGGCAGAATGTTTCAAAACTCGCAAATTTTGGCTTAATTTCCCTCATTGCAACCACCAACCACCTCATTTAACACCCAAACACTTCAAATCTTCAAGATTTTGCAACTTTGGGCAGAAAAGTTCTAAGTGCAGAAGTGAGTTTTTAACTTAATTCCTTCATATTTTCTTGTTTCTCCTTCCTTGGTTAACCTCTAGGAGTGTTACCACATGTTTACCAAGGTAAACAAAGATGGTACATCACCATTTTGAGGTCCAAGTTGGGTTTTTTTCTTAAAACTTTCCCACTTGTTCATCTTGTTCTTTGTTTCTTGGATTTATTTGCACCAAACCAAGTTACCAACAAGTTCTATCATTGGAAGACTTGTGTTGAGGTATGAATTCAGAACCTTTGAGGTTATATATCTCCATTTTCATATATTCTAGTTCACCAAGTAACTTTCAAGTAAACAAAGTGAACAAACTACACCAAGTCTCCAACCATAATCATGTTTGGAATGCACTCGTCTAGTTGAACTCACTTGGTTACATGGTGAATTAGAAGAGTTAGTTTATGTTCTTCATATTATTCATGACCATATGAATTATCCTTGTGGTGATTTTGTACAATGGTGAACATCATGAGGTTATTGGATTACCCTACCTCTAATATATGACTATACATGGCTATAATATGCTTATTAATATACTTATATAATCATTCCATATACTTATTAACTAGTAGGGTGCCCGCGCGATGCGGCGGGGGCGACACTTTGGATTGCGGCACTCGTTGCTGGTAGTTTTCTTATTTGTATATGATAACATTATTGTGGTGGATATATGTCATAAGTGTTACACATGGGAGCCTAACACCTATAATGTCTTGCAATGTTCGATCAACTGCCTCTATCGCCTGACGTTTCGCCATCGATGCCTCATCCCATATAATTAACTTGGAGGACCTAATTAGTTGACTTATAATTCCTAAAATTTTGGGACATAGTTTACTATTTATCTACTAAATATCGTAAATTAGAATTAAATAATTCCTAAAATTTTGGGATATAGTTTACTATCTATCTACTAATATCGTAAATTAGTATTAAATAATTCCTAAAATTTTGGAACATAGTTTATCTTCTATCTACTATATATCAAAGTTTTGTTTTGTTATAAAAATTAATAATAAATAAAGTATAGAAAAACTGTTTTAAACATGTAAAGATTCGTTTGTTAATAAAAAATACTAAACAAATGACAAAAAATCAAAGATAAGTTGTTATCGTTATAAAGTAAGTTTATTTTGTTGGTGAAATGATAAAGTTTATAATTTTATTATTTAAAGTCCATAACTTTTTTAAATATCCACATCATACTCATCCAATAAACTTTAATTTTAAAATTTTCGTTTTTGAAAAAGTAAAAAGTAAAAAATAGTAGGTGACTTGTAGGTACGTTTTAAACACCTTTAACTAATGTTAAATTTCATTTTTATAAATATTTTAAAAATCATATTTTTATTAAACAATTTTTATAAAAAAAAATAGGATGTAAAAGTTTATATCTTTATTAACTTTATCTTTTTATTTCATCATCATCATCATCATCATACTCAGTAAATCCCACCAATAGCAAAGCAAAGGTAGGGTCTGAGGAGGGTAAGATGTAGACAGCCTTACCTCTACCCCGTAGAAATAGAGAGGCTGCTTCCAGTGAGACCCCCGGCTCGATAGTAGTTTTGCATCAAGCCTTGGACATAAGGTACATAACACTCAGCAATCGGGACAAAGACCGATTAGTGCATGTACCCTTTTGTCTTTCAGCTATCAACGTCACCACATGATGCATGATTAACCGTCCTCAGCTTTTAACGTTATTTTCACGAAATTAGTAAAATAACGTTAAAATTAGTGCACTTTCACTTTTGCCCCCCGATGGCCCACACATATACACATTATATGCTCATACCGCAAGCGGGGCATGAACTTTATCTTTTTATTTAAGAAATACAAATTATTCGAAAAATCTATAATATTATATAATTATTTTTTCATATCTCGTGTCGTCCAACAGTTTTTTTTATAGAAGGCACTAATAGATATATACGAAATCCTCGTGGAACATGACTGTTAAATTGAATAAGTTTAGTGTGTTTTGTAAATACAATCTTGAATTTACTCCAAACCAAGAGGTAGTTTTCATGTTTTGGCCATTCTTGGTAATCGAATTTATCTCTTTGGAAATGATCAAGTACGAACATGTAAATTATATAATACGAACATGATTAAGTACTAAAGTATATTAGTTCAATCGAGATGTAAATTATAAGTGCAATAAAATAACACAAAACATAAACTTCAAATATAAAATAAACTTTATTATTCATGGGATAGTCTAGATCAAACAAAAACAACTGAAAATGAAAAAAACATAAAAACACTTGATATATTTCATATAATTTCTCTTCTTTTTTGATCCGTTTTTCTTGTTTGTGCTCGAATCAGCAGTATCATCTAATTCATCTTCTTTCTCATCGTCCTCAGAATCATCTAAATTTATAACCTCGACCCATTTCCATTCAGAGAGTCTCTTAGATCTTTTCTTTTGATTCTCATACTTCCGGTCCTTAAAAAACAAAAATTTAATAAAAAGTTAAAAAATGATTAAATAAATTTTATAAAAAGAACAAATATTGAATAAATTTTTTTTAAAAAGATTAAATAAATTTTAAAATTACCTCTTTACTAAATTGACGTTGAAGATTAGACTTGTATGGACTGAACATTGCACCATAAGAAATAATTTCAACACTATTATCACCATCATCCTACAATAAAACACCAAATAACAACATAACGAACTTGTTAATATGAAAGATTATAAGCGAAAATATTACTTAAAAACTAACAAAAGCTTGTTCGACAACTGGGGTGTTTAAATTGGTGTGTTGAATCTGAAAAATCAAATAAGTTAGTATTCACATAAAAGTAAATAAAAGAAAACAATTATTCATTATTGCAATATAACAAAACTTATCATAGAACCGACCTTAGATTTTTCAATATCGCATGCTTGTTTTTTCGCATCAAGTGAATTCAGAACTGGCTCCATATTTTAAATCTGTTTAGCAATAGAAATGTAGAATTGTGAGTGTTTGCTAAGTATTTATAGTAGTCCATTAGGGTTTAGTTTTAGATTGGTCATCCATTTATTTAGGAAGTTTGTTGTGAGTTTTAAGTTTTTAAAATAAGATGCACATATCCTGTTTAGTTTGTTGTGGCATGTTTAATAGGAAGTTTGTTGTGAGTTTTTATCTATACTATATTAAACATGCCACAACAAACTGACTCTGTACAAGTAAAATTAGGGAATATTTTAGTTTATTAATGTCGTTCAAAACAAAAAACTTGGGTAAAAAACAAATGTTAATGCACGGTAGCTAGGTAATGGTCAAAGCTGGCTTGGGTAAAAAACAAATGTTGGCTTTAATCAATTGTACATTTACGCATCGGCTATTTGTACTTTATGAACGCACGACGAAACTAAAAAAGACAACTATCGAAACGTTTAAAAAAATGTGCCGATCGTCATGGTACCTTCGGATTTTTTTTTAAACATTACGGGTTGTAAGATATCGCAGGAATACATTAAAGAATTAAAGAGGGGGGGAAGTGTAACTAATTACCCATAATTATGTTAAATGTCAAGGATTTAAATGTAATAGATTGAGGGACTAAAAAATAATTATGGTTTAAAAGACCACTTTACCCTCATTCTAGGGGTTTATTTATAAATAATGGGGGAAGAAGTTCTTAACTTTTGGGAATCCTTCCCTCATGTATTATAATATAGTATAGATATACTTATATAATCATTCCAAAAACCGAAC
Source organism: Helianthus tuberosus (assembly GCA_030545235.1). Taxonomy (NCBI): domain Eukaryota; kingdom Viridiplantae; phylum Streptophyta; class Magnoliopsida; order Asterales; family Asteraceae; genus Helianthus; species Helianthus tuberosus. The sequence continues at coordinate 91,941,393 of CM060439.1, read as the reverse complement.
TATAACATCAACCGAGACCATGGTTGAATGCTATATATTAAGGAGGCATTTATCTTAGTCTTGGAATCCTTATTTTGGACTTCCAATGAGTGTAACACTCATAAAAAAACACTAACTAACAACGGTGTCCAAACAAGTATCTAAGCAAGATATATTTTTATGTATTTTCATACTTATAAACTACTGAATACATTCCATCATTCAAATCCATAAACTCATACACCTTTGTTTACCTTATAGGGTAACCTTGGTGACTTCATCCCCTCAAACCGCTCACTAGCATTTGTGGAACTTATCTTCGCAAACCGTGAATATACTTGACCCATTTTACGCTTTAAATCACTTTGGGTTGTAACATGTACCATTATTAAATTCACAATCACACATACAATCAATCTTACGCAAACACTCAATCCTTAAACATGCTACTTGTTTATACATACTAGAACCCTATTATGCATGATATCTATCATTAACTTTGCAAGCCTTCCTTAGCATGTATAGCGTTATAGGATTAGCACACCACCCATTCTGTGGTCATTGTTTAGTATAGAATCAATACGGTCTTATTCACTTCGGTGATAAGATTATGCTAAGGGACACTTTGGTTTGATCTATGGTTGATGCATGCTAGTATGTTTATATAACTTAGTGTATAATTAACATGTGGATTTGAGACACTTTTATACTTATGCTATGTAGACAAAACTTGTATGCTCACCGACCTTCTTGTGTTGACAAATACTTTATATACATGTTGCAGGAAATATATGATGATGCACAAGAAATTGAATTAGGGTGGAACTAGAAACGCACCCAAACTTTACTTTATGTTGTCATGCTATTCCCAACTTGTTGCAATTTTCTTTTGAAAGAATGTGTTATTTGAAGTTATGAAATGAAATGAACATTTTGAATTTTAATTATTGTCACAATTTGGTGTTATTAAGTCTTTGAGCAATCTATTACCTCTCGTCTCGATGTTAAGGTGTGACATCAAGCTAGTTAGAAACTATTATCTCCGTGTTCTAAGGCGATTCCTTCCATATTGTAATAAAACAAAAGATACTCGTGGTATTCATACCATCTTACATAAAAGAATGTACAATGTGATAACTACGTATCATTACTAAAGTTTTTATAAAATGAAAAATAACCTATTCACACACCAACTTTCATACGTGGACTTAGATAACACCATTGAAGATCATAATTAGAGTAATTAAAATGTTCATAGTCCGATTAAAACGGTTTTGATGAAACTTTTGGGCTGTGGAAAAAAAGATAACTTGAACTGGATCGGTTAGTTGGTTCTTCTGAACCAGCCAGTTTTAAGGGTTTTACCGATTGATTGTTCGATTTTGATGATTTAGGCAAAAAAAATTAATAATTCAAAAGCATAATTTTCAATTAAAGTTTAAATAATAATAAGTATTGTTCATAAATACACACACAAATAAATTTTATATTTATATTACTAAAAAAAGATATGAAACAATCAGTTCAGTCTACACGGACGGTTTTAAGTTTCAAACCGTAAATCGTGAAATCTTTAAGATCATGTGTAATGAGACATTATTATATGCCCTCTTCAGCATGAAGTGACATGTGACATAACGCCCTTATAGAAGATGAATGTAAAAAGGGTAGGAGTGGTATAATGCCCCGTAATCTACAACAATGATTACCGAATTATTATCTTTTTTAAAAAATAAACAAATAATATTATCACAAGCGAGTTGGAAATTTCTTATTGGTCTATCAATTTTTCATCCCGCGTTTTAATGGCCACGCCTAAGCTAAAAAATGAAATCAAATGCCTATGAGGGAGGTGGACCGGGTGTTTTTGGCCCAATCAACGTCCAAAAAACCCCACTACGGGTGTTCTAAAAGCAAACCGTATATGTTTCAAACCGGCTTTGATTCAAATGTTTTGATTAGTTTTTATGGTTTATGATGGTTTGATTTGTTATTTTGGCAAATGTAAGAAAAAAGAATAGTTTGGCAAATATCACCGTATTAAAAAAACAAAACTTCAAATATCACCATATTAAAAAAAAAAAAAACGTAAGCATTGTTTAGAGTTAAATGTCATTTTAGTTCCTGTGGTTTGGTTCATTTTGACAGTTTAGTCCAAATGTTTCATTTTTTGCCTGTGAGTCCAAAAGGATTTCACAGTTGCCATTTTAGTCCACTTGGTTAACTTCATCTATTATTTCTGTTAACGAGAAGGGCAATTTGATCATTTTATATGGGTGAATTGCCCTTCTAGTTAACAAAATTACATATAAAATGACCACATTGCCCTTCTTGTTAACAGAAAAAATGAATGAACTTAACGCAGAAGACTAAAATGACAATAATGATACCTTTTGAACCCACATACAAAAAATAAAACCTTTAGACTAAATTAACAATATAGCGAAGATGTTTAAAATGTCATTTAACTCCATTGTTTATGATGAAGCAAATAGGAAAAGAGGCGGTCGTAGTTATTTGCATAAGTTTCGGGACATTGTCATGAAACCGTTAACACTCCTCCCTCCATAGCTCATCCATCTCAATTTCATGCCTCACATTTTCCTCAATCATTCAATCTCTCATTTCAATTTTACGCACGAAAGCTGCAATAGCGTAAACTTCATTCCATGCATTTTACACCTTTTGTTCATCATAATCATGTCCAGAATCTGATTCTTTCCTCCTCATTCCTCTTTTTTTCTGGTCCCACATCACAAGGTTAACGTGTATAATAATATACTGCGAGAAATCGGTGTTGATTTTGAGATCTGATCGGTTGAATAAATAAGGTAGATTTGTAGGAGATTTTAATTTAACAAGAAGAAAAAATGGGGATGGAAAACTATTTGAATCAAAATTTTCACGCGGTCAAGTCAAAACATTCTTCCGATGAGGCGTTACAGAAATGGAGGAGTTTGTGTCATGTTGTTAAGAACCCAAAGAGACGATTTCGCTTCACTGCTAATCTGTCAAAGCGTAATGAGGCTGCTGCTATGCGACGTACTAATCAGGTTATCCTTTTTTTATGATCATTCATTGTTTTGATATTTTTGGATTTCATACGAACAAATGGCGATTGTTGTTGGTGAACAGATCTATATTGAGACCGGCTAGCTAAAAGCTTGAATCGAACCGAGCTTAAAAATAAGCTTGTTTATTAAACGAGTCCAAGCTTTGTTTATCAAACTGGCTAGGGTCGGCTCCATACAACCTAGGTACGGGCCTAGGGCCACCAAAAAATAAGGGCCTCCAAGTTTTTAGAAAGTTTTTTTATATAGTATATGTATTAGGCCCAAATAAATACGTTTATTTCAATACTAAACTAGTTTTTCATTGGAGGAGCTCAAAGTAAATATTGTTTAGCAAAAAAAAAAAAGCATAGTTTCAAAGCCCATTTCGCATAAATTTCCAGCTATTACAACACAACAACAACCATCGACCTAATCATCATTATTCAAGGGCCTAAGGGGCTGTTTGTTTACCTCTTAATGAGACTCTTAATGGTTCAGACCTCTTACTGGTTCAACACTTAATGGTTCAGAGTTCAGACTGTTTGTTTCACGAGCAGATGTCTGAATGGTTCGGACTTTTGCATCTGAATGGTTAAGATTTATACAGAGTCTGAATGGTTAAGACCTCTAATCTGAATTGGTTAGACATTTGTCCCTGAACGGTTAAGCATTATACAGGCTCTTAATGGTTCAGACCTCTTACTGATTCAGCACTTAATGGTTCAGACCTCTTACTGGTTCAGCACTTAACCATTCAGATGTTGCCAAACAGCCCCTAAAATATAGCCGCAATCATCGTTCCCACTTCCCATCGCAACCTGCTTCAATTTCTAGGCTATCGGCTATCACTAGACGAAAAGTAACCGTAATCACCCATGGCGACGGGTCCATCGGGATTGGAGGAGCGTTTATGGGTGAAATTAGGGCCCTCACTTCGCAGTTCGCTTAGGGTCTCCAAAAATGTTGGAACGGCCCTAAAACTGGCTAGTGATTTTGAACGAGCCTATTATATATGAATTTATGATTAAATTAAGTAAATGATATGTATTATGTTATATAGAAATTATAAATGAAATAACTGTACATGTATATAAAGTAATTAATAAATAATAAAGAACTGAGCCTGGTGGATCTTGATCTTTAAAAACTATCCATGAACCGAGCTCGAGTTTTAGAAATATAGTTCGAAAAGAGCTAAACTAGCTCGGCTCGTTTACACCAACATGCGGATTGTAATATATGTGCCCTGATTGAATTAGTGCATGAATTGAATATGTGATGCATCTTTTTATTTTCTATTTATAAAACATTTTGACCAAAGCTTAATTCGAGTACACCTTATGATATACGGGTGCAAACGAGCAAGATCGGCTCGGGAAAAAGCTCGTAACGAGCCGAGCTTGAGCCTAAAATAAAGTTCGTTTACTTATCGAGCCTGAGCTCGAGCTTGACATGTGAAGCTCGTCGAGCCTTATCGAGCTTTGGTATAATATTAGTTTTAATTAATATTTAATAACATTTAACCCTTATTTAAATTTTTCTAGTAAACGAGCCAAGCCGAGCTTATTTAAACTCGTTTACGAGCCGAGCCCGGACCTAAAATAAGCTTGTTTAGTAAACGAGCCCGAGCTTTACTTATCGAGCTCGCGAGCCTAAACGAGTATATTTTTATTTAATATATTAATTATTAGATAATAAATGAGCCGAGCCTGAGCTCTCATGGCTCAAGCTCACCCCTAGTCATATACCTTATATAGTGAAATTTTTATATTTGATCATAGATGTTAATGTTAATTTAAACTTTCATATTGAAATTTGTTTGTTCCTTCTCTGTAGTGTAGATTACTGTTGCATGATTGGTACACTAGCTGGTTATTTTTTTCTCAATTTTAATTTCTAAGTTTTACCCTTGCAAATAAGTAGAGGTTGAGTAGAAAATATTTAGCCAAAGTAGCTTTGAAGATTTCAAGATTCTGCAACTGCTGTTTGCAGTTTAAGCTATTTTGTCTCAACAGTTACAAATTAGTGACTCAACAGTTTGGCCTTGAATGATCAGGAGAAGCTGAGGATTGCAGTTTTGGTGTCAAAGGCTGCATTTCAATTCATACAAGGCAAGTTCCTCATTCTGCCATAATCAAAATTCTCTTATTCTTTCCATTGTATTCTACTTTAATGACATTGTGTACACAGGAGCACACAATGGCGATTACGAGGTGCCTGATGATGTAAAAGAAGCTGGTTTCGACATCTGTGCTGACGAAGCAGCCTCTCTTGTCGAAGCCCATGACCTTAAAAAGCTAAAATTCCACGGTGGTGTCGAAAGCCTTGCACAAAAGCTTAACACATCAACCACCAACGGTATTTCTGTTGATAACGAAGGCCTAGCCCGCAGACAAAAAGTGTATGGAATCAACAAGTTCGCCGAAAGCCCACAACGAAGCTTTTGGGTGTTTGTATGGGAAGCACTTCATGACATGACGCTTATGATCCTTGCGATGTGTGCTTTTGTTTCTTTAGTTGTTGGCATCGCAACAGAAGGGTGGCCGAAAGGCGCTCACGATGGTCTCGGGATTGTTGCAAGTATCTTGCTGGTGGTTTTTGTAACTGCAACGAGTGATTATCGCCAATCTTTACAGTTCCGCGATCTGGACAAAGAGAAGAAGAAAATATCTATACAAGTTACAAGAAGCGGGTACAGGCAAAAGTTGTCGATATACGAGCTACTTCCTGGTGACATTGTGCATCTTTCGATAGGAGATCAAGTCCCTGCGGATGGTCTTTTCATTTCCGGTTTTGCGGTCTCTATAGACGAATCTAGCTTGACCGGTGAAAGCGAACCGGTTATGGTGAGTGCAGAGAACCCTTGGTTGATGTCTGGAACCAAGGTCCAAGACGGTTCGTGCAAAATGTTGGTTACGACAGTCGGGATGAGAACGCAATGGGGAAAACTCATGGCGACTTTAAGCGAAGGAGGAGACGATGAAACACCGCTTCAGGTTAAACTAAACGGCGTCGCAACCGTCATTGGAAAGATCGGTCTTTTCTTTGCCGTAGTCACTTTCACGGTTCTAGTGCAACAGTTGCTTGCGCGTAAATTCTCGTTAGGAACCCAGTGGAGCTGGTCTGGTGACGAAGCGCTAGAATTGTTGGAATATTTCGCTATTGCCGTCACTATCGTTGTTGTTGCGGTTCCAGAAGGGCTGCCTCTGGCCGTCACATTAAGTCTTGCATTCGCCATGAAGAAAATGATGAACGATAAGGCGCTTGTGCGCCACCTTGCCGCGTGTGAGACCATGGGGTCAGCCACAACTATATGCAGCGATAAAACCGGCACACTAACAACCAACAAAATGACTGTTGTCAAATCGTGCATATGTTTAAACGCGATGGATGTAAGCAAACAAGGGAAACCCGCCATACCAGATAAAGCGTTGAAGATTCTTCTACAATCGATATTCACCAACACGGGGGGAGAAGTCGTGAACAACAAAGATGGGAAGCGTGAGATACTTGGAACGCCTACCGAAGCGGCTATACTTGAATTCGGTTTGTCGCTTGGCGGTGATTTCCAATCCGAGCGTCAGTCGTCCACGGTTCTACGAGTTGAGCCGTTTAACTCATCGAAAAAACGAATGGGGGTGGTCCTGAAGCTTCCGGACGGTGGTGTAAGAGCGCATTGTAAAGGTGCTTCGGAAATAGTATTAGCTGCTTGTAGTAAAGTGATCAATGCAGATGGAGAAGTTGTCGATCTTAAAGACGGGTCGCTTAACCATTTAAAAAGTACGATTGACCAGTTTGCGGGTGAAGCGCTTAGAACTCTTTGTCTGGCGTATATAGACCTGGACAAGAGTGTGTCGGCTGAAACTCCGATCCCGTCTTCTGGGTATACTTGTATAGGAATTGTGGGTATAAAAGATCCGGTCCGTCCAGGTGTCAAGGAGTCGGTTGCGCTTTGTAGATCGGCTGGTATAACCGTTCGTATGGTTACAGGGGATAATATAAACACGGCGAAAGCCATAGCTAAAGAATGTGGAATTCTTAGAGACGACGGTATAGCAATCGAAGGTCCGGATTTCCGTGAGAAGAGTCTAGAGGAGTTAGATGAACTTGTTCCCAAGATTCAGGTTTGTATAACATATTCTTTTTCGTAAGCGCGGGCCCCACTAATATCCTGCTAACCAATGGGACCAGATAAAGCACAGCTTGCGCTGGGCATGTGATGAATTTTAACGTGTTTTTTTTACTTTCTGTAGGTGATGGCTCGATCTTCACCTTTAGATAAACATACACTGGTGAAACACTTGCGAACGACGTTTGGGGAGGTTGTGGCTGTCACAGGTGACGGGACGAACGACGCGCCAGCACTTCATGAAGCGGATATCGGGCTTGCAATGGGCATTGCAGGAACCGAGGTATGTTAGCACGGTTTAACCGTTTAAGCATAATTTTACCATACAGATAGATGTAACTTTTTTTTATGCATCTTTTACCAAACTTCAGGTAGCTAAAGAGAGTGCAGATGTTATAATCCTTGATGATAATTTCTCAACAATTGTGACTGTTGCAAAGTGGGGTCGGTCCGTCTACGTTAACATTCAAAAATTTGTACAGTTTCAGCTGACCGTCAACATCGTTGCGTTAATGGTGAACTTCACATCAGCTTGTTTAACAGGTACAGTTACACATGTTCTTGCTTTATTGATAGAAGCTACCACTTGCAACAGATAACGCGGATCCTCTACTTGTTTTCTTTTTCATGTTACTATTTTAGGGAGCACTCCTCTTACGGCAGTTCAACTGTTGTGGGTGAACATGATCATGGATACACTGGGAGCACTGGCACTTGCAACCGAGCCTCCAAACGATGCACTAATGAAAAGGACTCCAGTTGGCCGACATGGGAATTTCATCAACAAAGTTATGTGGAGGAACATCTTCGGGCAGTCGTTATACCAGTTCATAATAATATGGCTACTTCAGACCAAAGGGAAATCATTTTACGGCCTATATGGACACGATTCAGATCTCATCCTTAACACACTTATATTCAACTCATTCGTCTTCTGTCAGGTACCTTATCTTGTTAGTCATTTCAAGAGAGCATACACGAATAATGATCATAACGGTTTGGTTATAACTCGTGCAGCTTTTCAACGAGGTTAACTCTAGAGAAATGGAGAAACTAAACGTGTTGAGCGGGATATTGGAGAACAATGTGTTTGTGGGTGTTTTGAGTGCAACTGTGGTTTTCCAGGTGATAATAATCGAGTTTTTGGGTACCTTTGCAAGTACGTCGCCGTTAACATTGACGCAATGGTACTATAGCATTTTGACCGGGTTTATGAGCATGCCGATTGCGGTGATCTTGAAGATGATCCCAGTTTGAGATTGCATCAAGCAGCTAGATGAGTTCCCATCTCTTCATTAAGTCTAGAAGTTTATTTTTTTATTGATTGCAAAATTCCAAAATTATAAAAATTTTCTTGACTCTTAAATCTACCTAAGTTTGTTCACAATTCATGTAGGATTGATGAAATTTGTTTACCAATTTACTGAATATACGAGCCTCGAATCGGATTATGTATAGCAATAACTTTATGTTCTTCAACCAAGTTATGTATATCAAAACATTATATGATGTGTAGAAACACCAAAACATTAAAGAATTTTGCATGTTGATGAAACAATAGTCTTCTAAAATTCAAACAAAAACATGATGCTTTTACATCATAAATATTTGTATCCTTGTATGTAAACAAAAAAGACTACATCTTAACTTTATAACTTTGAACTAGATTTTCTAACAAGTTTCTTATATTCACTTCTTCCAAGGGCAAAATTCGAAAGAAAATGAAGCTTAAATTTGTACAAATGAAACATAATCTTCATCTTGTAGATGAGTATGCGCTTTCTTCATCTGAACTACAGCTATGATGTGCTTTATATATTGTCACATTTGGTAATGGTTCACTGATAGGAACCCTAAAAGATGTTGCAGCATCCACCATTATTCTATCTTGCATTTGCCCAACATCCTTGCATGCATCATTCAATATGCCAATAAAATCTCTTACAATCATAAAGATTCTCAAAGGGTAAACTCCCTCTTTCACACTATCATCATCAAAGTGCTCTGTTACATCTTTAACCGATGCCAACGCCTTCTTTTCATCAATCTTGATCGTTTTAAGCTCTGTTTCGGCTTCTGTAACGAACATTCTCATCGACCCGTAAAAGTTCCCTTTAAAATCTTGCATTTCATCACATTCTGATTGAATTTTCTGCAACTCAAGTTCAAGTTTTGTTACATAACCACTAAGAACATGTGAATCCATTCCTGCTGCTTTCTTGACATGACTTAGTTCTTGGCTTAACGCGCTGGAAATTTGTAATCCTTGTTTCTTGAAAATCCCTTCATTGAAAGTGGGATTTGATTCGGTTTTCGTATTAGACTCTATGCTTTCTGATCTGATGAATTCTTGCACCACATAGTGAAGTAAGGTCGTTTTTCCATCAGTTCCCTTTATATCTACTAGTTTTAAAAGGGTGTCTAGTTTGAAAGCGGTAGCTTCACCATGATTCGTGCCAACATTCATACGGTTTCCTGTTTGTAAAACAGCTTCAAGGAGTTTAAGGAATAACTGACTGTTCTTTAGTTCTTCACTTGCTGCCTGAAAGAAATTTACACAAAAACACATAATCAGTTACAATTTTTTTTTGATAACTGTGAGAACCCGTCAATGGCAACTCACGGGCCCCATCAATACCCTGCTAACCAATGGGATCATGTAAAACGCAACTTGTGCTGGGCTTAAGTGGTTTGAAAGGCAGAAACTAGTGGAAGCTGGATTCGAACCTATGACCACTGCCAGAGGGAATCACGCGCATAACTAGCTACTAATTACAAGAAAATAATAAAAATTTATACTTTCTTGAATGATTGATCCTATGCCCTCTGCTAGAGGGGATCACGCGCATAACTAACTACAAATTACAAGAAACTAATAAAGACTTATACTTTCTTAAATGATCGAGCATGAGCCCTCTGCTAGAGAGAATCAAGCGCATAACTAGCTACGTATTACAAGTAGCTAATAAAGATTTATACTGTTTTGAATGATCATGGAGCAATACCTCTAATGTCTGAAAAGAAGAACTCAAGTATTTCACTTCATTCTCAAAGTTCTCCCGGTAAAGCAGGGCCTCGACTCTTTTAAATGCAAACGGGATATCAAGAACCGCCTTCAAGAATCTCTCTGCAGACTCTAATTTCGATATATCACCTCTGTAATCCTTAAGTTTGATCTCTTCTTCTTTCGTTGGAGCCACTTTTAAGAGTGTTTCTAACATTTCGGCACCCAAACCGTCTGCATTGCCTGTTAGTTACACCAAACGAAAACTACCCCTTTAGAGTTCTTTAACTAAATTTTCATTTTGTGTGACAAATAAACTGTCAATTACCTTCTACAAGTGCTTCATATATTTCCTCTTGTGTTACATGTAATGCATTCAAAAGTATGGCTATGTTATGCGACTTCTTTGGATCCAAGACTATGTTTTGCGGGGCCGATTCTTGCGTTTCTTCTTTCTTTGATGAACCACTGGAATCAGAGACAAAATGAGACTCCATTATATCTTCATTTAATCAACAAAAATTATAAGCAAAACCTCATATAGTTAGCTGGTATGGTGTAAATGAGCCGGCCTGAGCCCGATTAGGCTCAAGCTCGTCTCGTCATGTTTTTATGAAGCTTGAGCTCGGCTCGGTTCGAGCCTACTTATTTGAGCTCGAGCTCGGCTCGAGGTATTTTGAGAACAACCTCAAACAAGCTAAAAGCTCGGCTCGAGCTCGCTTCAATATCGCTTAAACGAGCCAAAGCTCTGCTCGCGAGCCTAAACGAGCTTTGTATTTCAGGCTCGGGCTCGGGCTCGATAACTAAACGAGCTCTATTACATGCTCGAGCTCGGACTCGTTAAAGCTCGGCTTGTTGGAGTTTTTAACCGAGCCAATAACGAGTAGCTCTTGAGCCTCTGGGCTTGTTTACACCAGTGGTATAGCCGTAAACGAATCAAACCGAACGAGACATTCTCCATGTTCATTCGTTAAGCTTTTGTCGGCCCAACAATGGTCCATGAACACATAAAAATATTAAAAACTTTAATGAACGAACATTAACACACCGATGTGAACAAACAAACATAAACGAACACATTACAGAATGTTTACAAACACAATTGAATGAGCGCGACCTCGGTTCGTGTTCGTTCATTTAATTATTCGTACATAATTCTTTGTTCATGTTCTTTCATTTACTAAACTAACGAACATATACGAACTTCCCATCGACCTTACCTAAAAGAACTTATTGATCCGTCGGATTTCACCCGGTGTTTGTCCAGCTTCAACCCCGGTTCATCCTCCTTCGACATTATGATTTTGGGAATTAATTTAGCAGCCGGACTCGTTGAGTTCGATTTTCGCAATTGTTGTTTGGAAGATGATGTTAAGGCGGTCTTGATCAGAAAATGTGGCTTTTCCGGAGGCGTTATCTGCGGCGGTTGTTTGGCCGGAGAATTGGCCGGACGAGAGTTTTCCGACATTGTTTCCGGCGAAGAAGAAACCGAAAATCTTGATCTTGGTGAACTTCTTTTCGAATAATAAACCGGTTTCAAATTCAAACTCTTAACAGAAAACCCACCATCTGTATTGACAATTGATCCATTTGGAGTATAAAAATCATGAATCTCTTCATCATCGGAACAAGCCATAGCCGCCGCCGGTGGCTTAACCGGCTTAGCCGGCTTAAGCTTACTCAACGGCGGAAGCGGCTGCAACTCAGGGCTCGGCCTATACCTATCGGCTACCTTAACTCCGTTAAGTCTATAATAAGGTGATCCATTTAAACTTCCGTTAGCTAATTCCGTTGCCGTTATTGGTGACTCAGCAGGTCCGACGTAACGAAACGTCGTCGTATCATCATCTTTCTTCAACTTATATTTATAAATGAAAAAAACAAATCCCCACAACATTACTACACTCACAACCCCAACCAAAACCACTATTTTTATTTTCTCGCCGGAGTTTCTCGCCGGCGGCGTAGCATTCCGGTGAGCTGCCACTTCTTCCGCCGCCGTGTCTGGCAGAGGCGGTGGCGGCGATGACGGTGGTGATTGCGGCAGTGGGTCTGGGGTGTGATCGTTGAAAAAGGGATTGTCGGAAGATGACGCCGGTGGTGATGGTGGTGGTGCTGAGTTCGCCGGAAAAAGCGGCTGGTGGAGGATTCTCCGGTGGGTGGTGGTTGCGACGGAGGTGAACAACGGTAGGGTGAATAAGAAGGTGAGTAAATAAGGTTTCATTGGTGTTTGTTTAATGGGTTATTGTTTTTTCTGGGTGGAGAATTTATGATTTTTCCGGTGACCGGAAAAGCTGCAATTTTTGTGGGGTTTTAGAGAGGGGAAGGTTCTGAAGTATGCGAGATCTAGATGGTGTGTTTTTTTGTGTTTTTGTTTGATTATTTTATTTATTGTGTGGATTAAAAAATGGATCGGATTTGTTTTGTTATGGATGAAGAACTGAAGAAGATGATCGGAGCCGGGAATCTTTCTTCTTTTGAAGTAAGTGCAGAAGGGACAAAAAAAATTAAATATTATTCATAAACAAAACAAGTTCCAACAAAACTTATTCTTTTTGTTTTTAGTTAATTGTCATTTTCGTCCCAGCCGTGGAAAATGACATTTCAGTCGAATTTTCGTTAGTACTGTCCTCAACGTTTTTGAAACGCGTCATTTTAGTTCAAAAAGATAACGTCTTGCGCCAGTTTTGCTCTCAACGTTTTTGACGGCGCGTTATCTTTTTAGACCGAAGTGGTATGTTTCAAAAATGTTGAGAACGGAATGACGCAAATTTTTTTTAGGACTGAAGTGTCATTTTCCACCAAACCACTGGGACGAAAATGACAGTTAACTCTTTGTTTTTTTAACAATAAACTAATCTTATGGGACCAATGATCTTTAGATCAAGTAGTGAAAGATTTGTATTTTTTTTAGAGATGCATGTTTAACTCTTACTTGGTGCAGAGTGAGGCTCTAATGGGCAACGATAGAAGATTCAGGGAAACTTGGGTTTTCATTATTGAGTCAAATGGGTTTTATCTGTATTTTCACCGTAATGCCTATGAGCGGGTGAGTTACCAGGTTTTCCCCGGAATTGGTGATGGACTCGGGTTACTCCGTTTGGTCCAGTTGATGCTCCGAGAGTGCTCGGGATTAATTCTGTTGGCCGTTCAAAAACAAAAAGATGTATAAACTGGGTTTTTCTTTGCAAACTGATTCAGGTTGTAAACAGAATTGGTTTGGTCTACTTTGGTAAATAAAAAACGAAACATACTCAAATTGGTTTGAGTCATTAACGATTCAAGTTGTAAACCGAATCAGTTTGATCAACTTTGGTAAAAAAACGATTCAGGTGAAAAATATTCGAAACTTATTCAAATCGTTTGGGTTATAAACTGGTGCCTAAAACCAATATTTAGCAAGTAATTTTTGGGTCTAGTTGAGCGGTTGACTGATGGTATCAAAACCCATATAAAGAAATTAGCAAAAAGTGGGAAAATGAGGAGAAGAAGAGATGGGGAATTTTGTCGATATTTTTTCACAACTTTCAAAGGAAAAAAAACAAGCTTAATATAATCCTACACCAACCACCGACCCTAATTAACTACCCAGTGACCAACAACTTAAAATACTAACATCAACGTCATGAGCTTGCGAACCTTCAAGTTGATATGCACCATTGTTTTAACTTTATGACTTAGGGGCTGTTTGGCAACATCTGAATGGTTAAGTGCTGAACCAGTAAGAGGTCTAAACCATTAAGGGGCTGTTTGTTTGCCTCTGAATGGTTCCATTCAGAGGCTACCTCTGAATCGGTCAGAGGTAGATGTGTTTGGTTCACTAAAGCATCACCTCTTAATGGTTCCATTCAGCTCTGAATGGTTCAGCATATGAGAGAGTCTGAATGAAAAATAAGACCTGTGTACCTTTCCTCAAACCTCAAACCAAAATCGCTGCTCTTCTTCTTCATCCTTTCTTAAAACCCTAAACCCACCATACATCTCCTGCCTCTCTATCAAGATTCCGACAAACGGAGCGGAGTCACGGCGGCGACGTTCAGCAGCGGCGGAGTTCAGCGGCGGCACACAGCAACAACGTCAATAGCAGAGCCGTTTTCCGGCACGACTCCGGCAGCGGAGGTTTGTTCTCACATATCCGGCCGCCGCCCTCATCCTCCCTGTCTTCCACCAAACGCTGGTTCAGAGCCGCTGGATCGAAGATCGATTGTGTTGAGGGGTGTTCAGTCTGTATGTGTTGAGGCGTGAAGAGGGAGAGACATTTCTAGAATAATGCCACATGAAGAGAAAACAAAATGGAAAGTAATAATTAAAATGGGCATTAAAGGACATTAACAATTACGCATTTTTTAAATTGTCGTTATGTTGCTGATGTTGCAGAAAATACCCCTTAGAGTGCATTAACCTTTACCCATGACCTTAAAAGGGGGCTGGTAGCTTCTTCTGATCCATTTGTCCTGATGGATATTATAGTCAATGAAGGTAAGTCCCATGGGTTTGACCTAAACAAAACCCTCTCTCCTTCTTAGGTGCTGTTTGTTTTTTCTGCACGAAAACCTCTTCTGCTGCAGGCCACATCTGCAGACATCTGCAGGAGAAGAGGTGGACCAAATGTCTGCAGTCTGCAAGGAGAAGAGGGTTTGTTTTTTTTATATAAAACCTCTTCACCATAACACACACACAACACACTGATCTCTCTACTCTTTCTCTACTCTCTCTCTACAATCTGCCACCACCTCACCACCGTCATCATCACCACCGCCATCATCACCACCACTTCACCACCGCCATCATCAACACCGCCACACACTGATATCTCTCTACTCTCTCTCTAACAGATCGATGATGATGTAACAGATCGATGACGATTTGGGGTTTAGGGTTTTGTTTGCCATCGATTTAGGGTTTCGGAGGTGGAGGTCGATGGGCGGAGGTGGGGGTTTCGGAGGTGGAGGTGGGGGTTTCGGAGGTGGTGGCGGAGCAGTGGTGGTGGTGGCGGAGCAGGGGTGGTGATGATGATGATGATGATGGTGGCGGAGCAGGGGTGGTGGTGGCGGAGCAGGGGCGGAGCAGGGGTGGAGGTGGAGGTGGTGCCAAGAAGAGGTAAGAAGCTTGGTTTTATATCTTCCTCAAGAAGAGGCTGGGGAGAGGTACAAAGCACTTCTCAAAAAAAAAAAAACAAACACTCTTATGAGGATAAACCTCTTCCCGCGTCTGCACGGTGCAGACAGAAGAGGCCAGGAAGCTCTTCTTGAAAAAAACAAACACCACCTTAATGTTCATCGCCTCATCCTGTTCAGAAAAAGAAGCAAAACAACATAGCAAACTCAAAATACAAATTCCTTTCAATGAAATTGAAAGATTCACCATGGTTGAATCGAATCCAAAAAGGTGCAAAACAAAAGTCTACAGTACCACCGGCGTAACGTTCCATATTTTTCGTTCTTTTTCACATCAATGTAATTCGTATTCTCTTTCTAATTCCTTGTAACCCTGAGAGTTGACCATAATGAAAATCATGTTTTATATCGTTTTTCCTAATTACTCTTGCATGATACGTAAACAATCACGAATACACACTTTTAATTCAAAACCGAGCAACTCATCAAGACTGTATTTTCTTTGGAATGACATTTCATACTTGTTCTATTATTTACCATACTTGCATACAACCTTAAATACTAAAAAACATGCTCAACTTTGAGTTTTTAGCAAGAAATAACAATAAAATCAACCTCATGAGGGTTAAACCGCACTTTAACAAAACTTTGGAAAAAGGCTTCCGTCGTGACACGCGAAAGAGCCCTATTTTCAGCCAGAATCGCCCAGCTATGGGTTTAATGTTTTTCACCCACTTTTCTAACATCCAACCATCTTAATAATTTGACCTAACCCATTTTACCTACTATAAATACAACACCTCCACACCACCATTCCACTTTACACACTCCTAAATCACTCTCAAACCCTCTCAAATCTAGGGATGGGCAAATCCCGATCCCGATACCATACCGTCCCGATACCGACAAATCCCGATCCTGAATTTTGTGAAAACTAGGTACCGATACCGATACCGAAATACGTCGGTTCGGTACGGTATCGGTACGGTGTCGGTATTTTGAGGGTAAAATTCGGTATTATACCGATACCATACCGTACCGATACCGAAAAAACCTAAAAGTGGATACCGAAACCGGTACCGAAACCGCTTCGGTATGGTATTATCGGGATCGGGATCGGGATGGGATCGGTATTTGACACCACTTGCTCATCCCTACTCAAATCATCCAAATCCTTCAACTTTGGGCATAAAACGTAGAGGCCAAAAAAGTGAGTTCTGGCCTTCTTGCTTATTTCTTCTTGTTTTTCTTCTTCTCCATACGTAATTTTTTTCTCGAAAATTAGTTTGTTTTTTTTTATACTTTTACCTCGCAAATTTCAGAATTGACACTTACAACCCCTTAATGTATATTTATGTACGTATCGGTATAAATTTAAGTTGATTTTCATTTCGATGTACACTTTTCCCGAAAATGAATTCGGTTTTTTATACTTTTACCTCTAAACATTCAGCATTGACACTTACAACCCCTTAACTTTCTAGAGACTTTGTAATTGTGTTTTACGTGTTTATATTTATGTACGTGTCGATATAAATTCAAGTTGATTTTCGGTTCGACGTAAACTTTTCCTGAAAATGAGTTGGGTCAAATATAATATGTTCTTATGCTTATTATTATGTACGTTTCCAGTTGATCTACGTTTGACGTAACTTTCTTTTTCGGAAATGAGTCGGGTCAAATATAATATGTTTTCGTGCTTATTTTTACGTAGGTTTTTAATTGGTATGTGTTTTGACTTAAATTTTGTTCGGAAACGACTCAGGTTAAATATAATACGTTTTCATTAGATGGTATGTTTCCATTTTCAACTAATTTAAAATTAGCCCGTACCGTTGTCCAGTTTAATTTTTTTTATGGTTTTCGGTGATGTAAAACATATGTAGATATTCTTTTGAACATATTTCTTTCGGTTGCTATACTAAACCAAAATAGAAATCGATCGAAACCCACAGCATAGCGCGTGTAATATTACTAGTTAAATAGCATTTGTTAATATATAAACCAATATAATAATAATAATAATAATAATAATTATTATTATTATTATTATTATTATTATTATTAAATATTAATTACTTAATCACCAACAAAGCCCCCAACCAAGTCTTTACCATAACAACTCTTTTGGGCATTTTTAAGTAGTAAAAAAAGTGCACATGTCACTTTACAGACAATACTTTTTTCTCAATCAAGCCTCTAACCATGCCCTCATAACACATAGGGTCCGTTTGGTATGGGGTAATGGAATGGATGAAGGAATGGAATTGACGAGGTAATGGAATGTACAACGGAATGAAATGAATCATTCCATTCCATTGTGATGTTTGGTTACTCATATGTGAATAAAATGAATCATTACTTTGTACAAGTTGATAAACAAAAAAAGACGAAACAACGAAGTTCAATTGTATTAAAAACGACAAAAGTATAATTTTCGTAATAATAATAATAATAATAATACTAATGGTAAAAAAATTAATAATACAAATTTTGATATATATTAATATTAGTATTAATATTAATAAATATAAATATAATAATAATAATAATAATAATAATAATAATAATAATAATAATAATAATAATAATAATATATTTCTTTCTATTCCTTGAAGGAATGAAAAAAAAACACCCTCTTTGCAAGGAATGGAAATTGTTATATTTGGAAGGAGTTACATTCCTTTGGAATGCTCCATTCCATTACCACATGATAACCAAACATGTTTATTTGTATTCCATCAGAATGATCCATTCCATTCCAACTTATATTCCTTCGTACCAAACGCTACCATAGTAATATTGCATGTGATCGTTATGCTGTGGTTGTTCAGCCCATGGGCTACGATTCCAACTATGGGCTCAAGCTTCTGGAATCAAGGAATAATGGAAAATTGGAAAGTCATATCATATGACCATTATTTCTACCAAGAGGGGTCGGTAGCATCTTAATCAGAGGCGCAGGATATAGTATCTCCGGGGGGCGCCCGATCCCCCGAATTTTTCGATGCGTAGTGTTATGAATAGTACTTCGTATAGGTATATACGTTGCCCCCCCCCGGTTTCGGGAAAATTGGGGGGGGGGGGGGGGGGGGGGGGGGGCGTGGCTTCGCCAATGATCTTAATGACCATTCAGATGCTACCTCTTAATGGTTTAAAACCTCTGAATGAATAAGAGGTAACCTCAAGTCTGAATGGTTAAGAGGTAACCTCTGAATGGTAAATCATCACATGTCACATTCTTCTTCCTTCTTATTGATAAAATTCTTAATGCTTCCATTAAGAGGTAGCCTTTTAATGACCATTCAAAGGCTACCAAACAGCCCATAAGTTATAAGTCGAACACTATTTATATCATTTTATTTATTATATATAAGCATTATATTATATATCTACAATACCAAGCTTCATCTACCCGATCAACCAGCTACACGTTTTTTAATTAATTTTTTTTATTTTGTCTTTTTGTGACTTTTTTTTTTACATTTACCTTTTAATTTTCAGCATTGATACTTACAACCTCTTAACTTTTTAAACACTTTATAATCAAGTTTTACGCATATATTTTTAGGTGCATGTCGGTATAAATTAAGTCGATTTACATTTCGACGTAAGTTTTTTTTTAGAAATCAATTGGGTCAAATATAATACGTTTTCGTGTCGTACCATTATTTAATTTAATAAAACATTATAAATTAAAAGGAGTCGAGTCAAATTTAATACAAATTCAAGTTGCTTTACGTTCGAACGCCATCTCAACGCACAGTACCATTCTTTAACTTAATAAAACATTATATTCTTATGTGCTTATTTTTATGTACGGGTCAATATAAATTCAAGTTGGTTTACGTTTCAACGTCAGTTTCTTCCAAAATATAAGTCAGGTTAAATATAATACGTTTTTATGCTTATTTTTATATACGTTTTCAGCTGGTCTACATTTTAGTGTAAACTTTGTTTGGAAACAAGTCGGGTCAAATATAATACGTTTTCATTAAACGGTATAAATTCAAATTACTTTACATTTAGACCCCGCCGCAACGCGCGGAGAAATTTACTAGTTTGTGACAAAATGACAGATGATTTAATAATAGCATAACCATCATTAATAAACTTTTTTACTTTTAAGTGCTTTGTTATTACTTAATTATTAATGATGATGAACTGTTTTAAAATTAAAAAAAAAAAAACATTCATCCTTTTAACTTGTTTCTTTTTCTTTTTACATACAGTTAACACATAAAAATCTTTTGTTTTACATATATTAGAACTGATTTATACACCGTCGGATTTAATGAAAACATTGAAATATGAAGTTTATATAGTATAGGTTTACAATATATTCAAACTTCCAAAGAATCTTAAAGAAATGTCCGGTTAGAAATTTTCATTTGGAACTAAGCATGAATGATGAAATAGGTTTAGTAGTATGTTTTAATAGCTACTTAGACATGACAAATTGATTACCACTAGTTGGTATCCAATGACTTGTGCTTGATTTGTATGATTTAACTACAAGATTAAATATGCTATTATGTTGTATTTAATCTGGTAGTCATTATAATCATTTAAATTATATAGATCAAAATGTATAATAACCTATTAAATAATTAGTTGGTAATTGTTGATGGACCATATTACTCTTATTAACTAATTGGGTTTCCTCTTAGGTGCATATATAAGGAGACTAATGTAGATGTTACAGGGTTTGACACTTGTATTACTATCATAACATCAGTCGCCTCTCTCTCCCAACCGAATACCCTTTTTCGGTTCTTCATCACCATCATTAGTTTGCACCCTAAGAAGGAACCAGATCAAGCTGACAATCATGTCAAACTCTATTGATGCGTTTCCATCTGGATACTCTGCTGGCCTGTCCGCAATCACAGGTATGTTTTCATGTTTTCCATTATGTTTAAACAGAACTGATCAACATTAACTACTATAAGTGGGATGACAAAACCCGATTATATTAGCGAATATAACGCGACAAACAATTGGAGTTTCTCTTGGAGGTGCCTACTCGACTAGGGCCGGATATAGCTTGTAAATAGGGTAGCTCCCGTTACCCTTTAACGCTCCGGTGGTAGGGTAAATTTTGGAAAAAAATGACGTTTTTTTCGATTTCGTTACCTCTTTTTTTAAACGTTGCCCCTGTAAGTGTAAGACCCTTAAATCGTACTTGACAAAAGTCGCAGCGGAAACATGTACCATAAAATTTCTTTCATTATAATTACCTTAACTTATTTAAAATTTAACTTTAGCATAACTCTTTCTCATAAATCCATCAGTCAACTTATTTACTAATTAAAAACATAGCTTATGTTTACTACATTATATACATCAACGTTCCCGTACAATCTCTTTTGTGACTCGATCCTCGATCTCTATACCTTGATGATCCTCATGGCTTGTACTACCTGCGCTCACCACATAATTTCATAACATTAGTACGTATCATAAACATATAAGATTTATTCACGTTTATTTTTCATTCCATCAACTCTTTACATCCCGGCTTTCCGTCTGATCATACGATCCGTGGTGAGACTTCTTTGATATTCCTGCATTATACTTCATTCACCAGGCACGCTATTATTATCGTTAGTACTCAATTTCATTGAATGCATGCGTACATACTTTCATACAAACTTATACCTATGCTTACAATCACATATAACAACTTACATACATTCGTACATACATACATACGTACGTACCTACGTACGTGCATATCTAAGTACATCCATCCATTCATACATACATACATACATACATACATACATACATACATACATACATACATACATACATACTTATTACATGCCTTCTCACAAACCTACATACGTGCATACCATTGTACATACTCACTTGCGTACATATACGTACTACCTACATACACACCTACATACAAACACTTAGAGTTATAAAACATACATACGTATATACCTACATACATACTTACATATATATTTACAATCACCTATTGCAACATACCCAACTCATACTTGCCTACCCATATACTTCTTCATATATCCCCGTGTACTTGCTCACACACTGTAACCTTACATACGTTCGCGCATACATGCTTACATACACTTCTACATACGTGTATAGATACATACAAACATACATACTTGCCTATCTACATATGTGCACACATGTATGCTCATAAAAACGTAAGTTAAATTAGTCATACGCAACTTAAAACGCGTTTAAACGAGTTCCCAAGACAAAACGGAGCAAACGAACAATTTTCGCCAAACAAGGGGGCCTCGCGTGACGCCAAGGGCCTTGGCGTCACGCCAAGCCCCTGTTTTCACAGAACTTTTGCAGCTGGTTGCTGCATATTCCCAGCACGTCCGGATTTTACGTAAACGAGCATAACTCCCTCGTTTTTGATCCGTTTTACCCGATTCTTTTTCCTATACGTCCGTAATTTAATCCTCCATCTAATGGAGTTAAAACCCAACATCCGACATAATATAATCTCAGACTTTTAACTCTTCGGCTTATTACCCTCTTACCGAATTTCGACCCGTTCATGCATTCATCAACATAACTTGTTTGTTTTACCATAACTTCTTATGAACCTAATAATATCAGTGACGTCTAACATAAAGGACTAATTTCTTGGATGTCTTGCATCCTCTTAACCCATTTTCATTCATATGCTTATTTTGACCCGTTAAGTGTATTCGCACCTTAATTGGTCTTGTGACTAACAAAACCATACTTCCCACTTTCATACTTGTCCAAAACATTACACTCATCGAATAATTTGTTTCTAAACTACTTTTAAGATCGTTTGCCCAAAATACCCATCAAGGGCATTTTGGTCTACTTTAATCTCATCATATACAACGAAAGACTGCGTCACATATTTGACCTCAACCATCATGTTTAATTAATTAAAACACCATATTACTTAATCGAACTAAGAAGTGATTACAGAAATCACTTACCTTATGCGTCCGTGCTCGTATCCGATTCCTTGCCTCTTCTTGACCCGTTAACACCTCATGCTTGAGTCCGTCTCGACGTGATTCCTATACTTTCATTTCATCGAAATCACGCTCTTATTAGCATACTCATTTGTACATGTAACAATCATTTCACTCGCATAATTCACACTTAACTTTCCTTAGTCATTTCTAACAAGCATTAAAACATATAATCAACTTCATATCCTTTCCATCACACGTAATTCATCATGTAATTACCAATAATACATATTAACATAACATGTACCAAACGACTTCCTATAATCCTACCTTTACGACAACGAGTCAAATCATGTTTCTTATACTTAGTTGACTTTCAAGAGTCAACTATCAACCATATTCAACTATCGACTTATCATCATATACTCGTCACATCATAATCGACTATACGGACGACATTATGTACATTTTATCATACGCTTGACGTGCGTACAACCTTTTAAGCATAACTTACAACTAATTCATACATAAATCTTCTAAACTCATACATAACCCATCAAAACCTACTACTAATCATCATGTATCATTCCAAATGAACATCAAACATAACATCATCATATTCCTCCTAATTCATCTAACAAGAATTCATCATACACACATAATACATCAATCTTTCAACAAGACTTGAACATAGGTGGTGCTTCTAGTAACCATCTTCACCATAACTAACGGGTTTCACCTCTAATCATCAAATTAACGCAAACCATACATAACCCATGTTCTATACGAGGATTCTAACCCTTGTACATGATCAATTTCATATTAACTCACGGATTAGAACATAACCCACTTCACCCATGATCACCAATCTTAGATTTAAGACATACCTTATGATCCCCTCGTGATGGTGATCATTTATCCATGCTCGGTTTTGATCTTAAGCGTCATCTTGCCTTTCGATTTGAGCATAAAGATGAAGTTAGGGTTTGAGGCTCCATGGGAGCCTCCTGCTCCTTCTCGAACACACGTCATGAAATAAATAACTAGGCTATTTAACTTTCATTTGTTCCACTTTAGCCCCTCGGGTTTACCTTTAAAACATAACTGACACTACCTTCATCATTTAATACTTTTGACCATACCCTTATCTAGGTTAAATAGCCTAGTTATTTATTTCATGACGTGTCACATAAGAACACACGACAATTATTAACATTCAGATTTTGGGGCGTTACAGTAAGGATTTTCTAACTCAACCATCTAATATGTGGTTTTTCAAATGGGTCATAAAAACCTAATAAAACATGACTTTTACTTGAAGACGGGCACTATTTCATTTTTATAAAAATTAACTCAACACAGAAAAGAAGTGAACTTTATGTAAGATTCAAAATTTTCTTTGAAAGAATTTAACTTGTAACAAATTGACCTATATATTAAAATTTACCTATATATTAAAAAGACAACGAAATGAACAGGAATAATAAATATAAATATTAAAAAGAGTTTTCAATGAAAAGTAATAAAAATATAAATGAATGAATAGTATCGGGTACCGGTACTGGTATCAAATTTACAAAACTGAGTGTATTTTCGGTATCCGTTCGGCACCGGTATTCATCGGGTTTTACCCTCAAATACCGGTGCCGTACCAGTACCGTCCGTATTAAGCCGTACTGTACCAGGTATATTCGGTACCGGTACCCATTTTTGGGGATTTCGGTAACGGTATTTTCGGTACCGGTTGGTATCGAGCTCATCAAATCAAATCCTGTAGCAACGTACCAATGCAAGTAATTGCACAATTTAGATTACTTTTCATACACACAGTAAGTAAACTGTATTTCGTTTGAATGATGTTTTATATACAGAACAACTTATTTTTCTTTATTTTTTGTCTTTTTACGTAATGAATGAATTGTAGCATGTAAAATTAACTTGGATATTCAGATTATTGATGAGCAAATCGTATCAAATCCTGTAATCAAATCGGTATCGTATCGGTACCAAATTTACTATACCAAATCATTTTCGGTACCAATTTGATACCCACCTTTTGGCGTTTTCAGAATCGTTACTTTCGATTCGACACCGGTCTAGCACCATACCTATATTTATTGATTTTTACCTTCAAATACCATACCGTATTGTACCGAGCATTTTCGGTGCCGGTACCTAATTTTGATGATTTTCCGGATCGGCACTTTCGGTGCCGTTACAGGTACCGAGCTCATCCATATTTTAACGTGTTAGCACCGTAATATCTGAACTGAAAACAACCGAATTTCCAACGTGTAGGACGTGTGGGTCCTATTATTATATATTAGTTTATTTAAAATCGACTTTTTAGGACGGATTGACTATCTTTTTCACGACATTTTTATTTATGTTTTGATATTTGATATCTGCTTGCCATTACTGACACGCGTTTTGCAGTCATTGGGTCCCCGCCGCAACGCGCGGGTGGAAATTTAACTAGTTGTACATAAAGAGCAACTACCGTTAGGTCTTAATATTATACTCTGTTATTTTAAGATTATAAAAAGCATTGAATGGTACAAATTGGTTATCATATGTTTTTACCACTTTGAACGGCTTTTGCAAGTCTAACACAAGTGTTTTGTTAAATCAATTAGAATTAACAAGTTAAACGACTTAAATCAATTTTGACTATTCTAATTAGTCAAATTGGAAAATAATAATCTCATTTTTCTGAAATTTCCCGATAATAATCACAAGTCAGTTATTAGCCAATAATAATCCGACATCGTCCAATTTTTTTTGTAAAATAGTCTGCCGTTAAAATAAGCTTAACGGAGTTAAGTGTTTTTCCGAATTACAAACCGATGTTTTAGGGCTTTTGATCAGAACGAGGATAAGAGTCGATTGATGTAAAACTTACCTCGAAATTGTGTTCGAAATGGCTTGAATTTTGTTAATTGGAAGTTAAACACCCGAATTGAAGCACCGTTTTCGTGGGTTGGGGGCAGTATTTTGAGGTAAGTTTTACATCAATCGACTCGTATCCTCGTTCTGATCAAAAGCCCTAAAACATCGGTTTGTAATTCGGAAAAACACTTAACTCCGTTAAGCTATTTTAACGGCGGACTATTTTACAAAACAATTGGACGAGGTCGGATTATTATTGGCTAATAACTGACTTGGGATTATTATCGGCCAATTTCAGAAAGATGTGATTATTATTTTCCAATTTGCCTTCTAATTATTCATTGGATTGTCTTGTAACTATGTGGTGCAAAGGAATTTAAAGGAATTCTTGAAGGTATGATACCCGATTAAACAATGTTGTTTTCACTTTCAATGCATCCAAACACGTCACATAAGATTTTAACATATATTTCGAACATCATTTCCTCTCTAGTGCTACATCCATTTTCAAACACCATTTAAAAAATAATATAAATATATTATTATTACGTGAGAGAGATAGAGGTCCCACCATCACCGTTTACTTTTAATTGGAATTCCAGACGTGAAAGTACGCGTGATGTAGCTATCGTGGGCTAATCAAAAGTATTTATATCTAACTTAAATACCTAGGAAGTATAGGCAAGTAAGGTCCTATTCGTAGGGAATTTGCGGTCATTGTTTAGCATTTAACTAATTAACTATTATTAACCTAATTGGGGGTTTGTTTGTTTTAAAGAAAACACGATTTGTCACGAAAAGGGTTATCAAAATGAGAAGAAGTAACCTTCACCCGGAATCCCAATTACCCGTTTTAACATAAAAGCTCGTTTACCGATTTAAAACACCACATAGACCTGGCATTGGATGTAATGACTTTGATTAGTTATTAAGGACCGTTTTTAAATAAACTATAAAACCTAACAACCCGTTTGATTATACCAATTACCAACCCGCTAATGATGCAAGGAAATCACTACTACGCTTAATAAACGACAAACAATTCAAGTATGATAAACGTTTCACAAAATCAACACAAGTTGTTTAAATTACTAGTCAATACGAATCAGCAAACAAAGTTCAAAGTGTAGAAACAGTACAATTCATTCATTCGGGGGAAGTAACAAAGCGTTTAGCCGCACATACTTCTCATCAAAACTTCGGGAATTTATTTGATACGATCAAACATGAAGAAACAAGATGAAAGATGAAAGAATACTGATAAAATCGCCTTAAAGCAGCTCTCCAATCGTCCAAAACGGCAAAACAGCAAAAGATAGGGTTTCCATGCGATTTGGGACGTTTAAATACAATATTCACCGCCTTACGCCGTCACGCCACGCGACCATACCCTTTCTCCCCGTCGCGTGTGTAACACCCCGTGTTTCGAAAGTCAAAGCCAAAGTCAAGATTGAAGTCAAAGGGAGACAAGATTGCTAATTGTGACCTGTCACTCCTTGCTCAATTCCTGTTTTGACTTCTTTGACTTGTAGATAGTCTTTTATGCTTTTACGTTAGTTGTATTATATGGAGTATTTGTTAAGAATCGAGGTTTAATCGCTATTTATCGATATTTATCGCATGTCTTACCGCCTTATCGCTTATCGCAATCGCGCTCGCAACTCGAACTACGCGTCTGGTTATGGTTCTTATGTGTGTGTGCCCTTTATGTGTTACTTGTGCATGTTATTTATGTTTTATGATGTGGTGATTAATCGAAACGCAATCGCAATCGAATCGCAAACGCTAAACGCAAGGTAAATAGGATGATTGTATGTTGATATAGTAGTTGGGATTAAAAGTAATTTGATGAGTAACACTATCGCATCGCTCTCTCGAATCGCATCGCAAAGCTCTACACTCGAACCGAATCAGCAAAACTCGTCGCGCCAAACACTCCAATCGAGTGGCCAGCCGATCGAGCTGCCACCCGATCGAAGTGCCACTCGATCGAGCTGCCACCCGACCGAGTTGCCACTCGATCGAGCTGCCACCCGGACGGGCTGCCACTCGATCGACCAGCCACTTACTCCCCTTTCCATTTATGGAAACCCTATAAATACCCTCCTTTGTCACATCATTTGATGTTGACAGCACTCTCTCCCTCTCCACTCGCTCCAGCCGCTATTTCTTCAAATTTCTCGCGAATCTTGTAAGTTTTCCACCTAAACTTTTTACTTTCTTAATCTACACGCACTCCTACATGTTTCTATCTTTTGAATCTTAACTTTTAACCGTGAAATCACTAGATTTGAGGTGTTCAAGGATGATGTCATCATGGTGTTCATAAGAACTTCATGTTTTGGCTTCAATCCACCAAAAACAACTCAAATCTGAATGATTTCCACATGAATAAACAAAGATCTTTCATAGATATGAACATTTTCATGGTGAAAAGGATTGAAAGATGGCTTTCAAGCTTTGTTTCAACTCTTTTACACTCAATGCACTTAAATCCGATAGAATCGGAGCTTGTTCTAATCTTCTACTCCTTCTTGTTGATGTGTTGGTTCAAGATCTAGAATCTATCCTCTAGGACACTGATTTCGGGTTAAACATGAAACACCGTCTCGAACAGTTAACTGGTCGGACTAGGGTGGTTCTTGTCCGATCGGGTCACTAAGACTTGACGAGGTTTCTGTAGTTTGACATGTTATCAAGCAGTCACTAGAAAACTTCAAACTAACAAAATAACCAAGGAAGAAGACGACTAGGTCAACTGGGACGGATTGCCGTCCGATCGGAGTGCCACCCGACCGGAAAGCCACCCGATCGGCTTGCACCTTGGGTCCCACACTTAACTATTATTTCAACTTGTGAGGTTTGAACATCGAACGGATTGCCGTTCGATCGGATTGCCATCCGATCGGATTGCCACCTGACCATGTGATGTTTGATTTCAACACTTAAACAATTTTCAACATGTTCAGTACGAACGGATTGCCACCCGATCGGATAGCCATCTGATCGAGTGACCGTCCTGCTGTGAACTTGTTCTCAACCTGAGAAGTCTAGCCAATCGGATTGCTGTCTGATCGAACGGCCGTTCGATCGACCGACCTGAAGGGTAGAGATACTTCTCTATTTTCAAAATGCTACAACGAAAACTTCAAAAGACAAGCCATCATACACAAACACATCCATCCCAAACGAGGTAACAATCCACTCGCATGGTCACCCGATCGGATGACCATGCGAACGGATTGTCACCCGATCGATCGACCGGCCACCCGATCGGATTGCCACCCGATCGGCTTACCGTCCGATCCATTGACACTTCACACCGTTTTACGCACCAACTTTCGCTTATGCTATCGATAACTGTTCAGGCTAATTTCCGCTCTAGCGCTCCCTTCAATCCATTAACTCAATCGCTGTGAGTATACTCGAACCCTTTTTGCTTTACGCACTTTTGGGTGTTACATACGTTACTTATTCTAAATCACATCGAACACACTACGCAATACTTTAACGCTAACCGTTACCGCATGTTATACGTGATTTAATGAATGCTTGTTTGTTATGTTTACACATGGAATGCTGTCTACCTGCCTTAGCAACGATAGTACTATAGTTTGGACTCAGCACCTGTTCACTCAGGGGTTATTAAGGACAATTAATTACATGGCTCATAGTGGTGAGTGTGTATTACGAACTGCCTTGGGCAGTCAACCCACAGTCATTGGTATTGATAGGTTCATGTCGATAACTTACGTGCTTCATTTCACACTGTGTACGTGCTGGTTATGCGTAAACAATTTCGAACTCTATATGCTATTATCAAACTTGTATGCTCACCTTTACACTATGTGTATTGACTTTTACTTTAACGTATGTGGCATGTGCTTAAGATGTTTAGATGCATGGCTTGCTGTGAAATCACGGCTAGGAAAGGTCTAGAAACGAATAAACGAAGTGTCTGTAATTGAAATCTGAGTTGTCGGAACAGAACAATTTTACTAGATTTTGTCTGTAATAATTATGTTACTTTTTATGTCATGGTATGGGACGTGATGCTTTAGATAATTGGTAATTATAGTTGTTATGGAAACTTCTGGACAATCTGTTTCGCTCAGTGCCACGCCCCGATGTTTCCGCCATCGATTGGGGTGTGACAGATTGGTATCAGAGCCATAACTATAGGGAATTAGGCAAGACTCGACCTAGTCCAGGTCGACGTCTTAGGAACGACCTAGTCTATAGTTAGGTACCAATAGACCGACTTGTGCATATCCTGTAGGGATTATGTATGAGCTTTCTTGCTATTTCTCGCTATCCTCGCCCACGCTACACTATCACTGCACTCTGGTTTTCGAAAAATGAACGAGCAACTAGGTCGAGATTAGGTGTGAAAACCGCAAACTCTCAACTAAATTGCTTGTTCGACTCGCATTTTTATCTATAAACAGGAGAAATTGCGCCGAATCAGGAGTGAAATACATACTTTGACGCATAATTTCTCCTTTATTTTATCAAAAACAGGAACGAAGTCGTTAAGTCAGGGGTGAAACCCAAACCTCGACGACTTATTCCGATCTCTATTTGATTTACAAAACTCTCACCAAAGCCTCGACGGGCTCCAACGACTTGAAGTCACGCTGAAACTGGAAGGATGCGTGCCATTCACCCATATTCGAGGCAAGAGCACAGTCTGTTGGTGCACTTAGTGTCTGTTAACTTTGTCTTATTCAAGTCTTTTGTCTAGATAGGTTAAATGAACACACAACAGGGTCTAAATTAGGTTTAGATTGTGTTTAAGGAAGGGTTTTCGCTTCAAAGAGTATCATGGATGGTTCAAGCGAAATCCTATCATCATTAACATACAGTTTCGCTTGAAGCCAGTCTCAAGCGAAACCCTATGGGTTGCCAGCCTCAAGCGAAACCCATTAGGTCTATATATAGTGGTGTGTGTTGTTCATTTGAAGCGAACTGATTGTGTGTGTAAGGGAAGGTGCTGCCGGATTTGCTTCAGAATACCTTGTAAAAGCACGGAAATTAATCAGAAAAGATAGTTTAAAGTGAAATTAGCTGTTGCGACTTCTTTTACGTTGATTCCGCCTTCGTATTTGAAGATGAACATCCTCAACTGACGTTTAGAGGTCGTAATACGGTCCAACAAGTGGTATCAGAGCTCAGGACGAGGAGTTCATACCATAGCAGCTTGATATTACCGGATTCTCTACTTTCTACTTATTTCTTTTTATTCTTTTCTGATCTGAATGGGTTCCTTCGGTTGAAATTGTCTGGTTTTTGAGTATTACATGCGGATCAGTCATTTAATAAATCCTAGAAAGTATTAGATCGTAATTCATAGTAAAACTCAATAATTTTTACAAAACACGATCAGTTTCACGTACAGAACCTTTGATCTCAGATCTACGGTATTTTAGTGGACAAATTTGAACATTATTCATATCATTGTGATCGGAATTGTGTGTAGAACAATCCTTGAAAGAATCAGATTAAGTTTCGGACTAAAACGGATAAAAATTGGACTAAAACTGCCTTTCGCTTGAAAGTGTTCGTCGTAAAAGATCCATTTCGCTTGAAAACAAAAGGTTTTTGCTTGAAATAACGAACCCTTTCGCTTGACAAGTTGAAGCGAACTAGTTAACTGGGCTTTCGCTTGAACTGTTATACTTATTTCAACCATTTCGCTTGAAAGTCCAAGCGAAATAGAAGGTTTCGCTTCAGAGTTTCCTGTTTAGCTTGAACCTTCTATATTTTGACCATTTCGCTTGAACAGTGAAATACAAGCCATTTCGCTTGAACAGCTTTCGCTTGGATTTGATATTTCTCAAAATCAAAATTTTTCTAAGTGTTTGATTATTTTTCAGGTACATTCAACATGGATGATATATTCTTGAACCCGTTTAGCGACATGTATGCATTCGCTGGAGATTCCAGAAATGATGATTCTTCATCTAGCAACAACAATGAGAATGTGCCAAAAGAAAAGAAAAAGGAAGCTTGGGAATCGGAAAGTGCATTCGGAACATTCAATAAACCTCCAAAGTTAATGGCTATAGAGGAATATAGTCGGTGGTCAAGAAAGTTTGAAGACTGGTTGATGGCATTCGCATTTCCCAGCTGGAAAAGTCTGAAAAACGGCTATGCCAATGGAAACAAAAATGGTGAAACGTTAAGAGCAGCTGAGGAGATTGATTAGTTTGTAGCTGAACAAAAGTGTGTGGCATTGTTATTTCAATCCGTCCGAGAAGACATAATTTCATTGATCGATTATTCAAATGCAAAAGATCTTTGGGCAAAGTTAGAAAAGAAATGTTTAGGAAGTACTGAAATTGTGAAAAACAAAAAGAAACTTCTTAGAAAAGAGTTTGATCTTTTTGGATGTTTAAAGAATGAGTCAGTTTGTAAAATGATAGAAAGGTTTGGTCATCTGAAGTTGGAATTAGTAAGACATGATATCAGAATTCCTGAAGAAGATCTTATCGACAAATTGTTCGATTCGTTGCCTGACGAGATGGATTGGAGATATTATGCGTTGATGCTAAAGAATACCATCAAAGAACCAGAAAAGTTGACATTAGATGTGCTGATTGAGAAACTCGAGAGTCATGAGTTGGAACTGAAGAAGACATACAAAGTCAATCACTCATCTTACCAGCAGAATTTGGATTTGTATTATCCAAAAAGCATGATGCCAAAAGCAACTTCTCCAAAAACTGCATTTTCTGCTGAGAACGTATCCACAGCTAGCAAAGAAAGTCAAAGTGGTCAAAGCAGTGGAAGTCACAGTGGTTATCACAGTGGATCTTCATCATCTGCAAGTCATTCTGATGCAAAGAATCGTTTTCAATGCAACATTGCAATAGACTTGAAGAATGCTCAGAATTTTGATGAGGAGTCGGCCAAACAGCAGATGATCTTCCTAGCATCAGTGTTGGAATCGTATGAAGGGTTAGTAGCTGGGAAGATAGGCAACACCAATCTGACGAAAGAAGATTATGATCAGATTGATCCTGAGGAAATGGAGCTGATTGATATTCGTTGGGCTATGGCTAGTGCTGTTCGTCGAGCACAGCGTTTCATGGAAATTACCGGCAGGAAGACAATTGGTGGTGCATCTACCAAGCTGGGGTTCGATAAGTCCAAAGTGACGTGCTTCAAATGTAAGCAGAAAGGTCACTTCAAACGAGAATGCAGAAACGCTTATGCTGATGAGTCGAAGAACCCTTTTAGAGATAATTACTACAAGAAGGCAATTTATCATTAGAATAAATCCGAGCCGCCTAGATTGAAGCAGGTTGAAGACAACAAAGAGAAATCTAGAGCTCTTGCGGTGATTTATGATGATGAGGGTTATGATTGGAGTCAAGAGGTTCTACCGGAAGAAGATGCGGTTGGTTACGCATTCATGGCGAAAAACGACGATCCTATTCCATGGAAAGACGATAGAACTGAAGAGCAGAAATATCAATACAGAAAAATGATTGCTGAAAACAAAATAATTAGAATATCTCGTATCTTTCTGGAAGCGAGGAGAGCAAATAGATGGGATCCGGACAGGGAATGTTATCTTGATGAATATGGAAATATTACGATCGATGACAAAACGCTTGATATCGAGGCCATAATCCAGCAGTACAAAGAAGAGGATGAATACTGGCAAAATAAATGGTGGGGAACTCCAACCGAGAAAATGAAAGAAGAAGAGATCGAAAAATCAAAGAAAGTTGATACTGGAGTTATTGACACAACGCAGGAGTTGAATGCTGAGAACTTGGGAAAAATGGCTGACAAAGTACTGGCTGCTAAGGCACTTGAGGTAGACTCTAACTCCGTGTCTGAGTCAAAAAGCCAGGTCAGTTCAAACGTGTCAACAAATGCTTCAGGTAAGAAAATTGATGGAAATGCAGATTGCAAAAATTGCAACAAAGAATGCAAATTTTGTAACACAGTCACGTATCTCAACGGGAAGAAAGTTGATGATCTGACAGAAAAGGTCAGAAGCGTTGAGAATCAGATTCTTGATCGTGACAAAACAGTTAAAGCTTCAACTGAACGGATAAGAGAATTAACTAGTCAAATTGAAAATGATAAAATTGATCATGACAAAATTAAACAAGAAAATGAAAAGTTGATTCTTGAAAACCGTCAGATTTCTGAGAAGTTTGAAAAACTCAAAAGCACAATGAAAGATTGTGATGATCGAAATCGTAAAACTTTTAATGAAAATGAACACTTAAAAGCAGTGCTTAGAGTAAAAGAAGAATCAATCAACCAACAACTGGATGAAATCGCTAAACTGAAACTTAAAGTTCAAGAGGCTGTAATCGAAAACGAGCGAATCCAGTTGAAGCTTAACAGTTATAGCTCCGCAAGCTTTGTTTTGCAACACATCATTCCCAAACCAATCGGGAAAGACAAAGCAGGCGAAGATGTGTATTGTGATGGAACTGGGGTGTGTTTTCATCAAGTACCACCACCTGTTCTTGATAACTACACGAAAAAGCAATCTGGGTTGGTTGAAATTGAGGAAGAAAGTGAAGTTAAACTTCCGGAGAACATTGATGTCACGTTCACATCTTCCAATGACGATAGTGTCCAAAATGATATTGTAAAAGGTGTTGTTGAAAATGTGCTAAAAATGGATAGTGACACTACTGAGGAAGATGGGTGTTTCTTGGACAAGTACATTCAGAAACCAAAATCCAAAAACAACTTAAGTGATGAACCGGGTCTTGTGTTGTACAAGATGGCTGGATCTGATAAGTTGTATTCGGATTCTGAGTTTCCCATTGAGAATGTTAATGTGAAAAAGTTGACAAATATTTTCAAATTGGTTGAAGTTGAGTTGTCAGAAGTGAACAGTTTGAAACAAATAAAAAGGCAAATGAATTTTGAGAAAGATAAAGCTTACTACAAAAAGCCTGTTGTGCCACCACGTTTTTATAATAACAATCGAAACAATTGGTCAGGTGGTTATAGGGATGGTAAGAGTTTTCAGAAAAAGAGTTTTCAAAACAAAAGGTTTGCTGAAAAGAAAGTGTTTGTGAACAGTTCAAGTTCACTTTCTGATGAGGAAAATGAGATTTTTTCAAAATCGAATAAAGAGTTTTTTTGAGAAAAGAGCTTCACATTATCAGTCTGAAGGCACAAGTCGAGTTGTCGATACTCGAACATGTTTTAGATGTAATCAAGTTAGTCACATTGCACGAAAGTGTACCAATGTGAAGCCTAAGACTGAAACTGTGAAGATTCAACAGAAGAAAGTTGACGTGAAGGGTAAAGCACCAATCGTTGTTGAGAAAAAGAATGTGAAAAATGACAACATCAAAGTGATAAATGAACCCGTAAAGAAAGTGGTAACTAAAAATGACAAATTTTACAAGCGGGTTGCATTATCTCAACAAGTTTGGAAACCAAAACCAGAAATGAAAATTTCAACTTCTGAAGTGAAAAAGGCTGAAGAATCAATTTCAGTTGATTATGATGCAAATTTTCCACCTTTGAAGGCTGAAAACTTCAAAATTCAAATTGCGAGAGTCAAGGTTACACCTAAGGCTGATGAGGCCTGGGTGGACACCATGTTTGAATAAGCAGTTTGAATTGCCGGAGCTTCCTTGATCGCATAGCATGAATCGGCATCTTTATTGAAAATGGTTAAGTCAAAGTTTGTTATGTGCAGGATCTTCCAAAACTTGTATCCAGATGGATCATGGATAGTGGAGCATCTCGACATATGACAGGGAAGACTACGTTGCTGTATGATGTGAGAAACATAAATGGTGGTTATGTAGGTTTTGCTGGTCATGAAGGTGGTAGAATTATTGGTGAAGGAACGTTATCCAACGGGATTGTGACGTTTGAGAGAGTTAACTACATTACTGAGCTGGAGAACAATTTGCTTAGTATCTCTCAGATTTGTGACAATATGTATACTACTCACTTCACAGACAAAGAATGTTTGATCTTGAAACCAGGATTTGTTATCCCTGAAGAATGGATTATCATGCGGGCACCTAGAGTGAATGATTTATATGTGTTGGATATGACTGTAGCAACTACAACAACAGGTCAAGCACATTGTTTTGTTTCTAGAGCAACTGAGAAAGAATCAAGATTGTGGCACCGCAAGATGGGGCATATTCACCTAAGGAAGATGAATCACTTAGTGCACAATGATTTGGTTCTTGGAGTTAATATCAAAGGTTTTCATCTGGAAGGGGAGTGCATTAGCTGTGTTAAAGGCAAGCAGAAGAAAAATTCACACCCTACAAAACAAGTCAATTCAGTTTCGAGACCTCTGGAAAGACTTCACATGGATTTGTTTGGTCCTGTGAATGTCAAAAGTATTACAGGAGATTACTATTGTTTGGTCGTTACTGATGATTATTCCAGATTTTCGTGGGTTTCTTTCTTGAAGACGAAAGATGAAATGTATGATAGTTTGATGGCGTTGTTCAGAAAAATTGAGAATCTGTACCAAAGGCGTATCAAAAGAATTCGAAGTGATAATGGTACTGAATTCAAGAACAGCAAGATGGAAGAATTTTGTGATGAAAGAGGTATATTGCATGAGTTTAGTGCTCCATACACTCCGCAGCAGAATGGAGTCGCAGAACGCAAAAACCGGACACTAATCGAGACGGCTAGAACTATGCTTGCAGATTCAAAGTTACCGATAAATTTTTGGGCTGAAGCTGTTTCTGCCGCATGCTATACGCTCAACAGGGTTCTCACTGTCAAGAAGTTCAACAAAACATGCTTTGAGTTAATCAATAACCGCAAACCGAATTTGAAGTATCTAGAACCGTTCGGGTCACCCTGTACAGTTATAGAGCCTCATGGAAAGTTTGGTCCGAAATTGAGGGAATATTTGTTGGTTATGCAAATTCGATGCGACGTGTCTTCGTTCCATGTGAGAAGCGGATTATTGAAGCTGTAAATGTTGAATGTCAAGGTTATACTATGCCGCCACAGAGTCTTGGAGATTCATGGCGTTATCATTATGACAAACTGTGGGATTCGTTTGACATGAGAGAAGACTCAGAGGATGATGAAGATTTCTTTGATGAGTTGGATATTTTGCGTGAATACGAGTCACAGCTAAGGTTCCCAGCTGAGTATTCAAGGCGACCACGGGAAACTTCAAATGACGATGAAGCAGGTCCAAGTAATGCTGGTGAACATGATGATGTCCAACAGAATGAAGTTGCTCAGGATATTCAGTCGGAGCAGATTGATAATCAAGAAGCTGAAAACATGCCAGTCTTTGATCATGGTGATTCAGATTCTGAGGGGGAGCAAATTCAAATTTCAAGTCAAACAAACCAAGTTGGTGAACAAGATGCAGAGCAGAATGTTACTAATCTGGAGGGAAATGTAGATGTTCCAAGCGAAGTGATGCCGCGAACTTTTTCATATCATCCAGAGGAGTTGATCATAGGAGAATTGCAGACAGGCGTTCGCACTCGAAGACAGATTGATAAAGGGCTTACATGTTTTTATACAAAAGTTGCTCCTTTGCAAACTGAATTCTCATTGAGTTGTTTTATCTCGCAGGTTGAACCAAGAACTTACAAAGAGGCGCTTACTGAAGATTCTTGGGTCAATGCAATGCAGGAGGAACTTAGTCAATTTGAGAAATTAGGAGTGTGGAAGTTAGTTGATTTGCCGGATGGTCAGAGAAAGATTAACACCAAGTGGGTGTTCAAGTGCAAGAGAGACGATAGAGGAGTTGTTATAAGGAACAAAGCTCGACTCGTTGTTCAGGGCTTTAGTCAACAGGAGGGAATTGATTTTACAGAAGTCTATGCTCCTGTAGCACGACTAGAGGCAATCAGAATTTTTCTTGCATTTGCGTCTTGGAAGAACTTCAAAGTATATCAGTTAGATGTTAAATCGGCGTTTCTTTATGGGAAGGTTAAAGAGGAGGTTTATGTCGGTCAGCCGCCGGGCTTCACCGATCCAATCCACAAAAACAAGGTCTACTTATTGGACAAAGCGCTGTATGGTTTACACCAGGCCCCGAGAGCTTGGTATGAGACTTTGTCTCAACACCTACTAGCCAACAAGTTCATTCATGGAAAAGTGGATGCCACTCTCTTCACTAAAGAGGTCGAAGGTCATCTTCTGATAGTTCAGATTTATGTGGACGATATAATCTTTGGGTCGACAAATGAAAATCTATGTAAAGATTTTGAATCAGTGATGAAGCAAAAGTTCGAAATGTCATCTATGGGGGATATGAAATTCTTTCTGGGATTACAAGTTGAACAACTTCCTGAGGGAATTTTCATTCATCAGTCAAAGTATGTTCATGATATTCTAGAGAAATTTGGGATGTCAAGTTCTACTCCAGCTGCTACCCCACTTGCAACAAATCATGGGATTCACCCAGATCTCACCGGAGACAGGGCTGATGAAACTTTTTATCAATCCATGATAGGTTCTTTGATGTACCTAACTGCTTCACGTCCTGATATCATGTATCCAACGTGCCTCGCAGCAAGATTTCAATCTAACCCGAGAGCTTCGCATATGATTATTGTGAAAAGGATATTGCGCTACCTTAAAGGGACTCCTTCATTGGGGTTGTGGTATCCTAGGAAAGGCGACTTTACGCTCGAAGGGTATTCCGATTCGGATTTCGGATGCTGCAAAGTCAATTCAAAATCAACAACTGCAGGATGCCAGTTCTTTGGTCCTAGATTGGTCACCTGGCAGTGTAAGAAACAAACGTCTGTGGCGTTATCTACATGTGAAGCGGAGTATGTTTCTGCTAGCAGTTGCTGCTCTCAGATCTTGTGGATACAGCAACAGATGCGCGACTATGGTTTGCAGTTTCTTAACACACCTCTTTTTGTTGATAATGAGGCCGCAATAAATATAACAAAGAATCCAGTACATCACGCTAAAACTAAACACATCGAAATTCGTCATCATTTTATTCGTGATTGCTTTGAGAAAAAGTTGATACGAATTGAGAAAATCCACACTGACGAACAGAAAGCTGATTTACATACCAAAGCTTTTGATAAAAATCGGTTTAAATATTTGTTAAAACTGAACGGTATGAAGCTTCTGTCGGTGTCGGATGGCATAATTGGCGTTGATGAGAGTACTGTTGCGGATGAAGACGAGAAACAATCTGCAATGGTTTGTCAATTTTTTACTTGTTTTGGTATTTAGGGGGAGTAGATATTTGTATATAGTTTATTTTTCAGAAAATACAAAAACAATAAAAAATGCAAAAATACAAAAACATGATAAAATCTGAAAAAGAGCTTGTGTATATAGGGAAAATGATAGTACATTGGCTAGACAATTACAGTATGCTAAAGATTTGTAAAGTTTAAATGAGTTAAACAGTCTCACTAATGATGTGTCGATAGGTTTTTGCACATTTAGTAGATTTATTTGGGATATAAACCTAAATTTCAAACTTGTGAAATTCGTGGGGAACACTACTTGGATATATAGGTAACCCCTGAAATCTCATTTGAAAGGTCTCATAATCTGATATACTAGGTCTTT
Organism: Helianthus tuberosus; assembly: GCA_030545235.1. Lineage (NCBI taxonomy): Eukaryota > Viridiplantae > Streptophyta > Magnoliopsida > Asterales > Asteraceae > Helianthus > Helianthus tuberosus. Next base: position 91,902,733 of record CM060439.1, on the reverse strand, counting down.
ATACTCAATGTTGTCTGGGGTATTATTCCGGGACTTCTGCTGAACGGTGGTTCTGACCTAGTCCTTGGATAATACTTTCTGCAATGCTTGAAACATAGCATTAAACCCTCAGCATGCCGATGAAACAATAAAATTGATAGTCGCTGCTGTTGTAGCTAAAAGATCCTCTAAAGGGGACATACTGTAAAGTCGAAGCTGATATCTCTCTGCGTATACGGAAGTATCGACCTGAGATCCCTCGGCCCTCGCATACCTAATTTATGTACAGATATCATTGTAGTATACTCACCTGTAAGACTGATAATTGGGATTCTGGATACGGGAGTATATTCAAGAGGTGGGACACATGAATGAGCTAGTTCATAAGACATCTAATTCATATCCTGAATAATTTGAAATTTGTGTGAGAATTTAAGATGGATCAGTATATCGACAATCGAGGTGAATTGTTTAAGTCTGTGTATGAAATGAAGCTTAACGGTACTTGTAATTTGTCTGACAGCTGATATGATTCCCTGACACGCTCGTCAAAAATATGTTTGTAAATAGTTTACTTTGTTTACTTACTGCAATTTAAGTTTTCTGTATTTCATTTCTTAGTTTAGAACACTTTATAAAATCTAAAAAGATTTTAGTTCTGCTTTATTTTCCGACAAACCAAAGTGGAGAGTTGATTGTTGGATTCTCAGATGATTGAAGCAGATGCAGGAAATTCTGGACTGAAGAATGAGGAGAGCTTATCTTGATGATGTTTGATTTATTGGAAAGTTAAAAACAAGTTCATTAATTTGATACTTGTTATTTTCAGAAATTATGAAAAATGTTGTTTTTCTAAATCAGTTTGATTCGTCAAATGATCAACCAAGGTCATTAAATTGGACTTGGTAGATTAATTGAGTAGTCAGGGTCATTAATTTGGACCTGAATACTTGAGTGGATTGCTATAACTGATTGATTTTGTGATTTATGATTGAAAAGATAGTTTGTAATGATTGATGTTTGAGACACAGGTTTTGGACTTCATTATTCCCATGGAAGCTAAATGTTAAAGTTTGAACCAGATCAAGACCTCAGATTCTAGCATATCGAGAGGGGGAGTCTTTGAAAGGGGGAGTCTGGATCAACAGTCAAAGGGAAGTCTGAAGATGGAGCTAGGACAAGATTGTGAACCTGTGAAGATAGAATGTTTATGATGAAAAGACAGAGTTGGAGATTGTTAAAGACAAAGACTTGAAGCCGAAGACTTCGTCAACATCCAAGGGGGAGTCTGTTGGTGCACTTAGTGTCTGTTAACTTTGTCTTATTCAAGTCTTTTGTCTAGATAGGTTAAATGAACACACAACAGGGTCTAAATTAGGTTTAGATTGTGTTTAAGGAAGGGTTTTCGCTTCAAAGAGTATCATGGATGGTTCAAGCGAAATCCTATCATCATTAACATACAGTTTTGCTTGAAGCCAGTCTCAAGCGAAACCCTATGGGTTGCCAGCCTCAAGCGAAACCCATTAGGTCTATATATAGTGGTGTGTGTTGTTCATTTGAAGCGAACTGATTGTGTGTGTAAGGGAAGGTGCTGCCGGATTTGCTTCAGAATACCTTGTAAAAGCACGGAAATTAATCAGAAAAGATAGTTTAAAGTGAAATTAGCTGTTGTGACTTCTTTTACGTTGATTCCGCCTTCGTATTTGAAGATGAACATCCTCAACTGACGTTTAGAGGTCGTAATACGGTCCAACAAGTGGTATCAGAGCCTAGTAGTCAAAGTCTATCTAGCCGAAGACAATCTATGCTCGATTTTTATGTGTTTCGATTTTTGTCGATTTTATGTGGAATTTATGTGTTTTATGTGATTACATGTTTCGATTTTGGTGAATTATTCGCTTTCGCTGTTCATTTCGATCAACACACACAACTCGCACCACGCAACTATTTCAAGACGCTAGTAAATCGCTGATCATTACCTGCTATCGCTGCTCGATACTCGCAATCGCTGTAATTAATCGCTATACGCGATGTGAAGGATAGGGAATACGTGCAACATATAGTTAGGTTTCTGTATTCTGACTGCCTCTTGTGTTATGTGCTTCTATGTTCTGTGCCTTACGTGCTTCTGTGCTTATGTGTTTACATGATCGCATTCCTGAGCTTTAGTAGTATTAGACGTGTGAGGTGAGATTCGATTATACTGTGTCTGAGTCCCATGATGATGTTTGTTGCAGACAATGTCGTCATCTGGACCCTCATCTGGACCCCGTCACCCACGAGTTACTCGTCAAGAACAGAGAGACAAACGCCTTGCTGCTCTCGTCGCTAAGCAAGTAGCAAAGGTGGTTCCTCAGATCGTGAGTGAACTATACGAGAATGTGAGCAAATCGTCTGAAGAGTCCAGGACCGAAGCTCCCAAAGCTACTCCTAAAGCTGCTTTTAGCTTCAAACAATTCAAAGCTTGCGGACCGAAAGAATTCACTGGCGAAGATGGCCCTACGGCCTTATTTCAATGGTTCGATTCGATCGAGGTCACCCTGCGTCAGAGTGGATGTCCCGACAATCTCCGCACTCTGAATGCTACCGGCGTTTTCCAGTCCCGCGCATTAGACTGGTGGATGGTCAAGAGGAACAAACGCGAAAATGACGCAGCTTATGGTCTGTCATGGGATGAGTTGAAGAACGTTATGCTAGAAGAGTTCTGCCCTCCCCATGAGCACCAAAAGTTGGAGGATGAATTCTGGCATCTGAAGCAGAAGGATGGTGACAACGCTGCTTTAACTGCTCGCTTCAAGCAGCTCAGTATTATCTGTCCTGACCAAGTGAAGACTGCTGACATGACAATCAAGAAGTATATCTGAGCTCTGCCGGATTGTGTTGCAGATTTTGTGCATGCTTCGAAACCAGAAACAATCGAAGAGACCTACCTGCTTGCCGCTGAAATCAACGACAAGCGAGTCAAAGCTGGATTTTGGGATAAAGCTACCAAGAACCTGCACCAAGCTACCGCCGCACCAACCGCTGAGACCACCGCCGCTTCTCAATCATCAAAGTCCTCTCGTCGCAAGAGGAAGAACAACAACAGCAACTCCAGCAACAAGAACTGTGCTGTCACTACAACTGCTGCCCCACTTCAAGCCGTACCGGCTCAGCAGCAATCACAACACTGATCAGCTCCAGCACCAGTTACCTATGCACCACCTGCAAAGTGTGCTTACACTGGGCCTCACCCTGCTTTCCCAACATGTACTTATCATCATCCAGTGGGTATCGCCTGCAGATTTTGTGTGCACTGCAATATGCACGGCTACTTTACCGCCAACTGCCGTACTGGTCCCCGCAAAGCGCCAGCCCAAACCACTGCTCATCAAGCTCTGCTTCCAGCTCCTCAAGGCCAACAAGCAGCTCAGGCACCCGCGATCAACGCCAGAGTCTGCTTTCGCGTGTGGTGATCCCAACCACTTCGCCAACATGTGCCCGAACAGGGTTGTGAAACAAGAGCCCCAACAGCAGCAGCCTCAGCAACAGCAACAACAACAGCCTCAACAGAAACAGCAACAAGCCGCCCGCGCCCGAACTTTCAACATCAATGCGCGCCAAGCCTAGGCCGACAACAATGTGGTTAATGGTACGTTTCTCATAAACGGTATATATTCTTCGTGTTTGTTTGATACTGGAGCCGATAACTGTTTTTGTGTCGTTTGAATTTGAGAAGCTCCTTAATCGTAAGCGCTCCCATCTCCCCTCGACGTTCGATGTCGAAGTCGCCACCGGAAGACCCGTCGCTGTCAATTCCGTTCTTCGTGATTGTACTCTTGAACTCAACAATCACATCTTCCCAATCGACCTTATTCCGATGCAACTCAGAAGTTTTGACGTCATAGTAGGCATGGACTTTCTTCGTGAAAACCATGCTGAAGTTGTGTGCTTTGATAAGATGATTCGATTCTCGCTCGCAAATGGTGATGTGTTATGTGTTTATGGAGAAACTGCTTCGAAGGGTCTAAAGCTCATGTCATGTACCCAAGCTAGCAAGTATCTCCGCAAGGAATACAAGGCTTTCTTGGCTAACATTGTAGTAGCCGAGAAGGAAAAGAAAGGAAAGATAGGAGTGAAAGACGTTCCTGTGGTTCGTGAGTTTCCTATTGTGTTTCCTGATGATCTTCCTGGTCTATCGCCAAGTCGTGATATCGACTTTCGTATCGACCTCATTCCTGGAGCCAACCCTATTGCTAGAGCTCCTTATCGACTCGCTCCGTCCGAAATGCACGAATTCTCGAGTCAACTCCAGGAACTACTTGATAAAGGCTTCATTCGCCCGAGCACCTCTCCTTGGGGCGCGCCAGTCCTTTTCGTCAAAAAGAAGGATGGGACGTTCAGGATGTGCATCGACTATCGGGAATTGAATAAGTTGACTATCAAGAATCGCTATCCCCTGCCTCGAATTGATGATTTGTTTGACCAGTTACAAGGTGCTACGTGTTTCTCGAAGATCGATCTGCGCTCAGGCTATCACCAACTACGCATCCAAGAGGAAGACATCCCCAAAACCGCTTTTCGCACTCGATATGGCCACTATGAGTTCGTTGTTATGCCATTTGGTTTGACCAACACACCCGCGGTTTTTATGGATCTGATGAATCGCGTGTGTAAACCTTATCTCGACCACTTCGTCATCGTGTTCATCGATGATGTCTTGATCTATTCCAAGTCGAAAGCCGAACACGCGCAACATCTACGTTTGGTTCTCGAGCTACTCCAAGGGAATCGACTCTATGCCAAGTTCTCCAAGTGTGAATTCTGGCTGGAGGAGGTTTAATTCCTCGGTCACATTGTCAATAGTCAAGGTATTCACGTCGATCCCATGAAGATTGAAGCAGTTAAGAGTTGGGTTACGCCGAAGAACCCGTCTGAAGTCCGTTCTTTTCTCGGACTAGCGGGCTATTATCGTCGATTTATCGAAGGGTTCTAAAAAATTGTTGTGCCGCTTACCGCTCTCACGCATAAAGACAAGCCTTTTGTTTGGGGAACTGAACAAGAGTCTGCTTTCCAAACCCTCAAGCATATGCTTTGCAATGCTCCTGTTCTCACTTTACCCGACGAAAACGATGACTTTATAGTCTATTGTGATGCCTCGAACCTTGGTCTTGGTTGTGTTCTCATGCAACGAGACAAGGTTATCGCTTACACATCTCGTCAGGTCAAGATCCACGAGAAGAACTATACAACCCACGACCTCGAGCTAGGCGCAGTTGTTTTTGCGTTAAAGATTTGGAGACACTACCTGTATGGTACCAAGTGTACGATCTTCACCGATCATAGGAGCCTACAACATATCTTTGACCAAAAGGAACTTAATATGCGTCAACGCCGATGGGTAGAACTTCTTAACGATTACGACTGTGAGATCCGTTATCATCCTGGCAAAGCAAATGTCATTGCCGACGCTCTCAGCAGACGGAGTTATTTACATAGCGCCCGAAATATCCAAGCCCAGTATGATCTCGAAACCGTCATCCGCGAAGCTCAGCATGCGTGTTTTAATGAACGCACTTTGAAGAAGGAAAGGATCTACCATGATGGAGCCCATCTTGTGAATAAGTCGAATGGGATATTCCATTATCTGGACCGAATTTGGATCCCTAAGCGGACCGATTTACGACAGATTTTGATGGACGAAGCCCACAAATCCCGATATTCTATTCATCCTGGTGCCGACAAGATGTACCAGGACCTTCGCTACAAGTACTGGTGGCCGGGCATGAAGAGGGATATCGCCCTCTATGTTGGGAAGTGTCTGACTTGCTCTAAAGTCAAGGCCGAACACCAAAGACCCTCTGGCTTACTTGAACAACCCCCGATCCCTATGTGGAAGAGGGAAAGTATAGCTATGGACTTCATAACGAAACTTCCGCGAACGCCATCAAGTCACGACAGTATCTGGGTTGTCATTGACCGTTTGACCAAATCTGCTCATTTTCTGCCAATACGAGAAGACTACAAGGTAGAAAGATTAGCCCGAATCTACACCGATGAGATCATTTGTCGACATGGGACGTCTCGCGACATCATCTCTGACCGTGATGCTCGGTTTACCTCGCGTCTATGGGAAACGTTTCAAACGACTCTCGATACTACGCTAAATCTAAGTACCGCATTCCATCCCCAAACCGACGGTCAGACTGAAAGAACGATTCGTACCCTTGAAGACATGCTCCGTTCGTGTGTCATAGATTTTGGTGGTAATTGGGACGCATACTTACCTTTAGTCGAATTCTCATACAATAATAGTTATCATTCCAGCATTCAAATGGCACCGTTTGAGGCCTTATACAGAAGAAAATGTCGATCGCCAATTGTATGGCACGAGATCGGGCACTCGCAATTAACCGGTCCTGAGCTATTGCAAGAAACGACTGACAAAGTCTTCCAAATTCGAGACAATCTGCTGAAAGATCGGAGTCATCAGAAAAGTTACGCCGATAGACGACGCAAGCCCCTTGAATTTGACGTTGGCGACTACGTACTCCTAAAGGTATCACCTTGGAAGGGTGTGGTCAGATTCGGCAAGAAAGGGAAACTAGCGCCTCGTTATGTTGGACCTTTTAAGATTCTGGAAAGGATCAGAAAAGTCTCCTACAGACTCGAACTGCCGGAGGAAATTAGTAACGTCCACCCGACTTTCCATGTGTCGAACCTCAGAAAGTGCCTGGCTGAGCATGATTTAATTGTACCTCTAGATGATCTTCAAGTAAACGAAACACTACACTTCATGGAGAAGCCTGTCGAGATCAGGGACCGCCAAACCAAGCAGCTCAGACGCTCGCGCATTCCCATTGTGAAGGTTCGATGGGAAGGAAAACGAGGCGCAGAGTTCACTTGGGAACTCGAAAGCGACATGAAGGCGAAGTACCCACAGTTGTTTGTTACGGCTTCAGCCTAATTTCGGGACGAAATTCCCTCAACTAGGGGAGGCTGTAACACCCCGTGTTTCGAAAGTCAAAGTCAAAGTCAAGATTGAAGTCAAAGGGAGACAAGATTGCTAATTACGACCTGTCACTCCTTGCTCAATTCCTGTTTTGACTTCTTTGACTTGTAGATAGTCTTTTATGCTTGTACGTTAGTTGTATTATGTGGAGTATTTGTTAAGAATCGAGGTTTAATCGCTATTTATCGATATTTATCGCATGTCTTACCGCCTTATCGCTTATCGCAATCGCGCTCGCAACTCGAACTACGCGTCTGGTTATGGTTCTTATGTGTGTGTGCCCTTTATGTGTTACTTGTGCATGTTATTTATGTTTTATGATGTGGTGATTAATCGAAACGCAATTGCAACTCAATCGCAATCGAATCGCAAACGCTAAACGCAAGTTAAATAGGATGATTGTATGTTGATATAGTAGTTGGGATGAAAAGTAATTTGATGAGTAACACTATCACATTGCTCTCTCGAATCGCATCACAAAGCTCTACACTCGAACCGAATCAGCAAAACTCGTCGCGCCAAACACTCCAATCGAGTGGCCAGCCGATCGAGCTGCCACCTGATCAGGCTGCCACCCGACCGAGTTGCCACTCGATCGCGCTGCCACCCGGACGGGCTGCCACTCGATCGACCAGCCACTTACTCCCCTTTCCATTTATGGAAACCCTACAAATACCCTCCTTTGTCACATCATTTGATGTTGACAGCACTCTCTCCCTCTCCACTCGCTCCAGCCGCTATTTCTTCAAATTTCTCGCGAATCTTGTAAGTTTTCCACCTAAAATTTGTACTTTCTTAATCTGCACGCACTCCTACACGTTTCTATCTTTTGAATCTTAACTTTTAACCATGAAATCACTAGATTTGAGGTGTTCAAGGATGATGTCATCATGGTGTTCATAAGAACTTCATATTTTGGCTTCAATCCACCAAGAACAACTCAGATCTGAATGATTTCCACATGAATAAACAAAGATCTTTCATAGATCTGAATATATTCACGGTGAAAAGGATTGAAAGATGGCTTTCAAGCTTTCTTTCAACTCTTTTACACTCAATGCACTCAAAACCGATAGAATCGGAGCTTGTTCTAATCTTCTACTCCTTCTTGTTGATGTGTTGGTTCAAGATCTAGAATCTATCCACGAGGACACTGATTTTGGGTTAAACATGAAACACCGTCTCGAACAGTTAACTGGTCGGACTAGGGTGGTTCCTGTCCGATCGGGTCACTAATACTTGACGAGGTTTCTATTGTTTGACACGTTATCAAGCAGTCTCGAGAAAACTTCAAACTGACAAAACAACCAAGGAAGAAGACGACCAGGTCAACTGGGACGGATTACCACCCGACCGAACAGCCACCCGATCGGCTTGCACCTTGGGTCCCACACTTAACTATTATTTCAACTTGTGAGGTTTGAACATCGAACGGATTGCCGTCCGATCGGATTGCCATCCGATCGGATTGCCACCTGACCATGTGATGTTTGACTTCAACATTTAAACAATTTTCAACATGTTCAGTACGAATGGATTGCCACCCGATCGGATAGCTACCCGATCGGATAGCCATCCGATCGAGTGACCGTCCTGCTGTGAACTTGTTCTCAACCTGAGAAGTCTCGCCAATCGGATTGCTGTCCGATCAAACGGCCGTTCGATCGACCGACCTGAAGGGTATATATACTTCTCTATTTTCAAAATGCTACAACGAAAACTTCAAAAGACAAGCCATTATACACAAACACATCCATCCCAAACGAGGTAACAATCCACTCGCATGGTCACCCGATCGGATGACCATCCGAACGGATTGTCACCCGATCGACCGGCCACCCGATCGGATTGCCACCCGATCGGATTACCGTCCGATCCATTAACACTTCACACCGTTTTACACACCAACTTTCGCTTATGCTATCGATTACTGTTCTGGCTAATTTCCGCTCTAGCGCTCCCTTCAATCCATTAACTCAATCGATGTGAGTATACTCGAACCCTTTTTGCTTTACGCACTTTTGGGTGTCACATACGTTACTTATTCTAAATCACATCGAACACACTACGCAATACTTTAACGCTAACCGTTACCGCATGTTATACGTGACTTAATGAATGCTTGTTTGTTATGTTTACACATGGAATGCTGTCTACCTGCCTTAGAAACGATAGTACTATAGTTTGGACTCAGCACCTGTTTACTCAGGGGTTGTTAAGGACAATTAATTACATGGCTCACAGTGGTGGGTGTGTATTACAAACTGCCTTGGGCAGTCAACCCGCAGTCATTGGTATCGATAGGTTCATGTAAATAACTTATGTGCTTCATTTCACACTGTGTACGTGCTGGTTATGCGTAAATGATTTCGAACTCTATATGCTATTATCAAACTTGTATGCTCACCTTTACACTATGTGTATTGACTTTTACTTTAACGTATGTGGCATGTGCTTAAGATGTTTAGATGCATGGCTTTCTGTGAAATCGAGGCTAGGAAAGGTCTAGAAACGAATAAATGAATTGTCTGTAATTGAAATCTGAGTTGTCGGAACAGAACAATTTGACTAGATTTTGTCTGTAATAATTATGTTACTTTTTATGTCATGGTATGGGACGTGATGCTTTAAATAATTGGTAATTATAGTTGTTATGGAAACTTCTGGACAATCTGTTTCGCTCAGTGCCACGCCCTGATGTTTCCGCCATCGGTTGGGGTGTGACAGTGTGGCACGAGGAAACAAGGTTTGACTTTTGTTGACTTGGCCTTGTCGCGCCACGCGACCAGCATGCATCTCCCTCGTCACTTTGCGCGACGGAAATCAGTTTCCAGCAGCTTATTTTTAGTACCCTTCCAGGTACCATCGAGCCCTTTCCTGCTTGGATGTTCTTTTCACCTCATTTAGACCCTGTTAAGCCTGAAAAATCTAACACGTGATAAGCACGGCATACTAATATGATTTAACACATTTAAACACTAAAACCGACGTAAAACTATACAAACACACTGTGTTTTTGCAAAGACATGAGCGCGCCACCAACATAGTCCACCTCTAATAGGATGTCCGGATTCGAACGCCACCTAGGCATCAACTGGCTATGCGTTTCTTTGCATGGGAGTTGCTCTAGTGAATTTACGTGCAAACTACAACATTATTATTATTATTATTGTTATTGTTATTTTTATTGTTATTGTTATTGTTATTGTTATTGTTATTGTTATTGTTATTGTTATTGTTATTGTTATTGTTAGCAGTGGTAGCAGTGGTAGCAGTGGTAGCAGTAGTAGCAGTAGTAGCAGTAGTAGTAGTAGTACAGTACAAAGTAATGATCCATTCTATTCTTATATGGGTAACCAAACAAAACAATGGAATGATAATGATCCATTTCATTCCCGTATCCTTAACATTTTTTGTCCATGCCATTTTCTCGTTCATTTTGTTACCTCATACAAAACACACCTTAAATGTGATTCTATAATAAAGATAGTTGTTCTTTGGGATCCCTCAACGGCTCAACTAGAACTCTAGAAATATGTATGCTTGATGTTTTAGATTGGAGAAGTATACCTACTATTAGTTGGTCTCGTAATACAGCTTTAATAGCTATAGATGAGTTTATATAATGGTTTGCTTTTTAATAGGATATGATTATAGAGAGGCTTGAAATTCAGCAGGCGACACCTAGATTTATACTTGAAACCCTAATTAAAACTTGGAAGGTAGAAGTGATTGAAATCGCCCACTTTTTTTTTGAAAATTAACTTTCATTAAACCACCAAACCAAGGCCAACTATTTCCAAGACGGAAACAACAAGCCGAAAACCACAAAAGAAATAATTACATCAGATCGAAAGAACACCACCGATCTCAATCAACGACACTTCCTTTAAACCTATGTTTATACCACAAAAAACCTAATGTCTTGATATCCGCGATCATCTCCACAACATTCGGATCCTTACTCGAAAAAGCTTTTTCATTCCTCGCCATCCACAACCGCCAACAGGCAATAATAATAATCCCATGAATCACCATCTTCTTATTCCCCGACATGGCACAGTGGTCGTGCATTTCCACCAAGTCATTAACATGAAACACAAACATACCTGGAATCCTGCACCATCTAGATATCCCGTTCCAAATTCTCGCTGATATACGACAACTTGTAAGAATATGCTCGACCGTTTCATCATTGCTCTCGCATCACACACATAAATGGTTATCCACCATAATATTTCGTCTCATCAGGGCCATCTTAGTGGGAAGACAATCCAGAAAAGCACGCCGCATGAAGATGTTACACTTCATAGGAACCCATTTACTCCAAGTAAAACCACTACAAACATCACCGGTCTCCGATCCCCGCAACCATTTTTTGACCGCTTCGACAGTGAAGCCATCTTCCTTACCATCACTCCAAACCCAAGCATCTTGAGTAACTCCTAATCTAACCTGTTGTAATAATACCTCCAATTGGTGTTTATTGTTTACCTCATCCACAGTAGTAGGTGACCGACTCCAGTCCCATGAAAAAACCCGAGTAGTCCCCTGTAAACTCATCCGACCAGAAACACAAACCCGTTTATTCCTTTCTAGAATGAATAAGTTCGGGTATTTATCCTTTAACGACTCCTCGCATAACCACGTATCAAACCAAAACCGAATATGATCCCCGTTGCCAATTTTCCCCCGAATCATCCTATTAAAACCAATACCTTGCACCTTGTATTTGTTCCAAAACGTAACATATTTTTTCCATACTCCCGTGATAGAGTTATTAACCGACGCGACACCCCAACTACAGCTAGAACCATGAATAGAGATAATCACTCTCCTCCACATTGCATGTTGTTCATTATAAAACCTCCAAAGCCATTTACCAATTAGCGCTATATTATTCATCTCCAATCTAGCTATCCCCAAACCTCCATCCCGCATAGATTTTGTAACAACATCCCACGAAACCCAACTCATCTTCCTAACCTCATCTGACCCACCCCATACGAAACGTCTAATTAAACCTTCCAATGTGTTAATGATCTTTAAAGGCGCCTTGAAAAGAGAGAAGTAATATGTAGGCAAGCTATCAAGAACCGATTTAATTAGCGTCACCCGGTCAATAGACAATATGTTAGCTTTCCATTTCGACAACCTCCTCTTGAAAGTGTTCACAACTGGATCCCAATTCGAAATCCTATTCATGTTCGCCCCGACCTTGATGCCCAGATAGACAAATGGAATATCTCCTGCTTTACAACCCAACGAATCAGCTTCATTCGTTAATTCTTCAATATCAACACCAACTCCGAACAATACTGATTCATGTAAATTAATTTTCAATCCGGAACACAAAAAAATATCCGAAGTATCCTTTTCATGTTCACGAAATTGAAATTAGACCATTCCCCCATCAACATCGCATCATCCGCATATAATAAATGCGATAAAACCGGACCATCGTTAGGAAGCCGAACACCATCAAAAGCTCCTATGCCACACGCCTTATTCATCAAACCCGAAAATGCCTCCATCAAAATAATAAAAACAAAAGGTAATATAGGATCTCCCTGACGAATACCTTTTTGGCAGCCAAACTCAAAAGTTGGCGACGCATTCACCAAGATCGAAGATCTTGCCGAAACCAAAATCCCGCGAATCCACTCACACTAAACCGAAGGGAAATCCATTTGATGCAGCACCGACAACAAAAACTCCCAATTCATGTTGTCATACGCTTTGTCAAAATCGACTTTGAACAAAAATATTTTTTTACTCCGTTTTTTAGCCCACCCGAGAACCTCGTTTGCCATTAACGGCCCATCAAGAATGTACCTTCCTGTCAAAAACGCAGATTGATTTTCTAAAACAATTTTACTCGTAATCATCTTCAACCGATTCGCCAACACCTTTGACACCACCTTGCTAATACACCCTATAAGGTTAATCGGTCTAAAATCCCTTAAATCAGACGGGTCTCCCATCGTCGGAATAAGAGTAATGAACGACGATCCAACCCCCATACTAAACCTCCCAACTCTATGGAACTGCTGCATAATATCCACAAAATCCTTCTCGAATAAATCCCAAAACATTCTGATAAACCGAAAATTGAAACCATCCGGGCCGGGCGCTTCATCCGCACCACATTCGAAGATTGCACGTTTAATTTCCTGAACCGAGAAAACGTCAATCAATCCATCGGCATCCTCTGAACTTAATCTCTTCAAACCGTGAACCACCAGCTTCGGCCTACGACCCATTTCCTCTTTAAACTTAGCTCTAAAAAAACCAAGCACCTCCCTTTTTAATCACATTCGACTTCGTTTCCCACACTCCTCTAACCATCAAACCAGGAAAATAGTTCACAGCCTTACGTTTATTGATACAACCATGAAAATACCTGGAGTTGTCGTCCCCATGTGTTGCCCATTTACTACGCGATTTATGTTTCAAATACCGTTGATAGAAAGCTTCAATCTCACGTAAACGACGTTTAGTCTCTTCCAACGTCCACACCTCCGCTTCCGAAATCTCTCTCTTCCATGGCCGCATCCAACTCCCTAAGTTCTTGTTCCAATAAAAAATTTTCACCCAATTCCTTTTTCTTGCACTCATTAACCCAAGCCAAAATATCTTTACGAAGACTTTTGAATTTCCCCATCAGCCTTGTGTCCGGATCCCCCACATGAAGCCCATCACCAATCGATTTCCTTAAAACTTCACCAAAATCCTCTCGATCAAGCCAAGAATTGTAGAACCTAAACGGCTTAGGTCCAAAATTCCTAGAAACAGTCTTCAACACTAAAGGAGTGTGATCCGACTTGTTTCTTTCAAGTGCTAAATACTCCGCACTCAGCCATTCCATGAAAAAGTTCCAGTTAACAAATATTCGATCAATACGGCTTAATTTTTCTCCAACGACAAAAGTAAATCGCCTCCCTTTCAACGAGTACTCATGCAGATTTGTATTGTCTATGAAGTCGTTAAACTCATTAGCCTCCGACGAATAAAAATAGAGTTTCGCCTTTCACCTTCACTTCTAACCGAATTAAAATCCCCCGCCACCGTCCATAACCCGTCTCCCTCTCCAATTAACTCATCGATCTCCGTCCACAACCCCCCGTTTAGCTACCACGTTCTGAGTAGCGTACACGTTGACCATATGACTCGTAACCCCACTACCTTTGATGTTACCCGAAACAAGTAAACAGTTGGGCTTGCAATTTTTGAATTGAAATAAATATTTGCCCAAAATAATAAATTTGGAACAAAAATTTCGGAACTATTTTTTTTGCTAATCATTGATTACTTGATTTCTATAGTTTTGAGCTAAAATATTTGAGTTAAAACCTTTGTTGTCAAAAGCGTGTGAGGCGCGCACCTAAGCGCAACGTCGAATTAAATACGCTGCGACTGGTGAGGCGCAATTTCAAGAAGTTTCTGGCCAAATTCAGGCTAAAAGTCGTCTGAAACGTGTAAAACATCTTAAATGAGCCATAAAAAAAATTCCTAAACAACCCTAAAGTAGCCCTAAACAAGCTTAAAACATCTCTAAAACCCCTATAAGGGTATTTTATACTATGCGCCTTATAGTTAAGAATCTATCCGCCGATGACAATCGCTACTCTTAGGCTATGTGTAATGGACATTATAAGTGTGTGAAGGAGCTTGATAATGCCCCGAACACCACCCCCTTGGGGCGTTTTAGGGACATGAAGAGTAAGGGTCATTTCTAGTATAACATCAAATGAGGAGAAAGAAATTAGAGAGTAATATTTAATATGACATTAAGGAGCGTTAACCACTACACATCTTTTGGAAGAGCGTTAGGGTATAAGGAGTGGTTAGACACTTGAGAGCGACAAACTAAAAAATCAACCAATGAGAGTGTACCATGTCAAAGTGTTAAACTATGTTCAAAAGTGTTGGCAATGGTTAGACACTTGGTGAAGTGGTAAACTATTTTTTTTTTAAAAGAAAAAGAGTGTGATTGGTTAAGATTGGAATGGACCCCACCCCACACTACCCTCTCTCTCTCTCTCTCTCTCTCATACCCTCCCTTCACCACTTCGGCAAGCCTACACCGATTTGACAAACTTTTGAGTGGCAAACTATGTTGGCGGTGGTGTTACCAATTGGCAAACTAAGTTTGCCACACTTTGCCGCACCCCACTCCGTATACCCTTATGATGCTGATGTGACAGAAAATACCTCTTAAGAGGCATTAACCATTACGAATGGTCTTAACATCATCTATTACTAGGTTACCTTACACAAAAGTCTTAGAAAAAAATATGTTTCCACTATGTTCCCCTTAATGTTCATATTGATACTCATCAATCCAAACATCACCTTACTACAAACATTTATGCATCATTGTCTTTGAATATAAAGAAGTAACATGAATTGTTTTTCCTATGTAATGAAAGCAGTCTTTCTAGTTTCTTTAGCATTTGAGTTTCATGTCTACTACTTATATTATGGCCTTGGTTGAGTATGAAACAACCGATAATTAAATATACATTTTTAGATACATCAGTTCTTAATTTTTTTAATAAGAAATTACAAATAAAACAATAAATATCTTGAAACAAAAAAATTGACAAAATATGTGGACGTTTTAGAACGACGCCGTAGTGTGAAGTCAATGATTAACTGAAATTGGATCACCGTGACCGTACGGGTTTCTCAGTCCAGCTGCACTCCAACAGCTTGTTGGGTCCTTCTTTTCACCTCGTTATTTGTGTTAAGCTAGCTTAGCATCTATTGGACTGCATTATTAGACTAGGGTTTATTAGTGTAAGCCCACGGGCTCGATTAGGTTTCTAGGGTTCCTTGTGATCTCTATATATTGTAATCAATCATATCAATAATATCAATCAAGTCTTTTATATTCTTACATGGTATCAGAGCTCGCGCTCTATACCGTTTCCGTCGCGCCACACAAAAATAATAAAACCCTAGCCGTCACCACTTGAGAAAAACCCTAGACAGGGCGGCGTGCCGCCACTGCCGCCGCCCTGTCCGGCCCCCGTTCGTTTCCTATCATTCTTTTTTTTTTTTCTTATTTCACGTTCTAAATAAAGTCTCAGTTACGGTTCCAAACAATATCCCCTGTCCGCCAAACTGATCTGAAAATTGAGCCGCTACGCCGCGCCGTTCTTTTGTAGGACTACGGTCCTCTGGCGCCGCCGTTTAGTTGAGCCGCTCTTTCTAGCAGGACTACGGTCCACTAGCCGCCAGCCGTGTTGCCGCATCACATGCTGGACTACGGTCCGCAGCCGTGTCGTTCATTGTCAATGTGGCCATCAATCTTAGACCACGGTTTGATCACTTAGATCTACGAATCTATATTCTCTCTCTTGTTGCCTCTTGACCATGATCACCGGCCTTCGCCCTCTATCTTTCTTGGGTCTACGGATCTCACTTCTTTTTGAAGCCGCGCCTGACCACGATCACCGGCCTTCACCATTTCTCTTAGACACACCGCTCGACCATGGTCGCCGGTTGTCTTCTACAGTCTTTCTTCCTTGTTCGTCTTGCCATGGCCGACTGGGATCTTGCTTGTCTTGTGTTATTATTCCGGGAACTAAGAAACTAAAGCAGTGGAAGCCGTACACCGATTTAATGTGAAGTAGAATACGGATTGTTATTTCTTTTGGTAAAACCAATTTTTTTTGGCAGAAATTTGGACCTACGAGTCAAGAACCGATCGAGATTGAGACTAGTTTATTTTTATTGTTTTGTTTGTTTTTTTTTTCCAGTCTAAGCGTTCGATTTTCTACCGCTCAGACTGCGGGGGAGTATTGGACTGCATTATTAGACTAGGGTTTATTAGTGTAAGCCCACGGGCTCGATTAGGTTTCTAGGGTTCCTTGTGATCTCTATATATTGTAATCAATCATATCAATAATATCAATCAAGTCTTTTATATTCTTACAGCATCGAAGATGTAATTTTACCTTGTTTTATAAAGTACTAGCGGTAAGACCCGTGTGCAAACACGGATGATTTCTTAGAAAACCATACATAACACATATAAATAATGAATATGGTTATATTTATGGACTTATAAATAGATAAGTCAGTCGGTAAATACTTAAAGTTTAGAGTAAATGAACAGTCGGTTCAATCCCCTTCAATCTCCACAAAACACTATTTTAACCTAATAGTGGTTTTAAACTACCGTTTTAACCCAACATCTGTTTCAACAACAGTTTTCTCCACAAAACTCTGCTTTAACCCAACAGTGGTTTCAAACATCTGTTTTCATTTGTTGACTGGTCAACAGATGTATCAACCACTGTTTTATTTTCAAACATCTGTCTACAACAAAACACTATTTTAACCCAACAGTGGTTTTAAACCACCGTTTTAACCCAACAGCGGTTTCAACAAAAGTTTTCTCTAGAACACACTGCTTTAACCCAACAGTGGTTTCAAACATCTGTTTTCATCCATCTGTTGACCAAAGGCAACAGATCTATAAACCACTGTTTTATTTTCAAACATCTGTCCACGACAACAGAACTTTCATCATTTAAACAAACATTTGCCAATATTACAAGCTTTTAAACTCTCAAACCTGAATATTCACTTAATTAATTTAAATGACAAACATGTTTAATAATTTTAACACAACTAATTATTATATAAAATATGAAAGTGTCAAACAAAGGTAACTATATAATAAACAAAGTTCAAAATAGCAAACAGCATTCAGTAAAATACAGCATAATATTTTCTAATCAATGGACAAAACAGTAGTCTCGATAAATAAAGCTCCTTTCGGACCATTGTAGTTGTCAACATGTTGGAGGTATTTCAAAACTTGATTGCTCAGATCAACTTCAACCATATCCCCCAACTTCAACTTCAACCTTAAATACTTAAAGTTTAGAGTATGAAAAATACAAAAATATAAAACTTATAATTCATTCTGTAAACAAAATAACATTTACATTCAAGCATGTTCCTTCTCCAAAAAACAATATTTAACTCAACAGTCGTTTCAATCCCTTTCAACCTCCACAGTTTTCTCTACAACACTCTGCTTTAACCCAACAGTGGTATCAAACATCTGTTTTCATCCATCTGTATGTATCAACCACTGTTTTATTTTCAAACATGTGTTCACAACAACATACCTTTAATCATTTAAACAGACATTTGCCAATATTACAAGCTTTTAAACTCTCAAACCTAAATATTCATTTAATTAATTTAAATAACAAACATAGTTAACAATTTTAACACAACTAATTATATAAAAACTACAAGTGTCAAACAGACGTAACTATATAATAAACAAAGTTCAAAACAGCAAACAACATTCAGTAAAATACAACATAATAATTTCTAATCTATGGGCGAAACAATAGTCTCAATAAATTAAGCTCCTTTCGGACCATTGTAGTTGTCAACATGTTGGAGGTATTTCAAAACTTCGTTGTTTAGATCAACTTCAACCATATCCCCCCAAATGCTTGTTATCAGCCACTTGTTGTTTTCAATTATATTAGTCCTTCGGCGCCTATCTATATAATCAACCACACGAGGATTATTGAAAGCAAACACCTTGATCCAGCCTTCATCTTCATATCTGAGCAAATCAGCAGTTAGCTCAGCAGACTTTCCAATAACAATCAAATGCAGCCTCTTTGCGATGGTCAAAAAATGCCCTTGGCAAGGATTGACTACGATACTCTCGGGAAAATGAAGTATTCTGAAAGTCTCAGAAATAACATTGAAAGCAATGATGTTCCTCTCACTTAGTGGATACCAATAATTTGAAACCATGAAATATATGGTTTTATCAGCATAAATTCCTGGAGACCATGAATAACTGCTTGAACCATAATTATTTACGCTGCCGAAATTTATTGTTGTCCATGACTCACGACGTCGTGAGTAAACGCGAGCAGTAGCCACATTACGGTAACAGCTGATGTGAAGCACTTTCAGATCATTGGATTGATCAAAATAAATTCCACCTGTATCAGAATTTCGATCATGAATATAATTTAAGTAGTCATCAGACAAAAACTTATAGCGCCTGGTAGTTGGATTCCAAAGGATCAGCTGACAGCAAATCCCTTCATTGCAAAGTAACAACAATCCATTAAATGAAGATAGAATACGTAAGAAAGTAGGGTGGACATTGTTAGGAAAACTTAAGGTTTTGCTTGTCCCGACATGCAAATTACCAGCTACTATACTGTCAACGACAATTGACGTGTCTTTAAAGGAGAGTAGTTTCTTTTGTAGTGAATCTCCACTTCGAAGAGCATGGATCATCCCAAATGCATGACTTGACAGTTCCCTATAAAAAAATTTAGAAAGACATTTCAAACGACCAATATATTCTGCAGGGAGCCTCGTGAAAATTTCGTCAACAATAACTTGAAACATACTGTTTTCCATTTCGCAATGAACAAATGCGTGTTTGAAAGCAAAAGAAACTGTAAAGATACTGATTGTCAAAAAACTTTGAAGATGATTGAGTAGATGGATGAAAGCAGTAATGATGAAAGCAGTTTCCCAATGTAGTTTAGATACCCAATGAAGGCGGTTATGACTAAATACATCGTCAGACTAACTTAGTGTGTAAAGAATATGATGCGACGATGGTTAGGCTTTTAATGCAAAACATTTCAAAACTGCATTTCCATGGGAAAAGTATAAAATTAAATATCAAGAAATCTAAAGGACAAATTTTAAACCTTCAAAAAAAAAAAGAAAAAGAAAACAGGTTATCATAATTACACTTATTAACCTCCTCGTTTACCATAAGATGCCTTTACCATAAGATAGAAGTGACAGAGTGACATGCATTAATTGCAAATTACATATCCCCAAGGATCTTGAATTTGAAATTCTGGCAATTTCAAAAATCTGCTAAGTTACACGTTTGCCAAAGGAAGGACTTTCAACCTCTGCTGACTTTAAAGGATAGATATCGGCAGAGGTTTATAGATTTTAAAATAATTTTATATATATTAGGCTTTATGATGCAGTAATGACATAAGAAAAGCATTGTTGGACAGCCTCTCTGGCTGCCACATCAGCTTTTCTTATGCCACATGGAGATTATTTACCATTATCCGCATTTCAAAACTTCAACACCTGTCTTTTAAAAACTCAGTTGAGCAGGATCTAATGTCTATCATCTGTTGTTCTTTAAGATCTGTTGACCCATAGCAGACCTTTACTTCTTAAAACTTTCTTCAGACTATGTCTTCATCAGCAGAGGATCACTTGTAATTGAGCGGAAATTCTTCAAAAAACTGTTGACTTACCAAATAATTAAAAAATAATAAAATTTCAAACGGATGTTGAGAAGCACTGTTAGGCAACAACAGATGTTGACAACAGTAGCAAGTCAAACAGCCGTTAGATCAATAGATGATGATTTCCAGCAGATGTTCTCTTTTGGCAAACTTTAACTTTGACAGAACAAGGCAAGAACCTTACCAAACCATTCCCTTAACCCCCGACCAGGTAGCCAACATATCTCTATATAAACCGTACAGATATGAATGGTGAAAATATTTTATTTTATATAGACAGTAAAATAACGCCAAGACACCACGTGTGACAACTCGTATTTCAAACCTTTCGTTGTACTTTGATGTAAAATGCTTGAATGTTATTTGATTATGTGACACGTTGATGTTAATGGAATGTTATGTTTATTATATTATGTGGATGTGTGTAATGTATGTATATATAATGTGATCGCACAACATCCTCTCGGCCCACACTCTTGTTTAAACGATTGACCCAAAGGGGCAGCCCATGAAGGGTTCGGCCCACTCCCTTATTTCGAATAACATCAAGGGGTGTATGATAGGATCCTCATAATCCTTAAAACACACAACACACACCAAACCCTAAATCTCTCTCCCTCTCTCTTGAACCCGACGACAACATCTCCCCTTCTCTCGAAGCTTTCTTGTTCGGATCGACCCTTGTTCTACCCCCTAACCGGTTAGTATTTTACTATTGTTTGTATGTTAGATGATGTTGTGGTTTATATGTTTCTACATAGTGACTTAGGGATGATATATGATTGATTATAATGCAAATTGATGAGATTGGTGTTCATGTAATCGGCTCACATATGTAGTATGATTAGATCATTATAGGGTTTAATAATCACATGATGTTGAGGATGACTTAGAACCGATTGCATGTTAATCGGCTGTTGTGCGAGTATATTCGGATGAGTGTTGTGTTGTCATGTTAGGATGCATGTTAGTAATCAAGATCATGAACCTGTTAATGTGCTTGATGTTATGGTTGTTGTTCATGTTATGAATGTGATTAGGGTTCATATGAATTAGAGGATGAAACCTTAGTTTGATCAATCCACATCCAAGTTGGAAATTGTTTGATTGTTTGACCGACTTGATGCATAAATGGAAACTGTTAGGATAATTGTAACTGATTTCATAAAGTTAGGGATTTACAACTGATCGCACAAGTGCCTAGTCGCACAAGGCCAGTCGCACAAGCCAGTCGCACAAGTTAAGATATGTTAGGGTACAACTGTTAAAGCACATCGTATAATCTCGTAAAGCTCAGTCGCACAATTTCTTGTGAATCGCACAAGGTTGTGCTGATCGCACAAGATGTTGGGCTGCATATAGATTTAGTTATAATAAGCTGTTGGGCCGAACAGCCCAAAACCCGATCGCACAAGTTGTTCGAATCGCACAAGTATCTTTAGATCGCACAAGTCAAGTGGTTGTTTGATTGTTTGGGCCGTATGAGTATTGGGTTGCATGTTTTGGGCCGAGTATGTTTCTGAGTCGCACAACCCGTTGTGAGTCGCACAAGATTGTGCTGAACGCACAACAGGTTGGGCCGGATGTTTATTGGGCTTTATCTTTTGGATCGCATGTCACACCCCAACCGATGGCGGAAACATCGGGGCATGGCACTGAGCGAAACAGATTGTCCAGAAGTTTCCATAACAATTATCATTACCAATTAATTTAAAGTAACATGTCCCATACCATGTCTTAAAAGATAAACAAATTATTACAGACAAAATCTAGGCAAATAGTTCTGTTCCGACAACTCAGATTTCATTTGTACAGACAACTATTTGTTGGCCTCTAAGACCTTATTGTAGCCTCGATTTCCTAGCAGATAAGCATCCTAAGCACCTGCCACATACGTTAAAATAAAGTCAATACACATAGTGTAAAGGTGAGCATACAAGTTTGATAATAACATATAGAGTTCGAAAGCGTTACGCATAACCAACACGTACACAGAGTGAAATGAGGCATGTTAGTTATCGACATAGACCTATCGATACCAATGACTGCGGGTTGACTGCCCAAGGCAGTTCGTAATACATGATCACCACTGTAATCCATGCAAATAATTGTCCTTAACAACCCCCGCGTGAGCGGGTGCTGAGTCCAAACTATAGTACTATCGTTGCTAAGGCAGGTAGACAGCATTCCATGTGTAAACATAACAAACAAGCATTCATTAAGTCACGTATAACATGCGGTAATGGTTAGCGTTAAAAGTATTGCATAGTGTGTTCGATGTGATTTGGTATAAGTAACGTATGTAACACCCAAAAGTGCATAAAGCAAAAAGGAATCGAGTATACTCACAGCGATTGATGGATTTAAGGGAGCGCTAGAGAGTAAGGTTAGCCTAATCAGAACGATAGTAATACGATAAGCGACGCGTAAAACGATGCAAGGTGTAAGTGGCTCGGATAGCAGTTCGGTCGGATGGTAATCCGATCGGACGGCCAGTCGTACGGATGACAATCCGCTCGGATGGTTATCCGATCGGACGGTAGTCCGGTCGGATGACTATTCGAGTGGATTGTTTCCTCCTTTGAGAAGGATGTGTTTGTGTATTATGGCTTGACTTTTGAAGTTTTCGTTGTAGCATTTTGAAAACATTGAAGTATCTCTATCTTTCAGGTCGGTCGGTCGAACGGTCATCCGATCGAACGACAATCCGATAGGTTGACACTTCAGTGAGAACAAGTTCACAGCAGAGCGGTCACTCAGTCGGATGTCCATCCGTCCGAGTGGCAACCCTGTTACTGAACATGTTGAAAATTGTTTAAGTGCTAAAGTCCAAATGTCTCATGATTCGGGTGGCTGTCCGTTCGGATGGTAGTCCGGTCGGACAACAACTCGTTCAACAACCAGACTTCAATCGTTAGAAAAATAGTTAAGTGTGGAACCCAAGATGCAAGTCGTTCAGACGGCCGGTCGCTCGGATGGCTGTCCGTTCGGACGGCACTTCGTCCTGGTCGTCCCATTTGTCTTACACTTGGTTGTTTTGATTGTTTGTCGTGTTATCGAGATGTGTTGATATCGTGCTAACCAACAGAGTTCCATCCTAAGCTCTAATGACCCGACTGTACAGGAATCACCCAAGTTCGGTCAGTCCGCCGGTTTAGGACAATAGTTCTTGGTTAACCCGAAATCGATAATCTCGTGGATAGAATACGGATCTTGAACCAATACAACCACAAGAATGAGTAGTAAGTCGGCACGAGCTCCGATTCTAACGGTTTTGAGTGCATTGAGTGTAAAAGAGTTGAAAGAAAGTTGGAAAACCTTCTCTCAATCCTTTCCACCGTGAATATGTTTAGATCTATGAAAGATCTTTGTTAGTTTATGTGGAAATCGATTAGATCCAAGTTGTTCTTGGTGGATTGAAGCCAAAACATGAAGTTCTTCAAGAACACATGATGACGTCATCCTAGAACACCTTGAATCTTGATGATTTCACGGTTAAAAGTTAAGATTTAAAAGATAGAAAGGTGTAGGAGTGCGTGTAGATCAAGGAAGTACAAGATTTAGGACGAGATCTTACCGGGATTGCGAGAAATCAGAGAAAAAGCAAGGAACACGAGCTGGTCGGACGTCACTTGCCAAAAGTGGAAAGAATGAAAGTGACAAGGGGTATTTATAGGATACCCAAAGTGGAAAGTGGCGGGTCGGTCGGATGGCATCTTGCCCGGATGGCAATCCGGTCGGATGTCATCTCGGTCGGATGGCAGCCTGGCACCTCGATCAAGTGACAGCCCGGTCGGATGGCAATCCGGCCGGCTGGCACCTGGTTCGAGTGCTCGGCGCGACGATTTTTGCTGTTTCGATTTCGATTGCGAGCGTTGTGATGCGATAGATTTTCCTAGTCAAATTACTTTTAATCCCAACTACTCATATCTCGCACTATCTCTTCTCCACTAATTATCATACCATTTCGATTGCGATTGAGTTCGATTGCGTTTGAGTTTCGATTGATCATCACACATAACATAATTTAAACATGCACAAGTAACACTTAAGGCACACACACACGTATGACAATAACCAAAATGCGTAATTCGAGTTGCGAGCGCGATTGCGATAGCGATAAAGCGATTAAACATGCGATAAATAGGATTACCATGCGATTATTAATAGATACTCCACATAATACAACTAAAGAGAAAATAAAATAGACTAATTACAAGTCAAAGAAGTCAAAACAGGAATTGAGCAAGGAGAGACAGATCGCAATTAGCAATCTTGTCTTCCTTTGACTTCAATCTTGACTTTGACTTTGACTTCAGAAACACGGGGTGTTACATCGCACAAGAGGATTGGGCTTGCACAACCATAACAGCCCAATCACTCGAGTCGCACAAGTTGGGTTATGTTTATGTGGACTGTATGCTACTTTTTGACTAGTTGCCATGATTCTACGTGTTTTCCATGATCGTTATGTGTTCGTAACTTGTTAGCTTATGTGTAAACTTATGTGCACTACTTGAACCTAGACCTGACTTGTATGGTAACCATTTTAGGACGTGGTTGACCACTAGCAGCTAGATTGACCTTTTGTTTATCTGCCGAGCTAACCTAAGGTGAGTTCACACTTTCTACAAGGCATGGGATTCCCGGTGGTTTGGGAATGGGTAAAGGAACTATATGGAAACCTGCATATTCTCCTTTGGTAGAATATGTACCTCCATCCTCCATGGGAAGGATGACAACATTAAATCCTGCGTATTCTCCTTGGGTAGAATACGTACCTCCATCCTCCGTAGGAAGGATGGCAACATATAACTTACTAGACAAAACTCTATCATGAAGTCCCTCATTTTTATATCGACTTAATCGTCAGGCCAATGGCGAACGGGTCATTAGTTAAATAGCGCTATTAGGTTTGACAAGCCTCACACCGTGCCGCAGAGGACGGGAGTGGACTAATGGATCTGGGCACTTAGTCAATGATAATAGACATTGACGCAGGGCACATAAACATGACTCCAGTCAGTAGTCGATATGCTAACGGGTCTAGTGGTTAACATGGGGTAGCCCCCACTGGTTATGGTTTGGGAAACAAGGAACTGGTTAACTCATGGTTTTTCGAAATAACTTATGGTTTTGGAACAACATTAAAATGGACAACCAACTGTGAACTTGCTCAACTTTGTTGTTGATTCGTTGCTACATGCCTTGCAGGTCGTTAGGTGCTTAGATGGAGCTTGCACAGGAAGGAGAGGTCGTTGTGGGACATGGACTGTTGAGTTCCATGTTAAACATTTGAACTTTTAAACTTATGTTTTGGTTTTAAACTTTATGCTTCCGCTGATAACTTGAACTTAGTTAATTTGTTTTGGACACCAATTATATTGTTGGTTGGTTTTATGTTTACTTTAATACATTATTCAATATGATTGGTGGCTTGATTCTGGTCATGTCACGCTCCCTGCGGTGATACTCCGCTTGTGGAATTTGGGGGTGTGACAGATTGGTATCAGATCCATTGGTTATAGTGAACTTGGTTTTAAAAAGGGAAAAGCTTTTTGACAAAACCAGACTATAACCTGTACAGTGCTCAACAATCCACAATGACGCTTCGCTCCACGTGCAAGGCTCAACACTATAGGTGATATGGTTTATGTTTGTATTTCCTGCCTGTTAGTTAAAGTAGTGCATTGTTCGTAGCATGTTTAGTTGACATAGCAACTGATTGAAACTCTGTGTGCTTACTCTCTTCTATCATCCCATACTTACGCACTTTCGCGAGACCTTTCTCACTTGTGTTTACTTCGATGTGAAGATCATGAGTGGACGCCTAAACTTGACTCAAGCCCAGCTGACAGCTCTAATCAACGAACGAGTTGCTGAGGCACTCGCAACAGCTCCAGCAGGAGGTCAGCATGCTCAACCTCCCGTGTGTACGTTCAAGACTTTTATGGATGTCGACCTAGTACCTTCAGTGGTACAGAAGGAGCTGTAGGTCTTCTCCACTGGTTTGAGAAGATCAAATCTGTTTTTGAGATGTGTGAATGCCCTGTTGCTAGTAGGGTGAAATTTGCTACGGGAACTCTTGAAGGTGGTGCGCTCACTTGGTGGAACGCACAGGTTCAAATGCTAGGGTTGGCAGCTACTAATGCCACCCCATGGAATGACTTTAAGGATCTGATCAAAGAGGAGTATTGTCATCGTGATGACATTCACAAGCTAGAAGTGGAGTTCTACAATTTGAAGATGACGGGGTCGGAAATCGAGGCGTATACGAAGAGATCGAATAAACTAGCTGCTTTGTGTCCTACCATGGTGGATCCTCCCTGCAAACGTATCGAACTATACATCAAGGGTTTAGTGCCTGAGATTCAGAGTATGGTGACTTCAGCTAACCTTCTCACGATTCAGCAGGTCATACGACTGTCCCACCGCCTCACTGACCAGACAGTTGAGCAGAACAGGCTGCCAAAGCGTATTAGTGTTACCACTACTTCTGATGCTCCTAGCGACAACAAGCGCAAGTGGGATGGAAATTCAAGCAAGGGTTCAACTTCTGTTCAGTCTCAGCAGCGAAGGACTGATGACTACAAGAGCCCCAGTCAACAATTCTCTGGTAATCAAGGCCAGGGAGGGTACAAAGGAAATCAACCTAAGTGTAACCATTGTAACTTGCACCACAGCGGGCCGTGTAACAAGGGTCGCTTTCATAGATGCAACAAACCTGCTCACACAGCGAAGGATTGCAGGAGCCCATATCCTGCGAATCAGAATCGTCAGCAGCAGCAACAAGCTCCACCGACCCAACAACAGCAGCAACAATATGGTAATAATAAGGGGTGTTTTCAATGTGGGGCTGAAGGCCACTTCAAAAGGAACTGCTCATAGGTGAATCAGAACAACAACAACAACCAGGGAAATGGGAACAACAATGGAGGTAACAATGATGGCAATGGTGCCAGGGGACGTGCATTTGTTATTGGTCAGGGTGATGCAAGGAACGATCCCAACGTCGTGACGGGTAAGTTCCTACTGGATGATTTCTTTGTTTCTGTTTTATTCAATTCGGGTGCCGATACTAGTTATGTGTCCTTAAAAGTTAGTCAGATGCTTAAGCGTACCCCAATTCCCTTAAACACCAAGCATGTTGTAGAGCTAGCAAATGGTAAAAGTCTTGAGGCCACACACATAGTTAAGGGTTGTAATCTCGCTTTAGCTGGTCAAATTTTCCCTATCGATCTTATCCCTATCGTTCTTGGTAGCTTCGACGTCGTCATTGGGATGTATTGGTTATCCCATCATCGAGCGGAAATACTCTGCAAGGAGAAGATTGTCCGCATCCCTCGTTATTCTTGGCGACAAGGGTGGTGCCGTCGTGGGCATCATCTCTTTCCTTAAGACCCAGAAGTGTTTGCGAAAGGGCCACACTGCTATTATAGCTCTCGTTACTGATACCTCAACGGAGGAAAAGAAGATAGAAGACATTCCGATCGTACGCGAATTTCCTGAGGTATTTCCTGAGGAACTACCTGGTCTTCCACCCCATCGGTAGGTCGAGTTTTAAATCGAGCTAGCTCCAGGAGAAGCACCCATAGCCCGCGCACCTTATCGCTTAGCCCCATCAGAATTAGAAGAATTGTCTGCACAACTGCAAGATGTGACAACTGTGTTCTGTAATCGATGTACAATGTAAAACAATGTTGGTTATTAATAAAACAATGTGCTTGGGTGTTATTATGTGTTTTTTGGTGTTATTATGTGTGTAATTGTGTTTGATGATTTTACAATTTGATTCGATTCCGATTTCAAGCTTTAAATCGCTTTCTGGAAGGTTATACGCAAACTGGTGCGTAAACGCAGTCAGTTTAACGCAACAAACACTCTGGAATAGTGACATAGGCTTAACATACCTTAAATAACCTCCACATAACCTAGAAATAAGTTTTGGATGGTTTGGTGTGTTGAAATCAAGTTTGTTCGATCGCAGGGACTAATTGTGTCAAACTGTGAAACTATATCGATTTGTATAGTAACGAACATTCCAAAACTTGATCATAAGTTAAACATACCCTAAATATCCTTTACATAGCTTAGAAATAGGCTTTGAGGGGTTCGGTATGCTAAAACAAACTTTATTGGTCATTCAGGGACTAAAAGCGTCAAAAAGTGCATAAGTTTGCATTTTCGCGCATATCTTACGTTCTGAATATATCCGGACATCCAAAAATTTATGTAATCATTAAAATATTTTATTTTAGTGATTGGCTTGATAAAATTCCATTCGTCGCTTAATTTGGATCATTTTTGCGTTCGTTACGACTTCCGTCGTAATTAACCGAATAACGCAACTGTACGACCAAACGAACCGACATCCAAGATGTTTTTGAGCATGTTTTGAGTTCCCTATACTTTAACTTCATTTTAGAGCCTTTAAATGGGGTTAACGGGGCTTAAATGCATCGAAAAAGGCCTTAAACATGTGCAGGGACCAAAACTGTAATTATGTGAAACTTTCTGGAACTGGGCACCTGATGGCGTCGCGCCACCACTATGTGGGTTGGCCGTCGTGCAGCGCTAGCAACTGATCTGGACAGAAACTTGATTTTTAGCAATTTTCAGCAATAGGATTGAACTTGGGGGTCTATTTTGTAACATTTTCAATACCGTTTGCTGGTTTTGGGGCACCCTTAGTATCCCAAAACCATGGGCCATATGTGTACGGTCTAGATTGATGCTCGCTTATCGAGGAACGATCTTAACGGTTCTTGATTCTCTATAAATAGCAACACCCACTTCACTCTCAATTCACACAAATCTGATCTATTTGCTCTAAGTTGAGGCTTAGCACCTCATACCTGAGCAAGGTGATCTAGATTTTTCCATTCTTGGACCCTTTGTAAGTCCTCTTTCGTTCTTGTTTTGTTTTTCAAGCATGAAAGTCAAACAGAGTTTGACTCTCAGCTTTGACCTGTCAATGGTCAACACAAAGTTCATTTGAACTTTGCAACGTGAGCGTAATCACGATGGTTATAGTCCCTTGTGACTATACCTACTGATTACCATGTTGACTAGGCGTAGTGACGAGTCGTAGTTTCGGCCAAAATGCGTATTTATGCGTATTTTGTAACCAAACTACTCTTGGGTATCAAAACCGTTTTTTTATACCAAAACCTGTTTTCTAACTTAACTAAACATGTTTTAGTATGTTTAGCTCGTCACTTTTAGTTTAGTGCTTGTGTAGAGTCGTAAGTCAAGAGGACTAAACACCCGCTTAGACTTTCGAACTCGACCCGTTTGGTCGATCATTAGGATCCGACCAAACATGTTTAGTGACCATAGTTGCATAGGGAATAACCTTCCGAGGTTATACCTTATGGTCACTTAGGTTTAATTAGTTGTATGATAGGTAGTTTATATGCCTTAGGTAAATGACCAAAATGCCCTTTTCATGCATAATTGATAATTAAGCATATGTAACACAAACTTTTGTCACATAACTGATTATGCAACATATTTAAACATATTTAGGCATATAATACTTGTCATAGGACTAGTTAGACGTCTCGAACGCGCTTTGTGCGAACGACGCGTTAAAGTGGCGTAATCTACCTTAATGGGTCGCAATGGGTCGAAAGCACTTAGGTTAGGTTCTGATCTAGAATGTAGACTTTGTTAAACCATATCACATGAGTTCCAACACTTATTTGGTTTACAAGACCTCATTCTGTCCGATCTTCCGATTTAGGCGTCTATTGTTTGACTAGTGATTCGATTACTAGGTGCTGCTTGATTTCTCTGGTTTACCTGAGTTTGTTAAAGTTCTATTCATTGAGGATACTTTGCACTTCATGTGAGTACATAGTTCCCCTATTTTACTGTTTTAAATTGTTTTGGGGTGATTCATATGTATCAAAACGATTTTTGATATTATAACGATGATTTCAAAAACGATTAAGATGGTTTATACTAAACTAATAACGATTTTGATAATGTGAACGAACTTGTTGGTTGTAGTTACATAACGAATTACATTCATTAGCATTGATCAAGCCGACCACTATTAGGTTATGGTACCATAGGATCTGACAAATCCCGTTATCGTACTGCACCCATGGTTATGTGTGGGTTAGGTGGGTAATGACTGAATCTGATTGTTAACTTACCCTTTGGTGGTTTGTTAATGCGAGAAGCGAGATAGTCGAGTCACGAAGGTTTGAATGTTATTAGCGAGATGACCAAAAATAGTTTTCACAATTAAAAACGAGGATGATTTAAAACGAGTTAAACGATTTGGAAACGATTTAAACGAGTTAAACGAATTGGATAAACGATTGGTTTTTGGTTAAGTGTTTAGATAACGGGACGGGTGTAATATGGTGAAAGCATGGTAGATACGCCACTGGTACTTCTTATATATAAGTGTTTTCAGCATATTACATACCGTGGCGTTATTTAGTTCACTTGGGTAAACGATTTTGAAACGATGTCACATAACGATGTTTTCGAAAGGATATAAACCATACGAGTTTTATTTACGAGTTAATACGAGATGTTTTACAATTTGGTTTACTAAAACAAATGTTTTTGGGTTAAGAATCATGGCTACGAGGTTTTATAAATAATAACCCACTTGATTTGAGTTGGTTAAATTATGCTGCAATACTATGTACTTTTCAAAACAAGGTTTTTAATAAGATATTGCAACATGTAAACTAGCCATGAATCCGACACTCTTATAAAACCTATGTGCTCGCCAGCATCTCTTTGCTGACTTTGTTTTTACATATGTTTCAGGTGATGTTGCTTGATGTTGATTACTAGGATGCATGAGTCACATAGGATCTGGACGAGGCCTTAGTAACATAATAACAGTGATATTCAATATGTAACTCGTTTGTTTTGTGTTAAAACAATGTAAATTACTTAATGAATAAATAAAACGAAACTCTTTTGTATCCACGGTTGTGAAACAATAATTCTGTTACAACACTCCCCAACGTTTCCGCCACGATTTGTTGTTTTACGTGGTCGGGGTGTGACACAAGAGCTCTTGGACAAGGGTTTCATTCGTCCTAGCTCTTCGCCCTGGGGAGCTCCAGTTTTGCTTGTGAAGAAGAAAGACGGTACCTTTCGAATGTGTATAGACTATCGCGAACTCAACAAGGTGACCGTGAAGAATCGTTATCCTCTCCCGCATATCGATGACCTGTTCGACCAGCTGCAAGGGTCGAGCTTTTACTCTAAGATTGATCTGAGATCGGGCTATCATCAGCTGAGAGTCTGAGACGAGGACATCTCCAAGACATCATTCAGAACTCGTTACGACCACTACGAGTTTCTGGTTATGCCTTTCGGGTTGACGAATGCACCTGCAGTTTTCATGGATCTTATGAACCGAGTGTGCAAACCGTACTTGGATAAGTTCGTTATTGTATTCATCGACGACATCCTGATCGATTCCAAGAGTCAGGAGGAACACGAGCGTCATCTGCGACTCATTTTCGAACTTCTTCGAGCAGAACAGCTTTATGCTAAGTTTTCGAAATGCGACTTTTGGCTTCGTGAAGTCCATTTCCTAAGCCACGTAGTTAATAAGGATGGGATTCACGTTGATCCATCCAAGGTTGACTCAATCAGGAATTGGCGTGCACCTCGTACTCCAACTGAAATCCGTCAATTCTTGGGATTGGCGGGTTACTAAAGAAGGTTTATCAAGGATTTCTCAAAGATTGCGCAGCCTCTTACTATTCTTACTCAGAAGGGTGTCACCTACCATTGGGGTGATGCTCAGGAATCTGCATTTCAGCAGCTGAAGTTGAAGCTTTGTAGCTCACCTATTCTCTCGTTGCCTGAAGGCATGGACGATTTTGTGGTTTACTGTGACGCGTCAATCCAAGGACTTGGGTGTGTGTTGATGCAACGTGAGAAAGTCATTGCTTACGCATCACGCCTACTTAAAGTTTACGAAAAGAACTACACTACTCACGACTTGGAGTTGGGAGAAGTGGTGTTTGCTCTTAAGATATGGAGATATTACTTGTACGGTATCAAGTGCACCATTTACACCGATCACAAGACTCTCCAGCATATCTTCGACCAGAAGGAGTTGGACATGCGACAGCGTCGATGGGTCGAACTCCTTAATGACTACGAATGCGCAATCAAGTACCATCCAGGCAAAGCCAATGTTGTGGCTGATGCCCTCAGTCGAAAGGAAACCAAACCTAAGCGTGTACGTGCGTTACAGCTTACCATTCACTCTAGTCTTCCTGCCCAAATTCGTGATGCTCAGGTCGAAGCGTTCCAAGAAGAGAACATCAAGGTTGAGTCCCTACGAGGATTGGAGAAACAGTTAGAACTGAAGGAAGACGGTGCTTACTACTTAGCGGGGCGCATCTGGGTTCCATTTCATGGTAATCTACGTGAGCTTGTGAAAGATGAAGCACACAAGTCTCGTTACTCAGTACATCCTGGTTCTGATAAGATGTACCATGACCTCAAAGCTACGTACTGGTGGCCCCACATGAAAGCTAACATAGCGACCTATGTCAGTAAATGTTTGACCTGTGCTAGGGTCAAGGTCGAATACCAGAGGCCATCGGCCCTACTTCAACAACTAGAGATTCCCACATGGAAATGGGAGCAAATTTCCATGGACTTCGTTACTGGTTTACCTAGATCTCAACGAGGAAATATTACCATTTGGGTGATAGTGGATCGATTAACAAAGTCTGCACACTTCCTGGCTATCAAGGAAACGGATAAGTTCTCTACTCTGGTAGACATCTACCTGAAGGAAGTAGTTTCGAGGCACGGGGTGCCAACCTCCATCATTTCGGATCGTGATCCACGTTTTACCTCTGATTTGTGGCAAGCGATGCACAATCCTTTGGCTCGCGTCTAGATGTGAGCACAACTTATCATCCACAGACAGATGGACAGACTAAACGCACCATTCAAACTCTTGAAGACATGCTTTGAGCATGTGTAATCGACTTTGGTAACGGCTGGGAAAGGTATCTACCTTTGGTAGAGTTTTCATATAACAACAGTTACCACAATAGCATCCAGGCTGCTCCGTTCGAGGCGTTGTATGGACGGAAATGCCGATCACCCTAATGCTGGGCAGAAGTTGGTGACAGCCAAATTACTGGCCCAGAACTCGTCGTCGACACGGCAGAAAAGATTGCCCAAATACGACAACGAATGGCGGCAGCTCATGACCATCAGAAAAGTTATGCTGATAAGGGCAGGAAACTGCTCGAGTTCTAGGTTAGGGATCGAGTGCTACTAAAAGTCTCACCTTGGAAAGGTGTGGTTCGTTTTGGTAAGCGAGGCAAGCTGAATCCATGTTATGTTGGACCTTTCGAAATCGCTGAGAGAATTGGCAAAGTGGCGTATAGACTGAATCTACCTGAAGAACTCAGTGGAGTTCACAACGTATTCCATGTGTCAAATCTAAAGAAGTGTCTGTCAGATGAGACCCTCATAGTTCTTCTCAAGGAACTCACTATCGACGATCAGTTGCGATTCGTCGAGGAACCAGTAGAGATTACAGACCGAGACGTTAAGGTTCTCAAACGCACCAGGATACCCGTTGTTCGAGTTCGTTGGAACTCCCATCGTGGCCCAGAGTTTACCTGGGAACGAGAAGACCAAATGAAAGACAAGTATCCCCAGTTGTTTGAGAAAAGTGAAACCACTACTGAGGCTGAAGCTACTACGGAATTTCGGGAGGAAATTCCAAACCAACGGGGGAAGGATGTGACACCCCAGGATAACCAGGAAACCACACAACCTAACTAGCTTCCTCAGTAGCTATGTGCTAAATTTCGGGACGAAATTTCTTTCAACTTGGGGATGATGTGACAACTCGTATTTCAAGCCTTTCATTGTATTGTGATGTAACATGCTTGGATGTTATGTGATTATGTGACACGTTGATGTTAATGGAATGTTAAGTTTATTATATTATGTGGATGTGTGTAATGTATGTATATATAATGTGATCGCACAACATCCTCTCGGCCCACAATCTTGTTTAAACGATTGACCCAAAGGGGCAGCCCATGAAGGGTTCGGCCCACTCCCTTATTTCGAATAACATCAAAGGGTGTATTATAGGATCCTCATAATCCTTAAGACACACAACATACACCAAACCCTAAATCTCTCTCCCTCTCTCTCAAACCCGACGACAACATCCCCCCTTCTCTAAAAGCTTTCTTGTTCGGATCGACCCTTGTTCTACCCCCTAACCGGTTAGTATTTTACTATTGATTGTATGTTAGATAATGTTGTGGTTTATATGTTTCTACATAGTGACTTAGGGATGATATATGATTGATTATAATGCAAATTGATGAGATTGGTTTTCATGTAATCGGCTCACATATGTAGTATGATTAGATCATTATAGGGTTTAATAATCACATGATGTTGAGGATGATTTAGAACCGATTGCATGTTAATCGGCTGTTGTACGAGTATATTCGGATGAGTGTTGTGTTGTCATGTTAGGATGCATGTTAGTAATCAAGATCATGAACCTGTTAATGTGCTTGATGTTATGGTTGTTGTTCATGCTATGAATGTGATTAGGGTTCATATGAATTAGAGGATGAAACCTTAGTTTGATCGATCCACATCCAAGTTGGAAACTGTTTGGTTGTTTGACCGACTTGATGCATAAATGGAAACTGTTAGGATAATTGTAACTGATTTCATAAAGTTAGGGATTTACAACTGATCGCACAAGTCCCTAGTCGCACAAGCCAGTCGCACAAGCTAAGATATGTTCGGGTAAAACTGTTAAAACACATCGTATAATCTCGTAAAGCTCAGTCGCACAACATCATGTTAATCGCACAAGGTTGTGCTGATCGCACAAGATGTTGGGCTGCATATAGATTTAGTTATGATAGGCTGTTGGGCCGAACAGCCCAAAACCCGATTGCACAAGTTGTTTCGAATCACACAAGTATCTTTGGATCTCACAAGTCAAGTGGTTGTTTGATTGTTTGGGCCGTATGAGTATTGGGTTGCATGTTTTGGGCCGGGTATGTTTCTGAGTCGCACAAGATTGTGCTGAACGCACAACATGTTGGGCCGGATGTTTATTGGGCTTTATCTTTTGGATCGCACAAGAGGATTGGGCTTGCACAACCATAACAGCCCAATCACTCGAGTCGCACAAGTTGGGTTATGTTTATGTGGACTGTATGCTACAGTTTGACTAGTTGCCATGATTCTACGTGTTTGCCATGATCGTTATGTGTTCGTAACTTGTTAGCTTATGTGTAAACTTATGTGCACTACTTGAACCTAGACCTGACTTGTATGGTAACCATGTTAGGACGTGGTTGACCACTAGCAGCTAGATTGACCTTTTTTTATCTGCCGAGCTAACCTAAGGTGAGTTCACACTTTCTACAAGGCATGGGATTCCCGGTGGTTTGGGAACGGGTAAAGGAACTATATGGAAACCTGCATATTCTCCTTGGGTAGAATATGTACCTCCATCCTCCATGGGAAGGATGACAACATTAAATCCTACGTATTCTCCTTGGGTAGAATACGTACCTCCATCCTCCGTAGGAAGGATAACAACATATAACTTACTAGACAAAACTCTATCATGAAGTCCCTCATTTTTATATTGACTTAATCACCAGGCCATTGGCGAACGGGTCATTAGTTAAATAGCGCTATTAGGTTTAACAAGCCTCACACCGTGCCGCAGAGGACGGGGGTGGACTAATGGATCTGGGCACTTAGTCAATGATGATAGACATTGACGCAGGGCACATAAACATGACTCCAGTCAGTAGTCTATATGGTAACGGGACTAGTGGTTAACATGGGGTAGCCCCCACTGGTTATGGTTTGGGAAACAAGGAACTGGTTAACTCATGGTTTTTTGAAATAACTTATGGTTTTGGAACAACATCAAAATGGACAACCAACAGTGAACTTGCTCAACTTTGTTGTTGATTCGTTGCTACATGCCTTGCAGGTCGTTAGGTGCTTAGATGGAGCTTGCACAGGAAGGAGAGGTCGTTGTGGGACATGGACAGTTGAGTTCCATGTAAAACATTTGAACTTTTAAACTTATGTTTTGGTTTTAAACTTTATGCTTTCGCTGATAACTTGAACTTAGTTAATTTGTTTTGGACACCAATTATATTGTTGGTTGGTTTTATGTTTACTTTAATACATTGTTCAATATGATTGGTGGCTTGATCCTGGTCATGTCACGCTCCCTGCGGTGATACTCCGCTTGTGGAATTTGGGGGTGTGACACCACGGATAAATGATAAGGAAGTTTCACCTTCAACATAAGAAACTAGTTATTAAAGTTAATAATACAAAACCAATTAAAAAGTGCGAAAAGATTAAAAATCAAAAGTATTACACTAAATGCTTGTCTTCACCAAGTGATGTAAGAGACTTAGGTAAACATGACCTTTGATTGTCAAAAACTCTTACTATCAATCTTCGATCCCGAGACTACTACACACACTCTAAGGTGGATGATGGATGATGATGGTGGATGTGGGTGTTGTAGTGGTGGTGGAGTGGTGGTGAAGTGGGAGATAGGTGGTTTGCCAAGGGATGCTTTTGAAGTGAACCAAGCACCCCTATTTATAGCCTGTACAGAAGCCTAGAAATGGCCCTGTGTCCGCTGGACACGGCCCCGTGGCCACCCACTTTCTCTTTCTTCATTAGTTACAATTGTCTGCATTAGGCTCCACACGCCCCTGTGTCGGCTGGGCACGGCCCCGTGTGCAGAAGCGTATCTGTACTATCAAGATTTGAAAGATTCTGCGAATCTTAGTGTTGACCACGGCCCGTGTTGAGCTGGGCACGCCCCCATGCTGGGAATAGAAGCTTCTACAACTTTGTCTTTTCTGCAGACATCTGGCCACGCCCCCGTGTCCGCTGGGCACGGGGCCGTGGTCAGCCTTCTGATCTCTTGTTTTTGCTTGGGAAGATGTTGTCGAGGAGTCGGGCATGCCACATTTATTCCTTTTCTTTGTATTTATGCTAGATTTTGCTGCATATTTGTTCCTTTTGTTCATTTAAGCTCATTTGGTCCTGAAAATACAAAAGGAAGACAAAAGCACACTTTTTCCAACATTAGTACTAAAAAGGGTTAGTTTTATGCCTCATTTGATGTAATTTATATGTTGCATTTTACACACATCAAATACCCCCACACTTGAATCTTTGCTTGTCCTCAAGCAAAACTCTTTAATTTGTGGCTTACACACCCAAATGGAATAGGTAGAAGAGAAGTTTTGGGCTTGTCTTGAGTGTCGGGAATCCAAGATCTTGATTGGGTTTTATTTTTATACTATTTACAATCATATTCGTTATGATTTATTTAGAACGTTTCATAAGAGAAATTACTTATTTGGGCATAACATGCCTCTTTAAAATTCCATTTATATACAAGTTCACATACCTCACGGGAGATCACTCAACACTCGGCCGAAGATGTATTTTTGTGAAACACTCGAGACCAGTATGGAACTTACTTCTACCATATGCTTGCCAAGTAATCAATCCTCCTCCTTTTTAACTATAAACATTTGTAAATATCAAGAGGACTTTGGGGAAGGGTTAGGCTTGGGTTGAAGGTAGGCGGTTTTGGGTTAGTGGTTAGTAAAAACGGCTAAAAGCGTAATCGGTCGTCGTAAAACTTTTTGTTTTTGTGACTTTTATTCAAACTAAGAACTTTCAAACCAAGTTTCTTTGAGGAACTTATTTGTTTATTGCTAAACTTCTGTAACACCCCGAAATTTATAAAACTTTATAATAGAATTATAAAGTACAAAATAAACGAGAACAAACTAACTAGGACTAAATAACCCAGTTAGTTACAAGTCTAGTAATAACTCATAAGTGGGTTAAAAACATTCAAATATGAACTAAAGGAAATTAGAGGGACCAAAGGTGTTTAAATTGAAACTAATTATAATAAAAACATTTTATTAAACACAAAAAACACACATTTGTGTGTGTGCTGGATCGATCAAACACAGGGGGGCGCCCAGAGCTTCTCCCAAAACCCTAGTTTATATTATATGATCAAATTGAAGACCAAATTCAGTCCCAAATCAAAATCCGAACATAGATTAGTGATCGCCTCAGTGAAGGGATCATAAGGTATGTAAATTTTGTAGAAAATTTCCATTTAAATTTCTAGATGAATATGGGAAAATTCGAATTTGATGTTGCATGAGTGTTGTATGGATGAAATTAGAGTGATATGATGTCTAGGGATAAACCCTAGTCGAATTCTTGTTAAAATTTTGCTAAATAATTGTGAGATTCATAATCACCATTGTAGGTGATTAATGGGTTTTGTAGAAACATGATAAACACTAGGATTATGATGCTTGTTCTAGAGTAACCCGGGTTTTATGAAGTAAATTCTGAAATGTTGATGTTAAAATTTGTGTAAATTGTCTAATTGATGTTAGTCTTGGCTAAATAAGAAATTATGAACTTGATAAAAGATTATGAGAAATTACGCCCTTAAGGTGTTTGTGAAAACGCCTAAAAGGAGACTTAAAACTAGAAATTTTAGCTAAAACGCATGTTTGTAGAGTTATGGCGAACTATGCGTTATATGTTAAGCAAAAGATTTCTAAACGGGTTGTGGTTGAACTATATAGGAAAGGAAACCGGAGAGTCAAGTGGACAAGCCGGTGGTGACGCGCGATTGAAGGGTGTGCTCTAAGGTACGTGACTTTGGTCCCGTCATATTACGAATAAACGTTTATTTTTAGTTTGATAATGGTTTCGTAATGTAGAATATGCGTTTGACGTGTCATTGAAGTGGCGTAGTTCACTCGACACTCAAACGGGTCAAAATATTAGTTAAAAATAGTTTGGTTTGACATTAAGGTGAGGATTTTCACTCGTCAACCAAACGGGTCAAAACTATGTTCATAAAACGATCTTGTATGTAGAAAATTGAAAGTTTCATAATTCGGTAGTGCTAGGTAGCAATTTAGTAATGAATGGTTATATTAAGCCAAGTTATGAATCCGTGTTATCGGGTCGAATGGTAGAAATTAAATGCAAGAGTTGCATAAAGTGGCATGCTTGTATTTCTAGAAAAAACAAGCATGAAATTCGAATGCGAACGTAAAGCCATGTAATGGTACGGATATGACATGAATTGCAAGCCCGGGGAATGGGTGAATGAGTCTAGAATGCCCAAGAAGTGTGTATTGAACAATATGCACACTAGTTAATGGGTCGAATAATTGGATCAAGGAATTTGTGAACCACATGTTTATAAACTTTTTTTCACTAAGTGAAATTTACATGATTAGATCCGCAATTTTAATACGGACATATAGGAAAAAGAATCGGCTAAAACGGACATTTAGAACGAAAGTTATGTTAGTTTAAAGTTGACAATGGAAATAAAAGTGCTGGGCAAACATATAGCACCAAACAATAGACTTTCTGCCGAAATGAAGCTGTCGCGCTATGTGACGGCAAAACATAACCATCGTCGCGTCACGCGACGGATATCGCGGGCCGCGCAAGCTCGGCTTTCATCTATCGCGGGGCGCGACAGCCCTAATCGCTGCAATTATTGTTTAATTTTCATTGTCTAGCAATAGAACTTGTATATATTTGATATTATGATGTCAAAACTAACAATTTATGTGGTTTTGACTTTAGGTAATGCACGTTTCGTTTCGGATGTCGATCAAGCATGGAATCCAAGAACCGAACACAACTTTGAAGCTTCCGCACTAATCTAAATATGTTAAACAAATGTTATTTTGTAAATGCTACTAAATGTTGAATGTTTTAACCAAGATTGTGACAACTGTGTTCTGTAATCATCGTATAATGTAAAACAATGTGGATTATCAATAAAACAATGTGCTTTGGTGTTATTATATGTGTTATTGTGTTTGATGACTTTACAATTAGATTCGATTCCGATTTCAAGCTTTAAATCACTTTCTAGAAGGTCATACGCAAACTGGTGCATAAACGCAATCAGTTTAACGTGACGTACACTCCGGAACTGTGACGTAAGCCAAACATACCCTAAATATCCTTTACATAACTTAGAAATAAGTTTCGAAGGTTTCGGTATGGCAAAAACATGTTTATTTGAACTAAAGAACTATTTACGACAAAACTGCGAAACTAACGTTGGTGACCGCCCGGATAATATTTAAATCCCAAAAATATTCTGTTATGATTAAAAATTTTCTTTTAATCAGGTTTGTGATGAAAAATAAATTAAAACGCCTAAAAACGTTATTTTTCAAGTTTAAGCGCGTACCGCGTGTTTCTGCGCAGCATAGTGCTTCTACTGCAAAATGCGGACAACACAACCAGTCTTGGCAACTGAAATTTATTTCAGTAATATTTTGGCGAGTTTATTTTTATAGAATAATAAAAATAATTTAGAACGCCATAAACCGGGATTTAAACGCTAGATAAAATACCCGGTACCCAGTTAAACACCTATTTTTATCTACTTTTACCAACAAAGTTACACTCTACCCCCCCCATATATAAATTTCGGTCATATGTACATGGGGACCCCACCAAATATTTCAAGTATCTTGCAAAATATTTCATTAGATTTGTTTTGACACTTGTTAGTGCATGCCACTTTCCTATTAATTCCATATCTCCATATCATCTACAACAATCAAGCAAGATCATTTCATCACTCAAACTTCCTCACTCTCTCCCCCTCAAAACCGTAACCCCATCTTCTCTCTCTATCTTCAAATCTTCAAGTCTTGTTCTTCACATTCAAACACCATTTCTAGCAACCTTCAAGTTAGTGTGAAGATACAAGGGTGATTCCAAGGTGTTCTCAAGTGATTCAAGCTTCCTATCATCAAAATCTCATCTCACAACCTACTTGAATCTTGAAGGTATAATATTTATGTTTAAATCATACTTTAGATTCTTGGTTGTTCTTGATGATTGAAGTTTCTCTTGAATCTTGGGATTTTAACTAAACTTGAAATCTAAAATGAAATGGGTCATGATACAAGTAAAAATGGTGATGTACATATATGTATGTATAACCGTACATATGTATGTGTGTATATGAGTTTTGAAGTTTGTTATCTTGTTAAGTACTTGTTTATGTTGTTACATGTTCTAGAATGGTGGTAAGAATGCAAGTATTTGGTGATTTATGTATGATATGTTAAATGTAAATTACATCAGCAAATAAACCTGAATATATCACATATTTGATGCATTTAGATTAACATAAAATGATGATGTTATGATAGTATGCTTTAGGCACTTGTACATATGAAAATATGTTGATTTAAAGCTCAAGAGATGATGAAAAATGGCTATATGAAAAAAATGTTTTAGATCAGGTTACAAACACTAAAAATAACATTATTTGATGTAATATAATGGCATGAAACTTTGACATAGGTTTGATAGCTTTGCATGTTGTACATATAGCTTAAAAAGTGGTAAATTATGTGAAATTTGCATGATTTATGTGCTTTATTTAAGACCTGCACTATCATGAGTATAACCATTATTTTATTCAGTAAATAACATGGGTTATGTCAAAATTTCAAGTCGTTTCGATTTGGGATGGTTCGGGTAACGTTTGATGCAAAACTATGCGGTAAAACAGTCGAAAATCGCCTTTTCGGAGTATTTTTGCAAAACTGTTTTAAATCAGTAACCAAACTGATATATTTAGTATAAAAATAAGTATTTTAACTTATATTAAGTTTACTTGGTGATTGGTTAGTCATACGTGACTTCCGACGCCCAAAAATGTTACCGAATCGCAAAAATAAGTGTTTTTCGACATACACTAGAATGGGTTGTTCATGGGTTATTTTATGTGTTACAATGTGCTATGT
Organism: Helianthus tuberosus; assembly: GCA_030545235.1. Taxonomy (NCBI): domain Eukaryota; kingdom Viridiplantae; phylum Streptophyta; class Magnoliopsida; order Asterales; family Asteraceae; genus Helianthus; species Helianthus tuberosus. Next base: position 91,860,569 of record CM060439.1, on the reverse strand, counting down.
GTTTTACAATATGTGTATGATCATGTGTTAGTATTGACAAGATTAGGTGTGTTACGCTCGAGTACATATATACAAATACACCAAAATAATCAAAAATAATAACTTTTCGAGAAATCTCAAAGTTATGTGAAAATTCTAAGTATCAGAGAAACTTCGGTATTCTTGTGGGTTTTTGATTATTAAAGCATTCTTATCTAATTTAGGACGAATAAACAATTTGAGGGATTGTGTTAACGTATAAAAACGCACCCAAAGGTGAGTACATAGACCCCTCTTTTACTGTTTTCCAAACATTTTGGGGTGAAACACATGTGCCTACTTGTTATTTTCATGCTTTTCCATGTTTTCATATCATATACTTGCTATGTTCATTAGTACACTATTAGTACATAAATTTCACTTTCTTTTGCTATGTATGTTTACCTAGCATATTTAGCATATTGATTTACATGACTTTTCTGCTTTGTATGTTAACTTAGCATACTTAGTACATTCCTTTCATTACATGTTTACAATTTGATATGACATTTGTTTTGTTCAACGGGACTAAATTACATTCATTAACATTAGCTACGCCGCTCGGTAGTAAGTAATGGTACCATAGGACTTGACAAATCCTGTCCCTGACATCCTAGGTTTGTTTGGGTGTAAGGAATGACTGAATCCGATAACATTTCTTTTGATAACCTTGACTTAGGGTTATCCGTCTGTCTCAAGGCTTGAATGTATGCGTTAACTTACCACATAAGTGTTTGTATCAGTAAAACATGCATTTACTTTGCAAAACATAACTTTTTGATATATTCAAAATACCTTGTTTTGTACATTTTTACATTTGGTTTATGTGACTACACTTTACTTACCATACATAACATTTGTTACACATTACTTGACTACATTTGGACTTTTAACATTTGACATGGTTTATGCAAGGACTCTTTGACAATTGATTTAAACATGGACTTTATACATTGGTGGTTTGTTTAAGTGACTTAAGTAACGAGCTGTGTGTAGTATAATACAAGCATGGTGGATACGCCGCTGGTACTTCCTATATATAAGTGCTTGTATTGTACTACATGTCGTAGCGTTATTTAAATCATTAAATTTGGACTTATACATTTTTACACAAACAACATATTTTTCACAAGACTTTGGTTTACAAAACAGTTTATTTTATACAACTCATTTTACTTGGTTATTCATTTAACCTTATATTATTCTTTTATTTATACATATCATCTGATTTTATCGCTTTTCAAATAACTTACAAAACAAAACAATTTACAAGGTTCATGATTGAATTTTTTTTAAACATTTCTTTAAACTCAAGTCATGAATCTTATTTTCAATAAAATCTATGTATCTCATAGGCATTTTTATGCTGACGTACCTATTTTCACATGTGTTTTCAGGAGCCGTTGCTTAGGATGTTCGTGACATACTAGGGCGGACCTGTGCCTTAGAGACTTAAAATAAAGATAGACTTAGTTTAATTATGTTGTGTACTCTTTGGTTCTTGTTTTGAAACAAGGTATTCCACCTTTGGTTATTGGAATAAAATGAAATTTTAATTACCATGGTTGTGGAACAATAATTCTGTTACAACACTCCCCGACGTTTCCGCCACGATTTGATGTTTTACGTGGTCGGGGTGTGACAAAGATGATGGGGTATTGTTAAATAGCTATAACGATGTACAACTTAGTTTTTGTTAATTATGTATTTTGTTTCAAAAAGTCCGTATGTTATGATTTAACAATGAGATTATAAGACGCGTGTTACAAGTTGGTAATCAGAGCTAAAGGTTATTAACAAAGTGTGTTCGGTTCAAGCTTGATCAAACATCCGGTAAGAGTTAATTGTTTTAGTAGACTTATTAAATATAGAAGGGAAGTATGAATTGATGTGCACGGGAAGAGCGTGTTAACACACTCAAACCCAAAAGGTGCACTAAATAAGAACGGTTAAAGCAAGTTATGAACTTGGCTAAACCCAAGCAAATAAATCATATGTTATAGATGAAATGTTTAACGGTTGGTGTAAACATTTCAGTTTTAAAGATGACGGAAGAAGGTAATGATAATGGGGTGCCGATAGTCACCGAGCAAATGAAGGAAGTGATTGCCGAGGAAGTAGGAAAGGCAATCGAAAATAGCTTATCCGGTTTTATTGATAAGATCCAAAACACAGTACTGTCGGTAGTTGATGAGAGAATCAAGAAGTTGGAAGATAGTACCAACATAGCTAAGGAGAAATCTGGAGAGCACAAGGGCTGCTCATACAAGGAATTTATGGCATGTAAACCACCACTTTATAATGGAGAGGTGGATCCGATAATATGCCAACGATGGTTAAGCGATATTGAGGGGGTGTTTGAGAGAACCCACTGTGACACGAACGACTTCGTAGCTTATGGTATGGGTCAACTTAGAGGTCAAGCAAAGGATTGGTGGGATAACAAGAAAAAAGAAATTGGAAGCGAAGCGGCAAGAGCGATGTCATGGGATGAGTTTAAGGTGCCATTCCTTAAACACCACAGCCCCAAAGCAGTTATTAACCGAATCAAGGAGGAATTTATTCAGCTAAGGCAAAAAGGTGAATCTATCGATAAGATCACGGGGATCTTTCTTGACAAGCTAAGATTCTGTGACGAGTTGGTGACGTCCGAAGAAAAGAAAGTATATTATTATTATAATATGCTAAGTGCAGAGTACCGGGAGTCTATGACTCCCTCGAAGTACGAGACTCTCACTGAAATCATTAACACTGCTCGGTAAAGGGAGATAGAGCTAAAGAAGCAAATAAAGAGAGGTGAAAGGAGGGCACAAGTTGTTAATCCAAGCCCTACGAAAAAGGCGCATACAACTGAATCGTCTAAGAAACAGGATGGGAAAGGCGGGTCGCCGAGTTGTAAGGTTTGCGGGAAAGGGCACAAGGGTGAGTGCCGGTTTAAAGATAAGCCGTGTCCAATATGTGGGAAGACAGGGTACACGGATGCATTATGCCTGGGGAAAGTGTCGGTGTGTTATAAATGCTACCAGCCGGGTCACAAGAAATCTGAATGCCCGGAGCTAGTCGGGAAGAAGGATGGCAAGGATTCACATACAGAGACTCCAAAAGCAAAAGCCAGATCCTTCCAGTTAACCGCAGCCGAGGCGAAGGTGGAACCTGATGTGGTCTCAGGTATATTCGCCATAAATTCAATTCCCGCACATGTATTATTTGATACGGGTGCGAATAAATCCTTTATTTCACATGGATTTATTCGACATCCTTCCTATGTACTGACAAAATTACCTATGCTGTTAGAAGTAGAAATAGGCGACAACAAAAGTTTTATTGTTTGTGACGTATGTCAAGATTGTAAGATGAGTATCGACGATGAAGAATGCTCAATAGACCTGATTCCGATGTCTATGGGAGAATTCCAAGTAGTGGTCGGGATGGATTGGCTATCCCGACATCACGTAAACGTTGTGTGTTTCCATAAGGAGATAAAATTAACATCTCCAAGCGGGAAACATGTTACCATTTATGGTGAGAAAGGGGGTAATCCCATCATGTGCACGATGCTGAAAGCTCACAAACTTATGAGGCGTGGATGTAGAGCGTTCATGATATACGCTAACGAACCAGACAAAGGATCGCCAAAGATTGAGGACGTACCAGTGGTACGTGAATATGCTGATGTATTTCTGGAAGATTTACCGGGAATACCGCCTGAACGGGAGGTAGAGTTCGGAATCGAACTGATTCTGGGCGTGAAACCTGTGGCCAGGGTACCTTATCGGCTCGCGCCATCAGAGCTACAAGAATTGATGTCTCAAATCCAAGACCTGCTCGACAAAGGGTTTATTAGGCCGAGTGTGTCTCCGTGGGGCGCACCGGTGCTATTTGTAAAGAAGAAAGACAGAAGTATGCACATGTGTATCGACTATCGGGAGTTAAACAAACTCACGGTGAAAAATCGATACCCACTCCCAAGAATTGATGACTTATTTAACCAGTTACAAGGCGCGAGTTGGTTCTCAAAGATTAACCTTAGGTCGGGTTATCAGCAGTTGAAGGTCAAGGAGGAGGATGTACCGAAGACGGCCTTTCGTACGCGGTGCGGACATTACGAGTTCCTCGTGATGTCCTTCGGGTTAACCAATGCACCCGCGGCTTTCATGGACCTCATGAACCGGGTTTGCAAACCGATGTTGGATAAGTCGGTGATAGTGTTCATCGACGACATCTTAGTGTATTCAAAGAATGAAGCAGAATATGCATGCCACTTACGTGAAGTGTTGGAGACGCCTAGAAGAGAGAAATTATATGCAAAATTCTCGAAAAGTGCTTTCTAGTTACGAGAAATGCAATTTCTTGGACACATTATTAGTGCAAACGGGGTGTTGGTGGACCCGTCAAAGATAGAAGTAGTGGCGAGATGGAATCCACCGAAGAATCTTTCGAAAATCAGAAGCTTCTTGGGGCTTGCGGGATATTATAGGAGATTCATACAAGATTTCTCCAAGATTGCGACGCCGTTGACCAAGCTAACTCGTAAAGACGAAAAGTTTATTTGGGGCGAAGATCAAGAGAAAGCATTCCAAACGCTTAAAGAAAAATTGACCCACGCTCCGGTATTGACATTGCTGGATGGGGTTGACGACATGGTAGTTTACTCGGATGCGTCACATTCGGGTCTTGGGTGCATTTTGATGCAACAGGGCAAGGTTATAGCCTATGTCTCGAGACAACTAAAGACCCATGAAAAGAATTATCCTACACACGACCTCGAGTTGGCGGCTGTGGTATTTTCCTTAAAGATATGGAGGCATTATTTGTATGGGGTAAAATGCACTATCTTTACCGACCATAAAAGTCTGAAATATTTCTTCGATCAGAAACTGTTAAAGATTTCGATTGTGATATACATTACCACCCGGGGAAAGCTAATGTGGTGGCGGATGCGTTGAGCCGAAAGGTAGAGTATACACCCATTCGAGTACGATCAATGCAACTAATTGTAACATCGGGTTTACTTAAACAAATCCGAAAATCTCAAGTTGAAGCAACGAAGGAGGAAAATGTGAAGAAGGAAAGAATAGTTGGCCAATTGAAAGAACTGACGGATGGTAACTAAGGGTTGAAAACTCGTTTTGGGAGAATATGGGTTCCAAATTCGTGTGGAGCCAAGGTGCTCCTACTTGATGAAGCCCATAAATCCCGTTATTCTATCCATCCGGGAGCAACCAAGATATATAACGATCTAAAGCAAAATTATTGGTGGCCCGGAATGAAAAGAGATGTCGTAAAGTATGTAGAGAAGTGCTTGACCTGTTTACAAGTCAAAGCGGAGCACCAAAAGCCGTATGGTAAACTGCAACCATTGGATATCCCAGTATGGAAATGGGAGCAAATCACAATGGATTTGTTGACCAAATTACCCAAAACCAACCGCGGATACGATGCTATATGGGTAGTTGTGGATAGATTGACAAAAAGTGCTCACTTCATTCCAATTCGTGAGACTTATACACCCGAAAAGTTGTCAGAGGTATATACCAATGAAATAGTGGCATGCCACGGAGTACCGATATCTATTGTGTCCAACAGAGATACTCGGTTTACTTCGAATTTTTGGCGAGAATTCCAAGAGCGAATGGGAACTAAATTGTTCATAAGCACCGCGTACCATCCGCAAACGGATGGACAAAGTGCGAGAACGATACAGACGTTGGACGATATGCTACGGGCATGCATTATCTACTTCGGGGGTAGTTGGGATCTCTACTTACCATTGGTTGAATTTTCATATAATAACAGTTACCACGCAAGCATCTGTATGGCTCCGTACGAGATGCTTTACGGTAGAAAATGCCGAACCCCGGTGTGTTGGGATGAGGTTGGTCCGCGAGAACTTGCGCATAAGGATGTAGTCCGAATCACGAGTGAGAAAGTTGACTTGGTCCGAGCTCACTTGAAAGCGGCTCAGGATCGACAAAAGTCGTATGCAGATAAACGAAGGAGACCGATTGAGTTTCAAGTTGATGATAAGGTGATGCTGAAGGTATCACCGTGAAAGGGAATAATCTGCTTTAGAAAAAGGGGAAAATTAAGCCCAAGGTTTATTCGGCCATTTAGAATCATTGAACGAGTTGGTAGAGTTGCATACCGTCTCGAATACCCGAGGAATTGAGTGGGATACATAGCATGTTCCACGTGTCACATCTTCGAAAATGTCTAGCCGACGAAACTGCTTATGTCCACTACGACGACATCGAGGTGGATAATAGTCTCAATTACGCAGTGAAGCCGATTGCAATTTTAGATCGTAAGGTGAAGAGTTTGAGGAACAAAGAAATTGACCAAGTAAAGGTCAAATGGGAGCACAGGAAAGGTTCGGATACCACCTGGGAATCTGAGGAGGAGATGAGACGTCTCTACCCTACACTTTTCGGTACGTACTCTGGTTTCGGGGACGAAACCCTTTTAAGAGGGGTGGACTTGTAACACCCCGAAATTTATAAAACTTTATAACAGAATTATAAAGTACAAAATAAACGAGAACAAACTAACTAGGACTAAATAACCCAGTTAGTTACAAGTCTTGTAATAACTCATAAGTGGGTTAAAAACACTCAAATATGAACTAAAGGAAATTAAAGGGACCAAAGGTGTTTAAATTGAAACTAATTATAATAAAAACATTTTATTAAACACAAAAACACACATTTGTGTGTGTGCTGGATCGATCAAACACAGGGGGGCGACCAGAGCTTCTCCCAAAACCCTAGTTCATAATATATGATCAAATTGAAGACCAAATTGAGTCCCAAATCAAAATCCGAACATAGATTAGTGATCACCTCAGTGAAGGGATCATAAGGTATGTAAATTTTGTAGAAAATATCCATTTAAATTTCTAGATGAATATGGGAAAATTCGAATTTGATGTTGCATGAGTGTTGTATGGATGAAATTAGAGTGATATGATGTCTAGGGATAAACCCTAGTCGAATTCTTGTTAAAATTTTGCTAAATAATTGTGAGATTCATAATCACCATTGTAGGTGATTAATGGGTTTTGTAGAAACATGATAAACACTAGGATTATGATGCTTGTTCTAGAGTAACCCGAGTTTTATGAAGTAAATTCTGAAATGTTGATGTTAAAATTTGTGTAAATTGTTTAATTGATGTTAGTCTTGGCTAAATAAGAAATTATGAACTTGATAAAAGATTATGAGAAATTACGCCCTGAAGGTGTTTGTGAAAACGCCTAAAAGGAGACTTAAAACTGGAAATTTTAGCTAAAACGCATGTTTAGTTATGGCGAAGTATGTGTTATATGTTAAGCAAAAGAGTTCTAAACGGGTTGTGGTTGAACTCTATAGGAAAGGAAACTGGAGCGTCAAGTGGACAAGCCGGTGGTGACGCGCGATTGAAGGGTGTGCTCTAAGGTACGTGACTTTGGTCCCGTCATATTACGAATAAACGTTTATTTTTAGTTTGATAATGGTTTCGTAATGTAGAATATGTGTTTGACGTGTCATTGAAGTGGCATAGTTCACTCGACACTCAAACGGGTCAAAATATTATTTAAAAATAGTCTGGTTTGACATTAAGGTGAGGATTTTCACTCGTCAACCAAACGGGTCAAAACTATGTTCATAAAACGATCTTGTATGTAGAAAATTGAAAGTTTCACAATTCAGTAGTGCTAGGTAGCAATTTAGTAATGAATGGTTACATTAAGCCAAGTTATGAATCCGTGTTATCGGGTCGAATGGTAGAAATTAAATGCAAGAGTTGCATAAAGTGGCATGCTTGTATTTCTAGAAAAACAAGCATGAAATTCGAATGCGAACGTAAAGCCGTGTAATGGTACGGATATGACATGAATTGCAAGCCCGGGGAATGGGTGAATGAGTCTAGAATGCCTAAGAAGTGTGTATTGAACAATATGCACACTAGTTAATGGGTCGAATAATTGGATCAAGGAATTTGTGAACCACATGTTTATAAACTGTTTTTCACTAAGTGAAATTTACATGATTAGATCCGCAATTTTAATACGGACATATAGGAAAAAGAATCGGCTAAAACGGACATTTAGAACGAAAGTTATGTTAGTTTAAAGTTGACAATGGAAATAAAAGTGCTGGGCAAACATACAGCACCAAACAACAGACTTTCTGCCGAAATGAAGCCGTCGCGCTACGCGACGGCAAAACATAACCATCGTCGCGTCACGCGACGGATATTGCAGGCCGCAAAAGCTCGACTTTCATCTGTCGCGGGGCGCGACAGCCCTAATCGCTGCAATTATTGTTTAATTTTCATTGTCTAGCAATAGAACTTGTATATATTTGATATTATGATGTCAAAACTAACAATTTATGTGGTTTTGACTTTAGGTAATGCACGTTTCATTTTGGATGTCGATCAAGCATGGAACCCAAGAACCGAACACAACTTTTGAAGCTTCCGCACTAATCTAAATATGTTAAACAAATGTTATTTTGTAAATGCTACTAAATGTTGAATGTTTTAACCTAGATGATGGGGTATTGTTAAATAGCTATAACGATGTACAACTTAGTTTTCAACTAAGTTTTTGTTAATTACGTATTTTGTTTCAAAAAGTCCGTATGTTATGATTTAACAATGAGATTATAAGACGAGTGTTACAACTTCATTTTTTTAATAAGGAACGTCACAAGTTAACCGATCTTTTTACTAAAATAATGGGTTTAAAAGAAAAGGGTTTTGGTGGGTAAAGGGTGTTTGTTTTGTGGGTTTAGAAATGAAAAGGTTTAGGCTCAAAGGGTTAACTAGGGGGATTTTGGGTAGGTGAAAAAGAAAATGAAAAAGAATGGTGTTGAAAAGAAAATGGGTTAGTACTAATGCCTCCATCATTTACTTACTTGGGTTTAAGTTGGTAAGAACCAGGAATGTATCGTCGTGGCAAGTTCTAGAGTCGTAAGAAACCAAGCGGCTATTCACACAAGAAACGAAAGATGAGCATTTAATTTAAAGATGTATGCTTGTATGCTCAATAAAGGCTCAAAACTCACTTTTTGTGGGAATGGGTTTATAATGTGATCAAGTATATATAATCAAATTTTAATTAGAATTGTCATGTCATTTCATAATTTTCTTATGTTGGTTCTTTTTATGACGACGCTGTCGGTTGTAAATTTTTAAAAATATAACCTTTTTAGAACTTGTTATTCCCAAATTAAACCAAGACAAGTAAAAAAAATGAAAAGTTTTTGAAAAAAATTGGGGTGATTAGCGGTTCCAATAGAGTTTTGTGTAAGGCTTGTTATTAGGACTTGCAAAATTCAAGGTTTTAGCATCCCCCCACACTTAAATTACACATTGTCCTCAATGTGTCCCAAAAATAAGTTTTTAGGTTGATTGAATGTGTAAAAAGGTGTTTAAAAACAAAATTTTATGTTACGGGGCGTCTGGGCAGGGGCCCGTGTTGGTCCGGGAATGGCCCCATGTTCAGATCGTCAGTATCATAATTAACAGAAGGCTGGGCACGGGGGCGTGTTCAGTGAGCACGGCCCCATGTCCAGTTACCTGAACTGGGCATTTTCTGCAGATCCTTAGGCACGGGGGCATGTTGGGGTGAGCACGGCCCCGTGCTGAACTTGCTGTAATGAAGAAAAATTGTCAGGAGGCTCTGTTTTTATGCATGGGGTATGGGTTCAAGTTTCCCTTAGTAACCTCCACCATTTCGAGTGCATTCAACCATTACAACATCATCCAAACACCATTTATTAATTAAAAACCATCATTCATTAAAAATAACAATTACAAAGGATCCTAGAAAATGAAAAACTACAAGTTCCTAGGATAGATAGGTCAAGTAACGCAGGAAATCATTCTAAGGAGTTCTACCCTTATTGTAGGAATGTCAAAAACCCGAAAATAGCTTTCCGGTACTTTAATGGTGTTGTAGAACTCGAAACCGAGGGATGTCTCTTTAAATGTCGTTGAGCCATTCCTCTATCTCCCTAGGGAGGAAGAAAGCGGGCTCATTCTCCACAATGTCTTGTGGAGGAGGTGCGACGGCAACCGGGACCCCGTGTAATATGTCTTGAGGGGGTTTGTAACACCCCGAAAACGGGTTTGGTAATCAAACCACGTTAATACTACAGAACGGGTAAAATACAGTTAGTGGTAAAACTTACCCGGTAAATTTTAGGATTTAAATAAATAAATCTAATATTTATTAAAAGGATGAGAAATACTTTGAGAAAGCAAAGTATATAAAAGGCCCGAGATTTAACGGGACTTAAAATAAAACGGGTTGTGAACAAGATAAAGTAGCTAGGAAATAAATAACCTAGTACAAGTCTTGTAATTAAATGAAAGAACAAAATATCAAGTTATAAACTAAATAAAAGTGGAGGGGCCTATGTTGTTAAAATTAAAACTTATATTATTAAGTTTAACAAAATAAAAAAAAACCAAACACCCCATTTGAGGGTCTGGTTCGATCACAGGCAGGAGAAGGGCGACCCCCACTCTCAAAACCCTAACATTCACTAATCTCACAAATTGAAGGATCAAACCAAGTCCAAAACGAAAATCGAGCATAGATTAATGATCCCCATTGCAAGGAGATCATAAGGTATGTAAAATTTGACAAAAATTCTCTACTTGAAATTCTCATGAATTTAGAGAACTTGAAATCTGATGATGCATGTATGAATTGTAGATGAATTAGGAACATTAAAATGTCTAGGAGTAAACCCTAGACAAGTACATGTTGAAATTATGCTAAATTCTAGTGAAATCCATGGTCACCATTGTAGGTGACTAGTGGGTTATGTAGAACTTGATAAACACTAGGAAATTTTGGGTTGTTCTAGTGTAATTTGACATATGTGAAGTTATTTCAGAATTGTAAAGGTAAATATTTGTGTTAAATAGTGTGATTGATGAAAATTCGGGTTATATGACCAGTTATGAGCTTGTTAATGAATTATTTAAAATTCTGCCCTTAAGGTGTTTGTAAAAATGCCCCAAAAAAGGCTCGAAATTGAAATTTAAAGTTAAAACGCATGATTGTGATGATTTAGCAAATTATGCGATACATGATGGGGGTTCTAAACGGATTGCGAATTGAACTCTTTAGGCGAGGAATCCGGGTCGTCAAATGGACAAGCCGGTGGAAATACGCGTTTGAAAAGGATGCTTAAAAAGGTACGTAACTACGATTCCGTTACGTTATGCTTGATTTAGTATTTTCGCTAGTAGACTTTAAATTAGCATAATACATGAAATTGGCATTTAGTTGAAGTGACGAAGATCATTAGGTAAATAAACGGGTCAAAAGGTGAAATTATCACCCCTTGACAATATCGACTAATGGCTGGTCGAGTTACATGTTTATAGGAATAAATATCAAATGGATACGCACATCGCTATTGCTTAGAGGCTACTAAGTCAAGGTATTGAAACGGGTCAATATATTGATCCGAGCCAGGTATGTATAATGATTAAACTCATCATGTAGAACTTGAGATTCTATAAGAGTTAGACAAGGTTAAAATATAGTTATTCGGTTATCTTTTAGCTAAACTGAATAAATTGAGTTATGATGTTGGTGTTTTAGAAGCAGATGGGTTTAAAAACAAGATTATAGTTAAAAGGTCGGATTTTGGGTCAAACAAGTATTTAAAAGTCCCTTTGTAGTAAAGAAAGGAAGAAAATTGACCAAATTGCCCTTGTAAGCAAATTCGAACGAACGACCCTTACAAGAAGTTCGGAAACGAGTTTTATGATTAAATAAATGCTTAGAATAAGAAAAGATAGTGAAAGATGTAAATTCTTGGGTCGAATGACTTTATATGAGTCTTTGCCGTAAAAAGATAATCCGAGGGGTAAAATTTGGAATATATAGATAACCACATTAAATCCAACACACATATAGTTGTGGTGGAAGATTACTTGATAAGAAATGTAGGAATAAGATGCTAGAATTGTATGAAAACGAGTTCAAGTTCTAAAGTGCTTAAATACCCTTAACGGGTCAAAATAAGCATACGAGCGAAAACGTATTTAAATTGTGTGAGAAACTGGTGATTAGAACCTAACATGGTAGATAACATTAATTTGAAGAGGTGCATGTGAAATAAGGATTAAACAAATATGTTTCTTTGATAAAATGCATAAACGGGTTAAAATTCGGTAAAACGGCAAGGAGTCGAAGGCTTAGAAGTCTCAAAATTTATTATGTAGGATGTTGGGTTTTAACTCCATTTGATGGAGGATCAAATTACAATCATGTAGGGAGAAACGGTAGGTCAAACGGACAAGCGGATTGAAAGATACGAAAGTTTTCGTGTCAAAAACGGCAGAATGGGAAGGTCGGATACAGGGGCCACCGTAACTTACGGTGGGCACCGTAAGTTACGGTGGGGGCTGAAAACATTACGGCAGTTACCTCCTGCCTTACGGTGGGAGTATTTTATACCAGGGGCCACCGTAACTTACGGTGCCCACCGTAAGTTACGGTGGAGGCCAGTTTCAAGTCTTTGTTTCTGGATCAAGATATCAATGTGGAATTTCCGGATTTCCTTGTTTAATTCGATTATTCGACCCAATATTCTTTGTTGTACTAGTTATTTAATTATCAAAACTGACCTTTAAGTTGGTTTTGATCACAGGTGAATGTTAAGAGTCCCGGATGAAGATCAAGCATCGAGCAAGAACCGAACACACGTTAAACGAAGCTTCCGCAATGTTGTTTCGTCGTTATTCTAAAACGGAGAGTTAAACCACATTATGTTGTATCACTTTAAATTGTAATAGTTTTTTTAATAAACCAGTATTTTAGCGTGAATGTTTATATATAAATACTCAGTAATTGTGATTATTTATGGAAATCGCTAATTAAATTTACGGTTGTTACAAGTTGGTATCAGAGCCTTGGTTTAAGAGATTCAAGTATGGTGGGAAAACTATGCTTGGACTTAAACCTTATGCTCTTGATAAAGATTGGTGTTCGGTTCAAAGCTTGATCGCAAATCCGGTAAGTACAAGTATGTTAATGGACTAGTATGATTAAAGTGTTGTGAACAACACATAGGGTATCGTGTAATACACGTTACACCAACGAAAATGATTAGTATAGTTAACGAAATCACGTACAGTAAAAAGCCTTGTATTACAATACGTGCATTTATTAATGTTGAAATTACTAATTTTTGTGAATGTCTTAATTGAAGGACACTTACATTTAAAGATGACAAGGGTTGAACAAATTACGGATATGATAGAGGAACGGTCCGAAGTATGACAAGAGGAGCATGCTCACCAAGGACTAAATCATGTAACGACCGCGAACAAGGTTAATGGTAAGGAACGCCCGTCGGGGCAAGCATTACCAGGTGCACGCTTTTAAATATACTCGCACAAATAGCAATATGCAATAAACATGTAGAGAATGATTGTTGCATATGTAAATTAGAAACTTGGAAAACCTGAATAGAATACCTATCCAGGATATTATTTCCAAGAAAACTAAATAGAGGTGTTACTTACATAGGGCGTGATGTGAAAACTATAAAAAGGTCATGTGTGTCATGTGTTAATCGCTTACTCTGGCCAAGTAAGTAGTGGCATATGATACCATGAACTTCTTATAGCGGACATATTTACGTCCGATGTAGTAAGGGCGGGGTGAATGGTACCCAAAGGAATCAAATAAATAAAATGTTTGATAGTAAACGTAAACGCACAGCCGGGTGACGGAAGCGTATTAAATTTGGATAATGAGCCCGAGTGAAGGGACAAAGATTAATGTAAAATGATTAAGATATGCATTGGGAGTGGGTGTACTTACACTCGAACCCGGAGAACGTAAACATGTAAAAATGATTAAGATATGCATTGGGAGGGGGTGTACTTACACTCGAACCCGGAGAATGCAAATGTGTCTCTTAACGGGCCGTTTTTGAAAAACGTCAAACTTGAGGACAAAGTCGGAATATAAAAATGAAGCGAAGTCTTAATGCATACCGGGAGGGTTGCAATAATAACGACTTCGGTAAAATACCCGGTTGATGGATAAGGATTTAAACACATACGTAGACTGAGAAACGGGAACGCGGATGGAAACTCAAAAGACTCGGGTTTCGGGTCATGACTAAAAGACGATAAGATGCTGTAAATTGAAATTTTGATAAATTACGTTCAACTATTTTAAAGTGGAACGGGTTGAATAAAGAATGAAAATTGTCATTCATAAGCAATGAAATTTCATACGAACAAGTCAAAAGAATTAAATAAATGATGACGCTTGCTAATGTAAGTAAGCGTGAAACGAATAAATAAAAGTGTGAAATATTAATGAACCTATGTAATGGGTTTAAAAGAAATATAATTATAAATCGGGGAAACGGTGAGCGTAGAACAAACTGACGTGTAAGCAACGTCAGAAGTCATAAGTCGGAAGGTTAGTCTGAAAGTAAACGAATGAAGCCTTAGACTACGGTCAAGACCAACTATAGTTCAAAAAGCGAAAACAAATGATTCCAAACATAACAAGGGATGCCTTGAAGCTATATAGGTATATATACATTTGAATATGAATACGAATAAAAGATGATCTACGGGATCATCATAACCTATGGGATTAAACGTAGTGATAAGGTCTACGGGACCAAGAAGACCTTTGGGTCACAGATAGAAAGAAATGAATTGTCGGGGTTTCACCTTAAAAAGGTAAAAAGGTGAAAATCTAAAAAAATAGCCTACGAGGCTAAGTGAAAGAACCTACGGGTCAATAGTATAAGACGAGGAAACTGGTTGTAACTTCCGGCGTAAAATAATAACGGGAGATAAAGTTTGTATAAAAGCGATGGGTTTCGCTAAGTTAAGTAAATGGGTTAAAAGCGAAGAGATCATAAAAGGCTGGGTCGGCAATAAGATATACCCTAATGACGGGGAGTATAATGACGGCGACTAATCAGTCTGGCCGGTAAAACCCTTCAAAGTCGGAGTAGTGTTACGACTTATCACTTATATAAAGCACCTGTTGAAGTAAGACTAACTTGAAGTAAACATAATGAAAATAAATATAACCGAGCGATCAGACGACAACTCGGTCAAATAAATGACAAGAATAAGAAATACAAAATGAAAGTAACGGCCTGCGAGGCCATACACATAAAAGGCGTATACGCTTTGAAACCAAAAGCACATTATCATACTTTCCTGGTAGGAGTATTATGTGCGAGCAATGCTCAAGTGATCACCAAAGCAAAAGTTCGGATGATCTAAACTAATAAAGTACGTAAGAAAGGTTTCGGGGACGAAACCTCTTTAAGGGGGGTAGACTTGTAACACCTTGAAAACGGGTTTGGTAATCAAACCACGTTAATACTACAAGACGGGTAAAATACAGTTATTGGTAAAACTTACCCGGTAAATTTTAGGATTTAAATAAATAAATCTAATATTTATTAAAAGGATGAGAAATACTTTGAGAAAGCAAAGTATATAAAAGGCCCGAGATTTAACGGGACTTAAAATAAAACGGGTTGTGAACAAGATAAAGTAGCTAGGAAATAAATAACCTAGTACAAGTCTTGTAATTAAATGAAAGAACAAAATATCAAGTTATAAACTAAATAAAAGTGGAGGGGCCTATGTTGTTAAAATTGAAACTTATATTATTAAGTTTAACAAAATAAAAAATAAAAACCAAACACCCCATTTGAGGGTCTGGTTCGATCACAGGCAGGAGAAGGGCGACCCCCACTCTCAAAACCCTAACATTCACTAATCTCACAAATTGAAGGATCAAACCAAGTCCAAAACGAAAATCGAGCATAGATTAATGATCCCCATTGCAAGGATATCATAAGGTATGTAAAATTTGACAAAAATTCTCTACTTGAAATTCTCATGAATTTAGAGAACTTGAAATCTGATGATGCATGTATGAATTGTAGATGAATTAGGAACATTAAAATGTCTAGGAGTAAACCCTAGACAAGTACATGTTGAAATTATGCAAAATTCTAGTGAAATCCATGGTCACCATTGTAGGTGACTAGTGGGTTATGTAGAACTTGATAAACACTAGGAAATTTGGGGTTGTTCTAGTGTAATTTGACAGATGTGAAGTTATTTTAGAATTGTAAAGGCAAATATTTGTGTTAAGTAGTGTGATTGATGAAAATTCGGGTTATATGACAAGTTATGAGCTTGTTAATGAATTATTTAAATTTTACCCTTAAGGTGTTTGTAAAAATGCCCCAAAGAAGGCTCGAAATTGAAATTTAAAGTTAAAACGCATGATTGTGATGATTTAGCAAATTATGCGATACATGATGGGGGTTCTAAACGGATTGCGAATTGAACTCTTTAGGCGAGGAATCCGGATCGTCAAATGGACAAGCCGGTGGAAATACGCGTTTGAAAAGGATGCTTAAAAAGGTACGTAACTACGATTCCGTTACGTTATGCTTGATTTAGTATTTTCGCTAGTAGACTTTAAATTAGCATAATACATGAGATTGGCATTTAGTTGAAGTGACGAAGATCATTAGGTAAATAAACGGGTCAAAAGGTGAAATTATCACCCCTTGACAATATCGACTAATGGCTGGTCGAGTTACATGTTTATAGGAATAAATATCAAATGGATACGCACATCGCTATTGCTTAGCGGCTACTAAGTCAAGGTATTGAAACTGGTCAATATATTGATCCGAGCCAGGTATGTATAATGATTCAACTCATCATGTAGAACTTGAGATTCTATAAGAGTTAGACAAGGTTAAAATATAGTTATTCGGTTATCTTTTAGGTAAACTGAATAAATTGAGTTATGATATTGGTGTTTTAGAAGCACTTGGGTTTAAAAACAAGATTATAGTTAAAAGGTCGGATTTTGGGTCAACCAAGTATTTAAAAGTCCCTTTGTAGTAATGAAAGGATGAAAATTGACCAAATTGCCCTTGTAAGCAAATTCGAACGAACGACCCTTACAAGAAGTTCGGAAACGAGTTTTATGATTAAATAAATGCTTAGAATAAGAAAAGATAGTGAAAGATGTAAATTCTTGGGTCGAATGACTTTATATGAGTCTTTGCCGTAAAAAGATAATCCGAGGGGTAAAATTTGGAATATATAGACAACCACATTAAATCCAACACACATTTAGTTGTAGTGGAAGATTACTTGATAAGAAATGTAGGAATAAGATGCTAGAATTGTATGAAAATGAGTTCAAGTTCTAAAGTGCTTAAATACCCTTAACGGGTCAAAATAAGCATACGAGCGAAAACGTATTTAAATTGTGTGAGAAACCGGTGATTAGAACCTAACATGGTAGATAACATTAATTTGAAGAGGTGCATGTGAAATAAGGATTAAACAAATATGTTTGTTTGATAAAATGCATAAACGGGTTAAAATTCGGTAAAACGGCAAGGAGTTGAAGGCTTAGAAGTCTCAAAATTTATTATGTAGGATGTTGGATTTTAACTCCATTTGATGGAGGATCAAATTACAATCATGTAGGAAGAAACGGTAGGTCAAACGGACAAGCGGATTGAAAGATACGAAAGTTTTCGTGTCAAAAATGGCAGAATGGGAAGGTCGGATACAGGGGCCACCGTAACTTACGGTGGGCACCGTAAGTTACGGTGGGGGCTGAAAACATTACGGCAGTTACCTCCTGCCTTACGGTGGGGGTATTTTATACCAGGGGCCACCGTAACTTACGGTGCCCACCGTAAGTTACGGTGGAGGCCAGTTTCAAGTCTTTGTTTCTGGATCAAGATATCAATGTGGAATTTCCGGATTTCCTTGTTTAATTCGATTATTCGACCCAATATTCTTTGTTGTACTAGTTATTTAATTATCAAAATTGACCTTTAAGTTGGTTTTGATCACAGGTGAATGTTGAGAGTCCCAGATGAAGATCAAGCATCGAGCAAGAACTGAACACACGTTAAACGAAGCTTCTGCAATGTTTTTTCGTCGTTATTCTAAAACGGCGAGTTAAACCACATTATGTTGTATCACTTTAAATTGTAATAGCTTTTTTAATAAACCAGTATTTTAGCGTGAATGTTTATATATAAATACTCAGTAATTGTGATTATTTATGGAAATCGCTAATTAAATTTACGGTTGTTACAGGGTTCCGGGGGTATGACATACCATTCGGCTGGAATAATGACCTCCGGCAAAATATTCACTCCCTTTGTGCAACGATTGGCACCATAGGAGGAGAAGCAAGAATGTTCAACCTTTGGTGCAAAAGGTTGACTTCTCGAAGGCACCCCTCTAACCCCACCGTCAAATGATTTATACGGTCAACCAGAGCTTCCTCTACTCCTGTCATTTCATCAATGGCCTCCCTCAAGGCATAAACGTAGTTGACCAGAGAGTCTTCCACTGATGATCTTCTTCCTCGTCGGTCGTTCCTTGAATGGGTTGAAGATGTTCCGCTATTTCTGCTCGACATTCTAAGAAAACAAGCCGAAAAATTTCAAATTAATGAAACAGTACCCCGGCCACGGCCCCGTGCTCTCTGAGCACGGCCTCGTGGCCACCTCTCTGCAGATTTTTGAATCAAAGAATCTCATAGCTTTAAATTATTTTTCTGACTTTTGAAGCATTTTTAAGCAGAAATAATTTAAAACAGTGTTGTAAAACTTATTTTTTGATAAGATTCCTTGAATAAAAACCTAACAATTATAACAATAAAGCTTGAAATCATGGAGATTTCAAGTTTTAATGGAGGTTTTGAGGAGAGAATGAAGAAGAAGGCAATAGACAAAAGTAGTAAAGACAAGATGGTTGTTGAGAACCTTCTTTAGAATATCCCTTGTAGGGTATATGTGAAGATCCCACCAGATCTTTGTCTTTGGAATGAGTCCAAGTGTGCAGGAATCTTGCTGCATTTATAGAAAATGACAGCACGCTGGACACGGCCTCGTGTGCAGACAAGATTCTGACACTTTTTGTCCTTATTCTGACCCATAGTCAGACAAGAATCTTCAGGCGGGCACGGGGGCGTATTGACCCGGACACGGCCCCGTGGCTAGAGGTTTTTATGAAGTTTTGTCTTATTTCAAGGAATTTTTTCAGATCGGGTGGTTCCTTACTGGACGAAACAACACCGAAGTGCCTGAGGTACCTAAGTTGCCCTAGTTTTAGACAAGAACGCAAGAGGTTATCGGAAAGGGTGAATCCTAAGCTAAATACCGGTGGGCGAGACCAACCTTTATTTTCCTTATCCGGGCTCTCGTTAAAGAAGGTATATGTCGAATCGCTCAGGTCTATGTATGCATCGGTGGAGACCGATGGGGAGTCCTTCATGGCACAATTGACATAGGGACGACTATCGCTCATGTCCTCACAAGAGTTGGAGGTGCTTTCGGGAGGAACGATGTTGTTATAATCCGAATGCGATCTCAATAATTCTCCTTGATCGTCGTCTTGAGATAAATAAATTATTTCCATCTCAAGTTCTCTTATCAATTGGAGAATTACTTCTTCCATTTGAAATAATTCTTCGAGAATCATATCATCTAGAAGAGATGATTGAGAGCATTCGAGGGAGAGATAGGGATTGTTTTTTACTTTCGCCCATCTTAAGGTTACAGGAAAACGATGGGTCTATATGGTGGGGAATGTAGTTTAAGAAATAACATTTTAAATCTTCATGAGATCCGCCACATATTTGACACCACGGACCATAAGAGGAGCGAAAGTAAAAATGATCAGTATCACACATGTTTATGCTAGAAATTACCAACCGTCGGGATCTTACGGTTCTGTTTTCAGTAACTGAAACTTGGGCACGGGGGCGTGTTCAGTAGGCACGGCCCCGTGTTCAGCTACTGTCTGACTTAAAACAGGATTGCAAGTACCAAAGATTGGGCACGGGGGGGGGGGGGGGGGGGTGTTCAGCGGGCACGGCCACGTGCTGAGCTCTGCAGAAGTTGAAAAATCTAGAAAAATCCTAAAAAACAGAAAAATAAGAAAAACGATTAGGCCGTTGATTCCTAACTTCCTTAAAATCCTTGTGTCCCCGGCAACGGCGCCAAAAACTTGATGCATGTGTAGCGTTATATGTTTTTGTTTATATTTTAAGCCCTTTTTAACACATTAGTCAAGTTTTAAATTTATAAAACACGATATTCTACTAACACTAAACACACATATGGGTAAGTGTACCCATCATGAGCGTAGTATAGCGTTGGTAAGATACCGAGGTTGTCCAAGGACACAAGAGCTTTTAGTACCGGTTTATCCTCAACGTCTAATCAAATCAAAATTTTTAGAAAAGGTTTAAACATGAAAATAAAAACTAAAAATGCTGAAAAATAAAAATAAAATAAAAAACAGATAGACAAGATGAATTACTTGGATCCGACTCGCCTTTAATGTAACCTTTGATGATTTCCGCACTTTTCCACTTTTTAAGAGATTATCTTAGTTATAGTAGTAGGCCCCTCTTTTGAAGGTGACGTTACCCTCAACCCAGTGGTTTGAGTCAGCAAGGATACAATCCCAAAGGGTCAGAATATTGAAAGATAATTAATTAAGTTATTAATGCGTAATGTGGTAGGCCCCTCTTTTGAAGGTGACGTTACCCTCGGCTAAGTGGTTTGAGTCAGCATGGATACAATCCCAAATAGCCGGGTTAATGTATTAATAGTAGTTTACATATGAGGGGATCAAGCCATTCGCACCCCTGCCATCCGATACCAAGGGGTATTGAAGGAGGTCCTAGTAAGCTTAACCCAAGTCCTTGCAGGATCTATACACTGAACAAGGCAAGAACCTTACCAAACCATTCCCTTAACCCCCGACCAGCTAGCCAACATATCTCTATATAGACCGTAGATATATGAATGCTGAAAATCTTTTATTTTATATAGACAGTAAAATAACTCAAAGACTCCACGGACAAATGATAAGGAAGTTTCACCTTCAACATAAGAAACTAGTTATTAAAGTCATTAATACAAAACCATATAAAAAGTGCGAAAATATTAAAAATCAAAAGTATTACACTAAATGCTTGTCTTCACCAAGTGATGTAAGAGACTTAGGCAAAATGGGCCTTTGATTGTCAAGAACTCTTACTATCAATCTTGGATCCCGAGACTACTACACACACTCTAAGGTGGATGATGGATGATGGTGGTGGATGTGGGTGTTGTAGTGGTGGTGGAGTGGTGGTGAAGTGGGAGAGAGGTGGTTTGCCAAGGGATGCTTTTGAAGTGAACCAAGCACCCCTATTTATAGCCTGTACAGAAGCCCGGACACAGCCCCGTGTCCGCTGGACACGGCCCCATGGCCATGCACTTTCTCTTTCTTCATTAATTACAATTGTCTGCATTAGGCTCCACACGCCCCCGTGTCGGTTGGGCACGACCTCGTGTGCAGAAGCGTACCTGTACTATCAAGATTTGCAAGATTCTGTGAATCTTAGCATTGACCATGGCTCGTGTTGAGCTGGGCACGCCCCCGTGCTGAGAATAGAAGCTTCTACAACTTTGTCTTTTCTGCAGACATCTGGCCACGCCCCCGTGTCCGCTGGGCACGGGGCCGTGGTCAGCCTTCTGATCTCTTATTTTTGCTTGGGAAGATGCTTTCGAGGAGTCGGGCATGCCACATTTATTCCTTTTCTCTATATTTATGTTAGATTTTGCTGTATATTTGTTCGTTTGTTCATTTAAGCTCATTTGATCCTGAAAAAACAAAAGGAAGACAAAAGCACACTTTTTCCAACATTAGTACTAAAAAAGGGTTAGTTTTATGCCTCATTTGATGTAATTTATATGTTGCATTTTACACACATCAAAGATTCAATACATCAAAACACTTCTTCAGTTGTTGAAGAGTAACCCTATCCTCATATACTTAATCCTCAACTTACTTGATAAAGAGCTGATTTAAATCATCGGAGCCTACAGAAGTATACACATCCTATACATCACAATTCCAAACTTTATGCTTCTTTTAATACAAAAAAAGGCAGGAAAGAACAAACTGAATCTACTTATATATCTTATTAAATAAAATCTTATCTTACAGCAGTAGCAGATCCTTTCTTGCATTTAGTAGGAACTATTGTGGGTTCTACATCATCATCATTTGCCCAAGTCAGTTATAAACATCATTTAGACACATGCAAAAATTATTTTAACTCTACATTTAATAATCTTTCTTTGTCTTTAATTTGATTCCAACAATATCGACAAACCTAAAATAACCCGCAGATGATTGTATGAATTTCAAACAACTGTGATTTGAAAGTATAGATATATACATTCTATACATATATATACTTTCTATACATCAAAATTCCAAACTTTATGCTTCTTTTAATACAAAAAAGGCAGGAAAGAACAAACTGAATCTACTTATATATCTTATTAAATAAAATCTTATCTTACAGCAGTAGCATATCCTTTCTTGCATTGAGTAGGAACTACTGTGGGTTCTACATCATCATCATCTACCCAAGTCAGTTATAAACATCATTTAGACACATGCAAAAATTATTTTAACTCTACATTTAATAATCTTTCTTTGTCTTTAATTTGATTCCAACATTATCGACAAACCTAAAATAACCCGCAGATGATTGTATGAATTTCAAACAACTGTGATTAGACTGAAATATAAAGCGAGAATTAGAGTAGATCACTTCAAAATTAAAAATTCAAGATTTCAAAATTAGAGTAGCTCAAAAAATATACTTTAAACAATGTTGGAACAATGATGCCAGCCACAACTATAGAACAATCACCATCATCATCTGCTCAGATCATTCACAATTATCATTTAGTCATAACTCAGATAAAAAACAATTAGTAAAAATCAAAAACCAAAACAAACATAATTATATATATGACATTACCATCATCAATGCAAACCACATATCCCCAAAATTTATTCTGAAAGTGGGTCAAAGAGAGCTTCCGTTTTCTGTTATCCTTTATGTACAAATGTCGACTATTGAGAAGAAGGGATTTGATGGAGAGATACATTGGAAGTGTGGTTTGAAAATACAAAAGCAGAGAACTTAAGTAGAGTGTAAATATGAAGAGTGAAATGAGAAAAAAGAACCTTTATATAAGAAGATGATTGACAGAAGTGAGTGAGTGACATGCATTAATTTCAAATTACATATACCCAGGCATTTTGAATTTGAAATTACCGGCAATTTCTAAACCTCTGCTAAGGTATACATTTAGACATAAGCAAACATCTGCTAAGTTATACGCAAGTTTGAAAGGAAAGACATGGGCAGAGGTTTTAGGCTCTGGCAGAGGTTTTAGACAGAATTTTAAATGATTTTATATATTAGGCTTTATGATGCAGTAATGACATAAGAAAAGCCTTGTTGGACAGCCTCTCTGGCTGACACATCAGCTTTTCTTATGTCATTGGGATTTCTCCTTTTATAGAAAGTATAGATAGGTGATAATATACACACCCCTATAAGGGGACCCGAGGTGGTGGTCTTTTACCCTGTGATGAGTGTATATCACGCGTGAAAGAATACCAAACATCACCGTCACTAAATTTTATCACGTGTCACTTTGATAACGCGTTGAATGTATCACGCGTGAAGAATGGAAGAATATGAGGGAATGTGAGGGTTTATTGTTGGGTTTTGTGAGTGATGAGCATTTCCACTAAAATCCATCACCAGTGATGGAATAAAGCTCGATGACGTGACGGAACTTGATTGGAAGTTGTAAGTGAGTGATGAGTGATGACCACCCCTACCCCATAATCTTATAATTTTCACATCCCATAGTGTATACGAGCCGTATATGGTTAGGGGGTAGGGGTGGTCATCGCTCATCACTCACTCACAACTT
This sequence comes from Helianthus tuberosus, assembly GCA_030545235.1. NCBI lineage: Eukaryota > Viridiplantae > Streptophyta > Magnoliopsida > Asterales > Asteraceae > Helianthus > Helianthus tuberosus. The sequence goes on along the minus strand of CM060439.1, from coordinate 91,836,684 downwards.
CCAATCAAGTTCCGCCACGCCATCGAGCTTTATTCCATCACTGGTGATGGATTTTAGTGGAAATGTCCATCACTCACAATACCCAACAATAAACCCTCACATTCCCTCGCATTCTTCTATTCTTCACGCGTGATATTCTTAATGCGTTATCAAATTGACTCGTGATGTAAAACAGTGGCGGTGGTGTTTTATCTATTTCCACACGTGATAATTCATCATCACGGGGTTTTGTTCTTCCACCCCAGGTCCCCTTATACGGCCCGTATAAAATCATTTTGCACAGAAATAAATGCAGTGGAATCTTTATTTTGTTTTACATGTATACGGGCCGTATAAAATGTTATACGGCCAAATGTCTTTATTTTTTGAGGTTTGATCAGGTTTTTGGGTTTTAAGGACTGTATACAGGCCGTATAATGTTATACGGGCCGTATAATGTTATACGGCCCGTATATATTTTTTTAAATTTTGTATTTTTTGTGTAAAACCGAACAACCGTTTAATAAATTTTAGTAATTCTTTAGATAACATTTTCAGTACCCGAAGTTTGTTGGTTTGTTTGTAGCTAGGGTTCAGATTGGTTGAATATTGTGATTAGAACACTGTACACGGCATGTATACACAGTGGCTTTGTGATGCAAGGATCTTCGAATGCGGTATGTACGTTAAGTACGGATCTTATAGCTGCATTTGGAACAAGAAGTCCAACAATTCGTTCATTATCTGTTGTTGTCTCAATGCACACAACACGCAGTCGTTGATGGGCTTTGCGGGTCTGTTCGTAGCTAGGGTTCAGAATGCTTGAATAAATGGTGATATTAGAAAAGGAATAACACTACCATAGGTGAACCCACTTGAAGAAATCGCAGGCTGATACATAAACCCTATAAGATTCCCCCCAGACTTGCACGACACATTCATTTTTTTTCAATTTTTATATACTTCATACCCCACCACGTTATCGAAAGAATTACTTAAATTTATTAAATGGTTGTTCGGTTTTACACCCGATGATCGTCTTTAAACTATCGGATAGAGTACATGCGTGGTCTAATCATATCAAGTATTCACTACATGGAGCAGATAACGGTTTGTTGGGTTGTTTGTAGCTAGGGTTCAGAATGCTTGAATATGGAGATATTAGAACACTGTACACTCCATTTAAACATAGTGGCTCTGTGATGGGAACCACATATTCATGTGTTGCAGTTTGGAAAGATGACCGAACAAAGATTTGATATTGAAATTTGTGAGCCTTTAAATTATTCTCAGACAATTCCTAACAACTGTCCATGTGAAAGTTAGGGTTTGTTGGGTTGTTTGTAGCTAGGGTTCAGAATGCTTGAAGCATATTATATAACTTTTTAGATGGTGTTTTTAAGTTTTAATTACCTTGTGTAACTTTGATTGACATCTATCATTGACATCTATATACGGAACGAGATTCTTCGAGAACCAGAAAAGGAGAAAATACGAAACGAGATTCTTCTAGAATTAGAAAAGGAGAAAATACGGAACGAGATTCTTCGAGAACTAGCAAAAGGAGAAAATATGGAACGAGATTCTTCGAGAACTAGAAAAGGAGAAAATACGGAACGAGATTCTTCGAGAACTAGCAAAAGGAGAAAATACGGAACGAGATTCTTCCACTAATTAGTCAGTAGTTATTACTTCTTAATGATGAGCAGTTGGTCGATGACATGTAGATAAAATGTGGAAATGTTGAAGTGCAAGAACGAGTATGTAGATAAGTTAAAGATAAGTCAAGAACAAAGAAGAACACTTGAAAAAAAAGCAAGAACTTGGAAGTACTACCTGTTTTGCAGCTGGATCTTGTTTGTTGTCTATGTATTTGTATTCAGTCAATGAACATGCTGTTGTAGACTATGTTTTGTAGCTATATGACACATATGACACATGAACAAACCATCCATGCATGTAGCAAGTAAAACAGATGAAATGAGGCGTGTTATGTTGGAAACTGAGGTTGAAAATTAGAAGTAAAACATTTAACATCTCATTAACGCAAATGCAATACTTACAATTAACCAATTGTAAAAGAAGGATGAGATATCAGCACTTAGCTCGAAGAAGTTTCTCCCTTGGTAGTTGTTACCATATCCATTATCCCCTTGGTAGTTGTTACCATATCCATTATCCCCTTGGTAGTTCTTACCATATACATTATCCCCTTGGGAGCCACATATTCGTGTGTTGCTGTTTAGAAAGATGACCGATTAAAGATCTGAATAACCGATACAGCCCATTTGTAACCCAACTAAAATATCGTAACTATGAATCTCTTCCCTCCAATAACCTTCAACTTTTCACCGTCGACTATAAGACTCGTATAAAGTAATACGGGTCGTATACAACATTTTTATTTTTTTATTCGATCATATTCAACATAAGAGAACTGTTTTATGACTTGTATACGGGGCGTAAAACGTTATAAGACTCGTATATAATTAGTCAACTTTATTTTTTAATTAGTATATTTGGATTGACGAAAACGCAGTAACGTTGAGGATTTAGAACTACGAACTTTGTTTAAGTTAGTTAATAACTTTTTTGAAATCAATGGGTAGATAAACAAAGTCATACGTAGACTTATTACCACCATTGTTGAAATTAGGCGTGTTATGTTGGAAACTGAGGTTGAAAATTTGAAGTAAAACATTTATATTTGCAAGTAAAATATTTAACATCTCACTAATGCAAATGCAATACTTACAATTAACCAGTTGTAAAAGAAATAAAACCAACTTTTGCATATGTAAACTTGATAGCAACTTCTTGCTTAAATAATGTTCCGAACGAGATTCTTCCACTAATTAGTCAGCAGTCATTACTTCTTAATGAACTCGAATTCACGAAATGATGAGTAATGTAAGGAGAAGCGTGACGCAAATCGATTTCGAAGAACGTGTAATCCAGAGGTCGGTCTCGGGTGGGCATAAGATATGTGGGTCGTAAAGTTGCATCCGATTTTTAATAGTTTTCCCACTAACATAATATTTTAGAAATGGCAAAAACTGATGTAGTGAATAGAGACAATCTTATTGTGGGTGTAAGATTTGTAACAAGTTTGCTGCTAATTGTACTGGATCTTGTTTGTTGTCTATGTATTTGTAGTTGTGGTGTAGATTCAACATATGGAAAAAAGATAAGAGGTTTAAAACAAGATGTAGGATGTTTAAGTAGTTGCGTAACATATACAAACCCACAATTCCTTTTTGATGAAATATCCAGTGTACTACTAGCATCTTTCTTATTTGAATCAAACTTAACAAAACAAACAATTTGAAATAGGGTTTCAAATATACCATATGACACATGATAAAAACGTTTCTCTAGACAATCTGGGATTATGTTCCATTTTGGGGTTTCTTCATCATTATTTAGTCAGCAGTCATTACTTCTTAATGATGAGCAGTTGGTCGATGACATGATAGATAAAACGCGGAAATGTTGAAGTGCAAGAATGAGTTTGAAGTTAAATCCACAATAAAAATATAGAGCTGCGACAATAGATTCAACAAAGTTATACGTCCCGTATAAAGTTATACAGGTCGTATACAACCTTTTAAATTTTTTATTTGATCGTATACTCAACATACGTGCACTGTTTTATGTCTTGTATACGGGCCGTATAATGTTATACGACCCGTATACAATTATCCAACTTTCTTTGTAAGTAACTTTATTTGATAAGATAGTGTAAGAAACCTCATTGAGCCTTGTGTTTAGAACTACGAACTTTGTTTGAGTTAGTTAATAACTTTTTTTGAAATCAATGGGTAGATAAATGTAACAACCCGACTTTCGAAGTCAAAATCAAAGTACAAGTCAAAGTCAAAGTCAAGTCAAAGGAAGAAAAGATTGCTAATTGGAATCTGTCATTCCTTGATTAATCATTGATTGTACTCTTTGACTGATAATCGATACCCTAATTTAAGTTACTTTAGTTGTATTATGTGGAGTACATACTAATAAATCGCAGTTTAATCGTTAATCGACTTATCGCTAATCACACCGCTATCGCATCGCAACTCGAATTACAGGTTATGGATATTGTTTTACGTGTGTGTGCTATTATGTGTTACTTGTGCATGTTATGTTTATATTGAGGTGATTAATCGCAAACGCAATCACAACTCTATCACAGCGCAATCTCATCACAAACTCGAGATTTAAGGAGTATATTTATGTTATTTATTAACTAGGTTATTCATGTAATTATTGGGTAATACTATCGCATCGCTCACTCGAAACACATCTCATCTCTCAACGCACGAAACAAAACGTCGAAAACCAACTCGCAAAACCCATCTGATCATTCGACCGAATGGTCATCCGTCCGGATGACCATCCGATCGGATGGCCATTCGATCGAACCGCCTTCCGATCCACACTTCTCCACCACCTCCTCACCTCTCTTGCCTATAAATAGCACCTGTCACATCACTGTTCATGTGATGTGACAGCTCCTCCTCCGACTAGCACGTTCCAACCTTCTTTTCTCTTGATTTCTCGCGATTCTTGTAAGTTTTCAACCCAAATCTTGTACTTCCATGATCTACACACACTTCTTCATCATTTTCACCATCAAATCTTAATTGTTCACCATGAAATCGACTGATTTGAGCTGTTGTAGGGTGATGTCATCATGGGTTCTCAAGAACACCAAAGTATGACCTCATACCACCAAGAACAACTCAGATCTAAGAGATTTCAACATGTTTAAACATTGATTTCATCCTAAATCTAAACATAATCAAAGTGTTTCAAACTTTTCTTCAATAATCTCAACTTTTCACATAAAACCAATAGAATCTGAGCTCATTCAGGCCTTCTACTCATTCCTTAGTGAAGCGTCGGTCTGAGAACTGATTCCTACCAAAGAGATGACCGACTGAATGGGTTGAACATGAATAACCGTTAAGAACAGTTTACTGATCGGACGGGGTGATTCCCATCCGATCGGATGACTTGGACTTGGTAGGGATCCCTTGTTTAACACGTTGTCATACCGTCTCGGTACAATCGCAAAACTTTCCAAACTTAGCAAATTTTTACAATTCTCAAACGAACAGGTTACTAAGCGGATCACCGTCCGATCGGATAGCCATCCGATCGAACGGAAATCCGATCGGATGACCCATGATGTTCAACACTTAAACAATATCAATAAATTTCCAACACAAACCCTCCACTCGGATCACCATCCGAGCGGACGGCCATCCGTCCGGATGACCGTCCGACCGGATGACCTGAATGGTAGGATTACTTCCTACTTTACAAAATGCTACAACGAAAACTTCAAAGTCACATCATACACAAACACATCCATCCCAAACGAATGACAACCCGACCGAATGGCCATCCGACCGGGTGACCATCTGTCCGTATTGTCATCCGTTCGGATGACCCTTCGTCAATCTGTTCCCTCGCACCGTTTAACGCACCACTCATCACTTATGCTATCGTTCTGTAATCAGGCTAACTTTCCAGCGCTCCCTTCAATCCAAGACTGTGTTTACTTGTTAAACACGATCTGTGAGTATACTCGATCCCTTTTTGCTTTAAGCACTTTTGGGTGTTACATACGTTACTTATACTAAATCACATCGACCACACAACGCAAACACTTTTTATACGCTAACCGTTACTGCATGTTATACGTGTTACTTGATGAATGCTTGTATGTTATGTTTACACAGTGATTATTGCCTGACACCTTAGCAACGATAGTACTATAGTTTGGACTCAGCACCTGTCGTGGACAAGGGTTGTTAAGGGCTTTTCTTCACGTGTCACAGTGGTGATATGTGTTGCGCATTCTACAACTCGCAGTCATGTCTGTGCATATTTCATTTTCGATAACCTACTTGCTTCACATTTTACATGTTACATGCTGGTTATGCGTAAACTCGCTTTCGCTACTATTATACTATTAAACTTGTATGCTCACCTTTACACCATGTGTATTGACCTCTATTTTAACGTAAGTGATAGGTGTTTGAGATGCTAGGATGCTTGCTATGTGGAATCAAGTTAGGAAGAGTCTAGAAACAAACAATTTAAATTATGAGTTGTCGAAACAATTTATTTTGCCTTTGAGATACAATGTCTGTAATAATTATTTTGCTGGATATATTATGGTATGGGACATAATGCTAAATATTCGGTAATATTAGTTGTTATGGATTTCTCTTGGACAATCTGTTTCGCCCAGTGCTGCGCCCTGATGTTTCCGCCATCGGTTGGGGTGTGACAGATTGGTATCAGAGCCATAACTATAGGGAATTAGGCAAGACTCGACCTAGTCCGGGTCGATGTCTTAGAATCGACCTAGTCTATAGTCTAAGTACCAACAGACCGACTTGTGCATACCCGGTAGGGGTTTTGTACGAGCTTACTTGATATTCTCGCTCGAACTCGCTGTACACTACACTCTTGCGCGAACATCGCATACTACAGCTTCGTGCAAGGTCAGCCTTTCCTAAGAATAGCAACTTACACAAATGAATGATCTGATTGAGATTAGGTGTGAAAACCGCAAACTCTCGATCAAATCGCTCGTTCGACACACATTTTTACTATAAACACGAGAATTTGCGTTGAATCAGGAGTGAAACCCATACTTCGATGTGATTCTCCCTATCTATCTCGTGATTTTATCACACAGACAGGAATGGAGTCACTAAGTTAGGGGAGAAACCCAAATCTTGATGACTTATTCCGCTCTATATTTTGGTTTTACAAAACTCTCACCAAAGTTTCAATGGATTCCAACAACTCGAGTTGCGTGAATAACCGAAAGGATGTGTGCCATTCACCATATGCCGATGATGGAGCACAGTCTACTAGGCCAAAGCGTGTGCTCAAAGTCCTTGAGAATAGTCGAACCACTTTGGGTAGCCTACGTCTATCAAGCCAAGACAATCTCTTTTCGATTTTATGTGTTTCGATACTAGATTTCGCCGCCGCTGACTCTGTAATTTATCGCTTTTATGATCGATTTTATGGGTTTTATATGGCTCTATATGTTTATTTGTTAGCGTTTTGAGGTAAACAGTACAGTGGTACTGATGGTTTCGATTCTAACGCTTTCTGCACCGCCAAACACACACCGCTCACTACGTCACGTTAACAAATCGCTTATGTTACTCACTATTCGCATTCGCAATTCTCGATCGCAATTGCAACTTTGAAAGATAAGGGAACACGTTAAGTACATATAGGTGAATACGTGCAAAATAGGAAGGTGAATATGTGCAAAATACGTGCTTACGTGGATTACGTGCTTATGTGTCTATGTGTTTATGTGCTACTATGTGCTTGTGTGAATATGTGATTACGTGTCTAGTGATTGATGTGTTCCTATGCTTTATAAAGTAGACTTGGGTGAATCTGCAAGGCTATACTAGATTAATCGAGTTGTGTCTGAGCCTTATGGCGATGTCTGTTGCAGACAATGTCGTCCTTCGGATCTCACACTGCTCGCTCCGCTCGCCGAAACCATGAGGACAAATGCATCGTTGCTCTAGTCGCAAAGCAGATGGCGAAAGTCATTCCGCAAATTGTTAGCGAGCTTAATGAAAACGCTAGCAAGTCCTCTGAGGAGTCAAGGACTGATTCTCCGAAAGCTACTTTTAGCTTCAAGCAGTTTAAAGCCTGCGGTCCTGTCACACCCCGATATTTCCACGTATTACCGGTGGGCTCGGTGGGGAGTATCGTGACGTAGTTGATATCATCATAGTCAAATAATCACAGTTTAATGCACAGCGGAAGTCTTGAAAGTAAAAATATTAATACAAACCGAAACACAAAGTATAATTAAATATTATACAAGCGGTTGTATGAGGATCCACAGGCGGATCTTAAAACATGAAGAAAATATTGTTCGATAGACTTTAAGTATTAAGAGTTTGCAAGACTCTTTATTTAATACTCAGGAGCTTCCAGCCCATTTCGCGTAGTACCTGCACTTAATCTTTTTGAAAAATACGTTAGTTTACACTGGTAAATACAATTAACGGACTCTTTTGAAAACATTTATAAAAATTGATTTGAATGCACAAGGCACAAATATTTTATAACTTGGGACAATTATTTAAAATAATCTTGTATACAGATTTACATGTTTGTCGTACGTTCAGGGCCCGGAATAGAAGAGCCGGGACAAGATTAATAGACACACCACTAGTATAAGCCCACAAGAAGTTTCCTCACGAGTGAGATACTGTTTTACATACGCAACTGTCAGGTGTATGCCTACACCCCGTGCTTAAGTCATGGCCATTTCAAATGAATGAGCCGAGGATATCCAGGACACGGTCATATTAACCCCCAAATGCTTTGTATCAAACAAAACAGATTAAAACGGGTTATCTCAATGATTTAACCACTAATCGATTAAATATTCAATACCCGACCAAGCGGTAATAATTTATCGTATCCCAAGCCCGTATAAAGGAAAATAAGTTAAAAGTATTTACCTGAGCTAAAATGTAAATTATACTCAGCCGTATATTCTAATCAGCAAGTGTAAGTAGCTTTTACTGGGCTCCTAATCTGGAACGAAGGTTTTAATAACCTATTAGATTCCTAATGGGTCTTATTCAAGTTGTAACTTAGACCAGTTAGTTTTAAAGAAAAGTTTACGGTACGAAACGCGAGATTAAGTGTCACACCCCGACCACGTAAAACATCAAATCGTGGCGGAAACGTCGGGGAGTGTTGCAACAGAATTATTGTTTCACAACCATGGGATTTAAAAGTTATGTTTTATTCATCAAACAAAGAGTTACATTGTCTTAAAATAACTGAAACAAAGAGTATTTCACATAATTAAACTAGTTCTATCTTCATTTTAAGTCTCTAAGGCACAGGTCCGCCCTAGTGAGTCACGAACATCCTAAGCAGCAGCTCCTGAAAACACATGTGAAAATAGGTACGTCAGCATAAAAATGCCTGTGAGATACATAGGTTTTATGAAAATAGGATTCATGACTTGAGTTTAAAGAAATGTTTAATAAAAATTTAGTCATGAACCTTGTTATTTGTTTTGTTTTATAAATCATTTGAAAAACGATAGCAAAATCAGATGATATGTATATATGAAAGGATAGTGTATGGTTATAAGAATAACCAAGTAAAAAGAGTTTGAATAAACCAAGTTATTTGTAAAACAATGTTTAAGTGAAAAAGTGTTGTAATGTAATATGTCTAAACTGAAGTGGTTTAAATGACGCTACGATATGTAATATCATACAAGCACTTATATATAGGAAGTACCAGCGGCGTATCCACCATGCTTGTACCATATTACACACGCCTCGTTATTTAAGTCACTCAAACCAACCAACATTGTAAAATATCCATGTTTAATCCAATAGTCAAATGTCATAGTATAACCCAAGTTGAATATAAACCATGTAATGTATAAACAAAAGTTATGTATGGTAAGTAAAATGAGACTACTTAAACCACAAGTAAAAATGTACGAAGCAAAATATTTTGAATAAATCAAAAGTTATGTTTTGTAAAATAACTAAATAAATACATGCTTTACTGATACAAACATTTATGCGGTAAGTTAACGCATATATTCAAGCCTTGAGACAGCAGGATAACCTTAGAGTAAAGATTATCAAAGTAAAATGTTTTCGGATTCAGTCATTCCTTACACCCAAACAAACCTAGGATGTCAGGAACGGGATTTGTCAAGTCCTATGGTACCATTACTTACTACCGAGCAGCGTAGCTAATGTTAATGAATGTAATTTAGACCCGTTGAACAAACCAAATGTCATATCAAATTGTAAACATGTGATGAAAGTAATGTACTAAGTATGCTAAGTTAACTTACAAAGCAGAAAAGTCATGTAAATCAATGTGCTATTATGCCAAGTAAACATACATAGCAGAAAAGTCATGTAAATCAATGTGCTAAATACGCTAAGTTAACATACATAGCAAAAGAAGATGTAATGTAAATCAATGTGCTAAGTATGCTAAGTAAACATACATAGCAAAAGAAAATGAAATTTATGTACTAATAGTGTACTAATGAACATAGCAAGTATATGATATGAAAACATGGAAAGCATGAAAATAACAAGTAGGCACATGTGTTTCACCCCAAAATGTTTGAAAAATAGTAAAAGAGGGGTCTATGTACTCACTTGAGATTGCTCAATAGACTTTAGATATCCACCAAGCAAAGCTAGAAGATTACGGAGTCAAACGGCACCTAATATAGGTAACTACATTAATAAACGGACCTAATCGGAGGATCGGGTAGCATGAGGGTTCGTAAACCAAATGAGTGTAGGCACTCATGTAATTTGGTTTAACAAAGCCTACATACTAAAACGAAACTTATCCTAAGTGCTTTTGACCCGTTACGACCCGTTTAGATAGCTTATGCTACTTTAACGCGTCGTTCGCGTAAAACGCGTTTGGAACGCCTAACTAGTCCTATGACAAGTAATATATGCCTTAACATGTCTAATATTGTTGCTAAATTAGTTTAGATGTCAAAATTTGGGTTACATATGCTTAAAATGAAATTTGGCGTATAAAGGGCATTTTGGTAATTTTCCTAAGGCATATATACTACCTATCATACAACTACTTAAACGACGTGACCATAAGGTATAACCTCGGAAGGTTATTCCCTATACAACTATGGTCACCTAAGGTGTTTGGTCGGATCCTATTGATCAACCAAATGGGTCGGGTTCGAAAGCATAAGCGATTGATTAGATCGCTTACCCTTACGACCCTAGACAAGCACAAATCTAAAAGTGACGAGCTAAACATGTCAAAACATGTTTAGTTAAGTTAGAAAATAGGTTTTGATATCAAAACAAACGGTTTTGATACCCTAGAGTAGTTTGGTTACAAAATACGCATGAATACGCATTTTGGCCGAAACTACGACTCGTCACTGAGCCTAGATAACGTGGTAATCAGTAGGTATAGTCACTAGGGACTATAACCATCGTGATTACGCTCACGTTATGAAGTTCAAACGAACTTCACATTGACCATAAACTGGTCAATGCAGAAAGTCAAACGCAGTTTGACTTTCAAGCTAAAAACGCATAAAAAGAACGAAGGAACACTTACAAAGGGTCCCCGCAAGATTTGATTCGATTTTCTCTCAGGTAGGAAGCATATACTTCCACTTAGAGAGCATAAATCAGATTTAAATTGTGGGTTGCAAGTGAACTATGGAGGGGTATTTATAGTTTTCGTAGAACCGTTAGGATCATTTCTTGGAGAAGAGGGAATGATCTTGGCCCTACACTTCATACCCACTGATTTGTGAACCTATGGGCATCCAAAACAAGCACATAGAATCAAAGAAACCAGGTGCAAAGGTGTGTAACAGCTAGATCAAGCTGGAAAACACTTCTGCTAGTCTGGGACCTGCTTACGGACCGCAAGGAGTAGGGCATACGGTCCGTAAGGACCCTGCAGGTCAGCAAACTTGTAAAATGGCAGAACAGGCCGCTGAGTCTCCGAACTTGATTTTTGATGCGTTTTGACACGTTTAAGCCCCGTTAACCTCACTTAAAGGATCAAATATGAAGTTAAAGTATAGGGAACTTAAAACATGCTCAAAAATATGTCGGATGTCGGTTCATTTGGCCGTACGGTTGCGTTGTTCGGTTAATTACGACGGAAGTCGTAACGAACGCAAAAACGATCCAAATTAAGCGACGAACGGATTTTTCTTATGGCAAACACTAAAATAAAATATTTTAATGTTTACATAAATTTTTGGATGTCTGGATGTATTCAGAACGTAAGTTATGCGCGAAAATGCAAACTTATGCACTTTTTGACGCTTTTAGTCCCTGAATGACCAAAAAGTATATTTTAGCACACCGAACACCTCAAAGCCTATTTCTAAGCTATGTAAAGGATATTTAGGGTGTGTTTAACTTATGATCAAGTTTCGAAATGTCCGTTACAGTTCAAATCGGCATACTTTCGCAGTTTGTCGAATTTAGTCCCTGTAAGCAAGTAGACTTGATTTTGCCATACCAAAGCCTTCAAAACTTATTTCTAAGTTATGTAAAGGTTATTTAAGGTATGTTAAGCATATGTTGATGTTCCGGAGTATTTGTCGCATTAAACTGATTACGTTTACGCACCAGTTTGCGTATAATTCTCTAGAAAGCGATACAGAGTTTGAAATTGAATAAAAGTCAAAACATGAAAAATGTCAAACATAAACAAACAAACATTGGGATCAAATAACTTTATTTCATTGATAACTGAATTGTTTACAATGATTACAAGCACAGATGTCACAGTCTCCCATACTTGTGGAAATTTCGTCCCGAAATTTGTTTAGAGGAAACTCGTGAGAAAAGATGCGGATACTTCGCCTTCATTTGATCTTCACGTTCCCAAGTAAACTCAGGTCAACGCTTAGATTCCCAGCTATCTTTAACCAAAGGAATGCGCTTGCGTTTAAGCCATTTGACTATTCGGTCCATGATTTCCACAGGTTTCTCAACAAAATGTAGTGTTTTATCAACACGAATTTCGTCAAGTGGTATGTGGAGGTTCTCATCAGCTAAACACTTCTTGAGATTGGACACGTGGAAGGTTGGATGAACATTTCCAAGTTCAGGAGGTAACTCAAGTCTGTAGGCTACCTTACCGATTCTTGTAACACCTGTGCCTCCACGGCCATCAAACAAATACCGAACCAATGAAATATTGTATTTCATACTTGGGATTTGTAAAAATATGTGTATCATTAACACATATCAATTTTTGTTCAAATCCAAACTCTAAATCGCTTTCTGGAAGGTTATACGCGCACCGATGCGTAAATATAACCAGTTTAATGCAACAAACAGTCTGGAATAGTGACATAGGCTTAACATACCTTAAATAACCTTTACATAACTTAGAAATAAGTTTTGAAGGCTTTGGTATGGCAAAAACAAGCTAATTCGCTTACAGGGACTAAACTTGACAAACTGCGAAAGTATGCCAATTTGAACTGTAACAGACATTCCGGAACATGACCATAAGTTAAACATACCATAAATATCCTTTACATAGCTTAGAAATAGGCTTTGAGGTGTTCGGTGTGCTAAAATAAACTTTTGGCTCATTCAGGGACTAAAAGTGTCAAAAAGTGCACAAGTTTGCATTTTCGCGCATAACTTACGTTCTGAATACATCCGGACATCCAAAAATTTATGTAAGCATGACTATATTATGCTTTAGTGTTTGGCTTGCCAAAAATCCATTCGTTGCGTCATTTGGATCGTTTTTCGCGCTTATGCGCATTCCGTCGTAATTAAGCGAACATCGCGTTCGTACGACCAAACGAACCAACACCCGGCATATTTTTGAGCATGTTTCATGTCCACAATGTTTAGGCAACATTTTAGGGCCTTAAAGTTGGCTTTACGGGCCTTAGAAGTGCCGGAAATGGGCTTAAACACGTGCAGGGACCAAAACTGTAGATTCTGAAACTTGTTTTCTGATCTGAAGAGCTAGGCGGCCCGCGTGAGCCAAGCTTAAATCTTAGGCGGCCCGCGTCAGCCTCTCTGATCAGATAAGATCGAACAGTCAGCGTATTCCAGCTGTTTTAACCACCACCACACACTCACCACTTGCATATTCAGCTGATAAGGGTTGTTTTTAGGCACCATAACTTTCCGACACTTGTACGGATACGATTAAGGCACGATATTCGACAAACGATCTTAACGGTTACCCGAAAACTATAAATACCCCACCCCCCATTACTCCAAAACCACTAGAATCTGATCTAAGTGACTCTAAGTTGGAACCATTGTTTCATACCTGAGTTATTGTGATCTAGATTAGCATTCGGGGACCCTTCGTAAGTATTCTTTCGTTCTTTTATTGCTTTTCGAGTCTGAAAGTCAAACTTTGTTTGACTTTCTGCGTTGACCAGTTTATGGTCAATGCGAAGTTCGTTTGAACTTCACAACGTGAGTGTAATCACGTTGGTTATAGTCCCTTGGGACTATGCCTACTGATTACCACGTTGTCTAGGGTCGTAGGGTAAGCGATCTGATAAATCGCTTATACCTTCGAACCCGACCCATTTAGTCGATCATTAGGATCCGACCAAACACATTAGGTGACCATAATATATAGGGAATAACCTTCCGAGGTTATACCTTATGGTCACATCGTTTAAATTAGTTGTATGATAGGTAGTTTATATGCCTTAGGTAAATTACCAGAATACCCTTTTCATGTATAATTGGTAATTTAGCATATGTAATATAAACTTTTGTCACATAACTGATTATGTAACATGTTTAGGCATATAATACTTGTCATAGGACTAGTTAGGCGGTCCGAACGCGTTTCACGCAAACGACGCGTTAAAGTAGCATAAGCTACCTTAATGGGTCGCGATGGGTCGATAATACTTAGGTTAAGTTTCATTTAGTATGTAGGCTTTGTTAAACCATATCATATGAGTTCCTACACTCATTTGGTTTACAAACCCTCCTGCTACCCAGTCTTCCGATTTAGGTCCGGGTTATTTATGTAGTTACCTATATTAGGTACCGTTTGATTTCCGGGACTCCTCTAGCTTACTTGGTAGTTGTTCAAGACTCCTAAGCACTCTCAGGCGAGTACATTATTCCCCTCTTTTACTGTTTTCAACTGTTTTGGGGTGACTCATATGTGCTAAATATCTTAACAATTACAATGTGGTTTCAAGAACGATTACAATGACAATTACAATGTGGTTTCAAGAACGATTACAATGATTTCAAAAACAATTACAATAGTTTCAAGAACGATTATAATGGTTTCAAAAACAATTACAATAGTTTCAAGAACGATTATAATGGTTTCAAAAACAATTACAATAGTTTCAAGAACGATTTCAATAAAGTGAACAAACTTGTTGGTTGTAGTTACATAACCAATGACATTCATTAGCAATGATCAAGCCGACCAGTATTAGGTTATGGTACCATAGGATCTGACAAATCCCGTTATTTTCTATACCCATGGTTATGTGTGGGTATTTTGGGTAACGACTGAATCTGTAATTATTAACTTACCCTTTGGTAAGGGTTTGTTAAGAACGAGAACGAGAGCGAGTTGGAACGAGGAACGAGTCAAGAAGGTTTGAATGTTATTAGAGAATCGACCATAAAGTAGTTTCACAATTAAAACAAGAACGATTTGAACGATTAAAACAACAAGAACGATTTGAACAATTAAAACAAGAACGATTAACGATTGGGTAAACATTTGGACATGATTTACATTTGATCATGCATTTCCACGAAACATAGTATTGATTTAAACCAAGTTTTACTTCAATACTTTGTTTTGTGCGTTTCACCTATGGTTTAGTTGATGCATTTCACTAGCCATACATATCATTTTGGTTATACATAACATGATTTACATCTTGACATGAACATTTTGACATATTATTCAATACATTTGACAATTGGTTTAAACATTACATCTTGGTGGTTTGGTTTGAGTAAGTGATTAAGTAACGAGGCGTGTGTAATATGATACAAGCATGGTGGATACGCCGCTGGTACTTCCTATATATAAGTGTTTGTATGGTATTGCATGTCGTAGCGTTATTTGAATCATTTCAATTTGATACATGGAACATTTTATACAAATAACATACTTTTCACAAGACATTGATTTACAAACAACTTAACTTATACAAACTCATTTTACATGGTTATTCATTTAATCATGCATTATTCTTTTATTTGTACATATCATCTGAACTTATTATTTTTCAAATGATTTACAAAGACAAAGCAAATTACAAGGTTCATGACTAAACATTTTCTTAAAACAGAAGTCATGAATCTTATTTTCACAAAACCTATGTATCTCGCCAGCATTTCTTTGCTGACCTCGTTTTCACATATGTTTCAGGTATTGAAAGATATCGATTGATAGGATGCATGCTCACATAGGACTGGACAAGGCCTTAGTGACTCAATAACAATGATAGACAATGTTTAAATTGTGTATTTAGATTTCCAGACGATGTAATTATTCAATGTTTAATAAAACAAAACACTTTTTGGTATCCATGGTTATGAAACATTAATTCTGTTACAACACTCCCCGATGTTTCCGCCACGTCTTGTATGTTATACGTGGTCGGGGTGTGACAGAAAAGATGGTATCAGAGCCAATGGTTATAGGGAATTAGGTTATTAGTAATGCTTTGACCTAGTCTATAACCTTTCTAGGACCCTAACGCGAGTTTACTTGCGTTTAGTCATAAAATAATACCGTCACCTATCCTTAGGCGACGACCACAACAAGAACATAAATTTCAAAACCGCTTTGAAAACTAATCATCTGTTCTAGGATGATTGATTTCTAGGTTTTGAACCCTCTATTGTAAGGTTTTGAACCCTCTGTTATATGGTTTTGAACCCCTTTGAATTTTCAAATTTCGTCAAGGTTTTGGGTTTTAAATAATGTGAACACGTGCAAACTGGAAGGGTGAATGCCTGTATTCTGGGTTTTCTGTCTAGGCAAGCACTTCGTATACATCTCATCAGATGCGAGACCAGTTGTGCTTACCTGGGAATTCTTGGGCTTGCGTCGTTGGTCCGCGTAACTCTTTTGACGGCTTCGAGCTGTCTGGAGGTTATCACGAACTTTCTTAACCTTATCAGTTGTCTCTAGAATGAGGTCAGGTCCAGTAAGCTGAGCCTCACCGATCTCATTCCAGCAGACTGATGAACGACATTTTCGACCATAGAGAGCCTCGAAAGGAGCCATGTTGATGCTGGAGTGATAACTGTTGTTGTAGGAGAACTCAATCAATGGAAGATGTGAATCCCAACTACCACCAAAATCGATCACGCAAGCTCTAAGAATATCCTCCAAAGTCTGGATTGTTCTTTCAGATTGACCATCAGATTGTGGATGATAAGCAGTGCTCAGATTAAGTTGGGTCCCCATAGCAGATTGCATGGTTCTCTAAAAACGAGAAGAGAAGCGAGCATCTCTGTCTGAAATAATGTTCAAAGGAACACCATGTCGAGTTACGATTTCATCCACATAAATTTTAGCCAACTTTTCAGCAGATAGATCCTCACGGATTGGCAAGAAATGCGCTGATTTCGTAAGACGATCAACAATTACCCAGATGGCATCATGACCTTTCTTAGTGCGCGGAAGTTTAGTAATGAGATCCATAGCGATGTTTTCCCATTTCCAAACTGGGATCTCTGGTTGCTCCAGTAAACCAGAAGGATGTTGGTGTTCAGCCTTAACCTTAAGACAAGTAAGGCATTTTGAAACGTATAAGGCTATGTCTTTCTTCATACCGGGCCACCAATACTGAGTACGAAGATCCTTATACATCTTATCCGAGCCAGGATGAATAGAATAACGAGACTTATGAGCTTCATCCATAAGCAAAGTGCGAAGATCATCTAGGCTTGGGACCCACAAACGGTCCATGAAATAATACGATCCATCGTCCTTCAGTTCAAGATCAGGCTTAATGTGATAGGGTAATTCTTTACCCATCAAGTCTTGTGAAACACAAGCTTGTTGAGCCTGAGAGATGCGGGCTTGAATATCAGATTGAACATGAACACAATGAAGCTTAGTACGTTCCTTACGACTCAATGCGTCAGCCACAACATTCGCCTTACCAGGATGGTAACGAATTTCACAGTCATAGTCGTTTAGAAGTTCAACCCAATGTCTTTGCCTCATGTTGAGTTCTTTCTAATTAAAGATATGCTGAAGACTTTTGTGGTCAGTGAAAACCACACATTTTGTACCATACAAATAGTGTCTCCAGATCTTAAGAGCGAACACAACTGCACCCAACTCAAGATCATGAGTGGTGTAGTTTTTCTCATGCACCTTTAACTGCCTCGATGCATATGCTATGACTTTGTTCCTTTGCATCAGAACACAGCCAAGTCCTAAATTGGATGCATCGCAGTATACGACAAAATCATCATTACCTTCGGGCAAAGATAGGATAGGTGCATCACAAAGCTTCTTCTTCAAGGTCTGAAACGCTTCTTCTTGTTTAGAACTCCATTCAAAGGGCTTATTCTTCTGAGTTAGAGCAGTTAGGGGAACTGCAATCTTCAAGAAATTTTCGATGAAGCGGCGGTAATAACCCGCGAGACCAAGAAAAGAACGAACTTCGGTAGGAGTAGTAGGCGTATTCCAATCCTTAATTGCACTGATCTTGGAGGGATCTATATGAATACCTTGTTCATTGACGATATGACCCAAAAATTGAACTTCTTTGAGCCAAAATTCGCACTTGGAGAATTTGGCGAAAAGTTTCTCTTTCTTTAGGAGCTCCAGAGTAAGACGAAGATGTTGCTCGTGATCAGCTTGCGTCTTAGAGTATATCAATATGTCATCAATAAAAACGATAATGAACTTATCTAAATAAGGCTTGCAAACCCTATTCATCAAGTCCATGAAAACAGCAGGAGCATTAGTCAAACCGAATGGCATAACTGTGAACTCATAATGCCCATAACGAGTGCGGAACGCCGTCTTGGGAATATCTTCTTCATGCACACGAAGTTGATGATACCCAGAATGCAGATCAATATTTGAAAAGTAAGAAGCACCTTGTAACTGATCAAAGAGATCATCAATGCGAGGTAGGGGATATCGATTCTTGATGGTAAGCTTGTTAAGCTCACGGTAATCGATGCACATTCTGAAAGATCCATCCTTCTTCTTGACAAAAAGAACGGGAGCACCCCAAGGTGAAAAACTAGGATGAATAAAACCTTTATCCGAAAGCTCCTGAAGTTGCTTAGATAATTCTTGCATCTCAGACGGTGCAAGACGATATGGAGATCTGGCAATAGGATTTGCACCAGGTACAAGATCAATACGGAACTCGACTTGGCGCGCTGGGGGTAATCCAGGTAACTCCTCAGGAAATAGCTCCGGATAATCCCGAACGACAGGGATATCTTGAATAGATTTACCTTTGCCTTTATCTGCTACAACATGTGCCAAGAAGGCCACATAGTTCTTTCGCAGATACCTCCGAGCTTGAAAACAAGACATGAGCTTGAGGCTACTAACAGGTTTCTCACCACAAACCTGTAGGATCTCACCTGTCGAGAGTGGAACACGAACAATCTTCTCAAAACAAACTACCTCTGCGTGATGCTTGGCTAACCAATCCATACCCACAATAATGTCGAAACTCCCAAGTTGCATCGGCGTGAGGTCAATGGGAAAAAGATGGTCGTTAAGGTTTAACTGGCAGTTGCGAAGAACAGAATCAAGAACAACGGGTTCACCACTAGCAACTTGTACTGTCAAAGGCTTACCTAGTTTCGTTCTAGACACGCGAAGCAATGGCTCAAAAGATAATGACACAAAACTCTTATCGGCACCAGAATAAAAAAGAACAGATACGGGTGGGGTGGATTATTAACAAAGAACGTACCGTTAACCACTTCATTGTCTGCTTGCGCCTCTTGTGCATTCATGTTGAAGACTCGACCTCGAGCCTGAGCCTGAACTGGATTCGCATTCACTAATCTTGGACATTGATTACGGTAGTGGGTTAGATCCCCACAGCTATAACAAGAACCTGGTGGGTAGTGAGGTCGTGCAGCTTGACCTTGTTGCTGAGCAAGAGGCTGAGCAACTTGTTGAACCGGGTTCTGAACTGCCCGATTCTGATTGGCAGGAATGCGGCAGGTGTCAGCAAGATGACCAGATCTTCCGCAGTTGGTGCAATGACGGCATTGGAGGTGCGGTTGATGATGACCGTTACATCTGTTGTACAAAGGTGCATTGCCAAGATAGGGTTTCTTGGCGAGTGGTTGCGCAGGCTGATTTGGTGCAGCTTGATTTGCCTGTGCAGTAACGGCGTAGTTTTGGGAAGCCTTACGCTTCCTAGAACCCTTCGAGGAACCAGAGTCCTTACCTTTCTTGTTTTTACCTTTCTTGCTATCCTCTTTGTCAGATGCCTGCTTCTTACCCTTGTCACTTTTTCTATGCAGCTTACCCTTCCGAACCTGCGACTCAGTCAATGTCGCAGATAGCTCGATTTCCTGACGGACTGTGGTAGGGTTACTACCAGTAACGATGTCTTGTATGGAGTCAGGCAGGCCATCGATATACCTCTCGATAGCCTTCTCGAGTGGGGTAACCATTGTTGGGCATAACAAACTCAGCTTCTCATACCTATCAGTATACGCCCGGTGCTCGCCACTATCCTGTTTCAGATCATCAAACTCCCTTTCTAGAGCTCGCAGCTCGTGACGAGGACAAAACTCCCTCATCATAAGAGTCCTAAGTTCAGCCCATGTTTGTGCTAAAGCAACCTCAGCACCACGGTCTCTCATAACCCCGTTCCACCATGTGAGAGCCCTCTTCTGGAACACACTGGAAGCAAACTCGACTTTGCGATTATCAGGACACTGAACGTGATGAAACGTATTCTCAATGCTCTCGAACCATTGTAGGAGCCCAGTTGCTCCCTCAGAACCACTAAACTTGAGCGGTTTAGCCGAGTTAAAACTCTTGAAGTTGCATGGGGCATTATTGTTGTTGTTGGCTTGGTTCCATTGAGCAATAAGATTTGGGAATGCAGCAGCCAATTGCTGCGCGATGATTTCTTCCAGTTCGGCATTCGGTAGTGGATTTTCGCGTCGAGGAGGCATTCTAAAAGAGGGAACATGAAAGGAACGAGTGAGATGATTAGATGAAAAGAATGAGATGAAATAAAATCAATAAAGGCAAAGATGGGGGTCATTTGTCCGTATCACAAAGCAAACAAACGAATCACAGTGACTAATCAAAGTAAATGGGTCAAAAATAATGTATCGCGAAGACATGCTCTGTCACACCCCAACCGATGGCGGAATCATCGGGGCATGGCACTGAGCGAAACAGATTGTCCAGAAGTTTCCATAACAATTATCAATACTATTGAATTTAATTAATACGTCCCATACCGTATCTCAAACAGTAAAATAATTATTACAGACATAAATCCAGGCAAATATTCTGTTCCGACAACTCAGATTCAAATAGACAGCAATTGTTTATCTGCTTCTAGAGACCCTTAGTTTGACCACTACAGGCAACTATTTGTTGGGCTCTAAAGCTTTATTCTAGCTTCAAATTCCTACCAAGTGTGCGTCCTAAGCACCTGTCACATACGTTAAAATAAAGTCAATACATATAATGTAAAGGTGAGCATACAAGTTTGATAATAGCATATAGAGTTCGAATTCGTTTACGCATAACCAGCACGTACACATAGTGAAATGAAGCACGTTAGTTATCGACATAGATCCATCGATACCAATGACTGCGGGTTGACTGCCGGAGACAGTTCGCAATACATGATTACCACCGTAATCCATGCAAGTAAAGGTCCTTAACAACCCCCGTGTGAACGGGTGCTGAGTCCAAACTATAGTACTATCGTTGCTAAGGCAGGTAGACAGCATTCCATGTGTAAACATAACAAACAAGCATTCATAAGCCACGTATAACATGCATTAATGGTTAGCGTTCAAATAGGATTGAGTAGTGTGATTGTTATAGTTTGAATATTCGTAACGTATGTAACACCCAAAAGTGCATAAAGCAAAAAGGGATCGAGTATACTCACAGCGATTGATGGATTGAAGGGAGCGCTTAGCGAGTAAGATTAGCCTGAGTAAATTAGATTGTATAACGATAAGTGATGCGTAAAACGTCACAGAGTGTGAAAGGGTCGGATAGGGGTTCGATCGGATGGTAATCCGATCGGACAGCAATCCGTGCGGATAACAATCCGTTCGGGTGGTCATCTGGTCGGATAGTGATCCGGTCGGATGACGATTCGAGTGGATTGTTTCTTCCTATACGAAGTATGTGTTTGTGTATGATGGCTTGACTTTGGAAGTTTTCGTTGTAGTATTTTGTAAACAATGAAGTATCTCTATCTTTCAAGTCGGTCGATCGGATGACTAGTCGTGCGGATGGCAATCCATTCGGATGGTCATCTGGTCGGACGGCGACTTAGTGATGAGGTTACTTATTGAAGATAAGTTCACTACAGAAGTGTCATTCGATCGGATGGCAACCTTATTATTGAACATGTTGAAAATTGTTTAAGTCTTTAAAGTCTTAGTATCTCATGATCCGAAGAGTAGTCCAGTCAGATGGTCGTCCGATCGGATTGCAATTCGTTCGATACTCGAACTTCAGCTAAGATTGTTTAAAAGGTGGGACCCAAGTGTGATCCGTTCGGATGGTAATCCGTTCGGATGACCTATCCGATCGGATGGTAATCCGGTCGGATGGCAATCCGTTACGGTTGTCCCGTTCGTCCTTCACTTGGTTGTTTTGATGGTTTGTCGTTATGTCGAGACACTTTGACAGCGTGATAACCAACAGAACCCCTAGTTCGACCCAGGTGACCAACCCGACCAGGAATCACCCTAGTCCGGCCTGTTACCGGCTCGAGACGGTTGTTCTTGGTTAACCCGAAGTCGGTAGTCTCGTGAGTAGAATCCGGATCTTGAGCTAGTACAACACTACAATCGAGTAGAAGACTAACTCAGGGTCGGATCCTATCGGTTTTTGAGTACTTTGAGTGCAAAAGAGTTGAAAGAAAGTTAAAACCATCTTTCAATCCTTTTCCACTACACTTGCGTCGATATCTTTACAAGATCTTCGTGGAAATCGGTTAGATCTAAGTTGTTCTTGGTGGATTGAGGCCAAAACATGAAGTTCTTGAAGACACATGATGACGTCATCTTAGAACACCCGAAATATAGTGATTTCACGGTTAAAAGTTAAGATTTAAAAGATAGAAAGGTGTAGGAGTGTGTGTAGGTCAAGAAAGTACAAGATTTAGGACGAGATCTTACCGGGATTGAGAGAAATCGAAGAAAAGGCGAGCTGAGTGTGCTGGTCGAACAGAGGTTTCCAAAAGTGGAAAAGATGACAATGACAGGGGTATTTATAGGATGCCAAAAGAGGAAAGGGTTGTCCGGTCGGATGGCACCTGGCACCCTTTACCAAGTGGCTATCCGGTCGGATGGCTATCCGGCCGGATGGCACTTGGTGTGTGTGTTTGACGCGATGATTTTTACTGATTCGATTTCGATAGCGATCGATGCGATGGGGTTTCCTAGTCAAATTACTTTTAGTCCCAAATACTAATTATCATAGTTTCGATTTAGATTCGGATTCGAGTTCGATTGCGTTTCGAGTTTCGATTGGGTTCGATTGCCTTTCGAGTTAGATTGCGTTTCGATTGATTTCCACACATAACAAAAGTAAACATGCACAAGTAACACATAAGGCACACACACACGTATAACAATAACTAAGATTAAAATTTGAGTTACGATTCGATTCGATGTCGATTTGATTAGCATAGTTTGATTCTCGGTTGATTAACTTTATCGCATTGTTACTGCCTATTATTCACAGTCGTAAGTCGTTTGAATAACACGTCGATAGCTTGCAATTAATAACACTTACTCCACATAATACAATTAAAATAAATAAATTCCTACAAGTCAAGTTCGTATAACCGGTCGTTGACTTTGACCTTGACTTTGACTTTGACTTGTGAAAACACGGGGTGTTACAGCCTCCCCTTGTTTAGGGAACTTCGTCCCGAAATTAGGCTGGAAGTTGTACAACGCCGTGATTCACGTTTGAGAACTTTCTCTTACTAGACTTTCTCTTCGAACAACTGCGGGTACTTTGCCTTCATGTCGCTTTCGAGTTCCCAAGTGAACTCTGCGCCTCGTTTGCCTTCCCATCGGACTTTCACGATAGGAATGCGAGAGCGTCTGAGTTGCTTGGTTTGGCGATCCAATATTTCGACAGGCTTTTCCACGAAGTGTAATGTTTCGTTCACTTGCAGATCATCGAGAGAAACGTGTAAGTCGTGGTCGGCTAGGCACTTTCGGAGGTTTGACACGTGGAAAGTCGGGTGGACGTTACTAAGTCAAAGTCAAAGTCAAGGTCAAAGTCAATGTCAAAGTCAACGACCGGTTATACGGATTTGACTTATAGAATTTTCTTTGTTTTATTTGTATTATGTGGAGTAAGTGTTGTTAATTACAAGCTATCGACGTGTTATTCAAACGACCTACGACTGCGAACCATAGGCAGTAACAATGCGATAAAGTTAGTCAACCGATAATCAAACTATGCTAATCAAATCGACATCAAATCGAATCGTAACTCGAATTTTACATCTTAGTTATTGTTATACGTGTGTGTGCCTTATGTGTTACTTGTGCATGTTTACTTTTGTTATGTGTGGAAATCAATCGAATCGCAATCTAACTCGAAAAGCAATCGAACTCAATTGAAACTCGTAATCAAACTCGAACGCGAATCACAATCGAACTATGGTATTTAGTAGTTGGAACTAAAAGTAATTTGAATAGGAAAATCTATCGCATCGCATCGATTGCAATTGTAATCGAACCAGCAAAAATCGTCGCGTCAAACAATCGAACCAAGTGCCATCCGACCGGATAGCCATCCGACCGGATAGCCACTTGGTAAAGGGTGTCAGGTGCCATCCGACCGAGATGCCATCCGACCGGACAGTCATCCGGGCGATGTGCTATCCGACCGGACAGCCCTTTCCTCTTTTGGCATCCTATAAATACCCCTGTCATTGTCATCTTTTCCACTTTTGGAAATCTCTGTTCGACCAGCACGCTTAACTCAACCTTTTCTCAGATTTCTCTCGATTCCGGTAAGATCTCGTCCTAAATGTTGTACTTTCTTGATCTACACGCACTCCTACACCTTTCTATCTTTTAGATCTTAACTTTTAACCGTGAAATCACTAGATTTCGGGTGTTCTAGGATGACGTCATCATGTGTTCTTCAAAGAACTCCATGTTTTGACTTCAATCCACCAAGAACAACTTAGATCTAACCGATTTCCACAAAGATCTTGTAACGATCTCGACACAAGTGTGGTGAAAAAGGATTGAAAATGGTTTTTAACTTTCTTTCAACTCTTTTGTACTCAAAGTACTCAAAACCGATAGGATCCGACCCTGAATTAGTCTTCTACTCGATTGTAGTGTTGTACTAGCTCAAGATCCGGATTCTACCCACGAGACTACCGATTTCGGGTTAACCAAGGACAACCGTCTCGAGCCGGTAACCGGTCGGACTAGGGTGATTCCTGGTCGGGTTGGTCATCGGGGTTGAACTAGGAGTTCTGTTGGCTAACACGTTGTCAAAGTGCCTCGACATAATGACAAAACTTTGAAACGACCAAGTGTAGAACGAACAGGACAATCAGAGCGGATTGCTGTCCGAGCGGATTGATGTCCGATCGGATAGGTCATCCGAACAGATTACCATCCGAATGAATCACACTTGGGTCCCACCCTTAAAACAATCTTAATTAAAGTTTGAGTATTAAACGAATTGCAATCCGATCGAACAACCATCTGAATGGATTACTCTTCGGATCATGAGATACTAAGACTTCAAAGACTTAAACAATTTCCAACATGTTCAATAACAAGGTTGCCATCCGGTCGGATTGCCGTCCGATCGAATGACGCTTCTGTTGTGAACTTGTCTTCAATAAGTAACCTCATCACTAAGTCGCTGTCTGACCGGATCATTATCCGATCGGATGACCATCCGAACGGATTACCATCCGCACGACTAGTCATCCGATCGACCGACTTGAAAGATAGAGATACTTCATTGTATACAAAACACTACAACGAAAACTTCCAAAGTCAAGCCATCATACACAAACACATTCTCCTTATAGGAAGAAACAATCCACTCTAATCGTCATCCGACCGGATCACTATCCGACCGGATGACCACCCGAACGGATTGTTACCCGCACGAATTGCTGTCCGATCGGATTACCATCCGATCGAACCACCATCTGACCCCTTCATACTTGTGACGTTTTACGCTTCACTTATCGTTATACAATCTAATTTACTCAGGCTAATCTTACTCGCTAAGCGCTCCCTTCAATCCATAAATCGCAGTGAGTATACTCGATCCCTTATTGCTTTAAGCACTTTTGGGTGTTACATACGTTACGAATATTCAAACTACAACAATCACACTACTCAAGACTATTTGAACGCTAACCGTTAATGCATGTTATACGTGGCTTATGAATGCTTGTTTGTTATGTTTACACATGGAATGCTGTCTACCTGCCTTAGCAACGATAGTACTATAGTTTGGACTCAGCACCCGTTCCCACGGGGGTTGTTAAGGACCTTTACTTGCATGGATTACGGTGGTAATCATGTATTGCGAACTGCCTCTGGCAGTCAACCCGTAGTCGTTAGTATCGATGGATCTATGTCGATAACTAACGTGCTTCATTTCACTATGTGTACGTGCTGGTTATGCGTAAACGAATTCGAACTCTATATGCTATTATCAAACTTGTATGCTCACCTTTACATTATATGTATTGACTTTATTTCAACGTATGTGACAGGTGCTTAGGACGCACACTTGGTAGGAATTTGAAGCTAGAATAAAGCTTTAGAGCCCAACAAGTAGTTGTCTGTAGTGGTCAAACTAAGGGTCTCTAGAAGCAGATAAACAATTGCTGTCTATTTGAATCTGAGTTGTCGGAACAGAATATTTGCCTGGATTTATGTCTGTAATAATTATTTTACTGTTTGAGATATGGTATGGGACGTATTAATTAAATTAAATAGTATTGATAATTGTTATGGAAACTTCTGGACAATCTGTTTCGCTCAGTGCCATGCCCCGATGATTCCGCCATCGGTTGGGGTATGACAGATTGGTATCAGAGCCATAACTATAGGGAATTAGGCAAGACTCGACCTAGTCCGGGTCGAAGTCTTAGAAACCTAGACTATAGTTAAGAACCAACAGACTGACTTGTGCGTATCCGTTAGGGAGTATGCATAAGCTCACTGCTATCACTCGCTATTCTCGTTTATTCTACACTATCACAACACTCGAATTTACAGCTATAAATGGGCAATAAAGTCGAGATTAGGTGTGAAAACCATGAACTTTTGACTAAATTGCTTGAATTAATGTTGTTTTATCAACTTATCAATGATTTCTTCTTTCCTTTTCAATAACGAACGGGGGAAATTATACCAAATCAGGAGTGAAATCCATATTTTGATGAATAATCTCCTCTATTTTATTAAAACAGGGACGAGGTTGTTAAGCCAGGGGTGAAACCCTAACCTTGACTACTTGTTCCGATCATTTTACAAAACTCTCACCAAGGTTTCGACGGACTCCAACGACCTGAAGTCACAATAAGACTAACGGGATGTGTGCCAACGCCTAAGAATCGAGGCAAGGGCATATTCCTGGAAGTCAAACGTGTACAACGGATCCTTGTGAATACTTGGATTACTTTGGTTAGTCGAAGTCTACTAGCCGCAGACAATCTACATCTCGAATTTTATGAGTTTCGAGTCTGAGCCCGCAACTGCTGACTCTGATATTTCATCGATTTTATGTGCTTATATATGTGTTTACCTGTTTATGTGTTTAAATTTTGGAGATTTACTCGATTTTTGCTTTCACCTCGATCAATACATACGACTCGCACTACATTTCTATCTCAAGACGTTACCAAATCGTTGAATTATGGACGACCTTATGCTACGATATACGCTTATGCTACACTATTCCCAAACGATCGTAGACTTTGAATAATAGATATCTGTTTTCTGACTACCTCTAGTGATTCAATGCGTATGCGTTTCCTTGCTTCTGTGCTTTACTTGCTTAGGAGCTATGTGATTACGTGCTCTACGTGCTTACCTGTATATGTGATATTGTGCTCAATGTTTTATGTGTTTACGTAAATATACGTGTTCCTGAGCTTTAGTAAGTAGTAGACGTGTGAGGTGAGATTCGAATACAATGTGTTAAGTTTCGTGGCGATGCCTATTGCAGACAATGTCGTCTGGATCTCGTCACGCACTTTCTCGTCAAGAAAAGAGGGACAAACGCCTTACTTCCATTATCGCTAAAAGTGTGGCAAAGGCCGTGAGTGATGTTTACGAGAATGTCAGCAAATCATCTGAGGAATCAAGAACCGACGCTCCTAAAGCTGCCGCAAGGCCTTTCAGTTTCAAGCAATTCAAGTCGTGTGGGCCAAAAGAATTCACTGGTGAAGGAGGTCCGACTGCACCATTCCAATGGTTTGATTCCATTGAGGTCACTCTACGACAAAGTGGTTGCCCTGATGATCTTCGAACTCTGAACGCTACCGGCGTTTTCCAGTCCCGTGCGCTAGACTGGTGGACGGCCGAGAGGAACAAGCGAGGGAACGATGCAGCCTACGGTCTGTCGTGGGACGAGCTCAAGGAAGTTATGCTAGAGGAATTCTGCCCTCCTCACGAACGTCAAAAGCTTGAAGATGAATTTTGGCACCTACACCAGCATGAGGGTGACAACGCTGCTCTCACTGCTCATTTCAAGCAGCTCAGCATCATCTGTCCCGATCAAGTCAAGACTCCGGAGACCATCAAGAAGTATATCCGAGCTTTGCCCGACTGCGTTGTTGATTTCGTGCAAGCGGCTAAGACTACGACGATCGAAGAGACTTATCTACTGGCCGCTGAAATCAATGACAAACGGGTCAAGGCTGGTGTCTGGGATAAAACTTCGAAGCATCTGCATCAAGCTACCGCTACCGCACCAACTGATGAACCCACCTCATCGAGCAACAAGAGGAAGAACAAGAGAAAGAACAGCTCCAGCAACAAGAACTGTGCGATCACTGCTGCACCAGTTCAATCAGTACCAGCTCAACAGCGTTAAGTAGCGGCGCATGTGGCTAATGCACCACCTGCAAAGCGTGCATACACTGGGCCACACCCGCTCTGCCCTACTTGCACCTACCATCACCCAACTGCCATTGCTTGCCGTTTTTGTGCTCATTGCAATGTATACGGCCACTTTACCGCCAACTGCCGTATTCGACAAGCTCCTGCCAATCAAGCTCTACTCACTGCCCCACAGGGTCAACAAGCTCCTCCGGCACCCGCGGTCAAAGCCAGAACCTGCTTCGCATGTGGCGACCCGAACCACTTCGCCAACATGTGCCCAAACAGGGTCGTGAAACAAGAACCTCAACAGCAGCAGCAACAACAGCAGCAACAGCAACAACAGGCCGCACGCGCCAAAACTTTCAACCTCAACGTGCGTCAAGCCCAGGCCGACAACAACGTGGTTAATGGTACGTTCCTTATGAATGGTATTTATGCATCATGTTTGTTTGATACTGGAGCCGATAATTGCTTTGTGTCGTTCGAATTCGAGAAACTCCTTAGTCGTAAACGCACCAAACTCTCCTCGACGTTCGATGTTTAAGTCGCTACCGGAAGAACCATCGCCGTTAATTCTGTCCTTCGTGATTGTACCCTTGAGCTCAACAATCACATCTTCCCAATCGACCTTATTCCGATGCAACTCGGAAGCTTTGACGTCATAGTAGGCATGGACTTTCTTCAAGAAAACCATGCTGAAGTCGTGTGCTTCGACAAGATGATTCGATTTTCGCTCGCGAATGGTGACTTATTATGTGTGTACGGCGATACTACTTCAAAGAGTCTCAAGCTCATGTCGCGTGTCCAAGCTAGCAAATATCTCCGCAAGGAATACAGAGCGTTCTTGGCTAACATTGTAGTAGTGGAGAAGGAAAAAAAAGAGAAGAAGGAAGTGAAAGACGTTCCTGTGGTTCGAGAATTTCCTAACGTTTTTCCAGAGGATCTTCCCGGACTACCGCCAAGTCATGATATCGATTTTCGCATCGACCTCATTCCTGGAGCCAACCCTATTGCCAAATGTGACAACTCGAGTTTCCGACTTTCACTTTCGTATTTATTTCACGTTGACTGTGACTGTTTAGTTGCTTGATTGTTTGACTTGTATCTGTATTACTATATAAGAGATTATCAATTGATATGCTATGTGTTTTATATAAGATGTTTGAATTGTGAATCTGTAAACTTAAACTGTTAAGACTTGAACAACTGACATCACGATGAAACAAGTTTGGTTCGTCATTCCTATCTCGATGAAACAGGTGTTTCGCCGAAGCCCAGTTTCACCAAAGCCCATTAGGGCCCAGTTCACTTGTACGCATATAAAGTACACGGAACTGTCTCATTCGTCACACGTAACAAAAATAGAAACCCTAGAGCGCCTCTCTTCTGTGTGACGGCTGTTTGGAACTCTCGAAGCCCCCTTAGCTTATTCATCGTTCTTTTCATCTCGGACGTGATTGATTAAACGTGAGCACATACTTAGCATACCGAGCGAAACATGGTGAGTTCACACTTCTACCAAGGCATGGGATTCCCGGGGTTGGGAATGGGTCGACTGATTATTTATGTTTAATAGTTATCGGAATTACATACCATAGGCCTCGGGAGAGGAAGGTCAATGGTAAATACTACTAGACTAGTGATACATATACTTCTCTTCGCAAACATGCCGGGATCGGCCGCGATACTAGAACAATCTTCGCAAACATGCCTGGAATGGCCGCGAACTATACTTTAATCTTCGCAAACATGCCTGGAGGGCCGCGATACAAATATAACTAGTCTAGAAAACATGGGAAACCCCCACTAAACTTCGCAAACATGCCTTGAGGGCCGCGATGCTATTACATACGATACATGATTACTAATCGAACATACGATTTACGAAATGAACATTATAACTAAATAACCAACTGTGAACTCGCTCAACTAGTTGTTGATTCTCTGTTACATGCCTTGCAGGACCATAGGTACTTTTGGAGCTTGCACGGGAGGCACAGTCGTTGTGGACATGGATCGTGAATGTGTTGTTAAACATTATAACATTTTGTACTTAAACTTATGTTGGGTTTTACATTAATGCTTCCGCTACACACTTGTTTATATTTGGTTTTGTAAACACCTACCGTATTGATGAATGACTTTTGATATATATATACTTATGTTCAATATGATTGGTGGCTTGATCCTGGTCATGTCACGCCTCCAAGCGGTGGTACTCCGCGGGTGGATTTTGGGGGTGTGACACCAAAGCTCCTTATCGACTCGCGCCGTCCGAAATGCGCGAACTCTCAACCCAACTCCAGGAATTACTTGAGAAAGGCTTCATTTGCCCGAGCACCTCTCCTTGGGGCGCGCCAGTCCTCTTCGTCAAAAAGAAGGACGGGTCGTTCCGGATGTGCATCGACTATCGGGAATTGAATAAGTTAACTATCAAGAACCGCTATCCCCTACCTCGCATCGACGACTTGTTTGATCAGCTACAAGGCGCTACGTGTTTCTCAAAGATCGATCTACATTCAGGATATCACCAACTACGTATTCAAGAGGAGGATATACCCAAAACCGCGTTTCGCACTCGTTACGGCCATTACGAATTCGTTGTTATGCCTTTTGGCTTAACCAACGCACCAGCGGTTTTCATGGATCTGATGAATCGCGTGTGTAAACCATATCTCAACCGTTTCGTCATCGTATTCATTGACGACGTCTTGATCTATTCCAAATCGAAAGCCGAGCATGAGCAACATCTACGTTTGGTTCTCGAGTTACTCCAGGGGAACCAACTCTATGCCAAGTTCTCCAAGTGCGAATTCTGGTTGGAGGAAGTTCAGTTCCTGGGTCACATTGTTAATAGTCAAGGCATTCACGTCGATCCTGCGAAGATTGAAGCTGTCAAGAGCTGGGTTACGCCTAAGAACCCGTCCGAAGTCCGTTCTTTTCTCGGACTAGCGGGCTATTATCGACGATTTATCGAGGGATTCTCAAAGATCGCTGTGCCGCTTACCTCTCTTACGCATAAAGACAAGCCTTTTGTTTGGAAAACCGAACAAGAGTCTGCCTTTCGAACCCTCAAGCACATGCTTTGCAACGCTCCTGTTCTCACGCTACCCGACGGAAACAATGATTTCATTATCTATTGTGATGCTTCCAACCTTGGTCTTGGTTGTGTTCTTATGCAACGAGACAAGGTCATAGCTTACGCATCTCGTCAGCTCAAAGTCCACGAGAAGAACTATACAACCCATGATCTTGAGCTAGGCACAGTTGTTTTTGCATTAAAGATTTGGCGACACTGCCTGTATGGTACCAAGTGTACGATCTTCACCGATCATAGGAGCCTACAACATATCTTTAATCAGAAGGAACTTAATATGCGTCAACGCCGATGGGTAGAACTTCTCAACGATTATGACTGTGAGATCCGTTATCACCCAGGCAAGGCGAATGTTGTTGCCGACGCGCTCAGCAGACGGAGTCATCTGCTTAGCACTCGTAATATTCAAACCCAACACGATCTCGAAACCCTCATCCGCGACGCTCAACATGCGTGTTTTAACGAACACACTCTGAAGAAAGAAAGAATCTACCACGATGGAGCCCAGCTTGTGAGCAAATCAAACGGGATATTCCACTTTCTGGACCGAATTTGGATTCCCAAACGAACCAACTTGCGGCAGATCTTGATGGACGAAGCCCACAAATCCCGGTATTCTATTCACCCCGGTGCTGATAAAATGTACCAGGATCTTCGTTATAAGTACTGGTGGCCGGGTATGAAAAGGGATATCGCTCTCTACGTTGGAAAATGCCTAACTTGTGCTAGAGTCAAGGCTGAACATCAAAGACCCTCTGGCTTACTCGAACAACCACCAATTCCTATGTGGAAGTGGGAAAGTATAGCTATAGACTTTATAACCAAGCTACCGTACACGTCATCAGGTCACGACAGCATTTGGGTTGTGGTTGACCGTTTGACTAAATCAGCACACTTTTTA
Organism: Helianthus tuberosus; assembly: GCA_030545235.1. Taxonomy (NCBI): domain Eukaryota; kingdom Viridiplantae; phylum Streptophyta; class Magnoliopsida; order Asterales; family Asteraceae; genus Helianthus; species Helianthus tuberosus. The sequence continues at coordinate 91,803,818 of CM060439.1, read as the reverse complement.
CCGATACGAGAAGACTACAAGGTAGAACGATTAGCCCAAATCTACACCGACGAGATCATTTGTAATCATGGGACGCCTCGTGACATCATCTCTGATCGTGATGCTCGGTTTACCTCGCGACTATGGGAAACGTTCCAAAGGCGCTCGGTACATCGCTCAATCTAAGTACCGTTTTCCACCCTCAAACCGACGGTCAGACTGAAAGAACGATTCGTACTCTTGAAGACATGCTCCGTTCGTGTGTCTTACATTTCGGTGGTAATTGGGATAAATACCTGCCGTTAGTCGAATTCTCGTATAACAACAGCTATCATTCTAGCATCCAAATGGCACCATTCGAGGCATTATACGGAAGAAGATGTCGATCGCCTATTGTGTGGCACGAGATCGGTCACTCGCAATTAACTGGTCCTGAGCTATTACAAGAAACGATAGACAAAATTTTCCAAATTCGAGACAACCTGGTGAAAGCTCGGGATCGACAGAAAAGTTACGCTGATAAGAAACGCAAGCCCCGTGAATTTGACGTTGGTGACCACGTACTCCTAAAGGTATCACCTTGGAAGGGTGTGGTCCGATTCGGCAAAAAGGGAAAACTCGCGCCTCGATATGTTGGACCTTTTAAGATTCTGGAAAGGATCGGAAAAGTCGCCTACAGACTCGAATTACCGGAGGAACTTAGTAACGTCCACCCGACTTTCCGCGTGTCAAACCTCCGAAAGTGCCTAGCCGACCACGACTTACACGTTTCTCTCGATGATCTGCAAGTGAACGAAACATTACACTTCGTGGAAAAGCCTGTCGAAATCATGGATCGCCAAACCAAGCAGCTCAGACGCTCTCGCATTCCCATTGTGAAAGTCCGATGGGAAGGCAAACGAGGCGCAGAGTTCACTTGGGAACTCGAAAGCGACATGAAGGCAAAGTACCCACAGTTGTTTAAATAGAGAAGCTAGAGAGAGAAAGTGACATTGTGATTCAAGTGCTTTGTACGATTTCATATCAATCAATAGAATCACCGATTATATTACATTCTCGTGTGTTTGGTCACGTTCGTGTACGAATTCCGCACGTCACACGTTCGGTTCACAATCGTTTCGGAGTCAAAACCGGTCCGAACAGAAAGTTCTCAAACGTGATTCATGGCGTTGTACAGCCTCCAGCTTAATTTCGGGACGAAATTCCCTAAACAAGGGGAGGCTGTAACACCCCGTGTTTTCACAAGTCAAAGTCAAAGTCAAGGTCAAAGTCAACGACCGGTTATACGGATTTGACTTATAGAAATTTCTTTGTTTTATTTGTATTATGTGGAGTAAGTGTTGTTAATTACAAGCTATCGACGTGTTATTCAAACGACCTACGACTGCGAACCATAGACAGTAACAATGCGATAAAGTTAGTCAACTGATAATCAAACTATGCTAATCAAATCGACATCGAATCGAATCGTAACTCGAATTTTAAATCTTAGTTATTGTTATACGTGTGTGTGTGCCTTATGTGTTACTTGTGCATGTTTACTTTTGTTATGTGTGGAAATCAATCGAATCGCAATCTAACTCGAAAAGCAATCGAACTCAATTGAAACTCGTAATCAAACTCGAATGCGAATCACAATCGAACTATGGTATTTAGTAGTTGGAAATAAAAGTAATTTGAATAGGAAAATCTATCGCATCGCATCGATCGCAATTGTAATCGAACCAGCAAAAATCGTCACGTCAAACAATCGAACCAAGTCCCATCCGACCGGATAGCCACTTGGTAAAGGGTGTCAAGTGCCATCCGACCGGACAGTCATCCGGGCAATGTGCTATCCGACCGGACAGCCCTTTCCTCTTTTGGCATCCTATAAATACCCCTGTCATTGTCATCTTTTCCACTTTTGGAAATCTCTGTTCGACCAGCACGCTTAACTCAACCTTTTCTCAGATTTCTCTCGATTCCGGTAAGATCTCGTCCTAAATCTTGTACTTTCTTGATCTACACGCACTCCTACACCTTTCTATCTTTTAGATCTTAACTTTTAACCGTGAAATCACTAGATTTCGGGTGTTCTAGGATGACGTCATCATGTGTTCTTCAAAGAACTCCATGTTTTGACTTCAATCCACCAAGAACAACTTAGATCTAACCGATTTCCACAAAGATCTTGTAAAGATCTCGACACAAGTGTGGTGAAAAAGGATTGAAAGATGGTTTTTAACTTTATTTCAACTCTTTTGCACTCAAAGTACTCAAAACCGATAGGATCCGACCCTGAATTAGTCTTCTACTCGATTGTAGTGTTGTACTAGCTCAAGATCCGGATTCTACCCACCAGACTACCGATTTCGGGTTAACCAAGGACAACCGTCTCGAGCCGGTAACCGGCCGGACTAGGGTGATTCCTGGTCGGGTTGGTCATCGGGGTTGAACTAGGGGTTCTGTTGGCTAACACGTCAAAGTGCCTCGACATAATGACAAACCTTCGAAACGACCAAGTGTAGAACGAACAGGACAATCAGAGCGGATTGTTGTCCGAGCGGATTGTTGTCCGATCGGATAGGTCATCCGAACGGATTACCATCCGAACGAATCACACTTGGGTCCCACCCTTAAAACAATCTTAATTAAAGTTTGAGTATTGAACGAATTGCAATCCGATCGAACAACCATCTGAATGGATTACTCTTCGGATCATGAGATACTAAGACTTCAAAGACTTAAACAATTTTCAACATGTTCAATAACAAGGTTGCCATCCGGTCGGATTGCCATCCGATCGAATGACGCTTCTGTTGTGAACTTGTCTTCAATAAGTAACCTCATCACTAAGTCGCCGTCCGACCGGATCATTATCCGACCGGATGACCATCCGAATGGATTGCCATCCGCACGACTAGTCATCCGATCGACCGACTTTAAAGATAGAGATACATCATTGTATACAAAACACTACAACGAAAACTTCCAAAGTCAAGCCATCATACACAAACACATTCTCCTTATAGGAAGAAACAATCCACTCGAATCGTCATCCGACCGGATCACTATCCGACCGGATGACCACCCGAACGGATTGTTACCCGCACGAATTGTTGTCCGATCGGATTACCATCCGATCGAACCACCATCCGACCCCTTCATACTTGTGACGTTTTACGCTTCACTTATCGTTATACAATCTAATTTACTCAGGCTAATCTTACTCGCTAAGCGCTCCCTTCAATCCATCAATCGCTGTGAGTATACTCGATCCCTTATTGTTTTAAGCACTTTTGGGTGTTACATACGTTACGAATATTCAAACTACAACAATCACACTACTCAAGACTATTTGAACGCTAACCGTTAATGCATGTTATACGTGGCTTATGAATGCTTGTTTGTTATGTTTACACATGGAATGTTGTCTACCTGCCTTAGCAACGATAGTACTATAGTTTGGACTCAGCACCCGTTCCCACTGGGGTTGTTAAGGACCTTTACTTGCATGGATTACGGTGGTAATCATGTATTGCGAACTGCCTCTGGCAGTCAACCCGCAATCATTGGTATCGATGGATCTATGTCGATAACTAACGTGCTTCATTTCACTATGTGTACGTGCTGGTTATGCGTAAACGAATTTGTAACGCCCCAAAATCTGAATGTTAATATTTGTCGTGTGTTCTTAGGTGACACGTCATGAAATAAATAACTAGGCTATTTAACCTAGTTACGGGTATGGTCAAAAGTATTAAATGATGAAGGTAGTATCAGTTATGTTTTAAAGGTAAACCCGAGGGGTTAAAGTGGGATAAATAAAAGTTAAGTTATTAAAGGACAAAGATCACACACACACACACTTTCGTGTGTGTTCTGGATGGATCGAGCAGGGGCTCTCAAGAGCCCCAAAACCCTAGTTCATCAAAAGCTTCAAATTGAAGAACGAATCAAGGCCCAAATTCACAACCGAGCATGAATTAGTGATCACCTTCACAAGGGGATCGTAAGGTCTGTCTTAAATCAAAGATTGGCGATCATGTGTGAAGTGGGTTATGTTCTAATCCGTAAGTTAATGTGAAATTGATCATGTATAAGTGTTAGAATCATCATATATAACATAGGTTATGTATGGTTTGTGTTAATTTGATGTTTAGAGGTGAAACCCACTTCTTTTGGTAAGGATGATGACTTGAATGATCATCCATGTTCATTTCTTGTTGATTGTTGATGAATTATGATGGATATGATGAATTCTTGTGAGTTGAATTGAGAGGAATGTGGTGGTGATATGTTTGATGTTTATGTGTGGATGTTATATGTTGATTAGTAGTAGGATTTGATGAATTATATATGAACTTAGAAGATTTATGCATAAATTAGTAGTACGTTATGCTTAGAAGGTGGTACGCACACCAAGTGTATGATAAAATGTATATAGTATCGTCCGTATAGTCGATTATGATGTTACGGGTATATGATGATAAGTCGATAGTTAAATATGGTTAATAGTTGACTTTCAAAAGTCAACTAAGTATAAGAAACATGATTTGACTCGTTCACGTAAATGTAGGTTGATGGGAAGTCGTATGGTATATGTTATAGCAATCCGCGTTAAATGTAATGACATGATGAGTTACATGAGTTTAAACGTATACGGATAGGATTATATGAATTATATTTGTCAGAAATGATTAATGAAAGTTAAGTGTGAAATATGCGATTGATATGACTGTTATTATGTACGAATGCATATGCTAATAAGAGCGTGATTTTGATGAAAAGAGAGTATAGATATGATGTCAAGACGGACTCAAGCATGAAAGGCTAACGGGTCAAGAAAAGGCGAGGAATCGGATACGAGCACGGACGCATAAAGTAAGTGATTTCTGTAATCACTTCTTAGTTCGATTAAGTAATAAAGTGTTTTAATTAATTAAACATGATGTTTGAGGTCAAATATGTGTTGAAGTCTTCCGTCGTATATGATGGGATTAAAGTTGACCAAAATGCCCTTGATGGGTATTTTGGGGCAAACGATCTTAAAAGTAGTTTAGAAGCAAGTTATTCGATTAGCGTAATGTTTTGGACAAGTATGGAAGTGGGGAGTATGGTTTGGTTAGTCATAGACCAATTAATGCGCAAATACCCCTAACGGGTCAAAATAACCATATGAATGATAATGTGTTAAGGGGATGCAAGACATCCAAGAATTTAGTAATTTATGATAGACGTCACTGGTATTATTAGGGTTATAAGAGGTTATGGTAAAACAAACAAGTTATGTTGATGAATGCATGAACGGGTCAAAGTTTGGTAAGAGGATAATAAGCCGAAGGGTTACAAGTCTGAAATTTTATTATGTCGGATGTTGGATTTTAACTCCATTAGATGGGGAATTAAATTACGGACGCGTGGGAAAAAGAATCGGGTAAAACGGATTAAAAACGAGAGAGTTATGCTCGTTTCCGTAAAGTCCGAACGTGCTGGGAACATGCAGAATTCAGCTGCATATGTTCTGTGAAAATGAGGGCGTCGCGCCACGCGACGGGTCAGGTTTCTCCGAAATTTGTTTTTTTCGCGTGGATGTTCCGGGAAGCTCGTCTAAACGCGTTTTAAGTTGCGTATGACTAATTTAACTTATGTTTTATGACCATTAGGGTAAGCACACATGTAGAAAGGTATGTATGCATGTTTGTATATCTCTATACACGTATGTAGAAATGTATGAAAGCATGTATGTACCTACGTGGGTATGTTTATAAGTATGTGAGCAAGAATAAGCGGATATGTGATGGTATGTATGAGAGTAGGCATGTATGAGTTTGGTAGGATGTACGTAGGGTTGTATGTATGTAAATATGTATAATGTCATGAGGGTACTTAATGATGTTGGTATGTGTACATATAGATACGTATATAATGATGTAGATGTGTGTATATGTAAGTATGCATGTAGATTGGCCTGTATGTGGGTGAGTATGTACGCAAGTAGGTATGTATGCATGTGTGTACGTATATATATATAGAGATAATATGTATGAAGTTAGGTATGTATGTAAGTCTTTCGGTATGATTAAGTGTTTACGTTGTTTATTCGTGTACCTGGAGTTATAAGTGAAATGCAGGAATAGCAAAGAAGTCTCACCACGGATGGTATGACAGGATGGAAAAGCTGGGATGTAGAGAGTTAACGAAACGAGAAGTAAACGTGAACAAACCTTGTATGTTTATAATGCGTACTAATGTTGTGAATTTTATGTGGTGAACGCAGGTAGTACCAGTCATGAGGATATTCAAGGATTGGAGATCGAGGATCGAGTCACAAGATAGATTGTACGGGAGTGTTGAGTACGTAATTGAGTGAAGCTAGGATTATGGTTTCTTATTGAAAATGAGTATAATAAATGTATTTATTGTGAAAGAATTAATATTAAAAATGAATTTAAGTGCGTCAAGGTGTTTGTAACGAAAGAAATTTTTATGGTACGATTTTTCTGCTGCGACTTTAGTCAGTTACGAATTAGGGTGTAACAAGTTGGTATCAGAGCCCTGGTTTGAGGGAATCAAGTACGAGAAGGTAAGTACTTGAACTCAAACTTGTGTGCTCTTGAGATAAGAAACCCGTACAATCTAAGACTCGATCAAGATCCAAAGGTAAAAGCTAATGTAAGTATGTATTTATGTATATGTATAAAGAAACTGACGGCTTTGTATGTGCAAGGTAAGCATAAGTGTTTGAAGAGGATGATCTGTGAATGCAGTCTAGGATGAATACTAAGGCAGGCAAAGAGGTAATAAGTCAAATTTGTATCCAGGTACGTAAATTCAATATGTGGGTATAAGTAACAGTAAAATTCATTAAGAGAAGGAAATGTTAAATGAAGGATAATGATAGTATAGTAATGAAGTACTGAAAGTGATACACGCGCCGAAACCTGAGTCTACGGACATAAGGTGACAATTACATGAAGGCTCGAAACTACTATGTGGATTGTGTACCTGGCCAGTACACGAGAAACGTATGACGTTCGTGAAATCATGATAATTGTTACAGGTATGTCCGTTAGAGTTGGGTAGCGGGCGGGCGTGTGGGTGAAATGGGAAGTAAGACTCTCGGGAAGTTGAGAGTACTATGTAAGAATGAAAAACATGCCTGATAAGAATGAAGAATGTTGAATCCGTGATTAAGTGCGGATCAACAAGATATGAATAATATGTTTGAATCCGTGAGACGGATTCAGGGAACGAAAGGTATGAATGCAATGTTTGAATCCGTGAGACGGATTCAAGGATGAATGGCATGGATGATATGTTTGAATCCGTGAGACGGATTCAAGGATGAAAGGCATGGATGATATGTTTGAATCCGTGAGACGGATTCAAGGATGAAAGGCATGGATAATATGTTTGAATCTGTGAGAAGGATTCAAAACGCCGAAGTAATGAAAGGCATGAATGTAATGTTTGAATCCGTAAGGCGGATTCAATGAATGAAAAAGCATGAATGATGCGTTTGAATCCGTGAGACAAATTTAAAAATATGAAAAGATGAAATTAATCCGCATAGGAAGATGTCAACAGTCTGACCATGTTTGAGTCGAACGGGTCATAGAAATAAGTACAAAGTAAAAGTTGAGAGTAATAGACGAAGTTTTGTATAAGTTACGTGTTAGATGTGTTAGTAATTGACTCGTAGAAGTCAGAATGATGACGGGCTGTGACCCGGACAATAACTTGAGTATGGGCGGGAATGGTAAGCTTGGTAACAAATATTGAAACGATGTAATAAGGTCTTTGCAAGTAAGCATGAATGAAAGGAAGTACGAGAGTGTACTTCAGTTGGTGAAATGATTAATAGAATGAAAGGATTGCATGTAAGAGATAGAATGTGTGGTATGTTATAGCATGTACGCATGAAATTGTAGAAGAGTTATAAGTGGGTAATCACGTAGTATAATGAATGTTTGAATGAAATGTGCTAACCGCCGATGTTGTTGATGATAATGTTAGAACAATTGATGTTATGAAACCAATCGTACTGGTGAAAGGATGTGCACGAGCGGAAGCTCATTACATGGATGAATGAAACTTGGCCTGTTACGGCTAGTACTCGAGTGGAAGACGATCGATCTGGGTTACAGATCGTTGGTTTAGGAAATGAAAAAGAGGTTAGTAAAATGTTTACTCACGTTGAATAGATATGAACTAGTATGGCACATTTATATATGAAAATTAAGTAATGCATGAAGTGAAAGTAATAGTATTGTGAAACGAACAAAATGATTTAAAGGTAACGTAAAGGTATGCAAGGTATAAGTAACTGTAGAAAATGTAGAATAAGGTTAATATTAAAGTTAAGTACGTATATATGACTATGAAATGGTAGTTTTGTGTGATAACAAAACAAGAACCAAATGTTAAATAATATATGTATAGAATGAAATCTTAAGGGATAAGATGAATCTGGTAGATCTGTTATGAACAGATCATATGAATGGATGTATGATTACAGATTAAGGAAGTATGTGTATTGACCCGTTATTGACCGGTCAAGGAAATAAGAATGATGTGTGAAGTTATAGTATGGAAGGTATGAACTTATTAGAAAGAAGCCAACTATATGAATAGTTTATGAATCGAGAATGTATAGTTACCCATTATTATGATGTATTAGTTAGAGTTAAACATATCTGGGTATGTACAATTTCGATGCGAGATCGTATAGTCGATGAAAACATTATGAATGTTGAAATAAGCTAATGGGAATGTTAGTAAGGGGATGATGAAATGGTTTCAAGTAAATAAAAAGATACATAATGTATATGATATACGAGTATTAGAATGATGAATGAATCATTAGCTATGAAGGCTGTTAGGAATTTGCGTTAATAGAGAAAGTGACACTAATAAGAAATCCGGAACAGGTTCTTTAAGAAAGAAGATAGTTGTTGTGATGGGCTAACGCTAGAGATGATGGGACGTAGAGAAGAATTAATTAGTGTTAAACAGAGGTGAGAAAGGTTTCGGGGACGAAACCTCATTTAAGGGTGGTAGACTTGTAACGCCCCAAAATCTGAATGTTAATATTTGTCGTGTGTTCTTAGGTGACACGTCATGAAATAAATAACTAGGCTATTTAACCTAGTTACGGGTATAGTCAAAAGTATTAAATGATGAAGGTAGTGTCAGTTATGTTTTAAAGGTAAACCCGAGGGGTTAAAGTGGGATAAATAAAAGTTAAGTTATTAAAGGACAAAGATCACACACACACACACACACTTTCGTGTGTGTTCTGGATGGATCGAGCAGGGGCTCTCAAGAGCCCCAAAACCCTAGTTCATCAAAAGCTTCAAATTGAAGAACGAATCAAGGCCCAAATTCACAACCGAGCATGAATTAGTGATCACCTTCACAAGGGGATCGTAAGGTATGTCTTAAATCAAAGATTGGTGATCATGTGTGAAGTGGGTTATGTTCTAATCCGTAAGTTAATGTGAAATTGATCATGTATAAGTGTTAGAATCATCATATAGAACATAGGTTATGTATGGTTTGTGTTAATTTGATGTTTAGAGGTGAAACCCACTTCTTTTGGTAAGGATGATGACTTGAATGATCATCCATGTTCATTTCTTGTTGATTGTTGATGAATTATGATGGATATGATGAATTCTTGTGAGTTGAATTGAGAGGAATGTGGTGGTGATATGTTTGATGTTTATGTGTGGATGTTATATGTTGATTAGTAGTAGGATTTGATGAATTATATATGAACTTAGAAGATTTATGCATAAATTAGTAGTACGTTATGCTTAGAAGGTGGTACGCACACCAAGTGTATGATAAAATGTATATAGTATCGTCCGTATAGTCGATTATGATGTTACGGGTATATGATGATAAGTCGATAGTTAAATATGGTTAATAGTTGACTTTCAAAAGTCAACTAAGTATAAGAAACATGATTTGACTCGTTCACGTAAATGTAGGTTGATGGGAAGTCGTATGGTATATGTTATAGCAATCCGCGTTAAATGTAATGACATGATGAGTTACATGAGTTTAAACGTATACGGATAGGATTATAGGAATTATGTTTGTTAGAAATGATTAATGAAAGTTAAGTGTGAAATATGCGATTGATATGACTGTTATTATGTACGAATGCATATGCTAATAAGAGCGTGATTTTGATGAAAAGAGAGTATAGGAATCATGTCAAGACGGACTCAAGCATGAAAGGCTAACGGGTCAAGAAAAGGCGAGGAATCGGATACGAGCACGGACGCATAAAGTAAGTGATTTCTGTAATCACTTCTTAGTTCGATTAAGTAATAAAGTGTTTTAATTAATTAAACATGATGTTTGAGGTCAAATATGTGTTGAAGTCTTCTGTCGTATATGATGGGATTAAAGTTGACCAAAATGCCCTTGATGGGTATTTTGGGGCAAATGATCTTAAAAGTAGTTTAGAAGCAAGTTATTTGATTAGCGTAATGTTTTGGACAACTATGGAAGTGGGGAGTATGGTTTGGTTAGTCATAGACCAATTAATGCGCAAATACCCCTAACGGGTCAAAATAAGCATATGAATGATAATGTGTTAAGGGGATGCAAGACATCCAAGAATTTAGTAATTTATGATAGACGTCACTGGTATTATTAGGGTTATAAGAAGTTATGGTAAAACAAACAAGTTATGTTGATGAATGCATGAACGGGTCAAAGTTTGGTAAGAGGATAATAAGCCGAAGGGTTACAAGTCTGAAATTTTATTATGTCGGATGTTGGATTTTAACTCCATTAGATGGGGAATTAAATTACGGACGCGTGGGAAAAAGAATCGGGTAAAACGGATTAAAAACGAGAGAGTTATGCTCGTTTCCGTAAAGTCCGAACGTGCTGGGAACATGCAGCATTCAGCTGCATATGTTCTGTGAAAATGAGGGCGTCGCACCACGCGACGGGGGGTCGCGCCACGCGACGGGTCAGGTTTCTCCGAAATTTGTTTTTTTCGCGTGGATGTTCCGGGAAGCTCGTCTAAACGCGTTTTAAGTTGCGTATGACTAATTTAACTTATGTTTTATGACCATTAGGGTAAGCACACATGTAGAAAGGTATGTATGCATGTTTGTATATCTCTATACACGTATGTAGAAATGTATGAAAGCATGTATGTACCTACGTGGGTATGTTTATAAGTATGTGAGCAAGAATAAGCGGATATGTGATGGTATGTATGAGAGTAGGCATGTATGAGTTTGGTAGGATGTACGTAGGGTTGTATGTATGTAAATATGTATAATGTCATGAGGGTACTTAATGATGTTGGTATGTGTACATATAGATACGTATATAATGATGTAGATGTGTGTATATGTAAGTATGCATGTAGATTGGCCTGTATGTGGGTGAGTATGTACGCAAGTAGGTATGTATGCATGTGTGTACGTATATATATATATAGATAATATGTATGAAGTTAGGTATGTATGTAAGTCTTTCGGTATGATTAAGTGTTTACGTTGTTTATTCGTGTACCTGGAGTTATAAGTGAAATGCAGGAATAGCAAAGAAGTCTCACCACGGATGGTATGACAGGATGGAAAAGCTGGGATGTAAAGAGTTAACGAAACGAGAAGTAAACGTGAACAAACCTTGTATGTTTATAATGCGTACTAATGTTGTGAATTTTATATGGTGAACGCAGGTAGTACCAGTCATGAGGATATTCAAGGATTGGAGATCGAGGATCGAGTCACAAGATAGATTGTACGGGAGTGTTGAGTACGTAATTGAGTGAAGCTAGGATTATGGTTTCTTATTGAAAATGAGTATAATAAATGTATTTATTGTGAAAGAATTAATATTAAAAATGAATTTAAGTGCGTTAAGGTGTTTGTAACGAAAGAAATTTTTATGGTACGATTTTTCCGCTGCGACTTTAGTCAGTTACGAATTAGGGTGTAACAGAATTCGAACTATATATGCTATTATCAAACTTGTATGCTCACCTTTACATTATATGTATTGACTTTATTTTAACGTATGTGACAGGTGCTTAGGACGCACACTTGGTAGGAATTTGAAGCTAGAATAAAGCTTTAGAGCCCAACAAGTAGTTGTCTGTAGTGGTCAAACTAAGGGTCTCTAGAAGCAGATAAACAATTACTGTCTATTTGAATCTGAGTTGTCGGAACAGAATATTTGCCTGGATTTATGTCTGTAATAATTATTTTACTGTTTGAGATATGGTATGGGACATATTAATTAAATTAAATAGTATTGATAATTGTTATGGAAACTTCTGGACAATCTGTTTCGCTCAGTGCCATGCCCCGATGACAGATTGGTATCAGAGCCATAACTATAGGGAATTAGGCAAGACTCGACCTAATCCGGGTCGAAGTCTTAGAAACCTAGACTATAGTTAAGAACCAACAGACTGACTTGTGCGTATCCGTTAGGGAGTATGCATAAGCTCACTGCTATCACTCGCTATTCTCGTTTATTCTACACTATCACAACACTCGAATTTAGAGCTATAAATGGGCAATAAAGTCGAGATTAGGTGTGAAAACCACGAACTTTTGACTAAATTGCTTGAATTAATGCTGTTTTATCAACTTATCAATGATTTCTTCTTTCCTTTTCAATAACGAACGGGGGAAATTATACCAAATCAGGAGTGAAATCCATATTTTGATGAATAATCTCCTCTATTTTATTAAAACAGGGACGAGGTTGTTGAGCCAGGGGTGAAACCCTAACCTTGACTACTTGTTCCGATCATTTTACAAAACTCTCACCAAGGTTTCGACGGACTCCAACGACCTGAAGTCACAATAAGACTAACGGGATGTGTGCCAACGCCCAAGAATCGAGGCAAGGGCATATTCCTGGAAGTCAAATGTGTACAACGGATCCTTGTGAATAGTTGGATTACTTTGGTTAGTCGAAGTCTACTAGCCGCAGACAATCTACATCTCGAATTTTATGAGTTTCGAGTCTGAGCCCGCAACTGCTGACTCTGATATTTCGTCGATTTTATGTGCTTATATATGTGTTTACCTGTTTATGTGTTTAAATTTTGGAGATTTACTCGATTTTTGCTTTCACCTCGATCAATACATACGACTCGCACTACATTTCTATCTCAAGACGTTACCAAATCGTTGAATTATGGACGACCTTATGCTACGAAATACGCTTATGCTACACTATTCCCAAACGATCGTAGACTTTGAATAATAGATTTTTGTTTTCTGACTACCTCTAGTGATTCAATGCGTATGCGTTTCCTTGCTTCTGTGCTTTACTTGCTTAGGTACTATGTGATTACGTGCTCTACGTGCTTACCTGTATATGTGATATTGTGCTCAATGTCTTATGTGTTTACGTAAATATACGTGTTCCTGAGCTTTAGTAAGTAGTAGACGTGTGAGGTGAGATTCGAATACAATGTGTTGAGTTCCGTGGCGATGCCTATTGCAGACAATGTCGTCTGGATCCCGTCACGCACTTTCTCGTCAAGAAAAGAGGGACAAACGCCTTGCTTCCATTATCGCTAAAAGTGTGGCAAAGGCCGTGAGTGATGTTTACGAGAATGTCAGTAAATCATCTGAGGAATCAAGAACCGACGCTCCTAAAGCTGCCGCAAGGCCTTTCAGTTTCAAGCAATTCAAGTCGTGTGGGCCAAAAGAATTCACTGGCGAAGGAGGTCCGACTGCACCATTCCAATGGTTTGATTCCATTGAGGTCACTCTACGACAAAGTGGTTGCCCTGATGATCTTCGAACTCTGAACGCTACCGGCATTTTCCAGTCCCGTGCGCTAGACTGGTGGACGGCCGAGAGGAACAAGCGAGGGAACGATGCAGCCTACGGTCTGTCGTGGGACGAGCTCAAGGAAGTTATGCTAGAGGAATTCTGCCCTCCTCACGAACGTCAAAAGCTTGAAGATGAATTTTGGCACCTACACCAGCATGAGGGTGACAACGCTGCTCTCACTGCTCGTTTCAAGCAGCTCAGCATCATCTGTCCCGATCAAGTCAAGACTCCGGAGATCACCATCAAGAAGTATATCCGAGCTTTGCCCGACTGCGTTGCTGATTTCGTGCAAGCGGCTAAGACTACGACGATCGAAGAGACTTATCTACTGGCCGCTGAAATCAATGACAAACGGGTCAAGGCTGGTGTCTGGGATAAAGCTTCGAAGCATCTGCATCAAGCTACCGCTACCGCACCAACTGATGAACCCACCTCATCGAGCAACAAGAGGAAGAACAAGAGAAAGAACAGCTCCAGCAACAAGAACTGTGCGATCACTGCTGCACCAGTTCAATCAGTACCAGCTCAACAGCGTTAAGTAGCGGCGCATGTGGCTAATGCACCACCTGCAAAGCGTGCATACACTGGGCCACACCCGCTCTGCCCTACTTGCACCTACCATCACCCAACTGCCATTGCTTGCCGTTTTTGTGCTCATTGCAATGTATACGGCCACTTTACCGCCAACTGCCGTATTCGACAAGCTCCTGCCAATCAAGCTCTACTCACTGCCCCACAGGGTCAACAAGCTCCTCCGGCACCCGCGGTCAAAGCCAGAACCTGCTTCGCATGTGGCGACCCGAACCACTTCGCCAACATGTGCCCAAACAGGGTCGTGAAACAAGAACCTCAACAGCAGCAGCAACAACAGCAGCAACAGCAACAACAGGCCGCACGCGCCAGAACTTTCAACCTCGACGTGCGTCAAGCCCAGGCCGACAACAACGTGGTTAATGGTACGTTCCTTATGAATGGTATTTATGCATCATGTTTGTTTGATACTGGAGCCGATAATTTCTTTGTGTCATTCGAATTCGAGAAACTCCTTAGTCGTAAACGCACCAAACTCTCCTCGACGTTCGATGTTGAAGTCGCTACCGAAGAACCATCGCCGTTAATTCTATCCTTCGTGATTGTACCCTTGAGCTCAACAATCACATCTTCCCAATCGACCTTATTCCGATGCAACTCGGAAGCTTTGACGTCATAGTAGGCATGGACTTTCTTCAAGAAAACCATGCTGAAGTCGTGTGCTTCGACAAGATGATTCGATTTTCGCTCGCGAATGGTGACTTATTATGTGTGTACGGCGATACTACTTCAAAGAGTCTCAAGCTCATGTCATGTGTCCAAGCTAGTAAATATCTCCGCAAGGAATACAGAGCGTTCTTGGCTAACATTGTAGTAGCGGAGAAGGAAAAAAAAGAGAAGAAGGAAGTGAAAGACGTTCCTGTGGTTCGAGAATTTCCTAACGTTTTTCCAGAGGATCTTCCCGGACTACCGCCAAGTCATGATATCGATTTTCGCATCGACCTCATTCCTGGAGCCAACCCTATTGCCAAATCTCCTTATCGACTCGCGCCGTCCGAAATGCACGAACTCTCAACCCAACTCCAGGAATTACTTGAGAAAGGCTTCATTCGCCCGAGCACCTCTCCTTGGGGCGCGCCAGTCCTCTTCGTCAAAAAGAAGGACGGGTCGTTCCGGATGTGCATCGACTATCGGGAATTGAATAAGTTAACTATCAAGAACC
The DNA here is from genome assembly GCA_030545235.1 of Helianthus tuberosus. Classification (NCBI taxonomy): domain Eukaryota; kingdom Viridiplantae; phylum Streptophyta; class Magnoliopsida; order Asterales; family Asteraceae; genus Helianthus; species Helianthus tuberosus. The sequence continues at coordinate 91,788,266 of CM060439.1, read as the reverse complement.
GCTATCCCCTACCTCGCATCGACGACTTGTTTGATCAGCTACAAGGCGCTACGTGTTTCTCAAAGATCGATCTACATTCAGGATATCACCAACTACGTATTCAAGAGGAGGATATACCCAAAACCGTGTTTCGCACTCGTTACGGCCATTACGAATTCGTTGTTATGCCTTTTGGCTTAACCAACGCACCAGCGGTTTTCATGGATCTGATGAATCGCGTGTGTAAACCATATCTCGACCGTTTCATCATCGTATTCATTGACGATGTCTTGATCTATTCCAAATCGAAAGCCGAGCACGAGCAACATCTACGTTTGGTTCTCGAGTTACTCCAGGGGAACCAACTCTATGCCAAGTTCTCCAAGTGCGAATTCTGGTTGGAGGAAGTTCAGTTCCTGGGTCACATTGTTAATAGTCAAGGCATTCACGTCGATCCTGCGAAGATTGAAGCTGTCAAGAGCTGGGTTACGCCTAAGAACCTGTCCGAAGTCCGTTCTTTTCTCGGACTAGCGGGCTATTATCGACGATTTATCGAGGGATTCTCAAAGATCGTTGTGCCGCTTACCTCTCTTACGCATAAAGACAAGCCTTTTGTTTGGAAAACCGAACAAAAGTCTGCCTTTCGAACCCTCAAGCACATACTTTGCAACGCTCCTGTTCTCACGCTACCCGACGGAAACAATGATTTCATTGTCTATTGTGATGCTTCCAACCTTGGTCTTGGTTGTGTTCTTATGAAACGAGACAAGGTCATAGCTTACGCATCTCGTTAGCTCAAAGTCCACGAGAAGAACTATACAACCCATGATCTCGAGCTAGGCACAGTTGTTTTTGCATTAAAGATTTGGCGACACTACCTGTATGGTACCAAGTGTACGATCTTCACCGATCATAGAAGCCTACAACATATCTTTAATCAGAAGGAACTTAATATGCGTCAACGCCGATGGGTAGAACTTCTCAACGATTATGACTGTGAGATCCGTTATCACCCAGGCAAGGCGAATGTTGTTGCCGACGCGCTCAGCAGACGGAGTTATCTGCTTAGCACTTGTAATATTCAAACCCAACACGATCTCGAAACCCTCATCCGCGACGCTCAACATGCGTGTTTTAACGAACACACTCTGAAGAAAGAAAGAATCTACCACGATGGAGCCCAGCTTGTGAGCAAATCAAACGGGATATTCCACTTTCTGGACCGAATTTGGATTCCCAAACGAACCAACTTGCGACAGATCTTGATGGACAAAGCCCACAAATCCCGGTATTCTATTCACCCCGGTGCTGATAAAATATACCAGGATCTTCGTTATAAGTACTGGTGGCCGGGTATGAAAAGGGATATCGCTCTCAACGTCGGAAAATGCCTAACTTGTGCTAGAGTCAAGGCTGAACATCAAAGACCCTCTGGCTTACTCGAACAACCACCAATTCCTATGTGGAAGTGGGAAAGTATAGCTATGGACTTTATAACCAAGCTACCGTACACGTCATCAGGTCACGACAGCATTTGGGTTGTGGTTGACCGTTTGACTAAATCAGCACACTTTTTAAATAGAGAAGCTAGAGAGAAAGTGACATTGTGATTCAAGTGCTTTGTACGATTTCATATCAATCAATAGAATCACCGATTATATTACATTCTCGTGTGTTTGGTCACGTTCGTGTACGAATTCCGCACGTCACACGTTCGGTTCACAATCGTTTCGGAGTCAAAACCGGTCCGAACAGAAAGTTCTCAAACGTGATTCATGGCGTTGTACAGCCTCCAGCTTAATTTCGGGACGAAATTCCCTAAACAAGGGGAGGCTGTAACACCCCGTGTTTTCACAAGTCAAAGTCAAAGTCAAGGTCAAAGTCAACGACCGGTTATACGGATTTGACTTATAGAAATTTCTTTGTTTTATTTGTATTATGTGGAGTAAGTGCTGTTAATTACAAGCTATCGACGTGTTATTCAAACGACCTACGACTGCGAACCATAGGCAGTAACAATGCGATAAAGTTAGTCAACTGATAATCAAACTATGCTAATCAAATCGACATCGAATCGAATCGTAACTCGAATTTTACATCTTAGTTATTGTTATACGTGTGTGTGTGCCTTATGTGTTACTTATGCATGTTTACTATTGTTATGTGTGGAAATCAATCGAATCGCAATCTAACTCGAAAAGCAATCGAACTCAATTGAAACTCGTAATCAAACTCGAATGCGAATCACAATCGAACTATGGTATTTAGTAGTTGGGACTAAAAGTAATTTGAATAGGAAAATCTATCGCATCGCATCGATCGCAATTGTAATCGAACCAGAAAAAATCGTCGCGTCAAACAATCGAACCAAGTGCCATCCGACCGGATAGCCACTTGGTAAAGGGTGTCAGGTGCCATCCGACCGGACAGTCATCCGGGCGATGTGCTATCCGACCGGACAGCCCTTTCCTCTTTTGGCATCCTATAAATACCCCTGTCATTGTCATCTTTTCCACTTTTGGAAATCTCTGTTCGACCAGCACGCTTAACTCAACCTTTTCTCAGATTTCTCTCGATTCCGGTAAGATCTCGTCCTAAATCTTGTACTTTCTTGATCTACACGCACTCCTACACCTTTCTATCTTTTAGATCTTAACTTTTAACCGTGAAATCACTAGATTTCGGGTGTTCTAGGATGACGTCATCATGTGTTCTTCAAAGAACTCCATGTTTTGACTTCAATCCACCAAGAACAACTTAGATCTAACCGATTTCCACAAAGATCTTGTAAAGATCTCGACACAAGTGTGGTGAAAAAGGATTGAAAGATGGTTTTTAACTTTCTTTCAACTCTTTTGCACTCAAAGTACTCAAAACCGATAGGATCCGACCCTGAATTAGTCTTCTACTCGATTGTAGTGTTGTACTAGCTCAAGATCCGGATTCTACCCACGAGACTACCGATTTCGGGTTAACCAAGGACAACCGTCTCAAGCCGGTAACCGGCCGGACTAGGGTGATTCCTGGTCGGGTTGGTCATCGGGGTTGAACTAGGGGTTCTGTTGGCTAACATGTCAAAGTGCCTCGACATAATGACACACCTTCGAAACGACCAAGTGTAGAACGAACAGGACAATCAGAGCGGATTGCTTTCCAAGCGGATTGCTGTCCGATCGGATAGTTCATCCGAACGGATTACCATCCGAACGAATCACACTTGGGTCCCACCCTTAAAACAATCTTAATTAAAGTTTGAGTATTGAACGAATTGCAATCCGATCGAACAACCATCTGAATGGATTACTCTTCGGATCATGAGATACTAAGACTTCAAAGACTTAAACAATTTTCAACATGTTCAATAACAAGGTTGCCATCCGGTCGGATTGCCATCCGATCGAATGACGCTTCTGTTGTGAACTTGTCTTCAATAAGTAACCTCATCACTAAGTCGCCGTCCGACCGGATCATTATCCGACCGGATGACCATCCGAACGGATTGCTATCCGCACGACTAGTCATCCGATCGACCGACTTGAAAGATAGAGATACTTCATTGTATACAAAACACTACAACGAAAACTTCCAAAGTCAAGCCATCATACACAAACACATTCTCCTTATAGGAAGAAACAATCCACTCGAATCGTCATCCGACCGGATCACTATCCGACCGGATGACCACCCGAACGGATTGTTACCCGCACGAATTGCTGTCCGATCGGATTACCATCCGATCGAACCACCATCCGACCCCTTCGTACTTGTGACATTTTACGCTTCACTTATCGTTATACAATCTAATTTACTCAGGCTAATCTTACTCGCTAAGCGCTCCCTTCAATCCATCAATCGCTGTGAGTATACTCGATCCCTTTTTGCTTTAAGCACTTTTGGGTGTTACATACGTTACGAATATTCAAACTACAACAATCACACTACTCAAGACTATTTGAACGCTAACCGTTAATGCATGTTATACGTGGCTTATGAATGCTTGTTTGTTATGTTTACACATGGAATGCTGTAATGGTTAGCGTTCAAATTGTTTAAGTCTTTAAAGTCTTAGTATCTCATGATCCGAAGAGTAGTCCAGTCAGATGGTCGTCCGATCGGATTGCAATTCGTTCGATACTCGAACTTCAGCTAAGATTGTTTAAAAGGTGGGACCCAAGTGTGATCCGTTCGGATGGTAATCCGTTCGGATGACCTATCCGATCGGATGGTAATCCGGGCGGATGGCAATCCGTTACGGTTGTCCCGTTCGTCCTACACTTGGTCGTTTTGATGGTTTGTCGTTATGTCGAGACACTTTGACAGCGTGATAACCAACAGAACCCCTAGTTCGACCCAGATGACCAACCCGACCAGGAATCACCCTAGTCCGGCCGATTACCGGCTCGAGACGGTTGTTCTTGGTTAAACCGAAGTCGGTAGTCTCATGAGTAGAATCCGGATCTTGAGCTAGTACAACACTACAATCGAGTAGAAGACTAACTCAGGGTCGGATCCTATCGGTTTTTGAGTACTTTGAGTTCAAAAGAGTTGAAAGAAAGTTAAAACCATCTTTCAATCCTTTTTCACTACACTTGCGTCGAGATCTTTACAAGATCTTCGTGGAAATCGGTTAGATCTAAGTTGTTCTTGGTGGATTGAGGCCAAAACATCAAGTTCTTGAAGAACACATGATGACGTCATCTTAGAACACCCGAAATCTAGTGATTTCACGGTTAAAAGTTAAGATTTAAAAGATAGAAAGGTGTAGGAGTGCGTGTATGGCTACATTGGTTGCACAAGGGTGCAGTTCCATTGTATGGCTTCCTAGCAGGGGGTTGAGCTGGTTGGTTGGGGACGGCTTGATCATTGTGAGTAACCATGGCGAAGTTCTGAGAAGCCTTTCGCTTCTTTGACTTCTTAGGGGATCCAGTCTGTTCATCCATGGTCTTTGATTCCTCGATTGGGTTCGATTCCTCGACCGGTTTCTTGTCTCCTTTTCGGAAAAGTTTACCTTTCCTGATCTTTGATTCAGTCAAGGTTGCAGATAACTCAATGGCCTGTCTAACTGTAGTAGGGTTACTACCAGTCACAATGTCTTGTATTGAGTCAGGGAGGCCATCAATGTACTTTTCGATTGCCTTATCCAAAGGTGTGACCATGTTTGGGCATAACAGACTTAACTCCTCATAACGGTCCGTGTAGGCTCGATGCTCACCGCTATCTTGCGTAAGATCGTCAAATTCTCTTTCCAAGGCCCTGATCTCGTGACGAGGACAGAATTCCCTCATCATAAGGGCCCTAAGTTCAGCCCATGTCTGTGCTAGAGCAACTTCTGCACCACGATCTCTCATAACCCCGTTCCACCACGTAAGGGCCCTCTTCTGGAACACACTCGAAGAAAACTCGACCTTGCGATTGTCAGGACACTACACGTGGCGGAAAGTATTCTCAATGCTCTCGAACCATTGAAGAAGCCCAGTCGCTCCCTCAGAACCACTAAACTTGAGTGGTTTAGCCGAGTTAAAACTCTTGAAATTGCATGGACCATTGTTGTTGTTGTTGGCTTGGTTCCATTGTGCAAAGAGGTTTGGAAATTGAGCAGCCATTTGCTGCGCGGTGATTTCTGCCAGTTCGGCAGTCGCTATCTGGTTTTCGCGTCGAGGAGGCATTCTAAAAGAGAAACAAGAAAGAAAACAAATGAAATGGCATTGGGTAAGAATAGGATGTTACAATTACCGACCATAATCATGGTTGATGGTCATTTGTTTGAACCACGAAGCAAACAAACAACACAAAGGCTGAATCAAAGCAAATAGATCCTCATAGTGTATCGCGAAGACATGCTCGCCTATAAGTGGACACTCACCCCAAGAGTTCCCAGGTAAGAGTGACTGGTCCGATTATGTGGATTTGTACGAACACTCTAGCCTTAGACAGAAAACCCAGGGTACAGGCATTCACTCTTCCAGTTTGCACGTGTTCACACTATTTAGGACCCAAAACTTTGACGAGGGTTTTGAAAATTCAAAGGGGTTCAAAACCTTATAACAGAGGGTTCAAAACCTTACAATAGAGGGTTCAAAACCTTACAATAGAGGGTTTAAAACCTGGTAATCAATCATCCTAGAACAGATGATTAGTTTTCAAAGCGGTTTTGAAATTTATGTTCTTGTTGTGGTCGTCGCCTAAGGATAGGTGACGGTATTGTTTTATGACTAAACGCAAGTAAACTCGCGTTAGGGTCCTAGGAAGGTTATAGTCTAGGTCAAAGCATTACTAATAACCTAATTCCCTATAACCATTGGCTCTGATACCAACTTTTCTGTCACACCCTGACCACGTAGAACATACAAAACGTGGCGGAAACATCGGGGAGTGTTGTAACAGAATTAATTGTTTCAAATCCATGGCAATTGAAGTTTCGTTTTATTAATCAAACATGAAAGTTTACATTGTTTTAAACAAGAACCAAAGAGTACATAACATAAATTAACTAGTTCTTGTCTCGTTTTAAGTCACTAAGGCACAGGTCCGCCTAAGTATGTCTTGATAAGTCCTATGCATCATCTCCTGAAAACACATGTGAAAATAGGTACGTCAGCATAAAAATGCCTGTGAGATACATAGGTTTTGTGAAAACGGAATTCATGACTTATGTTTGAGAAAATGTTTAGTCATGAACCTTGTAATTTGCTTTGTCTTGTAAATCATTTGAAAAACGATAAGATCAGATGATATGTATAAATAAGAGAATAATGTATGGTTAAATGAATAACCATGTAAAATGAGTTTGTATAAGATAAGTTGTTTGTAAATCAATGTCTTGTGAAAAGTATGTTATTTGTATAAAATGTTATATGTCTCAAATTGAAATGATTCAAATAACGCTACAATATGTGATACCATACAAACACTTATATATAGGAAGTACCAGCGGCGTATCCACCGTGCTTGTATCATATTACATACGCCTCGTTACTTAAATCACTTACACAAACCAAACCACCAAAGTAAAATGTTTAACAATTCTAGAAATGTTTATGTATAGTCAAATGTCTATTGTCAAATGTAAATCATGTCAACAGATACAACTGGTTCACACGGTTCAATAGTTACAAACGGTTAATATAATCAAAGGGTTACGACGGTTCACATAGTCAAATGGTTACAACGGTTCAAAATGTAGTATAATGTGTTCATATGCTGGATGAGCATATGTAGCAGAAATGCAATGTATAACAATGTACTAAGTATGCACACAATGGGCGTACATAGCATGAAATGTATTGAAATCATGTACTATAAATGTACTAATAAACATAGCAGGTATATGATGTGAAAACAGGAAAGCATGAAGGTAACAAGTAGGCACATGTGTTTCACCCCAAAACAGTTTGGAAACGGTAAAAGAGGGGTCTATGTACTCACTTGAGATTGCTCAGAAGTCCTAAGATAACCACCAAGCAAAGCTAGAGATCACGGAATCAAACGGCACCTAATATAGGTAATTATGTTAATAAACCGGACCTATATCGGAGGATCGGATAGAATGAGGGTTCGTAAACCAAACGAGTATGGAGACTCATGTAATATGGTTTAACAAAGCCTACATACTAAATGAAACCTAACATGAGTGCTTACGACCCATTATGACCCGTTTAGGTAGCTTATGCTACTTTAACGCGTCGTTCGCGTGAAACGCGTTCGGACCGCCTAACTAGTCCTATGACAAGTAACATATGCCTTAACTTGTCTAATATTGTTGTCAAATCAGTTTAGATGTCAAAAGTTATGTTACTTATGTTTAAAATGAATTTTGGCATCAAAGGGGTATTTTGGTAATTTACCTAAGGCATATAAACTACCTATCATACAACTACTTAAACGAAGCGACCATAAGGTATAACCTTGGAAGGTTATTCCCTATATGCTATGGTCACCTAATGTGTTTGGTCGGATCCTAAAGATCGACCAAATGGGTCGGGTTCGAAGGTATAAGCGATTTATTAGATCGCTTACCCTTACGACCCTAGACAACGTGGTAATCAGTAGGCATAGTCACAAGGGACTATAACCATCGTGATTACAATCACGTTGCGAAGTTCAAACGAACTTCACATTGACCTTAAACTGGTCAATGCAGAAAGTCAAACAAAGTTTGACTTTCGGACTCGAAAAGCAATAAAAGAACGAAGGAACACTTACAAAGGGTCCCCGAATGCTAATCTTGATTCAAGTAGCTCAGGTATGAAACAAAGGTTTCAACTTAGAGCTTCTCAAATCAGATTCTTGTGAGGAATGAGTGAAAATGTGATGGGTATTTATAGATTTCAGTTCACCGTTAGGATCGTTTCTTGGAGAAGAGGGAATGATCTCGCCCGTACACTTGTCGGAATGTTGTGGTAACTCATATTGCTCCACCACAAGAGTTGGACACATGGCATTGGCCTTTGGAGGGTGTTTAAGGGCTGTTAACAGCTGAGAAAAATGATTTGCTGCATCTGGCCCCTGCTTGTGCACCGTAACACAAAAAGTGTTGAGGTGCGCAAGGACCTGCAGACCAGAATTTTGAAAAATGGCAAAACAGGCCCCTGAAGCTCCAAACTTGCTATTTGATGCATTTTTGACACGTTTAAGCCCCGTTAACCTCATTTCAAAGCTCTAAAATGAAGTTAAAGTATAGTGAACTTAAAATGTGTTCAAAAATATCTCGGGTGTCGGTTCGTTTGGCCGTACGATCGCGATGTTCGCTTAATTACGACGGAATGCGCATAAGCGCGAAAAACGATCCAAATGGCGTGACGAATGGATTTTTCTCATGCCAAACACTAAAATAAAATATTTTAGTGCTTACATAAATTTTTGGATGTCCGGATGTATTCAGAACGTAAGTTATGCACGAAAGTGCAAACTTGCGCACTTTTTGACGCTTTTAGTCCCTGAATGACCCAAAAGTTTATTTTAGCACACCGAACCCCTCAAAGCCTATTTCTAAGCTATGTAAAGGATATTTATGGTATGTTTAACTTATGGTCATGTTCCGGAATGTCTGTTATAGTTCAAATTGGCATACTTTCGCAGTTTGTCAACTTTAGTCCCTGTAAGCGATTTAACTTGATTTTGCCATACCAAAGCCTTCAAAACTTATTTCTAAGTTATGTAAAGGTTATTTAAGGTATGTTAAGCCTATTTCACTATTCCGGAGTGTTCGTTGCATTAAACTGGTTATATTTACGCATCAGTGCGCGTATAACCTTCCAGAAAGCGATTTAGAGCTTGTAATCGAACAAGAATTGATATGTGTAAAAGATACACATATTGTGACAACTCGAAATTTAGAACCTTCTTTATATCTCGATGTAACATGCTTGAACGTTATGTGACTAGTTAACTTGTTGGTTTAATGATATAAGTGAACATCCTATGTGATTATGTGTTATGTTTATATGTATGCTTGTATGTATGTGAACCGAAACACAAGAACCCAACTCGAGACCACTCGGTCTCGAGTGAATAGTGTAACTATTGGGCCGGTTGGGCCATGCTCCTCTTCACCCTACTCGAAAACCCACTAGGGTGAACCAACTTAGAGCTAGTATATATCTCATACTCCTAGCCAACTTTGCCATTCTTTGGGCGACCCACACTCACTCTCACACATACTCTCCTACATTCTCTCTCACTAAAACCCTAGTGGCACAAGTCTTCTCTCCTCTCCTTTCGGATTCAACCAGTGACAACAAAGGGCTCTCGGTTCAAGCTTAGGATCTCCCTTGGAAGCTTACTCATCGACTTCTTCATACCCTCACACTTAGAGAACCTAACCGGTTAGTGATTCATGCTATGTATGGTGTAATATTTCGGTTGATGATGATGTAGGATGAAGTTGTTTGATAATATGTTTGCTTGTTAACTTTTATACATGATGAATATATACTCCTTGAATAAATCGGTGCTAAGGTCGTTGTTATATGATGATGTAATGTCGGCTTGGTATAGATAATATGTGATTAATCATGAATGATTGTAACCGGCTCTTTGTGGTTTGAATCCGAATGAATTAGTGATGTTTAGGAGGTTTGTGTTCATGAAATCGGATTAGCATGTGTTGATGATAAATCTTATTTAAGCATGTTAGTACATTGATTGAATGTGCTAGATGTAGGAACCGATGATGTTATTAACTTGAATTCATGCTAGGATAGATTTTATTGTTGAAGCATGTTGTTAAAATGTGAAAACCCTAAAATGATGAACTATTTGAATGTATGATGAACAACATGAATATGCTATGAATGTGCCTTGAATATTTGAAACTTAGGTGTTTGATCCATTTTCGGTTAGTGTTAGACAAGGAAACATGTTTGTATGGATAGTACATAAGGTTGCATGAAATGGAAATTCTATTGGTTAGTACACTTTGTAGAATCAGCAGGTGCTGGGAGTCGAGACCTCTGGTTTCGACTCGAGACCATGAAGATGACAACTCGAGATCTACGGTTGCGACATAGGTTGCGAGTCGAGAACCCCTAGTCTCGACTCGAGACCACACCACACCAACACAAAAACAGCATAACTCGAGAACAGGGTTGCGAGTCTTGTTGCGACTCGAGACATGACCCGAGACCTCCACGTTTGCGACTCGGGAACTCATAGGAACAACTCGAGACCGCACAGTCTCGACTCGAGATCTCTAGTCTCGACTCGAGACCATACACACGTGCACTGTTTTGGACTTGCAGGCTATTACGAGCCCAACTGTTTGGGCCGCACTATTGGACTTGCATCGTTACGGGCTTAGGTAATTGGGCCGGACTTATGGGCTTTGTTTACTTGTATACGTGCTACTGCTCAAACTCGTAGGTATTATTGTAAACCGCCATGTTTATACGTGTATGCCATGAATAATATCTGTATGCAACTTGTTAGTATACATGTAGAAAACATACGTGCATTTCTTGGTTTGAACCTGACATGTATGGTAACCATGTTAGGACGTGGTTGACCACTAGCATCTAAACTTGACTTTTCTGTGTATCTGCCGAGCAAACCAAGGTGAGTTCACACCCTCTACAAAGCATGGGATTCCCAGGGGTTGGGAATGGGGTTAAGGAACATGGGTTCCTCGTCCTCCTTGGGTAGGACAGTATTGGTTCAGGAATGTAATTCCTCGTCCTCATGGACAGATAACTCGTACTAGACCAAAACTCTATCACGAAGTCCCTCCTTTTTATATCGACTTAATCGCCGAGGCCAATGGCGAGCGGGTCATTAGTTAGATAGCGCTATTTAGGTTTGACAGACCTCACACCGTGCCGCAGAGGACGGGCGTGAACTAATGGACTATGGCACGTCAATGATGATAGACATTGACAGTTCAGGGCACATAAACATGACTACCGTCAGCAGTCGATATGGTAACGAGTCTAGTGTATACATGGGGTAGCCCCCACGGCCGAAATGCCAGATAACTAACACGGGGTAGCCCCCACGGCCGAAATGCCAGATAACTAACACGGGGTAGCCTCCACGGCCGAAATGCCAGATAACTAACATGGGGTAGCCCCCACGGCTGGATTGCCAGAGTAACCGGGAATAAACAAGTCACGTTTTCAACTATGGGGTAACCCCCACGGCAGGATGCCAGATAAAGGAAACTGTTTTCGAAACAACTTAAAACGAACACCCAACTGTGAATTCACTCAACTTGTTGTTGACTCGTTACTACATGCTTTGCAGGTCAATAGGTACTTAGCTGGAGCTTGCATGGAGGAGGGTCGTTGTGGGACATGGACAGCTGTGTGCCATGTTAAACTTTGAAACAATTAAACTTATGTGTTGGTTTTAAACGTTATGCTTCCGCTTGCAACTTAACTATGTTTTGTTTGGACACCAATTGTATTGGTTGGACTTTTATAATCACTTACATGCTTGTTCAATATGATTGGTGGCTGGATCCTGGTCAGTCACGCCTCCAAGCGGTGGTATTCCGCAGGTGGATTTTGGGGGTGTGACAGATTGGTATCAGAGCCATTGGTTATAGTGAACTTGGTTTTAATAAGGGGAAAAAGTTTTATTAAAATCAGACTATAACCTGTACAGTGCTCTACGATCCACAACGACGCTTCACTCCACATGCATGGCTCGACATTCTAGGTGATATGATCTATGTATATATTGCCTACTTGTTAGTTACATAGTACATTGCTCATGGTATACCTGGTTAGTATAACTACTGTTGCTTGAAAACGTGTGTGCTTACTCTCTTCTGTCATCGCATTTTCGCGAACTCCTCTCACTCACGTTCCTCTTGATGTGAAGATCATGTCTGGACGCGTAAACATGACACAAGCCCAGTTGACGGCTCTGATTAACGAACGAGTTGCTGCGGCACTGGCAGCTGCACACGCAGGAGGTATATCCTGCAGTCCAAACCCATTCTAGGATCTTTAGATCCTACTCTCGTGAACCAACCTTTGTGTTAAACTCTGTCTTTTCTTTCACCCTCGATAGGTCAACATGTTCAGCCACCTGTGTGCACTTTTAAAACTTTCATGGACTGCCGACCAACTACTTTTAGCGGCACTGAAGGAGCCGTAGGTCTCCTCCACTGGTTTGAGAAATTGAATCTGTGTTCGAAATGTGTGAATGCCCTGAGGAACGCAGGGTGAAGTATGCTACCGGTACTCTCGAGGGTTTAGCCCTCACGTGGTGGAATGCTCAGGTTCAAATGTTGGGGTTGGTTGCTGCTAACGCCACCCCATGGAACAACTTTAAGGAAATGATCAAAGAGGAGTATTCCAATCGGGATGAGATTCACAAACTGGAGGTGGAGTTCTTCAACCTCAAGATGACGAGGTCAGAAATTGAAGCTTATGTGAAAAGGTCGAACGAACTGGCAATTCTGTGTCCTACTATGGTGGATCCTCCCATCAAACGCATCGAACTATTTCTCAAGGGCTTGGTACCAGAAATCCAAAGTCATGTGACTTCAGCAAACCTCGCCACTATCCAGCAAGTCGTTCAATTGGCTCACCGTCTCACGGATCAGGCGGTGGAGCAGAACAGGTTGCCAAAGCGCATAGGTGCTGCAACTACTTCAGGTGCTCTTGGTGACAACAAGCGGAAATGGGATGGAGCTTCAAGTAAGGGTTCTGCTTCTGTCCAGTCTCAGTCTCAGCAGAGAAAGACTGACGACTACAAGAGCCCTAGTCAGCAATCATCTGGTGGTCAAAGTCATGGTGGGTACAAAGGGAATCACCCCAAATGCAATCGCTGCAGCCTGCACCACAGCGGGCCATGCACCAGGGGTAACTGTCATCGGTGCAACAAGCCAGGTCACGCTGCAAAGGATTGTAGGAGCGTATATCCCGCCAATCAGAATCGTCAGCAAGCTCAACAGAACCAACGTCAGCAGCAGCAAGGTGATAACAAAGGGTGCTTTCAGTGTGGAGCTGAAGGCCACTTCAAGAGAGATTGTCCCCAACTGAACAGGAACCAGAACAACAACAACAACAATAACAACAATCAGGGGAATGGTAACAATGGGAACAACAACAACAATGGTGCCAGGGGGCGGGCGTTCGTGATTGGCCAAGGTGAAGCAAGGAACGACCCCAACGTCGTGGCGGGTAAGTTCCTTCTCGACGACTTTTATGTTACAGTTTTATTTGATTCGGGTGCCGATACTAGCTACATGTCACTAGAAGTTAGTCGAATACTTAAGCGTATCCCAACACCTTTGAACAACAAGCACACTGTAGAGCTAGCAAATGGTAAGAGTTTAGAGGCCACACACGTAGTCAAGGGTTGTAGACTTGTTCTTGCTAACCAGACCTTCTCTATCGACCTTATCCCCATCGTCTTGGGTAGTTTCAACGTTGTCATTGGGATGGATTGGTTATCCCAACACCGGGCAGAGATTCTTTGTAACGAGAAGATTGTTCGTATTCCTGGTTCCAGTGGTGAACCACTCATGATTCGTGGCGACAAGAAGGGTGCTGTTGAGAACGTCATCTCTTTCCTGAAGGCCCAGAAGTGCTTGCGAAAGGGCCACACTGCCATTTTGGCTCTCGTTACTGACACCTCGGAGAAAGAGAAGAAGATAGAAGATTTTCCAGTTGTACGCGACTATCCTGAGGTATTTCCTGAGGAATTACCTGGTCTTCCGCCTCACCGCCAGGTCGAGTTTTAGATTGAACTAACCCCTGGAGCTGCGCCTATAGCTCGTGCACCTTATCGTTTAGCTCCATCAGAGTTGGAAGAACTCTCTACACAACTACAAGAACTCTTGTATAAGGGTTTTATCCGTCCTAGCTCTTCGCCTTGGGGAGCTCCAGTGCTATTTGTGAAGAAGAAAGACGGTACCTTCAGAATGTGCATCGACTACCGGGAACTCAACAAGGTGACAGTGAAGAATCGCTATCCTCTACCACGTATTGACGACTTGTTCGACCAACTGCAAGGGTCGAGCTACTATTCAAAGATTGATTTGAGATCGGGATATCACCAGCTGAGAGTCCGAGAAGAGGACGTCTCCAAAACAGCTTTTAGAACGCGTTACGGACACTATGAGTTTTTGGTCATGCCTTTTGGGCTGACAAACGCACCTGCGATTTTCATGGACTTGATGAATCGAGTGTGCAAGCCTTACCTAGACAAGTTCGTTATAGTCTTCATCGACGACATCCTGATCTATTCTAAGAGTCAGGAGGAACACGAGCAGCATCTACGACTTATTCTGGAACTCCTTCGAGCAGAACAGCTATACGCCAAGTTTTCAAAATGCGACTTCTGGCTTCGAGAAGTCCATTTCTTAGGCCACGTGGTAAACAAGGATGGGATTCACGTTGATCCATCCAAGGTAGACTCAATTAAGAACTGGCCTGCACCTCGTACACCCACGGAAATTCGCCAATTCTTGGGCTTGGCAGGTTACTACAGGAGATTCATTAAGGATTTTTCTAAGATTGCACAGCCTCTTACCACACTAATGCAGAAAGGCGTTGTTTATCGATGGGGAAATGCACAGGAGTTAGCATTTCAGCATTTAAAGGATAGACTTTGCAGCGCACCTATCCTTTCCTTGCCAGAGGGCACAGACGACTTCGTGGTCTACTGCGACGCATCAATTCAGGGTCTTGGTTGTGTGCTGATGCAACGGGATAAAGTTATAGCCTACGCCTCATGCCAACTTAAAGTTCATGAGAAGAACTACACTACACACGATTTAGAGCTGGGAGCTGTTGTTTTTGCACTTAAAATATGGCGACATTACCTGTACGGCACCAAGTGCACCATTTACACCGACCACAGGAGTCTTGAGCACATCTTCAAACAGAAAGAGCTAAACATGCGTCAACGACGATGGGTCGAGTTATTAAACGATTACGAATGTGCAATCAAGTACCATCCTGGCAAAGCCAATGTTGTGGCTGATGCCCTTAGCCGAAAGGACACTATGCCTAAGCGCGTACGAGCTTTGCAGCTCACTATACATTCTAGCCTTCCTTCCCAGATACGAGATGCTCAGATAGAAGCATTGAAACCGGAAAACGTCAGGGCTGAAGCCCTACGCGGCTCAAGGCAACGCTTAGAACAAAAGAAAGACGGTGCTTATTACGTAACGGGACGCATTTGGGTCCCACTCTATGGCAACTTACGAGAGCTTGTGATGGATGAGGCACACAAGTCTCGCTACTCGGTACATCCTGGCTCGGATAAGATGTACCACGATATCAAAACTACGTATTGGTGGCCTAGCATGAAGGCCCACATAGCAACTTACGTCAGCAAGTGTTTGACTTGTGCGAGAGTCAAGACTGAATACCAGAAACCCTCAGGCCTACTCCAACAACCAGAGATACCACAATGGAAATGGGAGCAAATTTCCATGGATTTCGTTACCGGCCTGCCTAGATCTCAACGCGGAAACGATACTATTTGGGTGATCGTGGATCGACTCACAAAGTCTGCACACTTCCTGGCGATCAAGGAAACTGTAAGACCCTAAATCGTATTTGACAAAAGTCGCAGCGGAAACACGAACCATAAAATTTCTTTCATTAAAAAATACCTTAACTTATTTAAACTTTAACTTTAACATAAGTCTTTGTCATAAATCCATTATTCGACTTATTTAATAGCTTAAAAACATAGTTTATGTTTACTACAATATATACATCATCGTTCCCGTACAATCTCTCTAGTGACTCGATCTTCGATCTCCCTTCCTTAGTAATCCTCATGGCTTGTACTACCTGCGCTCACCACATATATTCATAACATTAGCACACATTTTATAAACAAGATACATTCACGTACACTTCACATTTCGTCATCTTTCAAACTTTAAGCATTTCATCTGCGTATCCATTTCCTGGTGAGGCTTCAATAATGTACCTGCATTACTTTTCATTCTCAAGGTACACCATCAATAACATTAACACTCAACATATCTAAGTCATACATACATACGTACTTGCATACACTCCTACATACACATCTACATACGTACATACCCTTCCTACAGCTTTACATACGTGCATACACTCATACATGTCTTTATACATACACACTTACACAACTACATGCGTACATACCTTTACTACATCTTTACATACATGCATACACTCGTACATATCTTTATACATACATACATACATACACATCTGCATACGTACATACCCTTTCTATAGCATTACCTACATGCATACACTCGTACATATCTTTATACTTACATATATACTCATTTGCATACGTACAAACCTTTCTTACAGCATTACATATATACATAAATACGCATATACATACACGTACAACATCTTGCACACCTCTTACATACTTATACGTTATTTACATGAGACTTAAACTTTGATTCATAACCCATAAACATCTAAGGATCGATCAAAATCATGTTTAGAAAGTCCGCCGTAGCCCACGGATAACGAACCGAAGCCTACGATACATAAATCAACTTAAATAACAAAATTTCAGACTTTTGGACTTGGGGAGGTCGTCGGCGACGGCCCGTAGTTTTTCCCGTAGCCAAAACCCCGTAGACAGGAAGATAACCCGTCGGAGAAAAACTGATTTTCCCTTGCCCGTCGGCGACGGCCTCCTTGCCCGTCGGCGACGGCCTCTCTAAAGTGCATTTTTCTGCAGATCCGTTTCAACGTCCGAACGCACTAAAACGCGCATAACTTTCGAACCGTTTACCCGTTTAACCTCCCGTTTCTTCCTACATGCTTGTAAATTCACCTTCTAACATATGAACTTAAAATCCCACATCCGGATTAAGGAAATTCTTAACTTACACGCTATCGTCTTATTATTCATTTACGATTTATCCGACCCGTTCATGCATTCATTCACATAACTCGTTCGATTGACCATAACTTCTTATGAACCTAATAATATCAATGACGACTATCATAAAAGATTAAATTCTCGGATGCTTTGTATCCTCTTAATCCATTTTCGCTCAAAAGCTTATTTTGACCCGTTAAGGGTATTTGCGCATTAATTGGTCTATGACTAACCAAACCATCATCCCCACTTCCATACTTGTCCAAAACATTACACTAATCGAATAACTTGTTTCTAAACGACTTTTAAGATCGTTTACCCCAAAATACCCATCAAGGGCATTTTGGTCAACTTTAATCCCATCATTTACGACGAAAGACTTTAACACATATTTGACCTCAAACATCATGTTTAATTAATTACAACACTTTATTACTTACTTGAACTAAGAAGTGATTACGGAAATCACTTACCTTATGCGTCCGTGCTCGCATCCGATTCCTTGCCTCTTCTTGACCCGTTAACACCTCATGCTTGAGCCCGTCTCGACGTGATTTCCTATACTTTCATTTCATCGAAATCACGCTCTTATTAACATACTCATTAGTACATGTTAACAATCATATCAATCGCATAATTCACTCTTAACTTTCCTTAGTCCTTTCTAACAAGCATAAAACATATAGTCAACTTCATATCCTTTCCAACACATGTAATTCATCGTGTAATCAAAATTAACGCATACTAACATAACATGTATCAAACGACTTCCTATAATCCTACCTTTACGACAACGAGTCAAATCATGTTCCATATACTTGTTGACTTCCAAAAGTCAACTATTAACCATATGTAACTATCGACTTATCAACATATGTCCGTAATATCATAATCGACTATACGGGCGACATTATATACATTTTATCATACACTTGATGTACATACTACCTTTTAAGTATAACGTACAACTTATTCATGCATAATTCTTCTAAACTCATACATAATCCCTCAAAACCTACTACTAATCATTATATATCATTCCAAATGAACATCAAACATAACATCATCATATTCCTTCTAATTCATCTAACAAGAATTCATCATACACACATAATACATCAATCTTTCAACAAGACTTGAACATAGGAGGTGATTCTAGTCATCATCTTCACCCTAACTAACGGGTTTCACCTCTAATCATCAAATTAACGCAAACCATGCATAACCCATGTTCTATACGAAGATTCTAACCCTTGTACATGATTAATTTCATATCAACTCACGATTTTGAACATAACCCACTTCACCCATGATCGCCAATCTTAGATTTAAGACATACCTTATGATCCCCTCGTGTTGGTGATCATTAATCCATGCTCGGTTATGAATTTAAGCATCATTTAGCCTTCCAATTGGATGATCTTTCATGTTTAGGGTTTGAGACTCCATGGGAGTCTCCTGATCGATCTAGAACACACACGAAGGTGTGTTTGTGTGTGTTGTTATTTTCTTTTAATAACTCATCTTTCATTTTATACCATCTAGCCCCTCGTGTTTACAATTTAACATAATTGGCACAACTCTCATCTTTAATTATTTCCACCATACTTTTAACTAGGTTAAATAACCTAGTTATTTATTTCTTGATGTGCCATATCATAACATTTAACGAATATAAACATTCGGGTTTTGGGGTGTTACAAGTCTACCCCCCTTAAATAAGGTTTCGTCCCCGAAACCTCTCTCATTTCTTCTTACACACCCACATCTATGTTTGACTTAATAGTCACATCATAATTATAAGTAATCATCCTACCTCAATTCATAAATTATTCATACAATTGATCTTTCCCTTAACAATTCTATACTTTCCATATCATTCTCCACACAACATTTTCATTCCCCTTGTCCGTTAGTAACATGTCAGTACATATACTCTTTCAAACTTGTAATAATACTTACATTCATATGATCCGTTATAACAGATCTAATACCTTCATCCCATCTCTTAGATTATATTTTATACATATGTCATATAATATGTAGTTCTAGTTTGTTATCACAACAAACTACTATTTCATAGCTACATATACACGATTAACTCTAAAGTTAACATCATTCTACATTTCCCATAGTCATTTGTATCATGCTTACCCTTACATTACTTTCAAATCATCATATTCATTTTACATTACTTATTACTCTTATTTCATGCCTTTCTTAATTTGCATAAGTACGCTTGTCATGCAAACGCATTATACGAGAATTTAACCAATACTCGAAATTTTCACTCAAACCTTCGAGACTCACTTCTTAATGACATAGTTTTCTTATTATGTCAACTTTTCTTTTTTTTTTTTTTTTTTAGAAGAAAAAAAAAATCAAACATTCCATACTATACCATACTCATTTCGATCATTCTTTTCGTAGGTCGTTCCCAATTTACCGTTTCATACTTATCCAACATAAGTTAAACTTTTACTAACCTCATCTCATATCATCAATCGACGATCCGTAACTCAGATCGATCCGCATTCTTCACGAGTACTAGCCGTACCAGGCTAGATTTCATTTATCCATGTAAGGTGCCTTTGCTCGTACGCATCCTTCCACCAATTCGATTGGTGTCATCACAACAAGGCTTCTAAAATTCTTATCAGCAGGTTTAGCAATTAGCATTTTTCATTCAAACATTCATTCTACAATTTCTTACGTACACGCTTTAACGTGTCACACATTTCATTTCTCACATGCAATTCTTTCGTTCTAATCACTTATTTCGCCTACCTTCGCAAGTTGACCTTTCAAGGTCAAACTAACGTTTCTTAATTACCGTGTAGGTATTGAGGTACACGCTCGTACCTCTTCTCATTCATGCTTACTTATAAAGGCGTTCATTACATCCTTTTTATGTTTTAAATCCGTCCCACGGTTTTAAACGTAACGTTCATACCCTTCGTCCCTTCTATGTTTGAATCCATCTAGCGGTTTCAAACATATCATTTATACTTTAACTTCTTTCATGTTTCGAATCCGTCTCGCGGATTCTAACATAGCATTCATATCCGTCTCGCGGATTCTAACATAGCATTCATACTTTTAACTTCTTTCATGTTTCGAATCCGTCTCGCGGATTCTAACATAGCATTCATATCCGTCTCGCGGATTCTAACATAGCATTCATATCCGTCTCGCGGATTTTAACATAGCATTCATATCCGTCTCGCGGATTCTAACATAGCATTCATACTTTGACTTCTTTCATGTTTCGAATCCGTCTCGCGGATTCTAACATAACATTCATACTCTCATTCCTGAGAGTCTTACATTTCTTTTCACCCTCACGTCCACCTACTACTTAATTCTAACAGACATACCTGTATCAATTATCATGGCCTCACGAACGTCATATGTTTATTGTGTACTGGCCAGGTACACAATCCACATACTAGTTTCGTGTCTTCGTGTAATCGACACCTTATGTCCGAAGAACTAAGTTTCGGCACGTGTATCATTTTCAAAACTTCATTACCATGTCACTATTATATTTCATTTATAATTTTCGTTCGCTTGCTTAATTATACCACTTCATACGCCCACACGTTGAATTTACGTACCTGGGGTTCATTTGTCTTATCACCTGCCTTGATGCCGGTTCTAGACCGCTTTCACGGATCATCTTTCCCAAGCAATTATGCTTACTTTACACATAACATATTGTGAGTTTTCTTCAAACATACATACTTAAGCACATACTTACCTTTATTTCTACCTTTAGATCTTGATCGAGTCTCAGATTGTACGGGTTTCTTGTCATAAGAGCACACAGGTTCGAGTTCAAATACCTATCCTCTTGTACTTGATTCTCTCGAACCAGGGCTCTGATACCAACTTGTAAGACCCTAAATCGTATTTGACAAAAGTCGCAGCGGAAACACGAACCATAAAATTTCTTTCATTAAAAAATACCTTAACTTATTTAAACTTTAACTTTAACATAAGTCTTTGTCATAAATCCATTATTCGACTTATTTAATAGCTTAAAAACATAGTTTATGTTTACTACAATATATACATCATCGTTCCCGTACAATCTCTCTAGTGACTCGATCTTCGATCTCCCTTCCTTAGTAATCCTCATGGCTTGTACTACCTGCGCTCACCACATATATTCATAACATTAGCACACATTTTATAAACAAGATACATTCACGTACACTTCACATTTCGTCATCTTTCAAACTTTAAGCATTTCATCTGCGTATCCATTTCCTGGTGAGGCTTCAATAATGTACCTGCATTACTTTTCATTCTCAAGGTACACCATCAATAACATTAACACTCAACATATCTAAGTCATACATACATACGTACTTGCATACATTCCTACATACACATCTACATACGTACATACCCTTCCTACAGCTTTACATACGTGCATACACTCATACATGTCTTTATACATACACAATTACACAACTACATACGTACATACCTTTACTACATCTTTACATACATGCATACACTCGTACATATCTTTATACATACATACATACACATCTGCATACGTACATACCCTTTCTATAGCATTACCTACATGCATACACTCGTACATATCTTTCTACTTACATATATACTCATTTGCATACGTACATACCTTTCTTACAGCATTACATATATACATAAATACGCATCTACATACACGTACAACATCTTGCACACCTCTTACATACTTATACGTTATTTACATGAGACTTAAACTTTGATTCATAACCCATAAACATCTAAGGATCGATCAAAATCATGTTTAGAAAGTCCGCCGTAGCCCACGGATAACGAACCGAAGCCTACGATACATAAATCAACTTAAATAACAAAATTTCAGACTTTTGGACTTGGGGAGGTCGTCGGCGACGGCCCTAGGGCCCGTCGGCGACGGCCCGTAGTTTTTCCCGTAGCCAAAACCCCGTAGATAGGAAGATAACCCGTCGGAGAAAAACTGATTTTCCCTTGCCCGTCGGCGACGGCCTCCTTGCCCGTCGGCGACGGCCTCTCTAAAGTGCATTTTTCTGCAGATCCGTTTCAACGTCCGAACGCACTAAAACGCGCATAACTTTCGAACCGTTTACCCGTTTAACCTCCCGTTTCTTCCTACATGCTTGTAAATTCACCTTCTAACATATGAACTTAAAATCCCACATCCGGATTAAGGAAATTCTTAACTTACACGCTATCGTCTTATTATTCATTTACGATTTATCCGACCCGTTCATGCATTCATTCACATAACTCGTTCGATTGACCATAACTTCTTAGGAACCTAATAATATCAATGACGACTATCATAAAAGATTAAATTCTCGGATGCTTTGCATCCTCTTAATCCATTTTCGCTCAAAAGCTTATTTTGACCCGTTAAGGGTATTTGCGCATTAATTGGTCTATGACTAACCAAACCATCATCCCCACTTCCATACTTGTCCAAAACATTACACTAATCGAATAACTTGTTTCTAAACGACTTTTAAGATCGTTTACCCCAAAATACCCATCAAGGGCATTTTGGTCAACTTTAATCCCATCATTTACGACGAAAGACTTTAACACATATTTGACCTCAAACATCATGTTTAATTAATTACAACACTTTATTACTTACTTGAACTAAGAAGTGATTACGGAAATCACTTACCTTATGCGTCCGTGCTCGCATCCGATTCCTTGCCTCTTCTTGACCCGTTAACACCTCATGCTTGAGCCCGTCTCGACGTGATTTCCTATACTTTCATTTCATCGAAATCACGCTCTTATTAACATACTCATTAGTACATGTTAACAATCATATCAATCGCATAATTCACTCTTAACTTTCCTTAGTCCTTTCTAACAAGCATAAAACATATAGTCAACTTCATATCCTTTCCAACACATGTAATTCATCGTGTAATCAAAATTAACGCATACTAACATAACATGTATCAAACGAC
This sequence comes from Helianthus tuberosus, assembly GCA_030545235.1. NCBI lineage: Eukaryota > Viridiplantae > Streptophyta > Magnoliopsida > Asterales > Asteraceae > Helianthus > Helianthus tuberosus. Next base: position 91,764,996 of record CM060439.1, on the reverse strand, counting down.
TTCCTATAATCCTACCTTTACGACAACGAGTCAAATCATGTTCCATATACTTGTTGACTTCCAAAAGTCAACTATTAACCATATGTAACTATCGACTTATCAACATATGTCCGTAATATCATAATCGACTATACGGGCGACATTATATACATTTTATCATACACTTGATGTACATACTACCTTTTAAGTATAACGTACAACTTATTCATGCATAATTCTTCTAAACTCATACATAATCCCTCAAAACCTACTACTAATCATTATATATCATTCCAAATGAACATCAAACATAACATCATCATATTCCTTCTAATTCATCTAACAAGAATTCATCATACACACATAATACATCAATCTTTCAACAAGACTTGAACATAGGAGGTGATTCTAGTCATCATCTTCACCCTAACTAACGGGTTTCACCTCTAATCATCAAATTAACGCAAACCATGCATAACCCATGTTCTATACGAAGATTCTAACCCTTGTACATGATTAATTTCATATCAACTCACGATTTTGAACATAACCCACTTCACCCATGATCGCCAATCTTAGATTTAAGACATACCTTATGATCCCCTCGTGTTGGTGATCATTAATCCATGCTCGGTTATGAATTTAAGCATCATTTAGCCTTCCAATTGGATGATCTTTCATGTTTAGGGTTTGAGACTCCATGGGAGTCTCCTGATCGATCTAGAACACACACGAAGGTGTGTTTGTGTGTGTTGTTATTTTCTTTTAATAACTCATCTTTCATTTTATACCATCTAGCCCCTCGTGTTTACAATTTAACATAATTGGCACAACTCTCATCCTTTAATTATTTCCACCATACTTTTAACTAGGTTAAATAACCTAGTTATTTATTTCTTGATGTGCCATATCATAACATTTAACGAATATAAACATTCGGGTTTTGGGGTGTTACAAGTCTACCCCCCTTAAATAAGGTTTCGTCCCCGAAACCTCTCTCATTTCTTCTTACACACCCACATCTATGTTTGACTTAATAGTCACATCATAATTATAAGTAATCATCCTACCTCAATTCATAAATTATTCATACAATTGATCTTTCCCTTAACAATTCTATACTTTCCATATCATTCTCCACACAACATTTTCATTCCCCTTGTCCGTTAGTAACATGTCAGTACATATACTCTTTCAAACTTGTAATAATACTTACATTCATATGATCCGTTATAACAGATCTAATACCTTCATCCCATCTCTTAGATTATATTTTATACATATGTCATATAATATGTAGTTCTAGTTTGTTATCACAACAAACTACTATTTCATAGCTACATATACACGATTAACTCTAAAGTTAACATCATTCTACATTTCCCATAGTCATTTGTATCATGCTTACCCTTACATTACTTTCAAATCATCATATTCATTTTACATTACTTATTACTCTTATTTCATGCCTTTCTTAATTTGCATAAGTACGCTTGTCATGCAAACGCATTATACGAGAATTTAACCAATACTCGAAATTTTCACTCAAACCTTCGAGACTCACTTCTTAATGACATAGTTTTCTTATTATGTCAACTTTTCTTTTTTTTTTTTTTTAGAAGAAAAAAAAAATCAAACATTCCATACTATACCATACTCATTTCGATCATTCTTTTCGTAGGTCGTTCCCAATTTACCGTTTCATACTTATCCAACATAAGTTAAACTTTTACTAACCTCATCTCATATCATCAATCGACGATCCGTAACTCAGATCGATCCGCATTCTTCACGAGTACTAGCCGTACCAGGCTAGATTTCATTTATCCATGTAAGGTGCCTTTGCTCGTACGCATCCTTCCACCAATTCGATTGGTGTCATCACAACAAGGCTTCTAAAATTCTTATCAGCAGGTTTAGCAATTAGCATTTTTCATTCAAACATTCATTCTACAATTTCTTACGTACACGCTTTAACGTGTCACACATTTCATTTCTCACATGCAATTCTTTCGTTCTAATCACTTATTTCGCCTACCTTCGCAAGTTGACCTTTCAAGGTCAAACTAACGTTTCTTAATTACCGTGTAGGTATTGAGGTACACGCTCGTACCTCTTCTCATTCATGCTTACTTATAAAGGCGTTCATTACATCCTTTTTATGTTTTAAATCCGTCCCACGGTTTTAAACGTAACGTTCATACCCTTCGTCCCTTCTATGTTTGAATCCATCTAGCGGTTTCAAACATATCATTTATACTTTAACTTCTTTCATGTTTCGAATCCGTCTCGCGGATTCTAACATAGCATTCATATCCGTCTCGCGGATTCTAACATAGCATTCATACTTTTAACTTCTTTCATGTTTCGAATCCGTCTCGCGGATTCTAACATAGCATTCATATCCGTCTCGCGGATTCTAACATAGCATTCATATCCGTCTCGCGGATTTTAACATAGCATTCATATCCGTCTCGCGGATTCTAACATAGCATTCATACTTTGACTTCTTTCATGTTTCGAATCCGTCTCGCGGATTCTAACATAACATTCATACTCTCATTCCTGAGAGTCTTACATTTCTTTTCACCCTCACGTCCACCTACTACTTAATTCTAACAGACATACCTGTATCAATTATCATGGCCTCACGAACGTCATATGTTTATTGTGTACTGGCCAGGTACACAATCCACATACTAGTTTCGTGTCTTCGTGTAATCGACACCTTATGTCCGAAGAACTAAGTTTCGGCACGTGTATCATTTTCAAAACTTCATTACCATGTCACTATTATATTTCATTTATAATTTTCGTTCGCTTGCTTAATTATACCACTTCATACGCCCACACGTTGAATTTACGTACCTGGGGTTCATTTGTCTTATCACCTGCCTTGATGCCGGTTCTAGACCGCTTTCACGGATCATCTTTCCCAAGCAATTATGCTTACTTTACACATAACATATTGTGAGTTTTCTTCAAACATACATATTTAAGCACATACTTACCTTTATTTCTACCTTTAGATCTTGATCGAGTCTCAGATTGTACGGGTTTCTTGTCATAAGAGCACACAGGTTCGAGTTCAAATACCTATCCTCTTGTACTTGATTCTCTCGAACCAGGGCTCTGATACCAACTTGTAAGACCCTAAATCGTATTTGACAAAAGTCGCAGCGGAAACACGAACCATAAAATTTCTTTCATTAAAAAATACCTTAACTTATTTAAACTTTAACTTTAACATAAGTCTTTGTCATAAATCCATTATTCGACTTATTTAATAGCTTAAAAACATAGTTTATGTTTACTACAATATATACATCATCGTTCCCGTACAATCTCTCTAGTGACTCAATCTTCGATCTCCCTTCCTTAGTAATCCTCATGGCTTGTACTACCTGCGCTCACCACATATATTCATAACATTAGCACACATTTTATAAACAAGATACATTCACGTACACTTCACATTTCGTCATCTTTCAAACTTTAAGCATTTCATCTGCGTATCCATTTCCTGGTGAGGCTTCAATAATGTACCTGCATTACTTTTCATTCTCAAGGTACACCATCAATAACATTAACACTCAACATATCTAAGTCATACATACATACGTACTTGCATACATTCCTACATACACATCTACATACGTACATACCCTTCCTACAGCTTTACATACGTGCATACACTCATACATGTCTTTATACATACACACTTACACAACTACATACGTACATACCTTTACTACATCTTTACATACATGCATACACTCGTACATATCTTTATACATACATACATACACATCTGCATACGTACATACCCTTTCTATAGCATTACCTACATGCATACACTCGTACATATCTTTCTACTTACATATATACTCATTTGCATACGTACATACCTTTCTTACAGCATTACATATATACATAAATACGCATCTACATACACGTACAACATCTTGCACACCTCTTACATACTTATACGTTATTTACATGAGACTTAAACTTTGATTCATAACCCATAAACATCTAAGGATCGATCAAAATCATGTTTAGAAAGTCCGCCGTAGCCCACGGATAACGAACCGAAGCCTACGATACATAAATCAACTTAAATAACAAAATTTCAGACTTTTGGACTTGGGGAGGTCGTCGGCGACGGCCCTAGGGCCCGTCGGCGACGGCCCGTAGTTTTTCCCGTAGCCAAAACCCCGTAGACAGGAAGATAACCCGTCGGAGAAAAACTGATTTTCCCTTGCCCGTCGGCGACGGCCTCTCTAAAGTGCATTTTTCTGCAGATCCGTTTCAACGTCCGAACGCACTAAAACGCGCATAACTTTCGAACCGTTTACCCATTTAACCTCCCGTTTCTTCCTACATGCTTGTAAATTCACCTTCTAACATATGAACTTAAAATCCCACATCCGGATTAAGGAAATTCTTAACTTACACGCTATCGTCTTATTATTCATTTACGATTTATCCGACCCGTTCATGCATTCATTCACATAACTCGTTCGATTGACCATAACTTCTTAGGAACCTAATAATATCAATGACGACTATCATAAAAGATTAAATTCTCGGATGCTTTGCATCCTCTTAATCCATTTTCGCTCAAAAGCTTATTTTGACCCGTTAAGGGTATTTGCGCATTAATTGGTCTATGACTAACCAAACCATCATCCCCACTTCCATACTTGTCCAAAACATTACACTAATCGAATAACTTGTTTCTAAACGACTTTTAAGATCGTTTACCCCAAAATACCCATCAAGGGCATTTTGGTCAACTTTAATCCCATCATTTACGACGAAAGACTTTAACACATATTTGACCTCAAACATCATGTTTAATTAATTACAACACTTTATTACTTACTTGAACTAAGAAGTGATTACGGAAATCACTTACCTTATGCGTCCGTGCTCGCATCCGATTCCTTGCCTCTTCTTGACCCGTTAACACCTCATGCTTGAGCCCGTCTCGACGTGATTTCCTATACTTTCATTTCATCGAAATCACGCTCTTATTAACATACTCATTAGTACATGTTAACAATCATATCAATCGCATAATTCACTCTTAACTTTCCTTAGTCCTTTCTAACAAGCATAAAACATATAGTCAACTTCATATCCTTTCCAACACATGTAATTCATCGTGTAATCAAAATTAACGCATACTAACATAACATGTATCAAACGACTTCCTATAATCCTACCTTTACGACAACGAGTCAAATCATGTTCCATATACTTGTTGACTTCCAAAAGTCAACTATTAACCATATGTAACTATCGACTTATCAACATATGTCCGTAATATCATAATCGACTATACGGGCGACATTATATACATTTTATCATACACTTGATGTACATACTACCTTTTAAGTATAACGTACAACTTATTCATGCATAATTCTTCTAAACTCATACATAATCCCTCAAAACCTACTACTAATCATTATATATCATTCCAAATGAACATCAAACATAACATCATCATATTCCTTCTAATTCATCTAACAAGAATTCATCATACACACATAATACATCAATCTTTCAACAAGACTTGAACATAGGAGGTGATTCTAGTCATCATCTTCACCCTAACTAACGGGTTTCACCTCTAATCATCAAATTAACGCAAACCATGCATAACCCATGTTCTATACGAAGATTCTAACCCTTGTACATGATTAATTTCATATCAACTCACGATTTTGAACATAACCCACTTCACCCATGATCACCAATCTTAGATTTAAGACATACCTTATGATCCCCTCGTGTTGGTGATCATTAATCCATGCTCGGTTATGAATTTAAGCATCATTTAGCCTTCCAATTGGATGATCTTTCATGTTTAGGGTTTGAGACTCCATGGGAGTCTCCTGATCGATCTAGAACACACACGAAGGTGTGTTTGTGTGTGTTGTTATTTTCTTTTAATAACTCATCTTTCATTTTATACCATCTAGCCCCTCGTGTTTACAATTTAACATAATTGGCACAACTCTCATCCTTTAATTATTTCCACCATACTTTTAACTAGGTTAAATAACCTAGTTATTTATTTCTTGATGTGCCATATCATAACATTTAACGAATATAAACATTCGGGTTTTGGATTGTGGATTGTGTAACTATTGGGCCGGTTGGGCCATGCTCCTCTTCACCCCACTCGAAAACCCACTAGGGTGAACCAACTTAGAGCTAGTATATATCTCATACTCCTAGCCAACTTTGCCATTCTTTGGGCGACCCACACTCACTCTCACACATACTCTCCTACATTCTCTCTCACTAAAACCCTAGAGGCACAAGTCTTCTCTCCTCTCCTTTCGGATTCAACCGGTGACAACAAAGGGCTCTCGGTTCAAGCTTAGGATCTCCCTTGGAAGCTTACTCATCGACTTCTTCATACCCTCACACTTAGAGAACCTAACCGGTTAGTGATTCATGCTATGTATGGTGTAATATTTCGGTTGATGATGATGTAGGATGAAGTTGTTTGATAATATGTTTGCTTGTTAAGTTTTATACATGATGAATATATACTCCTTGAATAAATCGGTGCTAAGGTCGTTGTTATATGATGATGTAATGTCGGCTTGGTATAGATAATATGTGATTAATCATGAATGATTGTAACCGGCTCTTTGTGGTTTGAATCCGAATGAATTAATGATGTTTAGGAGGTTTGTGTTCATGAAATCGGATTAGCATGTGTTGATGATAAATCTTATTTAAGCATGTTAGTACATTGATTGAATGTGCTAGATGTAGGAACCGATGATGTTATTAACTTGAATTCATGCTAGGATAGATTTTATTGTTGAAGCATGTTGTTAAAATGTGAAAACCCTAAAATGATGAACTATTTGAATGTATGATGAACAACATGAATATGCTATGAATGTGCCTTGAATATTTGAAACTTAGGTGTTTGATCCATTTTCGGTTAGTGTTAGACAAGGAAACATGTTTGTATGGATAGTACATAAGGTTGCATGAAATGGAAATTCTATTGGTTAGTACACTTTGTAGAATCAGCAGGTGCTGGGAGTCGAGACCTCTGGTTTCGACTCGAGACCATGAAGATGACAACTTGAGATCTACGGTTGCGACATAGGTTGCGAGTCGAGAACCCCTAGTCTCGACTCGAGACCACACCACACCAACACAAAAACAGCATAACTCGAGAACAGGGTTGCGAGTCTTGTTGCGACTCGAGACATGACCCGAGACCTCCACGTTTGCGACTCGGGAACTCATAGGAACAACTCGAGACCGCACAGTCTCGACTCGAGATCTCTAGTCTCGACTCGAGACCATACACACGTGCACTGTTTTGGACTTGCAGGCTATTACGAGCCCAACTGTTTGGGCCACACTATTGGACTTGCATCGTTACGGGCTTAGGTAATTGGGCCGGACTTATGGGCTTTGTTTACTTGTATACGTGCTACTGCTCAAACTCGTAGGTATTATTGTAAACCGCCATGTTTATACGTGTATGCCATGAATAATATATGTATGCAACTTGTTAGTATACATGTAGAAAACATACGTGCATTTCTTGGTTTGAACCTGACATGTATGGTAACCATGTTAGGACGTGGTTGACCACTAGCATCTAAACTTGACTTTTCTGTGTATCTGCCGAGCAAACCAAGGTGAGTTCACACCCTCTACAAAGCATGGGATTCCCAGGGGTTGGGAATGGGGTTAAGGAACATGGGTTCCTCGTCCTCCTTGGGTAGGACAGTATTGGTTCAGGAATGTAATTCCTCGTCCTCATGGACAGATAACTCGTACTAGACCAAAACTCTATCACGAAGTCCCTCCTTTTTATATCGACTTAATCGCCGAGGCCAATGGCGAGCGGGTCATTAGTTAGATAGCGCTATTTAGGTTTGACAGACCTCACACCGTGCCGCAGAGGACGGGCGTGAACTAATGGACTATGGCACGTCAATGATGATAGACGTTGACAGTTCAGGGCATATAAACATGACTACCGTCAGCAGTCGATATGGTAACGAGTCTAGTGTATACATTGGGTAGCCCCCACGGTCGAAATGCCAGATAACTAACATGGGGTAGCCCCCATGGCCGAAATGCCAGATAACTAACACGGGGTAGCCCCCACGGCCGAAATGCCAGATAACTAACATGGGGTAGCCCCCACGGCTGGATTGCCAGAGTAACCGAGAATAAACAAGTCACGTTTTCAACTATGGGGTAACCCCCACGGCAGGATGCCAGATAAAGGAAACTGTTTTCGAAACAACTTAAAACGAACACCCAACTGTGAACTCACTCAACTTGTTGTTGACTCGTTACTACATGCTTTGCAGGTCAATAGGTACTTAGCTGGAGCTTGCATGGAGGAGGGTCGTTGTGGGACATGGACAGCTGTGTGCCATGTTAAACTTTGAAACAATTAAACTTATGTGTTGGTTTTAAACGTTATGCTTCCGCTTGCAACTTAACTATGTTTTGTTTGGACACCAATTGTATTGGTTGGACTTTTATAATCACTTACATGCTTGTTCAATATGATTGGTGGCTGGATCCTGGTCAGTCACGCCTCCAAGCGGTGGTATTCCGCAGGTGGATTTTGGGGGTGTGACACATATTTATACAGATTCCAAGTATGAAATACAATATTTCATTGGTTTGGTATTTGTTTGATGGTCGCAGTGACCCAGGTGTCACAGTCTCCCCTACTTTAGGAAATTTCATCCCGAAATTTATTCGTAGGAGTCCATCTGTAACTTTGTGTCAAGTAACCACCAGATATACAAGGCATAATCCTGTCATTTCCTTAACAGACAATCTTCAGAAACGAAAATGAACAGACGGAGTCATTTTCCTCAACGAGTATTCTTCAGAAACGGAAATGAAGGAATAAACAAACGGGGATTCATTTCCTCAACGGACAATCTTCAGAAACGTAAAATGAACTTACGGAGTCATTTTCAACGGGTGCTTCATCAGAAATGGAAATGAAAAGGATAATCAAACGGATATTCATTTCCTCAACGGACAATCTTCAGAAACGAAAATGAACAAACGGAGTCATTTTCGACGGGTGCTTCCTCAGAAACGGAAATGAAAAGGATAATCAAACGGATATTCATTTCCTCAACGGACAATCTTCAGAAACGAAAATGATCAAACGGAGTCATTTTCAACGGGTGCTTCCTCAGAAACGGAAATGAATAGAGTTAACTTTTAGGCACATGACAAAACTCGCTGTGGTTTCTGTGCACTAAATTCCATAATTATGTATGCATCCATAATTACGTAATTCCTTGCACAGTCCGCACAGTTTGTCTTGTAATGTTTAGGGGAAGAAAATCAAACCTGTGATGAGGGTGACTAGACTACCATAGGGTCCTTTTAATTAGATCGACAAATGATCTTTTTAATTAGGCCACCAAGGAGTCCTTTCAGCTATATCATCACATGATGTTCCTAACCAGATTTTTGGATCAATCTGTTTAACTAGACCACTCAAGGGGTCTAATTATGGAGTAGTACTTTATAACCCAAGGGACTTAACTACAACGTAGAAGTCCATTAAGGATTTTAGATAACAAAAACTTGGATTACACCAAAAACATAAAAGGGAACACATAAGCACATAATCACATAGTTGCTTAACTCAGTTATTAATTTGTTATTAACTTGTTAGTGATTGAATATGGATATTCAAAGTACACCAGGAAACCAGTCGCTGGACTTCAATGTCCTCTGGGATCTATCTGAAAAGATCGGATGATCTCCCAAAATTCGATTTTGTTTTCAAAGAAACGTAATATTCGAATTAAGGAACACAAAAATTTTAGGATTTACGGAAATATCCTTAAGAACCCTTATTAAGGATTTATAGTGGTACTTTGGGTATTCGTCTCGTGTTGTATCTTGCGCCTTGTACTTCGTTTCCTTAGAATAAACGGGTACTTAGGAATTTCGTGGAAACGCAAGAGATCATAAGATGGAAAATTTTTGGGGGTAGTTTGCTTTACAAGGAATACGATTCCTTGATTGTCGGTATTGTAAGAGATATGTTGTTTATACATACAACCACATAAATACATTGCAATGTAAATAAAAGATTTATTTATAAACAATGATAACAACTGTTTCATGGACCATGTCAACAAAAGAAAATAATACATAAGACGTGATTATTTCTAAACGATGTTGTCGGTCAGATGCTCATCCCTGTGCTGGATTTGCATTAGCAAGTTTTGGCCAATTTCTTCGGAAATGACCCATCTCGCCACAGTTGAAGCAAGAACCTGGTAGAAAACGACCTTGAGCAGGATTGTTGCCAGCTTGGTTTGGTGCAGCTGCAGCTGGGCAGACTCTTGCTGTATGGCCTATAAGTCCACAAGTTTGGCATTTGCGGCACTTTACATTGGCATGATGATGGAGGCTACATTGGTTGCACAAGGGTGCAGTTCCATTGTATGGCTTCCTAGCAGGGGGTTGAGCTGGTTGGTTGGGGACGGCTTGATCATTGTGAGTAACCATGGCGAAGTTCTGAGAAGCCTTTCGCTTCTTTGACTTCTTAGGGGATCCAGTCTGTTCATCCATGGTCTTTGATTCCTCGATTGGGTTCGATTCCTCGACCGGTTTCTTGTCTCCTTTTCGGAAAAGTTTACCTTTCCTGATCTTTGATTCAGTCAAGGTTGCAGATAGCTCAATGGCCTGTCTAACTGTAGTAGGGTTACTACCAGTCACAATGTCTTGTATTGAGTCAGGGAGGCCATCAATGTACTTTTCGATTGCCTTATCCAAAGGTGTGACCATGTTTGGGCATAACAGACTTAACTCCTCATAACGGTCCGTGTAGGCTCGATGCTCACCGCTATCTTGCGTAAGATCGTCAAATTCTCTTTCCAAGGCCCTGATCTCGTGACGAGGACAGAATTCCCTCATCATAAGGGCCCTAAGTTCAGCCCATGTCTGTGCTAGAGCAACTTCTGCACCACGATCTCTCATAACCCCGTTCCACCACGTAAGGGCCCTCTTCTGGAACACACTCGAAGAAAACTCGACCTTGCGATTGTCAGGACACTGCACGTGGCGGAAAGTATTCTCAATGCTCTCGAACCATTGAAGAAGCCCAGTCGCTCCCTCAGAACCACTAAACTTGAGTGGTTTAGCCGAGTTAAAACTCTTGAAATTGCATGGACCATTGTTGTTGTTGTTGGCTTGGTTCCATTGAGCAAAGAGGTTTGGAAATTGAGCAGCCATTTGCTGCACGGTGATTTCTGCCAGTTCGGCAGTCGCTATCTGGTTTTCGCGTCGAGGAGGCATTCTAAAAGAGAAACAAGAAAGAAAACAAATGAAATGGCATTGGGTAAGAATAGGATGTTACAATTACCGACCATAATCATGGTTGATGGTCATTTGTTTGAACCACGAAGCAAACAAATAACACAAAGGCTGAATCAAAGCAAATAGATCCTCATAGTGTATCGCGAAGACATGCTCGCCTATAAGTGGACACTCACCCCAAGAGTTCCCAGGTAAGAGTGACTGGTCCGATTATGTGGATTTGTACGAACACTCTAGCCTTAGACAGAAAACCCAGGGTACAGGCATTCACTCTTCCAGTTTGCACGTGTTCACACTATTTAGGACCCAAAACTTTGACGAGGGTTTTGAAAATTCAAAGGGGTTCAAAACCTTATAACAGAGGGTTCAAAACCTTACAATAGAGGGTTCAAAACCTTACAATAGAGGGTTCAAAACCTAGTAATCAATCATCCTAGAACAGATGATTAGTTTTCAAAGCGGTTTTGAAATTTATGTTCTTGTTGTGGTCGTCGCCTAAGGATAGGTGACGGTATTGTTTTATGACTAAACGCAAGTAAACTCGCGTTAGGGTCCTAGGAAGGTTATAGTCTAGGTCAAAGCATTACTAATAACCTAATTCCCTATAACCATTGGCTCTGATACCAACTTTTCTGTCACACCCCGACCACGTAGAACATACAAAACATGGCGGAAACATCGGGGAGTGTTGTAACAGAATTAATTGTTTCAAATCCATGGCAATTGAAGTTTCGTTTTATTAATCAAACATGAAAGTTTACATTGTTTTAAACAAGAACCAAAGAGTACATAACATAAATTAACTAGTTCTTGTCTCGTTTTAAGTCACTAAGGCACAGGTCCGCCTAAGTATGTCTTGATAAGTCCTATGCATCATCTCCTGAAAACACATGTGAAAATAGGTACGTCAGCATAAAAATGCCTGTGAGATACATAGGTTTTGTGAAAACGGAATTCATGACTTATGTTTGAGAAAATGTTTAGTCATGAACCTTGTAATTTGCTTTGTCTTGTAAATCATTTGAAAAACGATAAGATCAGATGATATGTATAAATAAGAGAATAATGTATGGTTAAATGAATAACCATGTAAAATGAGTTTGTATAAGATAAGTTGTTTGTAAATCAATGTCTTGTGAAAAGTATGTTATTTGTATAAAATGTTATATGTCTCAAATTGAAATGATTCAAATAACGCTACAATATGTGATACCATACAAACACTTATATATAGGAAGTACCAGCGGCGTATCCACCGTGCTTGTATCATATTACATACGCCTCGTTACTTAAATCACTTACACAAACCAAACCACCAAAGTAAAATGTTTAACAATTCTAGAAATGTTTATGTATAGTCAAATGTCTATTGTCAAATGTAAATCATGTCAACAGATACAACTGGTTCACACGGTTCAATAGTTACAAACGGTTCATATAATCAAAGGGTTACGACGGTTCACATAGTCAAATGGTTACAACGGTTCAAAATGTAGTATAATGTGTTCATATGCTGGATGAGCATATGCAGCAGAAATGCAATGTATAACAATGTACTAAGTATGCACACAATGGGCGTACATAGCATGAAATGTATTGAAATCATGTACTATAAATGTACTAATAAACATAGCAGGTATATGATGTGAAAACAGGAAAGCATGAAGGTAACAAGTAGGCACATGTGTTTCACCCCAAAACAGTTTGGAAACGGTAAAAGAGGGGTCTATGTACTCACTTGAGATTGCTCAGAAGTCCTAAGATAACCACCAAGCAAAGCTAGAGATCACGGAATCAAACGGCACCTAATATAGGTAACTATGTTAATAAACCGGACCTATATCGGAGGATCGGATAGAAAGAGGGTTCGTAAACCAAACGAGTATGGAGACTCATGTAATATGGTTTAACAAAGCCTACATACTAAATGAAACCTAACATGAGTGCTTACGACCCATTATGACCCGTTTAGGTAGCTTATGCTACTTTAACGCGTCGTTCGCGTGAAACGCGTTCGGACCGCCTAACTAGTCCTATGACAAGTAACATATGCCTTAACTTGTCTAATATTGTTGTCAAATCAGTTTAGATGTCAAAAGTTATGTTACTTATGTTTAAAATGAATTTTGGCATCAAAGGGGTATTTTGGTAATTTACCTAAGGCATATAAACTACCTATCATACAACTACTTAAACGAAGCGACCATAAGGTATAACCTCGGAAGGTTATTCCCTATATACTATGGTCACCTAATGTGTTTGGTGGGATCCTAAAGATCGACCAAATGGGTCGGGTTCAAAGGTATAAGCGATTTATTAGATCGCTTACCCTTACGACCCTAGACAACGTGGTAATCAGTAGGCATAGTCACAAGGGACTATAACCATCGTGATTACAATCACGTTGCGAAGTTCAAACGAACTTCGCATTGACCATAAACTGGTCAATGCAGAAAGTCAAACAAAGTTTGACTTTCGGACTCGAAAAGCAATAAAAGAACGAAGGAACACTTACAAAGGGTCTCCGAATGCTAATCTTGATTCAAGTAGCTCAGGTATGAAACAAAGGTTTCAACTTAGAGCTTCTCAAATCAGATTCTTGTGAGGAATGAGTGAAAATGTGATGGGTATTTATAGATTTCGGTTCACCGTTAGGATCGTTTCTTGGAGAAGAGGGAATGATCTCGCCCGTACACTTGTCGGAATGTTGTGGTAACTCATATTGCTCCACCACAAGAGTTGGACACATGGCATTGGCCTTTGGAGGGTGTTTAAGGGCTGTTAACAGCTGAGAAAAACGATTTGCTGCATCTGGCCCCTGCTTGCGCACCGTAACACAAAAAGTGTTGAGGTGCGCAAGGACCTGCAGACCAGAATTTTGAAAAATGGCAAAACAGGCCCCTGAAGCTCCAAACTTGCTATTTGATGCATTTTTGACACGTTTAAGCCCCGTTAACCTCATTTCAAAGCTCTAAAATGAATTTAAAGTATAGGGAACTTAAAATGTGTTCAAAAATATCTCGGGTGTCGGTTCGTTTGGCCGTACGATCGCGATGTTCGCTTAATTACGACGGAATGCGCATAAGCGCGAAAAACGATCCAAATGGCGTGACGAATGGATTTTTCTCATGCCAAACACTAAAATAAAATATTTTAGTGCTTACATAAATTTTTGGATGTCCGGATGTATTCAGAACGTAAGTTATGCACGAAAGTGCAAACTTGCGCACTTTTTGACGCTTTTAGTCCCTGAATGACCCAAAAGTTTATTTTAGCACACCGAATCCCTCAAAGCCTATTTCTAAGCTATGTAAAGGATATTTATGGTATGTTTAACTTATGGTCATGTTCCGGAATGTCTGTTATAGTTCAAATTGGCATACTTTCGCAGTTTGTCAACTTTAGTCCCTGTAAGCGATTTAACTTGATTTTGCCATACCAAAGCCTTCAAAACTTATTTCTAAGTTATGTAAAGGTTATTTAAGGTATGTTAAGCCTATTTCACTATTCCGGAGTGTTCGTTGCATTAAACTGGTTATATTTACGCATCAGTGCGCGTATAACCTTCCAGAAAGCGATTTAGAGCTTGTAATCGAACAAGAATTGATATGTGTAAAAGATACACATATTTATACAGATTCCAAGTATGAAATACAATATTTCATTGGTTTGGTATTTGTTTGATGGTCGCAGTGACCCAGGTGTCACAGCTACGATATGTAATATCATACAAGCACTTATATATAGGAAGTACCAGCGGCGTATCCACCATGCTTGTACCATATTACACACGCCTCGTTATTTAAGTCACTCAAACCAACCAACATTGTAAAATATCCATGTTTAATCCAATAGTCAAATGTCATAGTATAACCCAAGTTGAATATAAACCATGTAATGTATAAACAAAAGTTATGTATGGTAAGTAAAATGAGACTACTTAAACCACAAGTAAAAATGTACAAAGCAATATATTTTGAATAAATCAAAAGTTATGTTTTGTAAAATAACTAAATAAATACATGCTTTACTGATACAAACATTTATGCGGTAAGTTAACGCATACATTCAAGCCTTGAGACAGCAGGATAACCTTAGAGTAAAGATTATCAAAGTAAAATGTTTTCGAATTCAGTCATTCCTTACACCCAAACAAACCTAGGATGTCAGGAACGGGATTTGTCAAGTCCTATGGTACCATTACTTACTACCGAGCGACGTAGCTAATGTTAATGAATGTAATTTAGACCCGTTGAACAAACCAAATGTCATATCAAATTGTAAACATGTGATGAAAGTAATGTACTAAGTATGCTAAGTTAACATATAAAGCAGAAAAGTCATGTAAATCAATGTGCTATTATGCCAAGTAAACATACATAGCAGAAAAGTCATGTAAATCAATGTGCTAAATATGCTAAGTTAACATACATAGCAAAAGAAGATGTAATGTAAATCAATGTGCTAAGTATGCTAAGTAAACATACATAGCAAAAGAAAATGAAATTTATGTACAAATAGTGTACTAATGAACATAGCAAGTATATGATATGAAAACATGGAAAGCATGAAAATAACAAGTAGGCACATGTGTTTCACCCCAAAATGTTTGAAAAACAGTAAAAGAGGGGTCTATGTACTCACTTGAGATTGCTCAATAGACTTTAGATATCCACCAAGCAAAGCTAGAAGATTACGGAGTCAAACGGAACCTAATATAGGTAACTACATTAATAAACGGACCTAATCGGAGGATCGGGTAGCATGAGGGTTCGTAAACCAAATGAGTGTAGGCACTCATGTAATTTGGTTTAACAAAGCCTACATACTAAAATGAAACTTATCCTAAGTGCTTTTGACCCGTTACGACCCATTTAGATAGCTTATGCTACTTTAACGCGTCGTTCGCGTAAAACGCGTTTGGAACGCCTAACTAGCCCTATGACAAGTAATATATGCCTTAACATGTCTAATATTGTTGCTAAATCAGTTTAGATGTTAAAATTTGGGTTACATATGCTTAAAATGAAATTTGGCGTATAAAGGGCATTTTGGTAATTTTCCTAAGGCATATATACTACCTATCATACAACTACTTAAACGACGTGACCATAAGGTATAACCTCGGAAGGTTATTCCCTATACAACTATGGTCACCTAAGGTGTTTGGTCGGATCCTATTGATCGACCAAATGGGTCGGGTTCGAAAGCATAAGCGATTGATTAGATCGCTTACCCTTACGACCCTAGACAAGCACAAATCTAAAAGTGACGAGCTAAACATGTCAAAACATGTTTAGTTAAGTTAGAAAAGAGGTTTTGATATCAAAACAAACGGTTTTGATACCCTAGAGTAGTTTGGTTACAAAATACGCGTGAATACGCATTTTGGCCGAAACTACGACTCGTCACTGAGCCTAGATAACGTGGTAATCAGTAGGTATAGTCACTAGGGACTATAACCATCGTGATTACGCTCACGTTATGAAGTTCAAACGAACTTCACATTGACCATAAACTGGTCAATGCAGAAAGTCAAACGCAGTTTGACTTTCAAGCTAAAAACGCATAAAAAGAACGAAGGAACACTTACAAAGGGTCCCCACAAGATTTGATCCGATTTTCTCTCAGGTAGGAAGCATATACTTCCACTTAGAGAGCATAAATCAGATTCAAATTGTGGGTTGCAAGTGAAATATGGAGGGGTATTTATAGTTTTCGTAGAACCGTTAGGATCATTTCTTGGAGAAGAGGGAATGATCTTGGCCCTACACTTCATACCCACTGATTTGTGAACCTATGGGCATCCAAAACAAGCACATAGAATCAAAGAAACCAGGTGCAAAGGTGTGTAACAGCTAGATCAAGCTGGAAAACACTTCTGCTGGTCTGGGACCTGCTTACGGACCGCAAGGAGTAGGGCATACGGTCCGTAAGGACCCTGCAGGTCAGCAAACTTGTAAAATGGCAGAACAGGCCCCTGAGTCTCCGAACTTGATTTTTGATGCGTTTTGACACGTTTAAGCCCCGTTAACCTCACTTAAAGGCTCAAATATGAAGTTAAAGTATAGGGAACTTAAAACATGCTAAAAAATATGTCGGATGTCGGTTCGTTTGGCCGTACGGTTGCGTTGTTCGGTTAATTACGACGGAAGTCGTAACGAACGCAAAAACGATCCAAATTAAGCGACGAACGGATTTTTCTTATGCCAAACACTAAAATAAAATATTTTAATGTTTACATAAATTTTTGGATGTCCGGATGTATTCAGAACGTAAGTTATGCGCGAAAATGCAAACTTATGCACTCTTTGACGCTTTTAGTCCCTGAATGACCAAAAAGTTTATTTTAGCACACCGAACACCTCAAAGCCTATTTCTAAGCTATGTAAAGGATATTTAGGGTGTGTTTAACTTATGATCAAGTTCCGGAATGTCTGTTACAGTTCAAATCGGCATACTTTCGCAGTTTGTCGAATTTAGTCCCTGTAAGCAAGTAGACTTGATTTTGCCATACCAAAGCCTTCAAAACTTATTTCTAAGTTATGTAAAGGTTATTTAAGGTATGTTAAGAATATGTTGATGTTCCGGAGTATTTGTCGTGTTAAACTGATTACGTTTACGCACCAGTTTGCGTATAATTCTCCAGAAAGCGATACAGAGTTTGAAATTGAATAAAAGTCAAAACATGAAAAATGTAAAACATAAACAAAAAACATTGGGATAAAATAACTTTATTTCATTGATAACTGAATTGTTTACAATGATTACAAGCACAGATGTCACATTAAGCGATGACCGGATTGAAATGTGATTTAGACCCAACAAGTATGAAGACTTGTATAAAATGGGTAAACTAAATACATTCTGGATTTTGAAATAAAAATGATAAGGATTGACCCGTTTCGGCTAATTTATGCAAACTAGTTACATAAACCGTACCGAACGCGTATAAGCAAACGGGTAACCGGATAAGACAAGTACAAGTTCCATAAGTTATTATGCTTAAAATATGTTGTGATATTAGTAGGATATCTTCAATTATGCCCAAAACGAATTTAAAACCAATTTAAGCCCCGTAGGGGTATTTTGGTCATTTTAAAGTTTATAAAAGAAGTTAAATAGAAAACTGAGGTTCTGGTCTAAAATAATCAGTAAAAATAATTATTTTAGCATTTTACATCAGTAAAATATCATACATATGTGAGGGTTACCATTTATGGCCAAACTATGCACCGTAGGGGCATTTTGGTCATTTCACATATGCTTTTATGGTCAAATTTGGAAATCTGAGTTCAAGACTTATACTTACTATTAAAGTATACAAATTTATTTTTAAAATCAGTAGGTAACAAGTCTTAGGCGTTAAATATGGTTTTAATCCACACTACGCGCCTAATTAGCGTAAAAGTCGGTAATTGACGATATTTAAGATGTTTATAAAATTATGAGATTTTTATCAGTTTTGAATGCTTAAAATATCCTATTTAATATATAACATCAGTAGGAAAAGATTTGACATGTAAATGATGTGTAAAACTCATTTTATTAATGAAAAGGGCATTATCGTCAATTACCGAGCTCATGCAAGAACTCTATGTTATGGTCAGTATAAAATTTGACAAAAATTTCTAAAATTCCCTAAAAATTATATCAAAACAGTAGGTAATGATTTTGGTGCCAAAATTTGGGTTTAAATATGATTTATGCTAAAAATGTCATTTAATTAACAAAAAGTTTCATTTTACGCTATCTTGCATAACTTTTGTTTGGGACCAGAAACTGATGTCAAATTTTATGGACATACTTATATATCAGTAATAAAGTTTTTTGTCCTCTCACATTTTCAAAAATCTCGTTTTTATAATATATGGGCATAATAGTCAACTTTTAAGCAAATAACGGAACATGCAATGTACTATGATATTCTAAGGGACCATGATGTATAACCTCAGAGGGTTATACTAACATTTAACATGGTCACAAAGGAACCCTAAGGCACAAAGAAACTAGACTAAATCGGGTCAGAACTGAAAGTCAAAGCAAAAGTCTACTTTTGCGACTTTGGGTTGCGAACTGAGCCTAATACTCAGAATTGTCGGGTTGAACATGCCTAAACATGTTCTTATATTATTTACCAAGTTATTTAAGTGATAAAATGTATTTTATAGCTTCTACATTATCAGTTATAAATTATTTTATAAAAACTGACTCGTTTGACTTTTATGTTAAGTACTTTGACCCGACATTTAACTAAGTAAACGTGATAATTAGGAGGTGCCCTTTTGAGGGATTATCACCTACTTATTTACCAACACATTGCCACTTTCAATTTGAATAATGGCTGGACCGTTAGTGATTAATCACAAAGTCAAAGTATAATTACGATATCTTTGACTTTCGGTCATTTAACTAATAAAAGCTTAACTACAGAAGCTAAGAACACATACAACGGTCCTTAGCACGAAGATTAAACTTGAGAAAGCTTCCAAGATGACCAGGATGCTCCAGAGATCAATTGAGAGTGAAATTCAAATGTGCAAGTTCAAATGAACCAAAGCAAGGGCCTTTATATAGGAAATTGAGAGTCCCGAAGATCAATCCAGCTGTTCTAAGGAATAACCAGATGATCCCAAGTGTCCCCATGGCAGTAAAAACCATTTGCACAGTCCCTGGTATCAAAAACAAGCATGCAATGGCGGTGGAACAGCCTGCAACATGCAGCTGTCCATTGTTCTGTCATTGGTGACTCAGTCGCGGCCCCCGTAGACATTAGAGGAAGTCTACGCAGCCCGCGAGGACCTCTTATTCCGGTAAAAACTTTCCCAGCTTTGCATTTTCAGTCCCTGGTCCATATTTAGTTTAAATAACTTTCATTTGTTGCAGTATTAACCCCCATAGTTAACTTTTAAGTGTCTTGGGTCAAAAATTAACTTTGTTAAGCTCCCGGTTAGTTGTGAGATCACCCGAAAAGTCTTGTTTGCATTGAAATTTCATAAATTCAATATCCGACATCCGTGAGAGTATAATAAAATATTACAAAGCTTCGGGATTGTTAAAAGATCACTCAGAGGAAAAGATTTAACATGTTGACACGTTTAACCCCTATACTTTATAAACTCTTGATTTTTAAGCACAACGGCTTTCTACGTCTGACAATTTATTCATCGAAGAATACGATCGTCGTGTGAGGTCAATCAGAGGCACAAGTTTGGCATGTTGACACTTTTGATCCTTCCACATACATTTTTACATCGTTTGACAACTTTAGTCCCTCAATGTTATCTTTTTATATGATCAGGGTTTATGACACGTGTCGTCATTGCATTGGACATGATTTTGCGAGGTATTACAGGTCCCAAAGAATTCACTGGAGAAGACGGGCCTATAGCCATGTTTCAATGGTTCGATTCAATCGAAGTCACCCTGCGCCAAAGCGGCTGTCCCGAAAACCTTCGCACTGTTAACGCCACTGGCGTTTTCCAGTCCAGGGCTCTCGATTGGTGGACTGCCGAGAGAAACAAGCTAGGGAATGATGCAGCCTATGGGCTAATGTGGGATGAGTTGAAGGACATCATGATGAAGAGTTCTGCCATCCCCTTCAGAAGCTGGAGGACGAGTTCTGGCACATCAAACAGGAGGGTGGAGACAACACTGGTTTAACTGCCCGCTTTAAGCAGCTGAGTATCATTTGTCCGGACCAAGTTACCACTCCCGAGATTACCATCAAGAAATACATCCGTGCGTTACCGGATTGTGTTGCTAACTTTGTGCAAGCGGCCAAAATGACAACTATCGAAGAGACTTACCTACTCGCTGCCGAGATCAATGACAAGCGAGTTAGGGCTGGTTATTTTGATAAAACCACCAAAAGTCTTCATCAAGTTACCGCTGCTCCCACCGTTGAAACCGCTGCATCGCAAGCTCCCAAATCTTCACGTCGCAAGAGAAAGAACAACAACTCCAACAACAAGAACTGTGCAGTAACCGCCGTTCCACTTCAGGCTATACCTGCCCAACCACAACCTCAGAACCGCCAAGTAGCGGCACCAGTGACCAATGCACCGCCAGCCAAGCGTGCATATACTGGTCCACACCCGCTCTGCCCTACTTGCACTTATCATCACCCGGTTGGAATCGCATGCCGGTTTTGTATTCACTTCAACCTGTACGGCCACTTTACCGCTAATTGCCGTACTGGTCCTCGCCAAGCTCCAGCCCCAGTTCAAGCTCCTGCTCTACCCGCTCCCCAGGGTCAACAAGCAGCTCCTGCTTCCGCTGCTCACGTAAGAGCCTGCTTTGCTGTGGTGATCCCAACCACTTCGCGAATGTCTGCCCAAACAGAGTGGTGAAGCAAGAGCCACAACAGCAGCAGCAGCAGCCAGCCACAACAACACCAACTGCAGCAGCAGCAGCAGCCAGCTCAGCAAGCAGCCCGCGGTCGAGTCTTCAACATCAACGCCCGTCAGGCTTAGGCAGACAACAACGTGGTTAATGGTACGTTTCTCGTAAATGGTATATATGCTTCGTGTTTGTTTGATATTGGAGCCGATAACTGTTTTGTATCGTTCGAATTCGAAAGGCTTCTAAACCGTAAACGCTTCAATCTCCCATCAACATTCGACGTAGACGTTGCCACTGGAAGAACCGTCACTGTTAGTTCCGTTCTACGTGATTGTACTCGTGATCTCAATTGTCACGTTTCCCGATCAGTCTTATCCCGATGCAGCTCGGTACCTATGATGTCATAATAGGTATGGATTTCCTTCGGGAGAATCATGCTGAAATTGTTTGCTTTGATAAAATGATTCGTTTCTCTCTCGCAAACGGTTATCAATTGTGTGTTTATGGCGAAGTCGCTTCGAAGACGTTACAACTCATGTCGTGTGTCCAAGCTAGCAAGTGTTTCCGCAAGGAATACCAAGCTTTCTTGGCGCACATCGTAGTAGCGGAGGAAAAGGAAGTTAAGGAAATAGACAAGGTGCCTGTGGTTCGTGATTTTCCTAACGTCTTTTCTGATGACTTACCTGGTTTACCACCCACTCGTGATATCGATTTTCGAATCGACCTCATTCCTGGAGCAAATCCTGTTGCTAGAGCGCCCTATCGTTTCGCTCCTTCTGAAATGCGCGAACTCTCGAGTCAGCTCCAGGAATTACTTGATAAAGGCTTTATTTGCCCTAGCACCTCTCCTTGGGGCGCGCCTATCCTTTTTGTCAAAAAGAAGGACGATTCGTTCCAGATGTGCATTGACTACAGGGAATTGAATAAGCTTACTATCAAGAATCGCTATCCCTTACCTCGAATCGATGATTTGTTTGATCAACCACAAAGTGCTACGTGTTTCTCGAAGATCGATCTACGCTCAGGCTACCACCAGTTACGAATTCAGGAGGAAGATATACCCAAAACCGCGTTTCGAACCCGATACGATCACTACGAGTTTGTTGTTATGCCCTTTGGCTTAACCAACGTTCCCGCAGTTTTTATGGATCTAATGAATCGCGTGTGTAAACCCTTTCTCGACCGCTTCGTCATCGTGTTCATCGATGATATCCTGATCTATTCCAAGTTAAAAGCCGAACACGCGCAACATCTCTGTTTGGTTCTTGAGTTACTCCAGGGAAACCGTCTCTATGCCAAATTCTCCAAATGTGAAATTTGGCTTGAGGAGGTGCAATTCCTCGGTCACATTGTCAATAGTCAAGGTATTCATGTCGATCCTGCGAACATCGAAGCAGTCAAGAGTTGGGTTACACCAAAGAACCCGTCCGAAATTCGTTCTTTTCTCGGATTGGCGGGTTATTATCGCCAGTTCATCGCTGATTTCTCGACAATCGCTGTTCCTCTTACCTCGCTTACGCACAAGGACAAACCTTTTGTTTGGGGAACCGAACAAGAGGAGGCCTTCCAAACTCTCAAAACTATGCTTTGTAACGCTCCCGTGCTCTCGCTACCCGACGGAAATGATGACTTCGTAGTCTACTGCGATGCCTCTAACCTCGGTCTCGGTTGTGTTCTCATGCAACGGGACAAGGTTATCACGTACGCCTCTCGACAGCTCAAGATCCACGAGAAGAACTATACAGCCCATGATCTCGTGCTTGGTGCAGTTGTTTTTGCGTTGAAGATTTGGCGACACTACCTTTACGGTACCAAGTGTAAGGTCTTCACCGACCACAAGAGCCTACAACATATCTTTAACCAGAAGGAACTGAATATGCGCCAGCGCTGATGGGTTGAACTCCTCAACGATTACCACTATGAGATTCGTTACCATCCAGGCAAAGCAAACGTCGTTGCCGATGCTCTCAGTCGACGAAGCTATTTGCATAGCGTTTGTAATACTCAAGCCCAGCACAATCTCGAAGCTCTCATCCGTGACGCCCAACATGCTTGTTTTACCAAACGTACTTTGAAGAAGGAAAGGATCATCAATAAAGGCGAACAACTGGTGAATAAATCGAACGGTATATTCCATTATCTAGACCAAATTTAGATTCCCAAGCGCACCAATTTACGACAGATTCTGCTAGACGAAGCCCACAAGTCTCGATACTCCATTCATCCCGGTGCTGATAAGATGCACCAGGACCTTCGCTACAAGTACTCGTGGCCGGGCATGAAGAAAAATATCGCTATCTACGTTTCAAAATGCCTGACTTGTTCGAAAGTCAAGTCTGAGCATCAACGCCCCTCTGGCTTACTCGTCCAACCAGAGATCCCTATGTGGAAATGGGAGAGTATAATTATAGACATCATAACGAAATTTCCGCGCATGTCATCAGGTCACGACAGCATCTGGGTTATCATTGACCGCCTTACCAAATCCGCTCACTTTCTACCGATACGGGAAGACTATAAGGTGGAACGATTAGCACGAATCTACACCGACGAAGTTATTTGTCGACATGGGACACCTCGTGACATCATCTCTAACCGCGATGGTCGATTCACCTCGCGTCTTTGGGAAACATTTCAATCTGCTCTCTGTACTACTCTCAATCTAAGTACCGCTTTCATCCCCAGAGCGACGGTCAGACTGAACGCATGATTCGTACCCTAGAAGACATGCTTCGCTTGTGTGTTATAGATTTCGGTGGTAATTGGGATTCACATTTACCTCTAGTCGAACTCTCGTACAATAACAGTTATCACTCTAGCATCCAAATGGCACCATTTGAGTCATTATACGAAAGAAAATGTCAATCGCCTATTGTATGGCACGAGATCGGGGATGTTCAAATTACCGGTTATGAGTTACTACAAGAAACGACTGACGAAATTCTCCAAATTCGAGACAATTTGTTGAAAGCTTGGAGTAGAAAAAAGAGTTACGCCGATAGACGCTGCAAGCCCCTTGAATTTGACGTTGGCGATCACGTACTCCTAAAGGTTGCACCTTGGAAGGGGTGATCAGATTCGAAAAGATAGGAAAGCTCGCGCCTCGATATGTTAGACCCTTTAAAATTCTGGAAAGAATTGTCAAGGTGGCCTACAAACTCGAACTACCGGAGGAACTTAGCAACGTCCACCCGACTTTCCACGTTTCGAACCTCAAAAAGTGTCTAGCCGACCAGAATTTACATGTCCCTCTTGAGGATCTACAAGTGGACGAAACATTACACTTCGTGGAAAATCCTGTCGAGATCATGGGCCGAGAAACCATGGTACTCCGACGTTCACGCATTCCTATTGTGAAGGTTCGTTGGGAAGGCAAACGCGGCGCCGAGTTCACCTGGGAACTCGAAAGTAACATGAAGGCAAAGTATCCACAACTGTTTGTTATGCCTGCACCTTAAATTTCGGGACGAAATTTCCTAAAGTAGGAGAGGCTGTAACAACCCGACTTTCGAATTCAAAATCAAAGTACAAGTCAAAGTCAAAGTCAAGTCAAAGGAAGAAAAGATTGCTAATTGGAATCTGTCATTCCTTGATTAATCATTGATTGTACTCTTTTACTAATAACCGATACCCTAATTTAAGTTACTTTAGTTTTATTATGTGGAGTACATACTAATAAATCGCAGTTTAATCGTTAATCGACTTATCGCTAATCGCACCGCTATCGCATCGCAACTCGAATTACAGGTTATGGATATTGTTTTACGTGTGTGTGCTATTATGTGTTACTTGTGCATGTTATGTTTATGTTGAGGTGATTAATCGCAAACACAATCACAACTCTATCACAACGTAATCTTATCGCAAACTCGAGATTTAAGGAGTATATTTATGTTATTTATTAGCTAGGTTATTCGTGTAATTAATGGGTAATACTATCGCATCGCTCACTCGAAACGCATCGCAACGCTCAACGCACAAAACAAAACGTCGAAAAACAACTCGCAAAACCCATCCGATCGAATGACCATTCGACCGAATGGTCATCCATCCAGATGACCATCCGATCGGATGGCCATCCGATCGAACCGCCTTCCGATCCGCACTTCTCCACCACCTCCTCACCTCTCTTGCCTATAAATAGCACCTGTCACATCACTGTTCATGTGATGTGACAGCTCCTCCTCCGACCAGCACGTTCCAGCCCTCTTTTCTCTTGATTTCTCGCAATTCTTGTAAGTTTTCAACCCAAATCTTGTACTTCCATGATCTACACACACTTCTTCATCATTTTCACCATCAAATGTTAATTTTTCACCATGAAATCGACTGATTTGAGCTATTGTAGGGTGATGTCATCATCGGTTCTCAAGAACACCAAAGTATGACCTCATACCACCAAGAACAACTCAGATCTAAGAGATTTCAACATGTTTAAACACTGATTTCATCCTAAATCTAAACATAATCAAAGTGTTTCAAACTTTTCTTCAATAATCTCAACTTTTCACATAAAACCAATAGAATCTGAGCTCATTCAGGCCTTCTACTCATTCCTTAGTGAAGCGTCGATCTGAGAACTGATTCCTACCAAAGAGATGGCCGACTGAATGGGTTGAACATGAATAACCGTCAAGAATAGTTTACTGATCGGACAGGGTGATTCCCATCCGATCGGATGACTTGGACTTGGTAGGGCTCCGTTGTTTAACACGTTGTCATACCGTCTCGGTACAATCGCAAAACTTTCCAAACTTAGCAAATTTTTACAATTCTCAAACGAACAGGTTACTAAGCGGATCACCATCCGATCGGATAGCCATCCGATCGAATGACACTCCGATCGGATGACCCATGATGTTCAACACTTAAACAATTTCAATCAATTTCCAACACAAACCCTCCACTCGGATCACCATCCAAGCGGACGGCCATCCATCCGGATGACCGTCCGACCGGACGACCTGAATGGTAGGATTACTTCCTATTTTACAAAATGCTACAACGAAAACTTCAAAGTCACATCATACACAAACACATCCATCCTAAACGAATGACAAACCGACCGAATGGCCATCCGACTGGATGACCATCCATACAGATTGTCATCCATTCGGATAAACCTTCGTCAATCTGTTCACTCGCACCGTTTAACGAACCACTCATCGCTTATGTTGTCGTTCTGTAATCAGGCTAACTTTCTAGCGCTCCCTTCAATCCAAGACTGTGTTTACTTGTTAAACATGATCTGTGAGTATACTCGATCCCTTTTTGCTTTAAACACTTTTGGGTGTTACATACGTTACTTATACTAAATCACATCGACCATAAAACGCAAACACTTTTTATACGCTAACCGTTACTGCATGTTATACGTGTTACTCGATGAATGCTTGTATGTTATGTCTACACAGTGATTGTTGCCTGACACCTTAGCAACGATAGTACTATAGTTTGGACTCAGCACCTGTCATGGACATGGGTTGTTAAGGGCTTTTCTTCACGTGTCACAGTGGTGATATGTGTTGCGCATTCTACAACTCGCAGTCACGTTTGTGCATATTTCATTGTCGATAACCTACTTGCTTCACATTTTACATGTTACATGCTGGTTATGCGTAAACTCGCTTTCGCTACTATTATACTATTAAACTTGTATGCTCACCTTTACACTGTGTATTGACCTCTATTTTAACGTATGTGACAGGTGTTTGAGGTGATACGATGCTTGCTATGTGGAATCAAGTTAGGAAGAGTCTAGAAACAAACAATTTAAATTCTGAGTTGTCGAAACAATTTATTTGCCTTTGAGATACAATATCTGTAATAATTATTTTGCTGGATATATTATGGTATGGGGCATAATGCTAAATAATCGGTAATATTAGTTGTTATGGATTTCTCTTGGACAATCTGCTTCGCTTAGTGTCGCGCCCCGATGTTTTCGCCATCGGTTGAGGTGTGACAATAAACAAAGTCGTAAGCAGACTTATTACCACCAATTTTGAGCTTCATGTTCTCAAGTTCATAATGAAGGTTCTGAAAATTGAAGGAAAAGGACTTTGTTATGGTTTGGGGAGAATGTTCTGGAAATTGAAGGAAGGAGAACTAGATTTGTTGAAATCAAAGAAAAATAGTAAAAAAGATGAAATGAGGCGTGTTATGTTGGAAACTGAGGTTGAAAATTAGAAGTAAAACATTTAACATCTCATTAACGCAAATGCAATACTTACAATTAACCAATTGAAAAAAAGGATGAGATATCGGCAGTTAGCTCGAAGAAGTTTCTCCCTTGGTAGTTGTTACCATATCCATTATCCCCTTGGTAGTTGTTACCATATCCATTATCCCTTTGGTAGTTGTTACCATATCCATCATTAGGGTATAGTTATAATTCCCCTAATATCAGGCCCATCGTTTACCATAAAATGCATCCTTAAACTTGATAGCAGCACTATGGTGATATTAGAATACTATACACTGCATGTAAACACAGGGGGCTTTGTGATGATATGTTACAAATTGGGAACCACATATTCGTGTGTTGCAGTTTGGAAAGATGACCGAATAGAGATCTGAATAACCGATGCAGCCCATTTGTAAGCCATTCGTCTTGTACACACCGAGACCGCTTTGTTAGTTTTAATGAAGCAACAAAGATTGAAGGTGCCAAACAGAAACTAAATGAATTATGCAACATATCCATATCCCCTTGGTAGTTGTTACCATATGACACATGATAAAAGCGCTTCTCTAGACAAATGTCGATAAACGTTGATCGGAACACGCCGCTTAAATCGGAGGATGGGTTGATTTGATTGTGAAATAGATAAGAAGGATGAGATCGGAACACGACAAAATTAACCAACCTTCTTCAACACTAGCGGTACAACCAGGAATTGAAAACTGCAACCGTTTTTTACTATGGGAACGGTGGCTATGGGAAATACAAACCGCAATCGTTTGTAACTATGGGAATGGTGGCTATGGGAAACATAAGTTTTCTTTTTGAGCTTGATGGATGTCCGTTATCTCAACGCGTCTCCTTGCATTACTGATCTGGAATTGGAAAACCGTTGTGTATTTGCTTACTGATTGTTGAAAAGTTTGTTGAAATCAAAGAAAAGAGTAAAAAAGATGTAATGAGGCATGTTAACGCAAATGCAATACTTACAATTAATCAACATACATTGATTGTGGATTTAACTTGTAACATACATCAAAGCTTCATGCAACCAAGACCGCCTTGTTAATTAATGAAGCAACGAAGATTGAATGTGCCAAACAGAAACTAAATGAATTATGCAACATATCCATATCCCCTTGGTAGTTGTTACCATATCCATTGATGTCCAATTGACGAACACGAATGTGTTAAATGAGAATTCTTTAAAAGTAAAAAAGAAAACTGAAACCCGTTTTCCTTGATAGCAGAAGCCGTTCGATTTTATGCTTCTGAACACTACACAGACTGCCAGACCGAATGGTCGTTATTGACGCAGTCTCTTGATAATGATTGTGAACTTGAGAACAAAAATCTCAAACAAACCACCAAACTAGGACATCAACATCAATTAATGACCAATTGACGAACACGAATGTGTGAAATGGGATTTATTTAAAAGTAAAAAAAGAAAACTAAAACCCGTTTTCCTTGATAGCAGAAGCCGTTCGATTTGATGGTTCTGAACACTATATAGACTGCCAGGTCGAAACCCAAATGTGTGAATATTATCTCATAAAAAATTCCTATCTATACGGGTCGTATACTATTATATGGTCCGTATAAAGGTATCGTATACGTTGTATACGACCAAAGTTTGTTTTAACATGGTGTATACGGGCCGTATAAGGTTATACGACCCGTATAGAATAATATAAACTGAAAAAGTCTGCGCCCACCGACTTTGTCAGTTTATTTTATTCTACACGGGCCGTATAACCTTATACGGCCCGTATACACCATGTTAGAACAAGATTTTACCATGTGTTAATATTAACACCCATATAATATATCAATAATTAAATTTTACTTCCACTTTATTATTTGAAGATTATAATTACTTTAATTTTTTTTGGGTTTAGTCGTTCTCAGAGGTATTCCTCTTTTTTTTCTGTTTAATTGCCAAGTTACATCAAAACAGAAGGTAAACAGGCAACAATCTGCGCCACCTCCCTTTTCTGAATTGCAAACCCTAATCTACCAAAGACAAAACCCTGCCCCCCTGAGGCTGAACAACTGTTGTGAATGACCTGTTGGATCCTGTTCAGGAATTGGATAGCTTCTGGCGCTAGGGAGCCAAATGTGTCAAAGGAAAAGGGGACAAAAACATACTGGTTCTCTACACAAGCTTTAGCGTGCTTATCAACTTTCTTCGATTCTGCCTTTCTTGCTGCTTGTCTAGCTACAAACTCGTTTTCCCTTAAACCAACCAGAGGGGAAACCCCCGTGAGGTCCACACAAGCATGTTTCCCCCTAGTCGAACCAAAGACGAGCAGATCTACTGATTGCAGAGTAAATCTCCCTTCCATAGGGTCTGTAAGAAAATTCACAGGAACCTCTTTCTTAGCCGAAATCCCAGCTTTTCTCAGGATATCCCACAAAACATCTCGCACCCAGTTATGCCGATATTTAAAACCAACGAGCTCTTTACAATGCACTACTGCTCTCCGTATTTATCCATACAAGCTTTACGAAATATCGGGCAGGTTTCATCTTCTGGGTACATAGGGATCATCAGCTGGAATTTAAGGATGGTACTGTATTCTACTGCTGACACACATTGTCCCAGCCCCTCAATCGGGTTAGCGGTCAAAACATCCTGAGCATGGGGACCCTTCAGGCACTCCCACACCACCTTCTGGCGAGATGACAAATCAAAAATTTCTCCCAGCCTTGGCTCTCCATGAAATTGATTCCATGGAATTGAAGAATGCTTGAATTTCATGTGATTTAGGTATGATAATGCTTTCTTCATGTTTCCTCAGTCTATGATGTATTTAGCATGAGTGTCAGTCGTTTTATTTTTTTAATTTTGAATGTCGGCCGAAAGCAAGGAATGAAGGAAAATCAGTGCTTCAACTCCGTTCAGCCTATCCATATAAGGCTAGATTTGGTTTAAGAAAATGGATTATCTGTTTATAGCGGTTGTGGGTACGGTGAGTGAGGCAGCTTCGGATGATGATAAGGCAGCTGGATTGTCGTCTGCGAATAAATTAAGGCGGTCTACAAGGTTGTTTTTGATAATTCAGTTATTAACATACAGTTTTAATATATAATAGTACCTTTTTGAATGATCACATTTTCAGGTGTGAGTAAATGATGCATATTTACTTTGAATAATGAGCTATAGTAATATGTCGTGTGATCTGGTTGTTATATGCTCAGTGTTTTGTGAATGGTTTAGTATCGTATTTCAGTAGTTTATGATCTGTTTGTTATATGTTTTTAGTGTTTTGTGATTGGTTCGGTATCATATTTCAGCATTTTGTGATCAGTTCTGTTTCATGTTTCAGTATGTCTTGTGATCAGTTAAGTATCATATATCAGTAAGTTCGTGTCATGCTGAATTTTTATAGTTTGATTTGTGTAATACTGAATTTGTATAGTATGATTTGTGCTATACTGAATTTATAGTTTTATTTGTGCTATACTGAATTTACGTAATTTCATTTGTGTTTAACTGAATTTACATAGTTTGATTTGTGTTATCCTGAATTTATATATGTGTATATATATATATATATATATATATATGTGTGAAAATTTGAGTTTGATTTTATTGATTTGTGATCAATATTGTTAATTTTAAGGTCTAAGTTTGGTTAAGGAATTGACATATTTGATAGATGGAATGTTTGAAATTGATACGTTATTTGCATATGTCATACTTTGTTTGCCTATTGATCACTGATAATGATTGTAACTCTACAAAAAAGAAAGTCTGGATTTTCTACATTCGATACTAAATAGTATTACAAAATTTTGATTTTCAAAAATATTAAAAATTACACACTACAATTAACAATTCCTATGATATCTATGACTCTCGCCTTCTTCCGTGCAATTTAATTTTTTCTTTTAATTTGCAGTTCAACTAGCATATCACAGGTCTTCTGATCCTGTTTCAGCAGTTGTGTGATAAACTATTCTGCTTTTTCTTTAAACTTTAATGGCGTAGAATGGAATGCTACTCCAGGTTTGCTTATAATATTTGTCACTCACGATAGCAACTTTTTGGTTGAGCTCTTCATTTGTTCTCTGTTCTTGGAGTGACCATATTGAAAATTCCATTTTAACAGCGTTAGTATCTGCCCAGCGGTAGAAGGTTTTGTTTTCCATTTATAAAGAGTGTGAGTGTTTTTTGATGGTTTGTTTTTGGATGAACAGTTTTTTAAGAATGAATTGTTGATGTTTTCAACTAAACTAATGATGAGCCTTTTATAGTGTTTAAAATGTTTGATATTGTAAATGAAGAGATGTCTCCTAATTATGTCTCCTAATTTTGAATATAAATGTACATGTTTATATTAAATGTACACGTTTTTCCCTCTTAAATCATTAAATGTACATGGGTTTTAAATATATATTTTTATTTAATGGTTGCATTTAAATCTGACCTTTGGGCTGTTAGATAATTTACTATATAATACCATTGCCAATTCAAATATTTCTTCATCATACACCGATTCATTCAATGAAATAGAAGAGCAACTGTAATTGTTTTGCATCAGTTCTTATAAATACATTAAAATGACATCATATACTTCTGCACAATCTGACGATTTAAAGCAATGCTTTATTAAACAAATCGGAGAGCAAGTTTATGCTGATAGGTCTACTCTTCAAGAGCTGAAGATGTGTGTTTAACGGACTGCAACTTGGTCTGCTGAGAAGAGACTTAGGTTTCGAGAGACCTGAGAGCGATGCCGCCGACTTCCGTTTGTGACCTGTGTGTTGTGAGTAATATAGAGTGTGGAGATAGAGACCTGGAGTTGATGACAGAGATCAAGGACATACATCAAGAGGTTCAGTGCTCGATGGAGTTTAAGTTAAAGTTTCTTGATTCTAGCTATTAGAGTTTAAGTGT
This sequence comes from Helianthus tuberosus, assembly GCA_030545235.1. NCBI lineage: Eukaryota > Viridiplantae > Streptophyta > Magnoliopsida > Asterales > Asteraceae > Helianthus > Helianthus tuberosus. Next base: position 91,732,210 of record CM060439.1, on the reverse strand, counting down.
CTGATTAGTTTTCTTTTTTTCATATATAGTTTTTACTTTTTTCCTTTATATTTTAATCGTATTAATCTTTCTTGTCACAGTTTATTTTTACTCTTTTTATGAGTTTAAAGATACAGATACAATGTTTCATTGTCGATAAATTAGATGTTCCATCATAATTTCTTTTTTAAGGTTGTTGTTTGGTACCATTTTCTCTATAGATGTTACTTTTTCATGTCCTAATTATCCAAATCGATTCAAATTTTCCTGTGTTTCATCCAGATCATAGATTTGTACGTCGTCTTTGCTGTCTTCATTGCTCCAATTCAGGTATACAGATCATCCATGAAGATTTGTTCATTTATGTTTGATTTAACATTGTAGTTTATGTTTTAGACTTTTAGATTCAAGTTCAGAATATTTTTTTCTTGCAAAGTTTTGAAAATCCAGAGGCCTGATTAATGATTATGTAGATATCAGTGTTTATTTGTTTGTGTGTTTTATTGTATGTAAGACTTTAAGCTGTGGACTGAATCAGCTTTGTTATTTGCTAACAAGAAAACTTGAGGAAATTTTTTCAGTTATATGACTTAAGTTATTGCAGATATTTGAAAGGCAGAATGTTTTCAATTATTATTATTATTATTATTATTACTATTATTTAATATTTTTATTATTATTATTTTTATTATTATTATTAGGTAAAGGATCCTGTAAAAAAGACCATTTATGTGAGAAGTGTAGGAAGGCTTTTACACCCTTAGATCTGATTTTTAATGATGGAGATCATAATGGCAAAAATGTAAAATTTGTTTCATTTTTTAATAACTGATTTGTCTTGATAGGGGTATAAGTGACAATAAACATCAATTAAATTAAGAAAGTGTATAACTTCTCTCCCTAAAATCATGATTCTCTCTCTCTCCTCCACACAAACCAGATATTATCTCTCTTCTTCAACCTAATCAGCCATTAATCACTGACTCTAGCCACCGCAAACCTAAACCTCCTTTTACGAACATCCACGATTTCTTTCTTACCATGATAATACAGATGCAAAACACCATGTGTTAACACATGGGTTTTAAGTCATGATGTTTAAAACAATTTGGAAATACAATTTTGCGATTCAAGATATAGTGTTTTAAAATCTAGAATGAATGAATCACTATTAAAGTCATGGTGTTTAAACATTTAGAAGAGTTGTATACGATTCAAGACATGGTGTTTTAACAAATAGAAGGAATTAATATTTTACGATTCCAGTCATGGTGTTTTAAAAAATCTTGAAACATTGTATTTGTGATTCAAATCATAGTGTTTTAAAAAATATGGAAACATTGTATTTGTGATTCAAGTCATAGAATGTCACACCCCAACCGATGGCGGAATCATCGGGGCATGGCACTGAGTGAAACAGATTGTTCATGAGTATCCATAACAACTATTAATGTCAATATATTTAACGTTTAATGTCCCATACCATCAAACATATAAAGCAAAACAGTCATTACAAATATCAGTCTCATAACAAAACACTGTTCCGACAACTCAGATTTATTTAGTGGAGTTTCTAGACTTCCTACTCGTTTCAGCAAGCATAGCATCCTATCAACCTGTCACATACGTTAAAATAAAGTCAATACATAAAATGTAAAGGTGAGTACACAAGTTTGAGTAGCATATAGTATCGAAAAACGTTTATGCATAACCAGCATGTAACACGTAACGGGCAAAAGCAAGTAACTACCAAACTATGTTCACGCTTAACCACGAGACTGCGTTGTAGAGTATGCGCGACACATGTCCAGCGGACACATGAAGTAAAGTGATCCCTAGCAACCCCCGTCCATGACAGGTGCTGAGTCCAAACTATAGTACTATCGTTGCTAGAGGCGGTATAGTGTAACACTGTATAAGCATAGTACAAGCATTCAAAGTACGCGTATAACATGCGGGAACGGTTAACGTTGTAAAGTGTTTGAGTTGTGTGTTGTTGTGTTTTAACAGAGAACGCATGTAACACCCAAAAGTGCGTTAAACGAAAATGGGTCCGAATATACTCTAAGTTCGTGTTTAGCTAGTAAACACAGACTTGGATCGAAGGGAGCGCGTTGGAGTTTAGCCTGAGCATAGAACAGTAGCGTAAGTGTTGAACAGCGTGTAAATAGAGTGTTGAATGTGCTAAGTGTCGAATGATGATCCAGTCGAATGAGTATAACCCATCCGAGCGGATGGTCATCCGAGCGGATGACCATTCGAACGGATGGCCATTCGAATGAGATGTGGGTGTTTGTAAATTGTTTTGAAAATTTTGAAGGTTTCGTTGTAGTGTTTGAACAGTGTAAAGTATGGATGCCAAGTCATCCGGTCGGATGGTCATCTGGACGGATGGCCATTCGATCGGATGGCTATTCGGTCCAGGAGTTTGTAGTTTGAAGTTTTTCGTAAAATTTTCTAAGTAAAAAGGTTTATAGTTTAATAGAGACGACGTGACGATGTGTCAAACGACGGAAACACGCCAAGGTCCAGCTCGTTTGATCGGATGGGAACCACCCCATTCTATCGTACTCACTATTCTCTTGATGAGGTTTCATGTTCAACCCGTAAATCGTTCATCTCTCCTATGGAAATCCGTTTTCAGGCCGGCTCTAGACTAAGGAACGAGTCTATGGTTAGATTGAGTCCAGATTCCATCGGTTTTGCATAGAAAGTTGAAGAAAAGATGAAATCAGATGAAAAAGTGTTGAATCTTGTAAAACTTAGTTGAATCATGGTGGAAATCTCTTAGATCTGAACAAATCTTGATGAGTTGGTGTTCCACAACAGGTTGCCTAAGTAAAACGAGTGAAGAACACCTTCAAGAGGTCCAAACCAGTGATTTCAGAGATAAAACAAGTGTTTGTGTGCGATTTTGATGGAGAAGATGATGTAGAAGTGTTTGGTGATGATGATTGTACAAGATTTGAGGAGAAATACTTACGAAATAGTCTTGAATCGAGAGAAAAGTGCTTGAGAGTGACTTGAGTGCGTGCTGGTCGGATGGAGATGTCACATCAGTGAACAGTAGTGTACGACGGGTATTTATAGAGTGAGAGAGAAGGGTTAAGGCGGTGGAGAGTGTGAGGTGTCGAATGGGTGTCCGGTCGGATGGCCATCCGATCGGATGGTCATCCGGACGGATGTCCATTCGATCGAGTGGTCATTCGATCAACTGAGTTGTGTGAGTTAGTTTTCCCAACTTTCGTTTCGTGCGTTTTACGTCGCGTTGCGTTTAAGCGAGTTGCAAGTAAGCGTTGAGTGTGTAAGCGTTGCGTTGAGATAACCACATAACATTTTAAACAAATAATCACACAATTAACACATAAACAACTAAAATGCATAAAAGTAAATCTGCGTTTCGAGTTTGCGTTTGCGTTGCGATAGCGTTTAGTATAAACAAGCGATAAAATGCTTCTAAATAATGCGTTGTAAATAGCGTTTAAATGCGATAACTTGTAAGACCCGCTTTTACAACATAACAAATTGACAACCAAAAAGACACCAAAGACTTAAATCTTTCTTGGAACGCTCATTCTTTTCACATTTTGAAAGTAAAGATACTATTAACATTGATGTGCGAATCTAACAAAATTTGGGCATGACTCATCCATACGACGAGCGTATCCCTGTTTCAACCAACAATGTGACAGTTAAGACTTCGACCCGTTCAAAAGACTCGACTAAAAAAAAAACATAACAACATGTTTAAAAGTTTAGCTACTAACAAGCTTGTTCCTAACAAAGTATTTTTGACCCATAGCTTTAAGACAAAATAGCGGAAGCGCAAAATGGTCATAATAAGTATGTGCGTCGCTCCAAGTCGCCCAGGTTGAGGATTTACCTACATCATCATATAAATGAATTTTGTTAGTTACATTAGTTCATAACTAATAGTCCAACTGAACCGATTCATTCATTCATTTCATACATACACATTACTTCCCGATAAAACGGGTCAAACATACCATCTCGTAATTGAGATAAAGCATTCCATTTCTTAATCCGTCATAACGGACAGTTGTAAGCATACATAATCATCCATCCGGAATGTCTATACAAACCGAATACATTCAATCTATCATAATTCCATTCATCTCCATTAATCCGTTCATAACGGATTTCATTTCATACTTTACCTTTTGTAATAACATACTTTATCTCGGTTTGTTCATAACAAGCCGACTATACTACTATCCATTCATGAACTTTCATTCCCCATAACCCGTTTGCACGAGTTGGGCTGTCTACTTCATTTTTACACTAATCATAGTAAGGCCCAACTTTTAAACGAAACATAAAACAATTAAATAATTTATGTCGGGATACAACATACCTCAATCTTGTGTGTTTTACGTTTTCCTAGCACTTGAACTTTCTTCCTTCACGCCTACAATTAACATATTCATTCTACCATTTAGTCCATCCGAACATCATTTCATTAATTACATAATCTATCATAAAGCAACTTTATCAGAATTTCCGGATTTCACATGTATATATTCTCTTAAGCATTTCATCGAACACTTGGCGGGTTTCGCATTAGCGGGACACTAAACACGATTATTCTAAGACATAATTTAACTAGTTCTCTTAGGAAATTCATCAACAATCAAACAAGTTCATATGATCCTTTTTATTCTTTTTCAATTCATTTAGTGTCCATGTATCCCAAACAAGATCAACCACCAAGAATTCAAGGTTATGCATGATTACCTCAAATCTTAATCATCCTACATTCATATGAACTTCATATCAAATGGGTTTATATTAAAATCTTTCAATTGACCTAAAATCAAACATGATTCCTGTTCTAGAGAGTAATCCTAACTCAAATTTTACACAATCAGTTTCATAAACTCAAGATTGGGTTGAGACCCGCTTCCTACACATCATGATTTCAAGAAATTGAACTTACCACTTCAATATCGAGTTTGGATGGGTGTAGATTCGAGTTCATGCAGTTGATTATCTTCAAATCTCCTATCCAATTGATTGAATTTAGTAAACAAGGGTTTCACCCTTGTTTCCCCCTGCTTGTTCGACCCCAGACACGCACAGATGTGTGTGTTTTGGGTTTCCACCTTCTAATACCCCTATTTTAGTATCAACCACATCTGGCCCTTCTAGTTTTTACATTTCTTTTAATTAGGCCCCTTTTCCATCACTTAACTAATATTTACAACACATTTTCCTTTTTAACTAAGTTAAGTTTTTAATATTTTAACTTATTTTCATGATAAACATTTTTGGGGTGTTACAAGTCTATCCCCCTTAAAAGAGGTTTCGTCCCCGAAACCTTTCTCATTCCAGCTAGACCAATTCTACTCTTACTTTTTTTCATCTATTCATTCACGATGCTTACTACAACCTAGATGCATTCGGGATCTTGGCAAAAGTTTCATTTATGCACAAACATATTTGTACGCATTGTCCCTCCATTCTTAAATTAAGTAAATTACTTTCATAATCGCATATAAGTCAGAATCTGATCCAGAGTTCTTATTAGTGTCGTTTTCACCTTATAATGCTAGTTCCTAGCATACATCATCACTAGCGGTTCGTTCATTGAAATTTATTTCAAATGTATACTATTGGTCATACGAGCCTATGTTTACGGCTTGTTTCTATCTTTCTAATTCAGCATAACATATTCATACATTTGCTAACAAAGATAAATCGATTTATTTCATTCCACTCGCGTATCATACACGATATAATTCATTATTGTAAACATGAGAAAACCCTATCATCCCATTACTAACGTTCTTCTAATTACTTTCTTATTCATATGAGGGCTTGGCATATCATTATACGCATACTATAAACATTTAATGACTCAGTAGTATTAAAACAAAGCTACCCTCTTCCTAATTACTTTTTCATGCTTACTATGAGCATAAAGCATCGTTCTACGGTTACTACTGTTACTTGAACTAATTACAACTTTGAGTTTAGCCTCAAATTTAATCCTTCGCAACACTTTATTATTAGCTCTTTGCATGAACTACTTATTATACTAACCTCGACTTTATTGCATAAATCAGTTATCCGTGTGCCGGATCGATCCGCTTCTTTATATGTACCTTCCGTACCAGAATTGGTCTCATTCATTCATGAAATATGCTCCCACTCGTGAGCATCCTTCCACTAGCTTTATTACTATCATCTCACTAAGAATTCCATCATATTTATCTATAAATAAATAGTTAGCACATAACCTTTCATAATTGCGTCATTTCACCAACTTTCGCAGTTTGACCTTTCAAGGTCAGACTAACACCCCTTACTTATTGTGGTCGTATCGAGGTACACGTTCGTACTTTATACTTGCATACTTGTAAGGACTTCATTCACTTCGTTTGACTTTTCGGAAGTCTAATTATAAATACATTCTTACTTATGTGAATCGGTTTTCCTATTCTGACACGTCATTCTCTAGTTGAGCCCTAAGCTCCTATTAAAAATATAATCTTTTATACATACCTGGCACAGGTCAAATCCCTTGACTCGTTACTCATACTTTGCGACGGTTAATACTTTCCAAACTGCGACAATGCATGCCCATACATTATGCTCACCTACAAGTAACAAACTTTACAAACTGAACATTAAATACCGGGTTCAAATGGCGATCGCCATTTGACCCGTATGACTCATTTGAGTTTCGTTTTTAGTTTTTATTCTTATTTGTTTAATCCGTCTTCATTTACGGATTCGAACTTTTAATGTATTACCTTTCATTCTTACTGGTTTGATCCATGCTTGCTTACGGATCCAACCTTTCATTCCTTACGTGGTTGAATCCATTTCTCAGATTCAAACATTTTCATCCGTGCCTTTCGTTCTTCTGTCGTATCATTTACCATGTCATTTCTTATGATATGTTTTCGTATTAATCGTCTACATTCAACATCAAGTGTTGGGTCCTAGCACTTAATTCCATGTCCTAATTCATGTAGCGCGTCTCAACGCGACACTCTACATCCTATTTCTAGTGGTGTTCCCACCCTTCTTTCTTAAGTTTGTTTTACATTCAATCGTAAGCTTAAACTTTTCATTCTTATCTTTCTTCCTTATATTGATCCGATCCTTTAAGAATCGTTAGACCCCTTTCTACTAGCTTGACCGGACATAAGTGAGAAGATTCTCGTGTTTTTCTCGAGCTTCGGTTAATACATGACCATCCCTTAATATACCATTTCCATTTGTTCGTTCACCGAATTTGGTGTTAATTCACCTACGTTCTCTAACATGTCTCTTACTAATGAGTATCCTACATTACACGTTGCATTTCTTACGTAATGTTTCCAAAATTTGTAAATAATTATTATTTACCGACTTCTACGATTTGACCTTTTAAAGTTAATCACACTTAGTACTTATTGTATATAAGTATTGTTATACGCGTTGTACTTACATTCAATTCGAACATATTTACAAAATGTCTTTAGCTAACATCCCAACTAATATTCTTTCCATACCTTTCATCAACATTACCAAGTTCTCATTTCCGCCTTAGAACTTCTCAACTAAAATTTATGACCGATTTACCCTTATAATGAGGTCTTATCGGTTTAACATTATGCCAACAATTTCAACAAAACGTACCATAACATTTCTCATTTATTTATACATTTCACTTTGATTTCGAATATTCAAACACGTATACACCTTCATCTAGATAAATTCGAAGTGATTGCGAAATTACTTACCTTTAGTGTTCATGTTCATGCTTGCCTCATTGCTTCCTCTTACCCCGTTTGCCATCTATACTTGATCAACTGACAAGATTTCCATCCTTACATATTATTACATTCGTAACATTGTTAGCTTATGTGAGCATACATACAACTATTCATTTTCTTTCTATTCATACGTTAATTGACTTTCGTTAGCCAAATTTCGTATAAACGAGACATTTATTATTAGTTATCTCATTTCCAATCCATACAACTAAACTATCGTCAAGCATAACTCGTAAATCACTTAATACGTAACACATTAACTCTTTACTTTAACATTTGTGTCTAATGGCCATTCCATGATATCCCAATACTGTTGACTTTTAGATAGTCAACTGTCTTGCTTACACACTTCAAATTTTTGAACATGTAATCATCTAAATATGATAGACCGTAATATTAATATTCTACGTATTTCATACATACAATTTACGTAATCCTCCAAACAATACATATATATACATTCACTTTCACGTACTTTCACATGCTAATGCTTCATGATTCTACAAATAGTAAATATCATTCAAGTTAACTATATAACATAATTCCAACATATCCTTTACTAATAAGCTCGTATGATTCGCATTTAGCACATATTCGCCTCTTAATCATAACAAGGAAAATCATTAAATACACATAAGCATCACACCATTCAAGTACAAGGTACAAGCCTTTAATGCATAATTCTGATCAAAGCATACATTCATCCGAATTTTCATACGAATTCCATCTAACTCACATTCTTCAAATTATTTTCACCACTAATCTCATCATTTTTTTTATATTCATTTATTAACAATTCCGGTTCCTTCACATATCCAAGTACTTTAGTCTATATTTACTTCCTTCATTATTCATTATCATATGTCTCCAACTCCACTTTATACATTCGTCATTCATTTCATGCCATTCCATATGTTACATTCGACTTTTAGAAATTTTATCCCGATACTATCATTTATTTTATCCTTACATAGCTTAATTTGTCTCATAAGACTCAACGGGACCGCGAATGAGGCTTTCGAAAAGTGTATATAACTAATTATGAAAAAATATGGAAGTTTTGGCGGACTGCCTTTACACAACATCATGTTTTGCGTTTAATATGAATCATAAACTTTTCAATATATCATAGTTCATTAGTCCGTAATTACCTCATTCGCATTCTTACATTTTGAATTTTACTCCCCTTTTAAACTTTCATCATACATTTGTGTCATTCGACACATTACTTCGACTTTTACAATTTTCTTTCCATCGTAACCACTAATTGTGATTACTTGTATCTTGTTAGGCCTTATATAGACCCTACATAAACATTGAATAGGCTTTCGGACGACCCGGAAACTCAACATGCGAAAAACAGCACAAAACAAAAGTTTTCAGCGGGTTGAACTTCCGCAGACCGTCGGCGACGGCCTCACATCCCGTCGGCGACGGGCCTTAAAATGTGGCGTCGGCCACTTTGTCCGTAGGCAGCCATTTAAGGCGTCGGCCCAAGGGGGGGTGTCGGCGACGGCCAAGCAGTCCGTCGGCGATGGCCTCCCAAATGCTGAAACGGTGCTGAACTTTTATATTGGCTGATTCGACTATTTCCCGGGTCCGTTTTCAGCCATACGGGGCCCAGGACTTCTCATTTTACCCACATTATCATTTCTTAGCATACATAACTTTAAAACTTATGCCGTGAACACATTGTACATACTTATATTTACCGAAAATTTAAATATTTACCTCTTAGCGGTCTTGGAGCGAGCCGTCGGTTTGAGTTCGAGCACTACTACTTGTGCTCGAATCCCTCAAACCTGGGCTCTGATACCAACTTGTAAGACCCGCTTTTACAACATAACAAATTGACAACCCAAAAGACACCAAAGACTTAAATCTTTCTTGGAACGCTCATTCTTTTCACATTTTGAAAGTAAAGATACTATTAACATTGATGTGCGAATCTAACAAAATTTGGGCATGACTCGTCCATACGACGAGCGTATCCCTGTTTCAACCAACAATGTGACAGTTAAGACTTCGACCCGTTCAAAAGACTCGACTAAAAAAAAAACATAACAACATGTTTAAAAGTTTAGCTACTAACAAGCTTGTTCCTAACAAAGTATTTTTGACCCATAGCTTTAAGACAAAATAGCGGAAGCGCAAAATGGTCATAATAAGTGTGTGCGTCGCTCCAAGTCGCCCAGGTTGAGGATTTACCTACATCATCATATAAATGAATTTTGTTAGTTACATTAGTTCATAACTAATAGTCCAACTGAACCGATTCATTCATTCATTTCATACATACACATTACTTCCCGATAAAACGGGTCAAACATACCATCTCGTAATTGAGATAAAGCATTCCATTACTTAATCCGTCATAACGGACAGTTGTAAGCATACATAATCATCCATCCGGAATGTCTATACAAACCGTATACATTCATTCTATCATAATTCCATTCATCTCCATTAATCCGTTCATAACGGATTTCATTTCATACTTTACCTTTTGTAATAACATACTTTATCTCGGTTTGTTCATAACAAGCCGACTATACTACTATCCATTCATGAACTTTCATTCCCCATAACCCGTTTGCACGAGTTGGGCTGTCTACTTCATTTTTACACTAATCATAGTAAGGCCCAACTTTTAAACGAAACATAAAACAATTAAATAATTTATGTCGGGATACAACATACCTCAATCTTGTGTGTTTTACGTTTTCCTAGCACTTGAACTTTCTTCCTTCACGCCTACAATTAACATATTCATTCTACCATTTAGTCCATCCGAACATCATTTCATTAATTACATAATCTATCATAAAGCAACTTTATCAGAATTTCCGGATTTCACATGTATATATTCTCTTAAGCATTTCATCGAACACTTGGCGGGTTTCGCATTAGCGGGACACTAAACACGATTATTCTAAGACATAATTTAACTAGTTCTCTTAGGAAATTCATCAACAATCAAACAAGTTCATATGATCCTTTTTATTCTTTTTCAATTCATTTAGTGTCCATGTATCCCAAACAAGATCAACCACCAATAATTCAAGGTTATGCATGATTACCTCAAATCTTAATCATCCTACATTCATATGAACTTCATATCAAATGGGTTTATATTAAAATCTTTCAATTGACCTAAAATCAAACATGATTCCTGTTCTAGAGAGTAATCCTAACTCAAATTTTACACAATCAGTTTCATAAACTCAAGATTGGGTTGAGACCCGCTTCCTACACATCATGATTTCAAGAAATTGAACTTACCACTTCAATATCGAGTTTGGATGGGTGTCGATTCGAGTTCATGCAGTTGATTATCTTCAAATCTCCTATCCAATTGATTGAATTTAGTAAACAAGGGTTTCACCCTTGTTTCCCCCTGCTTGTTCGACCCCAGACACGCACAGATGTGTGTGTTTTGGGTTTCCACCTTCTAATACCCCTATTTTAGTATCAACCACATCTAGCCCTTCTAGTTTTTACATTTCTTTTAATTAGGCCCCTTTTCCATCACTTAACTAATATTTACAACACATTTTCCTTTTTAACTAACTAAGTTAAGTTTTTAATATTTTAACTTATTTTCATGATAAACATTTTTGGGGTGTTACATAACTGCGTTGTAATATGCGTTTGAAAACATGATTTAAAGTAGTTAACCCGTAGCGATAATCGGTATCTCGAGAGTACAAGTCAATTAAGCAAGAAATGACAGATACAAGTAATGATTCGAAAATTCGGGTTGTTACATAGAACATATTCTGGAAACGCAGATTTAAAACACCATGTGGAAATGCAGGTTTAAAACACTATACAAAGAACACATTATGTAAATGCAGGTTTAAAACACCATAAAAGAACATGTACTGGAAGGCGGGTGTAAAACACCATGAATTACACTACGAATTTGTTAAAACACCATGTTATGAATTTAGTTCACTGTATTTGTGATTCAAGCCATAGAACGTATTCTAGAAATGCAGGTTTAAAACACCATGTAGAAATGCAGGTTTAAAACACTATACTAAGAACACATTATGTAAATGCAGGTTTAAAACACCATACGAAGAACAAGTACTAGAACGCAGGTGTAAAACACCATGAATTGCATTACGAATTTATTAAAACACCATGTTATGAATTTAGTTCTAATGTGTTGTGAATGTTTGAGTGCTGTATTATACAAATGGGTGGTTATCAAACCCTGAAAATTCTCTAGCTTTGTAACTGCATATTTATTACCATATTTGAATTGTTGATGCAATTACAATTATACCCTCAAGTATTAATTTTAATTAGTACCACATGTCCTCACCATATCTCTTCTTAGAGCATTTTCATCCAAACCATCAAAATATGTGAGGGGTAGTTTTTATATTATAAAGGGTATAAAAAATGGTTGTGAGTGGAGGAGAGAGAAAATGTTACTGTTCATTTGTGTATTTGGGGGACACTGTTCACCCAGTATAATTTTTTTAATATATATTGAAAGTGGTTGTGAGTGAAGGAGAGAGAAAAATGTAATGATAATATTATTTAATTGAAAAGGAGAGAAAAATGTAATGATAATATTATTTAATTGAAAAGGAGAGAGAAAAAGTATTTGTTTTTAGTGAAAATATATTAATATAGGAGTTGTTTTTTAGTGGAATGTATGTATAATTTGATGGATTGGATGAGAATGCTCTTACACTTCTCACACAAAACCCTTTTTTTTATAATAACCCTACCCATATTATTATATATAATAATAAACAAGTTTAATACATGTTGCCTAAAGTATGGTCTAAAACAAACCCGGGTAATACACAGAACATAAGCTAGTTATAAAATATTCGGTAAAATTACACTCCGAAACGAAAAATCAGGGGGCCAATGTTACGTCCACATAATTCAGTGTTATATAAATATCCTCTCTGTATATAAATACAAACAATTGTGTTTAGGGGTAAGATCAAATAAAAAGTTGATTTTGCCTAAGTAGGATGAGAAGGAATCTTAACCATTCATTTTTCAAATCAATGGTTAAGATGAAAGTGTAGGAGAAATGAGGAGTGCAAGGGTATCTTGGGAAAATCATATTTATGAACTTTCTCTCTCCACATGCAAGGCACATGCATATTCCACCCCCATTTTTTAAACGTTCATAACTTTTTTATACGACATTATTTTTTCATAAAAATTTCACCATAAAATCGAGCGTATTTTTATCTTTAATTTGAGTACCATATTGCTATAGAAAATATGAAGACTAAAAAAACCCACTAAAATGTGTTGTATTTCTATGTTGTATAACATTTTTTTGTGCTGGATTTTTGTACTATATTTTTGTGTTAAATTTTTGTACTATATTTTTGTGCTAAATTTTTTGTGCTGGATTTTTTTATCTTAATTTTTTTTTTCTCAATTTTTTGTGCTGGATTTTTTTGTACTACATTTTTTTGCTGAATTTTTTTGTGCTATATTTTTTTGTGCTATATTTTTTTTACTACATTTTTTGTGCTATATTTTTTTGTACTAGATTTTTTGTGTTAGATTTTTTTGTACTATATTTATTTTGTTGTATTTTAAAAAAAATAAAAGGGGTGCCACATGTCATTTTCACTCCTATTTATAAGGACCAAAATGCCCTTCATTCCTACTTATTAGGAGTGTCACATGTCATCATCACAATCCTTCTTAGGCTACTTAGGCAAAATTCACTTTTTAGTGGATCCTTCCCCATTGTGTTTATCTTGAGCCTTAATTTAAAAGTGATCATTTTGCCGTTCAAAAAATAAGTGATCATTTAAATTCAACTTGGTTCGAATCGAGTTCATATTTATGAAATTATTTAATTCGATATCATGTCAAATCAGTTCAATAAGTATTTAGTAGAATTGGTTTTTCTATTTAAAAGGGGGGTGGCGGCGTAACTTGTTGCCCGACTACCTGCCATTGCTTTGTAATTGCTCTTTTTCGTGTGGAATGATATTTAAAAAAAAAAAATAGAGAAACAGAATCGAGGATTGTATTCGGATGCTAACCCGATTTGCAACTTCGAAAACCAAATTTGAATCTTTTTTCCAATTCAATTCGGTTCGAATTTTTAGTCAAATAAAAACGACACTAAATGGTACAACAGGCAACAGCCGGTTGTGGCTGCTGATTCACAAAGTTACTGGAGTGAGGTGGGGCAGATCCGGTTCCGGACAGGGTGTTGTTTTTTTGACCCTTAAAGTAGTTAATAACCTTTCAAGTTTCTACATTTTTGTTTTGGTATAAATACTATTTTAGTATACTTTATTTATGTATTTTGGAATTTGGAATAAAGTACATAAATCTCTCTTTTTTGTTAACATCTTGTATATAAGGCACACAAATGATATTAACTAGTGAGATTGCCGCGCGCTTCGTGGCGGAAATTTGATCGTTATCTGTTCGATTCGTTACGGTATCAACACTCTTTAACATTCATCAAAACGAATCCCCGAAACCCAACTTGTAATGTAAGCCGGACCCGAAGTAATTTAAATGAAATGAGAAATTTTGTTATTCTTGTTTGTTTTAATATTTGGTTATGTATAAAATTAAAATAATTAGTTGCAAGGTTAAAGAAAATATATTTTAAAATTAATATAGGTTAGTTTTCCGTTAGTTCTTTGAAAATTTACAAAAGAGAACAATTAACTAAATTAGTTATGATATACAATTGAGTTAATTATTTTATGAAAGTGGAATGGCCTAATTGTCATTTTTGGAAGTATAAAGGAAGCATTAAATTGAGTCTATTATGTTATGATGTGCCCACTGTCATGTGTTTGGACATGACTCTGAGGGATGTCCTAAATGCATTGGTTCGACGTCGAAACCTCCTACAATCAAGCCGAAAGTAGATGAGGATGGTTACACTGAAGTTAGGTCGAAAAAGAGTGCAAAGAAGAGTGGTTTTCAAGTTAAAAACCTGAAACCCAAGTTCGAATATCGACCTGTGGATAGAAAGAAAAAGACAGGGAGTTCTCCCTATGTAAATGAGCAGGGTACTAATTCGTCTAAGGTTCAAACTCATAACCCGTTTAGTGCTCTTGAAGTTGGTGGGGGGAATGGGGATTCCATACAGGGAAACAGAAAAGGGGGACGTGTTCCAAATGAGGAGTCTGATGAGGATGAGGTAGAGGTGGTTTATGATGAAAGCAATGAGTTTATGACATCGGGCACGCATCCCACGTCTGCTTGGGTAGGGGCAAGCACCTCTCATACAAGGTTCTCCAATGGATAGAGTTTTTTTGGATCAGGCTAGGGGGTTGCTTCTTGGGGGCAACTTCATTTTTTATGATGGCGGATGGAGATTTTGTTTGTTAGTTTTGTCTTGTCTACTAGTTAGTCATTTTCATGATTGTAGTAGGCTAGGTTGATGTGGTATATTGGTTATTTGACATTTTTGCTTACATATATGGGGCCTGTCCTGTATATGAACTAGTGGGGAGCTCATCCTCACTACTTGTACTTATTTGGCGGTTGTTTATAATAGAATCACCGGGGTAACCCTTTACAAAAAAAAAAAAAAAAAAAAAACTAAGTTAATTATTTATAATAAGCGAGGGCTTTGTTTGGTAAGAATTTGAAACTTAAGGCAAGGGGGCTGAAGTGTAATAACAAAAAATAGGGGGGGGGGGGGGGGGGGGGTTTGTGTCGAACCGGTTCATTGTTGAACAACTTGTTATTTTTCCTTTCCCAGATACACAAAGAAAGCTTGAACCACCTTTTACCTATGATTAAATTTGACCATGAG
Source organism: Helianthus tuberosus (assembly GCA_030545235.1). NCBI lineage: Eukaryota > Viridiplantae > Streptophyta > Magnoliopsida > Asterales > Asteraceae > Helianthus > Helianthus tuberosus. Next base: position 91,716,655 of record CM060439.1, on the reverse strand, counting down.
TTCAATTCCATTTTAGTCCTTGTGCTTTGAATTATTTTGTCAATTTAGTTTAAATGTTTCATTTTTCGTATATGAATCCAAAAAGGTTTTACCGTTGCCATTTTAGTCTACTGGGTTAAGTTATCCATTTTTTCTGTTAACAAGAAGAACAATTCGGTCATTTTATATGTAATTCTGTTAACTAGAAGGGAAATTCGGCCATATAAATTGATCGAATTGTACTTCTCGTTAACAGAAAAAACGAATTAAGTTAACCTAGTGGACTAAAATGGCAACGGTGAAACCTTTTTAACCTACAGAAAAAAAATAAAACATTTAGACTAAATTAACAAAATAAACTAAACCACAAATACTAAAATTGAAAAAAAAAACCTTTAGGGTGTGCGGAGCGGGATGCGGCAAACGTCGGCAAACCTCTTTGCCGAGCGGCAAACACCGCCGCCGAGGTTTTGCCGACGCAGTAAAGCATGTGGTGCGGGGATGGCTTGCCGATGCGGGGAAGGTGATTGAGAGAGAGAGAGGGTATTGTGGGTGGGGTCCATTCCTATCTCAACCAATCACAACTTTTTCTTTTTTTTTAAATAGTTTACCACTTCACCAAGTGTCTAAACCATTGCCAACACTTTTCACCAAAGTTTAAACACTTTTGACTCATTGACATGACGCGCTCTGATTGATCGGTTTTTTTGTTTGTCATTTCAAAGTGTTTAACCACTCCTTACACCCTTGGGGGCAATTCGGCATTTAACTCTTTGAAGATCTTCCCCCACAAACTTAACTTGTTATAAAACACAAATGTCACAAGTATACATAAACCACAAGTTACCGTTTGAATTTTTTTCACATTTCAGGAGAGAAATAGTGAAATAACCCCATGAAATTCCCACTTCCCCAAAACTTTTCAGGACAGTACCACCACTCTGACACACACACACACACAACACAAAACACACACAAAACCTTTATTCTTGAATCTCAATATTCATTCACTCTCTTTCATTCATTCATTCACCATGTTCAAAATGCCCATTCTCTTAACTCCCCTCTTCTTCCTCTTCATTTGTGGTAAGCTCAACAATATAACAATAATAATAATACTAATAATCCCCTGTTTCTTTAACATATAAAACTCTTATTAAAACCCCTGTCTTTTTTCCAGTTTCAGGTCAAGAACTACTTCAAATCTCAACACCCCACCAAGATTCACACACACTAGGAGTGTTTGTGAACCAGGAGAACCTAAACGACGTCGCATCCACCGTTTTAGCAGCGGAAAACTGGCTCAGAACTCATGTTTTGTCTTACTACCCATCACTTGTAAACATAACCTCCATTGTTGTCTCTAACGACAACCTCTGTGATGAAAACCAACAACATATTGTTGAACCAGTGTTGTTCGCTATGCAGAATGTTCATCATTCTCTTGTTTGGTGGGGTTTAGAGAAAAAAATCAGGGTTTCTGTTAGTTTTACCCCTAAATGTTTACAGTTACAGTTACAACAATCGCATGTTAAACGTGTGATTGAATTCTTGCTGGCTATTGATTCGACTTACATTGTGAAAACTGAGGGTGTTGTTGATCAGTTTGGTGGGATTTTGAGCTCCTACAGGCAATCTAGTGTGGATTTGGGTGTTTTTGGGTCGAAAACAGCAAGAAGAATGTTGTCTGAGGGTGATTACTCTGTTCCGTCCGATGCGGCTGCCGCCCCGCTCCCGCCGCTCATCGGAGTTACGCCGCCGCCGATGTTTTCTCTACCGTTTGCCCCCGGGACGCAGCCGCCGGTTAGGAGTCCGGTGAACGGTGCACATCCGCCGTATGGGCTTCATCTGCCTCCGTGCAACCCGTATCCTAGTCCCGGAGGTTGTTAAATATACAGAGATAATATATTAGTTAGAGTTTATTATATAATATGAGAATTCATGAAATACAAATAGCCTTATCATGAATATGTTGAAAATGTAAAAACGCGTTAGCATTTTCGTAATTATATACTCGTAGAGTAATTATCAAAATTACTCTACAAATGATCTTGTATGGTAATTTTGATCTTGTAAGGTAATTTTGTAGAGTATCACAATGACTCTACAAATGATTTTGTAGAGTAATTTTGAATTGTATGTTTGATAAATTTGCATAGTAATTTTGATACACTTGTAGAGTAATTTTGATACATTTGTAGAGTAATTTTGATAATTACCATACAAGATCAAAATTACTCTACAAGATCATTTTTAGAGTAATAACCCTATATAATATTAGTTGGTAGTCATAAAATATATATAGAGTGAAATACTTTTTTAGTCCTTTTGTTTTATTGGTTTTAACCATTTGAGTTCAAAATCAAAATGTTAACGCCTTGAGTTCCTTGACGCTTTTTTTATAATCTTTTGAGTCCAATTTTTTTAACCTTTTGAGTCCAATTTTATTAACAAAATTGGATTCAAAACGTTAAAAAAGAACAAACTTGGATTCAAAACGTTATAAAATGAGCGGTTAGGGACTGAGGGCGTTAAATTTTTTGATTTTGAACTCAAGTGGTTAAAACCATTAAAACACAGGGACTCAAAAAGTAATTTACTCTAATATATATATGTTTGAGTTTATTATATGCTCTTAAATTATGAGATATGATTTCATTAGGTTTCATTTTGTAATTATTCTTATTGTATTTTTATTAGGTGGTGGAGCGATGGCGGCTCCACCGGTAGTGGGAGGTGACGGGGCAATGGCGGGCCCGCCGCTTGCGCGTGAACAAATGTGGTGCGTGGCGAAACCGAGTGTGCCGCTGGAAAAGTTGCAGGAGGCGATGGATTACGCGTGTGGAGAAGGTGGTGCGGATTGTGGTCCGATTAGTCCAAACGGAAGTTGTTACTTTCCGGACTCCGTTGTGGCTCATGCTTCCTATGCTTTCAATAGTTACTGGCAGAAGAACAAGAAGAATGGTGGAACTTGTGGATTTGGCGGAACCGCCATGCTCATCAGCTCCGATCCAAGTAAGATGGACTGGTTCTAACTAGAGGTGCACAAATCAGGTTTTGGGCCCAAACCGGTTTGGGTTCGGTAAAAGATGGTCAAAACCGGTTCAGTTTGAAACTAGTCAGTTTTTGAGGGGGGAAATGTCGGTTTGAGTTTAAACCAGTTACAACCCATCATTCGGGTCGGTTCATCCAAACTGGTATTAAATTGGTTTCTGTTCGGGTTAAAAACTGCTTACGTTCCCAACCCGTTTTTTTTGTTCACCTCTAGTTCAAACACTGTTTTTGCTGATCCAAAATTGAGGTAAACTTCATTGAATTTGTTGTTTAAATTGGATTGTTGACATTGTTGTAGGTTTTCTTCAGTGCCATTTCACACTTGCATAAGTTTTGAAGATGTGAAGGAAGTGGGGTAAAAATGGTATTGAGTATTGGTTAAGAATTGATCAGTTGTCAAAAGCTGTTTTATGTTGGTAGATTAGTTTATTAAGTAAGTTATTATTGGAACTGTGGCTGTTTTGATGATTAATTTATTGTAATCTTTTGAGAACTGGCCGGAAAACCACTTCTATGTTAGCGGCCACCGGATAAAACTGACTTATCTCAGTGTTCTAGATCGGCATGGTCAGTCGATAATGTCATATGAATGCTATGCCCTTTCTTTTTTTGTGTCTAATGTGACGGATTTAAGCTCGGGTAAAGGGGCATTTGTCGTTTGGTTATTAGCATACACAACAGGCTGTTTTTGGCTATTCGTGGCCGACGTGGTGCCACATGACAATAGATGTGAATGAGAGAGGGAGGGGGTGCCTTCCTCTACATACACACCATCCATGAGGAACGATGATGTTGCACTTGTGAAATTATCATTGTTTCTTTACACATGTTATAAGTTTGTATTTATATAGAAGTTCAACATATATATTCTTTACAATGAAAATCATAGAAAGTTTCATGATCTTAGAAAAATAATAAATGTATTGAGTATTTATTTTAAACGAAAATTTGATGGAGTTTAAGTCTTCTTCCCGAGCTTAAGAGTAATGTATTTATGGGCTGTATGTGATAAGAATCGAAATGAAGAAGAAGAAGATTCAGAGAAAGATTATTCAACAATCGACTAACTTCTCATTAGCTGGCTAACTATCTTTATACAACTGATTAACCAACCTAACAGCTTAACTACTTTCTTATTACTACCACCTCACACTTTTACTAATGACACATAAGACCCTGGACTTTATGGAACATTTACACATTTAGTCCTTTTACATTCTACCACATATCAATACATTCCCCCTAAAGCATTTTTTGACCTCAAAAAATAAAATCTGGGAAACGAATTTGCAAGTCTTCTAAGTTTTCCCACGTTGCTTCTGTAATAGGTAAACTGTCCCATTGTACCAACCCTTTGACCGAAGCTCTACTTCCACGTTTTACCAGCTTCCTATCGAGCACTTGCAAGGGTTTAAACATGAACCGTGGATTCTGGGGTAAAGGAATAGACTGCTCAGTACTCCCTCTAGCCAATTTTAACAACGACACATGAAACACCGGATGCACTTGAGCATCATCCGGCAAATCCAATTTATAAGCAACTGCGCCAATTCTTTCTATTATCATAAAAGGTCCAAAATACTTAGGCCCCAACTTGTTGAAATGAGAAGACCTGAGAGTAGACTGACCATAAGGATGCAGTTTAACATAGACATGATCCCCTACCTTGAATTCCCTTTCACTTCTGCAACTGTCAGCAGCTTGTTTCATTCTATTTTGTGCCCTTAGCAAAGAAAATCTCAGTAACCTGATAGTTTCCTCTCTATCCATTAATATTGCATTCACAGCTTCAACTCTCACATCTTTTGGAACATAAGGCACAAACAATGGAGGAGGATATCCGTACAAGGCTTGGAAAGGGGTCATTCCCAAAGCAGTATGGAAGTTAGTGTTATACCAAAATTCGGCCATCGGTAACCACTTAACCCATGATGTCGGTCTATCCATAACCATACACCGAAGATAGGATTCTAGGCATCTGTTCACCACTTCAGTCTGCCCATCCGTTTGTGGATGATGTGCAGTAGACATGTTCAATTGAATGCCTTGTAAAGCAGTAAATTCCTTCCAAAACTGGCTGATAAAGATAGGGTCCCTATCTGACACTATCGAATCTGGCCAACCATGTAACTTGAAGACCTGATCAAGGAACACTTGAGCCACTTGAGCTGCCGAATAAGGATGTGCTAAAGCAATGAAATGGCTGTACTTTGTGAGTCGATCCACCACCACTAATATTGAATCTTTCCCCTGAGACTTTGGCAATCCACCAATGAAATCCATCGAAATCCCAGAAAACACATTGTTAGGAATTGGTAGTGGTTGAAGCAATCCTGGTGTAGCCACTGTTTCGTACTTAGCCTTTTGACACACATTACACTGTCTTACAACATTCCTCACTTGCTTATGCAACCCTTTCCAAGTAAATAATGACTTTATCCTTTGAACAGTTGCGTGAATACCTGAGTGTCCCCCCATAGCACTGTTGTGACATAACAAGATGATATCTTTTTGTAAATTCCCATCCTTGCCCACTGGAATCTTTCCTTTCTTAAGCAAAGCCTGCCCATTCCAACTGTATTTAGGGTGCAACTGCCCAGCCAGTAAGCCTTCCTTTATACTTTTAAGCTTAGGGTCAGATTCCCACGTAAGCTGGACTCTATCCCAAATTACAGGATCAAAAGTGTTCACTGAAATAGTTAATAAGGCAGGAGAATGTACTCTTGAAAGGGCATCAGCTACTCTGTTATCACTACCTTGCTTGTAAACTATTTCAAAATCATACCCCATTAATTTTGACAGCCACACTTGTTGTAAAGGAGTAGTAATTTTCTGTTCCAGCAGGTGCTTTAAGCTCTTTTGATCGGTTTTGATAATAAAATGCCCCTGAGACAGGTAATGATGCCAATATTGAACAGCAAAAATAATGGCTAATAACTCCCTTTCATAGACAGAAAATGCTTGTTGCCTAGCCGATAAAGCCTTACTTATAAATGCAATATGGTGCCCTCCTTGCATTAAAACAGCTCCTATACCCTTCCCAGATGCATCAGTCTCTATCGTGAAAACTTTAGACATATCAGGAAGTGCCAGCACAGGTGGTGACATTAAAGCCTCTTTTAATTGTTCAAATGCCACAGTGGCTTTATCAGACCACTTAAATGCATCTTTTTTCAGTAAATCAGTCAAAGGTCTTGCTAACACTCCATAAGATTTGATGAACCTTCTGTAATAGCCACTCAAACCCAAGAACCCTCTTAATTGTTTTACATCAGTTGGTATTGGCCATTCTCTAATAGCAGCTATCTTTTTGGGATCAGTGGACACACCTTTGTTAGAAATTATATGGCCCAAGTATTCAACTGATGACCCTCCAAAAGTGCATTTAGATCTCTTGGCATATAATTGTTGGTCTCTTAGTATGAATAACACTTGTCTGAGGTGATCAATGTGGGAGCCCCAAGAATTACTGTAGACCAATATATCATCAAAAAAAACTAGTACAAACTTCCTTAGGAACTGTTTGAAAATCGAGTTCATCAATGCCTGAAAAGTAGCAGGTGCATTAGTAAGCCCAAAGGGCATTACTACAAACTCAAACAAGCCCTCATGTGTTCTGAATGCAGTTTTCTGGATATCATCATCATGCATCCTGATTTGGTGATATCCAGCCCTGAGATCCAGCTTTGAAAACACCACCGCATTTCCCAATTCCTCAAACAATTCATCAACTAATGGAATTGGGTAGCTGTTTTTAATGGTCAGCTCATTTAACCTTCTGTAATCAATACAAAATCTCCAAGTCCCATCCTTCTTTTTCACCAAAACTACAGGAGCCGCAAAAGGACTGGAACTTCCCCTAACCACTCCAGTATCCATTAATTCTTTCGTTAACTTTTCAATCACATCTTTTTGTGTCGACTGATATCTGTATGGTTTAAGGTTGACCACTTGTGACTCATCTTTTAACAAGATTCGATGATCAAATGCTCTCTTTGGTGGTAAAGTGGTAGGAGTCATAAACACATCATCGAATTCAGATAACAACTTATTCAGCTGAACATTATCTTCCACTGCATTGATCTTGGTTTCATGTTGAAATTCACTTTTAGCAGGTTGTAGTTGCATACTGAACATGTGAGCTTCTACTACCTTATCCTGCTGACCCAGAAGAGTATGCATACTATTTGCTGAACATAGAGAAATCTTATTACTATCAACCCCCTTAAGACTACATTGAGTGTTCCCAATAGTGAACTGCATAGTCATATCCATAAAATTCCATACAATGGACCCTAACGTAAGTAACCATTGTACCCCCAAAACCATGTCATAACTTTCTAAAGGAATGACTAATACATCAGTTGTAAACCACATACCTTGCATGAACCACTGAAAATTAGGAGAATAATTGTCACACACAATTTCATTGCCATTAGCCACTCCCACTGTTACACTATCAATAGGCTTCAATGAACACTTAAGCTTCTTGGCTAACCCTTCATTCACAAAGTTATGAGTTGACCCTGAATCGATCAATATTCTTAACTGTTTGTTCCCTATAGTACCTACTACTTTCATTGTAGAGTATGATACCATACCGGTTAAAGCATGAATAGAAATCTTTGGTGGATCTTGCCAATCCTGTTGATCCATAGTCTCATCAATTATATAATCTTTTTCATCATCCTCCTCTGTCCCTATCACTTCTAATACAAACAACTTCTTATTAGCACATTTATGCCCTGGTGTGAACTTCTCCGGACACCAAAAACATTCCCCTCTCGCCCTTTTTCCCTCAATCTCTTTACTCGATATCTGCTTTGTGTTAGTGAATTTCTTAGTGATTGGTGGAGATGGTAATAAGGGCAAGTGGGACACATTAGCAGGAGGTTTAACTGCACTTTGCACTCTATTTCCCATAACAGAATTGTTAGGATAATACCTGTTATTAGAATAAGAATATCTCATTGATTTATTTGTTGTATCCTGTATTTTAGCCAAATAGAATGCTTCTTTCATTGTCTTTGGCTGAAACATTCTTACAGGTCCACCAATCTCAGGTTTAACTGCCTTCAAGAAGATGCTGACAGCATACGGTTCAGGAATTGATACTTTGAGTAGACATGCATCAAACTGGTCACAGAACTCTTCCAATGACCCATTCTGTGTCAATGAAGTTAATGTACCCATAGCATCTTCAAACAATACTGATGAAAAACGAGAAACAATTGCTTCTGAGTAATCTTTCCAGGTTATTTGTGAAATGGGAACTGTTTTTGTTTTCAAGAAAGCCTGATGCCACTTTACTGCTTTCCCTTCAAGATGAATAGCAGCGTAGCGTACCTTAAAATTCTCCGGAGTCTCGTCTACATTGAAGAAGTGTTCACATCTATAGATCCAATCGTCAACCTCGCTTCCATCAAACTTTGGAAAATCAATCTTTCCAATTCTGTGTAACCTTTCATTTCTATTGCCGTTATTCAGATCACCCTCTGTGTTATTGATTGTTCTACTGGTTGATTCCCCATTTAATTTTGCCAAAATCGCTTGAACATTCGCATTCAAGCTTGCGAAAGATTGTTCAGACTTCTGCATAAATGCATCCACCTTTAAAAGAGTAATACCATGTTCTTCCACCGTTTTTTCAAGATTGGATTTCTCCGAATCGGATCTGCTGCGAGTTGTCATCTTTCCCCAATTACTAGGGTTTGAAATCGATTGAGAGTTAAGAACGAAAGTTGAATTGACCGAATCAATGATCAATTCCCGTTGGAATGAAGGTTGAATTGATCGAATCAATGATCAATTCCAGTTAGAAATGAATTGCGGATGAATTTGACCTAACAATGATCAAATTCGCTGAAAGAATTTGAATGAATTGGACGAATTCGATTGAAATCAGGAGCGTGCCAAGAATCGACAGCTCTGATACCAATGATAAGAATCGAAATGAAGAAGAAGAAGATTCAGAGAAAGATTATTCAACAATCGACTAACTTCTCATTAGCTGGCTAACTATCTTTATACAACTGATTAACCAACCTAACAGCTTAACTACTTTCTTATTACTACCACCTCACACTTTTACTAATGACACATAAGACCCTGGACTTTATGGAACATTTACACATTTAGTCCTTTTACATTCTACCACATATCAGTATGGTAGTCTTTTATTGATTCTATTAAGAGGCTCTCTCCGAATCGATTTCATGCAACCTTTTAATACGTAAGTTTTAAAAACATGCTGATGAATATAGAATGGTAAAAAAAGTTTGGAAAGTATTATATTTAAATTTCTCTATTTACCTACATATTAATATTTTACTTGTCGAAGCCCAATAGAGTCATACAACTTACAAGGGCCTACATGGCTACATGAGCCAACTGATAATTTCTTCTGATTTCATAAAAAACCATGGGGTTTCTTATTGAGGGTTTTAAATTAGGGATGTATTGTGCGAGGAGGCTCTCTAGCGCGAACCCGGTTAAGACAATGTATGCTAGACCTCCCGACATTCGCGAATAATTCACACCTTAAAAAAAAAAAATACATTGATGGGTTTCTTTGTTATCAAACGCTTTTATGTTGGATTGTTGATTTGTTGGGTAATATAAACACATGACATTTTTTTTTTTTTGAAACGTAAACTTCATTCACAACAAGCCGACCCAAAACACTACAAACAAATTACATATTTACAAATGAAACCCATTCTTCCCAACTAACCCCTTTAAACTTAGATCTATTGGAAAACCAAAGGAAACTTAAAGCTTTAATCTCACTCAAAATCCTATCAATCCTAACCGGATTATTCGAAAAGACCAACTTGTTCCTAGCACGCCAAATGCTCCAACAAACAACGATGACTATACCGTACACCGCCTCCTTCTTCTTAGCCGAAGCTGGGAGGGAATTATGAATACCGAGGAGGTCCTTGATCGAGAAAGCATAAATGATAGGGATCTTGCACCACGAACTAATGCCGTTCCAGACCACTGAAGACACGGAGCAAGCAGTAAGGATATGCTCAGCGGTTTCGTCCGCAGAACTACACAAGGGACAGCTCGGCTCTTCAATAGACACAACACATGACATGATACAGAAAATAATAGTTTACATGTTGATGACATGATATTGGGCTTCACACTTTTCAATAAGTCAACCCATTAAACTTTCTTCTTCTCATTGGGCTTTTCACTTTTCATTTTTTTTTGTCAATTTTATGGTCCAAAAGAGTTTCCAAACGTGTAGCGGGTTCAACTATATGAATTTGTTTCTTCTTCTAAAGCATTAAATGATCTCTAGCAATCTTCTTTCTTAATGATCTTAAGATATGAAATTGATTGTATATTTGCTCAAAATTGTAAGGACGTTTATGTGATTGTAAGTTTTGTAGTAAGGTTTGCAAGAGGTGAGTCAAAGTGCTTAAAGGATATAGTCCTTTAAATAGATAGAAGGAGAGAGTTTATAAAAGTTCGTTGGTACCTTCACGGATGATCCTTTGTTGAACCACGCACTATTTGCGGAGGTTTTGTGCCCTTTTTCTCTATAGAAATATGTCTTCCACGCTGGCAGATTTAGCCACATTTTGTGGGTTCTTAGGAATCCAGTCAGTTTGGAAAAAAATAGTGATTTGAAAAAAAAATAGTGATAATTTATCAAAAGAAACCCATTAGAAAAAATTTCTGGATCCGGCACTGCATTCACTCATTTGCAACAAATCAAGGACATTTTTTCTCCAATTCTATTTTTTCCTCATGCCTAAACACAACCGGATACTAATGGATATAATCATCATCATCATCATCATCATCATCATCATCATCATCATCATCATCATCATCATCATCATACTCAGTAAATCTCACCAATAGCAAAGCAAAGATAGGGTCTGAGGAGGGTAAGATGTAGACAGCCTTACCTCTACCACGTAGGAATAGAGAGGCTGCTTCCAGTGAGACCTCCGGCTCGATAGTAGTTTTGCATCAAGCCTTGGACATAAGGCACATAACACTCAGCAATCGGGACAAAGACCGATTACTGCATGTACCCTTTTGCCTTTCAGCTATCAACGCCACCACATGATGCATGATTAACCATCCTCAGCTTTTAACCTTATTTTCACGAAGTAAAATAACGTTAAAATTAGTGCACTTTTACTTTTGCCCCCCAATGGCCCACACATATATACATTATATGCGCAGGATATAATGTGACTTGAAAATAATGAGAGACCAAAACTCATTTTGTTAAGTACATTTCCTTGCAACAAAGAAAGGATCTTTGTTTCTTCCCATATATGTTAATCACTTCCCAAATTGTTTAACCCATTTGTTTGACTTGGTCTTACTTGGGAAAGTTTTCCTTAGAGAAGATTCCTTCAAAAAAAAAAAAAAAAATAAATAAATAAATAAATAAAAACCCCCTTTTAAGTCTATTTTAATACAAAGTTTGTTTTATAAAAGCCCATTTAAAAAAAAAACCTTAAGCCGAAGTTAAATCATTTTATTTTCATAAATTGCATTCTGTATTGATGATTGTATCTTCTTTTTTTCTTCAACATCTCTATGCTTGTTTTTTTTTATTAGTTGTTATTGAAGAGCACTTACGTTTTTTTTTTCTTTTGAATTAGTTTTTTTTTTTGAAAGATTTATACAGAGAACATATAGTCGATCCATGGCCTCTTACTTGCACACTTGGGTACTTTGTAAATTGTAACTAAACATATACACATACCATTATTATACCAATATGATAAATTCACACCAATGATCCAAACAGCTGATCCAAGTGTGCATATTTTAGTAGCATCACATAACTACTCGAAAACATTTGATAAACATTAAAAAGTTAGCAAACAAAATTTCAAAGAAAGTAGTTTATGTAATGACAGTGACCCATGTATTAATTTATATTAAAGGATCCACAATACTAGAGGTTTCAAATCAAAACACACTAGCATGCAATGTAAACTTTCAAATCAGAATCCCACTCATCATCCAAAAACATCAATTTTCTCTCAAATGCTTCTTTCTTTTTCAAACATTCTTTCATTTCCAAACCATCACCTATTTTTCACATTTTATTTTATCATCAAATTATTTTTATAGTAATTTTTTTAAATCAATTATTTAAAGTATTAGAATATATTTAAAAAGTATATTGTAAAATTAAAAAAAAAATATTCTAAAACTGCAAATTAAACTTACTCAACCTTAAGTTAGAAAATAAAAAATAAACAATAAAAATTACAAACTTAAATAAAACAATATTTTAATAACTTATTTTTACAACAAGGAATAATATACACACACCCATTCGAGTATATTTGGAAATTCAGAGTCCGGACACCATGGCAATCATCGATGAAAAGCAGTCGGGCTTTAGCAAGGAGTATCAGACGAATGTTATTACCAACAAATCGATGGATTGTCATGTCGTAACGCTTGGGGTAGAGGTGTACAAAAAAACTGGTTTTAGAACTGAAACCGGAAAAAAAACCGAAACTGGTTTTTTTTTTAACCGGTTTTTTTATAACCGGTTTTTTTTAACCGGTTTTTTTTAACCGCCGGTTTTTATACCGGTTACTATTCTTGACTTCAAAAACCGGTTATTAACCGAACCGGTTATTAAAAAACCGGTTAAAACCGGTTTTTTTGGGAAAAACCGGTTAAAAACCGGTCCCAACCGGTTATACCGGTTATTGTTTTAGACCTCAAAAACCGGTTAGTAACCGGAACCGGTTATAAAAAAAACCGGTTTTTATTTTGGGTGAAAAAACCGGTTTTTTTTTAACCGGTTTTTTAATAACCGGTTAACCGGTTTGTACACCTCTAGCTTGGGGTAGACACATCCTTCTCGATTCCCAAAGCATCTCAAAATTAAAAGTGAGTCAAAAAGCCAATAAAAGGACGAAGAAAAGAAAAGGGCACATCAAACTTCTTATTTTGTGCAAAAATGAAAGAAGGTGAAATATCCTTTGAGTCTTTGACGGTATAGAGTCAAAATGTATGCTTGCTATGAACTTTTACCAGACCCCTTGCATAAGCATCCAAAAAATATATTCTAACCCGAAAATGAATCCAACTCACTAGTATAAGATTCTTGAAATATTGTGTTAAATAATAATAAAGATTAAGTTATTCTACAAAGTCTCCTAATTGTAAGAAGTGTAAGAATGTTTTATAGAGTGACAAGTGTCCGGACACCATGGCAATCATCGATGAAAAGCAGTCGGGCTTTAGCAAGGAGTATCAGACGAATGTTATTACCAACAAATCGATGGATTGTCATGTCGTAACGCTTGGGGTAGACACATCCTTCTCGATTCCCAAAGCATCTCAAAATTAAAAGTGAGTCAAAAAGCCAATAAAAGGACGAAGAAAAGAAAAGAAAAGGGCACATCAAACTTCTTATTTTGTGCAAAAATGAAAGAAGGTGACATATCCTTTGAGTCTTTGACGGTATAGAGTCAAAATGTATGCTTGCTATGAACTTTTACCAGACCCCCTGCATAAGCATCCAAAAAATATATTCTAACCCGAAAATGAATCCAACTCACTAGTATAAGATTCTTGAAATATTGTGTTAAATAATAATAAAGATTAAGTTATTCTACAAAGTCTCCTAATTGTAAGAAGTGTAAGAATGTTTTATAGAGTGACAAGTGTCCAATAACCTAAAACCTAAACCCACTACACCCACCCCCACCCCACCACCACCCAAAAACCTAAACCCCCCACCCCATCCCCCCAGAGTGACAAGTGTCCAATAACCTAAAACCTAAACCCACTACACCCACCCCCACCCCACCACCACCCAAAAACCTAAACCCCCCACCCCATCTCCCCGAAAAAAAAAAAAAAAAAAAACCTCACCGAAAAACCTAACCCCTCCCCCCCCCCCCCCCCACCCCAAAAACCTTAAAAAAAACCCAAAAACCCACCCCCACTCAAAAGAATTTTTTTTTGGAGGGTAGGTGATGTGAGGGGTGGGTGAGGGGTTTAGGTTTTTGGGTGGTGGTGGGTGTTTAGTTTTTTTTTTTTTTTTTTTTTTTTGTTGTAGTGGGTTTATTTTTAGGAGCCTTTGTACGCTTCTTATTTTAAGAAGTCTTTGTATTTGATCCTAATCCATAATAACAAAGTTATTATTATTAGAGAGTTATAAACATTCAAAGAGAAATGTTTTCGTTCAAGAGCGAATCGGCCTCTAATCATTGTAAAATTAAAATTATGGGCCATGACCATCATGACCCTCCATGTCAGTGCCATGTAACTCATCTCTAATCCACCATCCAAAACCACTATCATAAGGCTGTGGTCATGACCTAAACCACCAGCCCTTATTTATTTTAATTTATTTTTGTTTAAAGAAAAAAGGAAATGATTTCTTGAAAAATAGAAATGAGGACCATGGTTTAATCCATGCAAACCATGGTGGATCAAGCAAGCGGATGGGGTAGCCTTCCATTCATATTTTTAAGTGGTGAATCATGTCCCAACCATAAAGTTGGTTGTTGTAATTTCTTTTTGTTTATATGTTGTTGTCTAATGGATGCAACTTTTTTTTTCGAAGATAGATATGTAACAACCCGACTTTCCGAAATCAAAGTCAAAGTACAAGTCAAAGTCAAAGTCAAAGGAATAAAAGATTGCTAATCAGATCTGTCATTTCTGACTTAATTATTGCATGTACTCTTTGACTCGATAATCGATACTTTACTTGACGCTACTTTGTTTTACGATTTATTAATATGTGAAGTAACAATGCGATAAACGTAATTAAACGCAAATCTACTAAACGCTATCACATCGCTACCGCATCGCAACTCGAATCGCAGGTTATGGATATTGTTTTATGTGTGCATGATATTATTATGTGCTTTACTTGTGTGTGCTTTATATATGTTGATTGGATGTTATTCGCAAACGCAATCGCAACTCTATCGCATCGCACCGCAACCCGAAATACAAAGTTACTTTTATGATTATTAGGTTGATTATGTTATTTGTGTAACTAATGTGTAATACTATCGCATCGCTTACTCGAAATGCAACGCAACGCTCAGCGCACGAAACGAAAGTCGGAAACTAACTCGCACTCGCCATCCGATCGAATGACCCTTCGATCGAATGGTCATCCGACCCAAACACTGCACCGCCTTTTTCTCCTCTCCCTATAAATACCTTACCTGTCACATCACTGTTCACTTAATGTGACAGCTCTCCTCCGACCAGCACGCTCTCAGCCTCTTTTCTCTCGATTCCTCGTGATTCTTGTAAGTTTTCATCTCAAATCTTGTACTTCCTTGATCTTTACACACTTCCTCATCATTTTCACCTTAAATCACAACTTTTAACCGTGGGATCTTCGGATTTGGGCTGTTCCAAGGTGATGTCATCATGGAGTTCTTATGAACATTGAAGTGTGACCTAATCTTATCAAGAACGGTTCGGATCTGATGGATTTCTACACGTTTTTACATTGATTTCAGCTAAATCTAAACATCTTTCAAATGTTTCAAACTTTTCTTCAACATTCTTAACTTTTCACTCAAAACCGTTAGAATCTGGACTCGTTCGGATGTTCTACCCATTCTATAATAAAACGCCGAACTGAGAATGGATTCCTAACGAAGAGACGATCGATTCACAGGTTAAACAAGAAACTTCGTCAAGAATAGTTAAGTCTGGTCAAACAGGGTGATTCCCGTCCGATCGGATGGGTTGGACCTGATCTGATTTCCGTTGTTCGAAACGTTGTCATACCGTCTCGATAAAATCTTTTAACTTAGCTGAATTTACAAAGTTTTCAACCCAAAACAGTTGATCGGTCGAACAGCCATCCGATCTAACGGCTATCCGACCAAGTGACTTATGATTTTAAACACTTAAACAATTTCAAAATTACAAGTATATTAGTCTCCACTCGGATCACCATCCGAGCGGACGGCCATCCGTCCGGATGACCGTCTGACCGGACGACCTGAAGTGTAGAGGCATTTCTTACTTTTTATAATACTACAATGAAAACTTCAAAGTTCAAACAATACAGAAACACATCCTTCCCAAATGAATGACTATCAGACCGAATGGTCATCCGTCCGGACGGTCATCCGACCGGATCACTGTTCGTCACAAATATCTCCGACGCACTGTTTAACGCACTGTTCAACGCTTACACTATCGTTCTCTGATCAGGCTAACTCTCCAGCGCTCCCTTCAATCCAAGAAAGTGTTTGTTTACTAAACACGATCTGTGAGTATATTCGATCCCTTTTTGCTTAACGCACTTTTGGGTGTTACATACGTTACCTATGTTAAATCACATCAATTACACAACACAAACACTTTTTATACACTAACCGCTCTCGCATGTTATACGTGTTATTCGATGAATGCTAGTATATTATGTTTACACAGTGATTGTTGTCTGACACCTTAGCAACGATAGTACTATAGTTTGGACTCAGCACCTGTCGTGGACAGGGGTTGTTAAGGGCCTTTCTTCACGTGTCACAGTGGTGATATGTGTTGCGCATTCTACAACTCGCAGTCACGTCTGTGCATATTTCATTGTCGATAGCTTACTTGCTTCACATTTCTACGTGTTACATGCTGGTTATGCGTAAATCGCTTTCGTTACTATTATACCATTAAACTTGTATGATCACCTTTACACTATGTGTATTGACTTTTATTTTAACGTATGTGACAGGTGTTTAGGATGCTTTGCTTGCTAGCTGTTATGGAATCAAGTTTAGGTGGTCTAGAAACCCACAAACAATTTATGAGTTGTCGGAACAGTTTACTTGTTTTTGAGACAATTATTTATAATAACTATTTTTACTTTATCTGTTAGTAGTATGGGATATTAACGTTAAGGATTTGGTAATTTAATAGTTGTTGTGGATTCTCTTGAACAATCTGTTTCGCTCAGTGACGCGCCCCGATGATTCCGCCATCGGTTGGGGTGTGACAGATTGATATCAGAGCCATAACTATAGGGAATTAGGCAAGACTCGACCTAGTCCAGGTCGATGTCTTAAAATTGACCTAGTCTATAGTCTAAGTACCAACAGACTGCCTTGTACGAGCCCGGTAGGGGTTTTGCGCGAGCCTACTCATTATACTCTCGCTTGCACTCGCTAAATCCATAACTTTGCACGAACATCGCAAACTACAGCTTCGTGCAAACACTCAGCCTTTCCTAAGGCTGACAACATGCACATTTTCGAAAATACTCATTACACACGAGTGATTTGGTCGAGATTAGGCGTGAAAACCGTAAACTCTTGATAAAATCACTTGCTCGACATGCATTTTGTTAATGAAACACGAGAGTTTGCTTTGAGTCAGGTGTGAAAGCCATACCTCGGCGCGATTCTCCCTATCTATCTCATGATTTTATCACCTCAACAGGAATGAAGTTGTTAAGTTAGGGGTGAAACCCGCATCTTAATGACTCATTCCGCTCTATAATCTGGTTTTAACAAAACTCTCACCAAAGTCTCGATGGATTCCAACGACTTGAGACACGTAATGGCCGAAAGGATACGTGTTGTTCACCCAAATTGAGGCGAGAGCACAGTCTATTAAGCCGACATGAGTGCTCGAAGTCCTTGAGAATAGTCGAATCACTTTGGGTAGTCAAAGTCTAGCACACCCGAGACATTCTGATTTTCGCTGATTCTACGCTTTATCGCTTTTGTATGTTTCGATTATGAGGATCACAACCGCTGACTCTGTGAATATTGATTTTATGTGTTTTATATGGTTATATGTTCATTTTGCTAGCGTTTTGAGATGTAGAGGGCTGTGCTCTATACTGATGGTTTCGATTTAACGCTTCTTGCTCCGCAAACACACATACAAATCACAACACGCTAACAAATCGCATGTTACTCGCTTATGCTACTCGCTATAGCTACTCGCTTTCGTAACTCTCTATCGCCTTACGCAGCTTTGAAGGATAGGTGAATACGTGCAAAATATGTAGGTGAATACGTGCAAAATATAATGGAAATATGCTTACGTGGATTACGTGTTTCTGTGCTCTACATGCTTATGTGCTTACGTGCTTATGTGGACTATGTGATTATGTGCCTGTGTGTTATGTGCCGACGTGTTCCTGTGCTTTACATAAAGTAGCTTTTGGTGATATGCTAAGCTAGTATCTAGGCATCTCGTCTGAATCCTATGACGGTGTCTGTTGCAGACAATGTCGTCATTCGGATCTCATACTTCTCGCTCTGCTCGCCGCAATCACGCTGACAAACGTATCGCCTCGCTAGTCGCCAAGCAAATGGCTAAGGTCATTCCGCAAAATCGTTAGTGAAATTAATGAAATCGCTAGCAAGTCATATGAGGATTCTAGGACCGACTCTCCAAAAGCGACTTTTAGTTTCAAGCAGTTTAAAGCTTGTGGACCCAAAGACTTCACTGGGGAAGATGGGCTGAGCGCAATGTTTTCATGGTTCGACTCGATTGAAGTCACTCTACGACAAAGCGGATGTCCAGACAACCTCTGCACTGTTAACGCAATTGGTGTCTTCCAGTCTAGGGCACTGGAATGGTGGACAGCGGAGCGAAACAGGCGTGGGAATGACGCAGCCTACGGACTTTCTTGGGAGGAATTGAAGGAAATCATGATGAAAGAATTATGTCCTCCACACTTGCTCCAAAAGCTGGAAGACGAGTTCTGGCACATCAAGCAAGAGGGTGGCGACAATGCTAGTCTTACTGCGCGCTTCAAACAGCTTAGCATCATCTGCCCGGGCCAAGTCTCAACTACCGACATCATAATCAAGAAATATATCTGCGCTTTACCTGATTGTGTTGCCGATTTTGTCCAAGTGGCCAAGACAACCACCATTGAGGAGACCTTCCTTCTCGCTGCCGAGATTAATGACATGTGAGTTCGAGCTGGTTACTTCAATAAAACTGTGCTATCACAACCGCTCCTCTCAACGCTGTTCCTGTCCAACAGCAGAACCAGAACCAACAAGCCACTGCACCTGTGACCAACGCACCTCCAGCAAAACGTGCGTACACTGGTCCTCACCCACTGTGCCCTTACCTGTACTTACCACCATCCTGTTGGGATCGATTGCCGATTTTGTGTCCATTGCAACATTTACAGACAACTTACTGCAAACTGCCGCACTGGCCCCCATCAAGCTCAAGTTCAAGCTCCTCCTGCTCTGCCAGCTCCACTTCCCGCTCCTCAGGGACAACAAGCAGCTCCTGCCCCCGCTGCTCACGCAAGAGCCTGCTATGCGTGTGGTGATCCTAACCACTCCGCGAATGTCTGCCCGAACGGAGTGGCGAAGCAAGAGCCACAGCAGCAACCAGCGTAGCAACAACATCAACAGCAGCAGCAACAGCCAGCTCAACAAGCAGCCCGTGGGCGAGTCTTCAACATCAACGCTCGCCAGGCCCAAGCAGACAACAACGTGGTTAATGGTACATTTCTCGTAAATGGTATTTATGCTTCGTGTTTGTTTGATACTGGAGCCGATAACTGTTTTATCTCGTTCGAATTCGAAAGGCTCCTAAACCGTAAATGCACTAACCTCCCATCGACGTTCGACGTAGAAATTGCCACTGGAAGAACTATCTCTGTTGGTTCCATTCTACGTGATTTTACTCTCGAGCTCAACAATCACGTTTTCCCGATCAATCTTATCCCGATGCAGCTTGATAGTTTTGACGTCATAGTAGGCATGGATTTTATTCGTGAAAATCATGCTGAAATCGTTTGTTTCAAAAAGATGATCCGTTTTTCTCTTTTAAACGGTGATCAATTGTGTGTCTATGGCGAAGTCACTTCGAACGAATTGAAACTCATGTCATGTGTCCAAGCCAGCAAGTATCTCCGCAAGGAATACAAACCTTTCTTGGCACACATCGTAGTAGTGGAGAAGGAAAAGAAAGAGAAGGCAATGGAAAAGGTGCTCATGGTTCGTGATTTTCCTAACGTCTTTCCTGATGATTTACCTGGTTTACCGCCATCTCATGATATCAATTTTCGAATTGACCTCATTCCTAGAGCTAACCCCGTTGCCAAAGCGCCTTATCGTCTCGCTCCATCCGAAATGCGCGAACTCTCTAGTCAACTCTAGGAATTGCTTGATAAAGGCTTTATTCACCCTAGAAATCTCCGTGGGGCGCACTTGTCCTTTTCGTTAAAAAGAAGGATGGATCGTTCCGGATGTGCTTCGATTATAGGGAACTCAATAAGCTGACTATCAAGAATCGCTATCCCTTACCTCGAATCGATGATTTGTTTGACCAATTGCAAGGTGCTACATGCTTTTCCAAGATCGATTTACGCTCTGGCTATCATCAACTGCGAATCCAAGAGGAGGATATACCCAAAACCGCTTTTCGAACCCGATACGGTCACTATGAGTTTGCTGTTATGCCCTTTGGTCTAACTAACGCCCCCGCAGTTTTCATGGATCTAATGAATCGCTTGTGTAAACCCTTTTTTGACCGCTTCATCATCGTGTTTATCGATGATATCCTGATCTATTCTAAGTCAAAAGCTGAACACGCGCAACATCTCCGTTTGGTTCTTGAACTACTCCAAGGGAATCGCCTCTATGCCAAGTTCTCCAAGTGTGAATTTTGGCTTGAGGAGGTCCAATTCCTCGGTCACATTGTCAATAGTCAAGGTATTCACGTCGACCCCGCAAAGATTGAAGCTATTAAGAGTTGGATTACACCAAAGAACCCGTTCGAAGTCCGTTCGTTCTTCGGATTGGCGAGTTACTATCGCTGATTTATCGTTGATTTCTCGAAAATCGCCGTTCCTCTCACCTCTCTTACGCACAAGGACAAACCTTTTGTTTGGGGAACCGAACAAGAGGAAGCCTTTCAAACCCTCAAGCTTATGCTCTGCAACGCTCCTGTGCTTGCATTACCCGACAGAAGCGACGACTTCGTAGTTTATTGCGATACCTCTAACCTCGGTCTCGGTTGTGTTCTTATGCAATGGGACAAGGTTATCGCGTACGCCTCTCGTCAGCTCAAGATCCACGAGAAGAACTATACAACCCACGATCTCGAGCTTGGTGCAGTTGTTTTTGCATTAAAGATTTGGCGACACTACCTTTATGGTACCAAGTGTACGGTCTTCACCGACCATAAGAGCCTACAACACATCTTGAATCAGAAAGAGCTGAACATGCGCCAACACAGATGGGTTGAACTTCTCAACGATTACCACTATGAGATCCGCTACCATCCAGGCAAAGCAAACGTCGTTGCCGATGCCCTCAGCGACGAAGCTATTTGCATACCGTTTGCAACATTCAAGCCCAACACGACCTCGAAGCTCTAATCCGTGATGCTCAGCATGCATGCTTCATTGAGAATACCTTGAGAGAGGAAAAGAAGAAGTGCGGTGCTGAAACCCAACTTGTCACCAAATCGAATGGTATCTACTACTATCTCAATCGCATCTGGATCCCAAGTCACAATAACCTTCGGGAAATATTGTTGACTGAAGCCCACAAGTCTCTATATTCCATTCATCCCGGTGCCGACAAGATGTACCAGGACCTGCGTGCCGGGTATTGGTGGCCTGGAATGAAGAAGGATATCGCCATCTATGTTTCGAAGTGCCTAACCTGTTCGAAGGTCAAGGCTGAGCAACAACGACCCTCTGGCTTACACGTGCAACCCGAGATCCCTATGTGGAAATGGGAGAGTATAGCCATGGATTTCATCACGAAACTCCCACGCACGCCATCAGGTCACGATATCATTTGGGTTATCGTTGATCGTCTCACTAAATCCGCCCACTTCCTGCCAATACGGGAAGACTACAAAGTAGAACGATTGGCACGAATCTATACCGACGAAGTCATTTGTCGACATGGGACAGCTCGAGACATCATCTCTGACCGCGATGGTCGATTCACTTCGCGCCTCTGGGAAACTTTTCTATCTGCTCTCGGTACTACTCTCAATCTTAGTACTGCTTTCCATCCCCAGACCGACGGTCAGACTGAACGCACGATACTCACCCTTGAAGACACGCTTCGCTCGTGTGTTATAGATTTCGGTGGTAGTTGGGATTCGCATTTACCTTTAGTCGAATTCTCGTACAATAACACTTATCACTCTAGCATTCAAATGGCACCATTTGAGGCATTATACGGAAGAAAATGTCGATTGCCTATTGTATGGCACGAGATAAGAGATGCGCAAATTACCGGTCCTGAGTTATTGCAAGAAACGACTGACAAGATCCTCCAAATACGAGACAATCTCTTGAAAGCTCAGAGTCGTCAAAAGAGTTACGTTGATAAACGCCGCAAGCCCCTTGAATTTGACGTTGGTGATCACGTACTCCTAAAGGTTGCACCTTGGAAGGGTGTGGTCCGATTCGGCAAGAAAGGAAAGCTAGCGCCTCGATATGTTGGACCCTTTAAGATTCTTGAAAGAATTGGCAAAGTGGCCTACAGACTCGAATTACCGGAGGAACTCAGCAATGTACATCCGACTTTCCACGTCTCGAACCTCAAAAAGTGTCTAGGCGACCAGAATTTACATGTCCCTCTTGAGGATTTACAAGTGGACGAAACATTACACTTCGTGGAAAACAAGTCGAGATCATGGACCGAGAGACCAAGAAACTTTGACGCTCACGCATTCTCATAGTGAAGGTTCGATGGGTAGGCAAACGCGGCGCCGAGTTCACCTGGGAACTCGAGAGTGATATGAAGGCTAAATATCCTCAACTATTCGTTACGCCTGCGCCTTAAAGTTCAGGACGAAATTTTCTAAAGTAAGGGAGGTTGTAACAACCCGACTTTCCGAAGTCAAAGTCAAAGTCAAACGAAGAAAAGATTGCTAATCAGATCTGTCATTTCTGACTTAATTATTGCCTGTACTCTTTGACTCGATAATCGTTACTTTACTTGCGCTACTTTGATTTACGATTTATTAATATGTGAAGTAACAATGCGATAAACGTAATTAAACGCTAATCTACTAAACGCTATCACATCGCTACCGCATCGCAACTCGAATCGCAAGTTATGGATATTGTTTCATAATAATACAACGAAAACTTCAAAGTTCAAACAATACACAAACACATCCTTCCCAAACGAATGACTATCCGACCGAATGGTCATCCGTCCGGACGGTCATCCGACCGGATCACTGTTTGTCAAAAATATCTCTGACGCACTGTTTAACGAACTGTTCAATGCTTACATTATCGTTCTCTGATCAGGCTAACTCTCCAGCACTCCTGTAACACCCCGTGTTTCGAAGGTCAAAGTCAATGTCAAGATTGAAGTCAAAGGAAGAAAAGATTGCTAATTGCGATCTGTCACTCCTTGCTCAACTCCTGTTTTGACTTCTTTGACTTATAGTTAATCTATTTATGTTATCGCTTTAGTTGTATTATGTGGAGTATCTATTAATAATCGAGGTTTAATCGCATATTAATCGCATGTTTAATCGATTTATCGCTTATCGCTATCGCATTCGCAACTCGAATTATGTGTTCTGGATATTGTTTTACGTGTGTGTGCTATTTATGTGTTACTTGTGCATGTTATGTTTATGTTGAGGTATTCATCACAATCGCAAATCAATCGCATCGCAATCGAATCAAAAACGCTAAACGCAAGCTGATTATAGTGATTGTATGTTAGGTATAGTAGTTGGGATTAAAAGTAATCTAATGGGTAATTCTATCGCATCGCTCGCTCGAGTCGCATCGCAAAGCTCAACACGCGAATCGAAATGAAAAAACTCATCGCGCCAAACACTCGGATCGAGTGGCCAACCGATCGAGTGGCCATCCGATCGGGTTGCCATCTGATCGAGTTGCCACCCGATCGGACTGCCACTCGATCGACCAACCTTTTTCCTCACTTTCCTTTTTAGGAAACCCTATAAATACCCCCACATGTCACATCACTTGATGTGACAGCTCTCTACTCGACCCAGCCGCACTCAAGCTCTATTTATCTCGATTTCTCTCAATTCTTGTAAGTTTCCAACCTAAATCTTGTACTTTTATGATCTACACACACATCTTCATCATTCTATCTTTCAAATCTCAACTTTTAACCGTGAAATCAATGGATTTGAGGTGTTCTAGGATGATGTCATCATGGTGTTCTTATGAACTTCATGTTTTGGCTTCAACCCACTAAGAACAACTCGGATTCGGACGATTTCCACATGAATAAACAAAGATCTTGCATAGATCTGGACATATTCATGGTGAAAAGGATTGAAAGATGGTTTTCCAAATTTCTTTCAACTCTTTTACACTCAATGCACTCAAACCCGATAGAATCGGAGCTCGTTCTGATCTTCTACCCATTCTTGGTGATGTATTAGTTCCAGATCTGAATTCTATCCGAGAGATACTGATTTCGGGTTTGAACATGAACTACCGACTCGAGCCGTGAACCGATCGGACTAGGGTGATTCCTGTTCGGTCGGGTCACTTGGGTCGAGATAAGGTTTCTGTTGTTTAAACAAGTTATCAGAAAGTGTCGTTCAACACTACAAAACTTCAAGCGAATTAAGTGTCAAGACGAACAGATCGTCGGGACGGATTACCATCCGATCGACCGGCCATCCGATCGGGTTGTACTTGGTTCCACACTTAAACTATTTTTCAAACGATTCAAGGATCTGAACGTTGAAACGGATTACCACCCGATCGGATTGCCATCCGATCGAGTGACCATCCGATCGTGTGACGTTTGGGACTTGGATACTTAAACAATTCTCAACATGTTTAGTATGTACGGATTGCCACCTGATCGGATAGCCATCCGATTGAGTGACCATCCTGCTGTGAACTTGTTCTCAAACTGAGAAACCTCGCCAATCGGATTGCTGTCCGATCGAACGACCGTTCGACCGACCGACCTGAAAGGTAGAGATACTTCTCTATTTTTAAAATGCTACAACGAAAACTTCAAAGTACAAACCATCATACACAAACACATCCTCACCAAACGAGGTGACAATCCAATCGAATGGCCATCCGATCGGATGACCATCCGAACGGATTGCCACCCGATCGACTGGCCATCCGATCGGATTGCCATCTAATCGGATTACCATCCGATCCTTGGTACACCTACACCGTTTTACACGCCGACTTTCGCTTATGTTATCGTTAACTGTTCCGCTCAAGCACTCCCTTCAATCCATTAACTCTATCGCTGTGAGTATACTCGAACCCTTTTTGCTTTATGCACTTTTGGGTGTTACATACGTTACTTATTCTAAATCACATCAAACACACTACACAATATTTTAACGCTAACCGCTACCGCATGTTATACGTGACTTGATGAATGCTTGTTTGTTATGTTTACACATAGATTGCTGTCTACCTACCTTAGCAACGATAGTACTATAGTTTGGACTCAGCACCTGTTCACTCAGGGGTTGTTAAGGACTATTAATCACATGATTCGTAGTGGTGAATATGTGTTACGAACTGCCTTGGGCAGTCAACCCGCAATCATTGGTATTGATAGGATCATGTCGATAACTTACGTGCTTCACATCACACGTAGTACGTGCTGGTTATGCGGAAACGATTTCGAACTCTATATGCTATTATTAAACTTGTATGCTCACCTTTACACTATGTGTATTGACTTTTACTTTAACGTATGTGGCAGGTGCTTAAGATGCTAGGATGCCTTGTTTGCTGTGTGATGAAATCGAGGCTAGGAAAGAGTCTAGAAACAAACAAACAAACGATCTTATTTAAAAATTTGAGTTGTCGGATCAGTATTTGTTTATGAGACAATTATTTGTAATAACTGTTTTATTTATATATGTTATGGTATGGGACATGACGTTTTAAATATCTGGTAATTAATAGTTGTTATGGATACTCATGGACAATCTGTTTCGCTCAGTGCCGCGCCCTGATGTTTCCGCCATCGGTTGGGGTGTGACAGATTGGTATTAGAGCCATAACTATAGGGAATTAGGCAAGACTAGACCTAGTCTGGGTCGATGTCTTAGAAACGACCTAGTCTATAGTCTAAGTACCAACAGACCGACTTGTGCATACCCAGTAGGGGTTTTGTACGAGCTTACTTGCTATTCTCGTTATTTATCGCTCAAATTCGCTGCACAATACACACTTGCGCGAACATCGCATACTACAGTTCTGCGCAAGATCAGCCTTTCCTAAGGCCGATTACACACACAAACGAATGATCTGGTTAAGATTAGGTGTGAAAACTGCAAACTCTCGACCAAATTACTCGTCCGAATTGCTATTTTTACTATAAAACAAGAGAATTTGCGTTGAATTAGGAGTGAAATCCATACTTCGACGCAAATCCTCTTATCTATCTCGTGGTTTTACCACACAAACAGGAACGTAGTCGCTAAGTCAGGGGTGAAACCCGAACCTTGACGACTCGTTCTACTCGTTAATGTGGTTTTACAAAACTCTCACCAAAGTCTTGACGGACTCCAACGACTTGAAGTCACACCATAGCTAGCAGGATGCGTGCCGATCGCTCGAATCGAAGCGAGAGCACAGTCCAGAAGCCCAAAGTGTGCACTTAAATCCTTGTGAATAGTTGAATCACTTTGGGTAGTCGAAGTCTATCTAGCCAAAGACAATCTATTCTCGATTTCTATGTGTTTCGATTCTGAGCCCGCAACTGTTGAGTCTGATATTTGTCGATTTTATGTGGATTTTACGTGATTTATGTGGTTTTGTTTATTTGTTGGCGTGTTGAGATACTGATGGTTTTGATTTAACGCTTCTTGCTCCGCTTATCACACAACACACACGCTAACAAATCGCTGGTCATTATTCGCAATCGCTGCTCGATACTCGCAATCGCTATAATTAATCGCTATACGCGCTGTGAAGGATAGGGAATACATGCAACATATAGTTAGGTTTCTGTATTCTGACTGCCTCATGTGCTTCTGTGCCTTAAGTGCTTTTGTGTTTCCGTGCTCTACATGATTAGGTGCTTATGTGTCTATGTGCCTATGTGATTCTGTGTTTACGTGGATACGTGTTCCTGAGCTTTATGGCAATCGCTAGACTATACTAGGAATAATCAAAATTTATGTTGAGTCCTATGGCGATGTCTGTTGCAGACAATGTCGTCATCCGGATCTCGCGCTACTCAAGCTGCTCGCCGAAAGCAAGCAGATAAACGCCTCGCCGCTATGGTTGCTAAAAAAAATGGCGAAAGTTGTTCCTCAGATCGTCACTGAACTGTATGAAAATGTGATCAAATCTTCTGAAGAGTCAAGGACCGATACTCCCAAAGCTTCTTTTAGCTTCAAGCAGTTCAAAGCTTGCGGACCGAAAGAATTTACTGGCGAAGATGGTCCTACGACCTTATTCCAAGGGTTTGATTCGATCGAGGTCACCCTGCGCCAGAGTGACTGTCCTGACGATCTCCGCACTCTGAATGCTACCGGAGTCTTCCAATCCCGAGCGCTAGATTGGTGGACGGCCGAGAGAAACAAGCGCGGAAACGATGCAGCTTATGGTTTGACGTGGGATGAGTTGAAGGACGTCATGTTGGAAGAGTTCTGCCCTCCCCACGAGCGCCAAAAGTTGGAGGACGAATTCTGGCATATCAAGCAGAAGGATGGTGACAATGCTGCTTTAACTGCTCGCTTCAAGCAGCTTAGCATAATCTGTCCTGATCAAGTCAAGACTTCTGATGTAGCGATCAAGAAGTACATTCGAGCTCTGCCAAATTGTGTCGCAGATTTTGTGCAAGCTTCAAAACCAGTAACAATCTAGGAAACTTACCTGCATGCCACTGAAATAAACGAAAAGCGAGTCAAGTCTGGCTACTGGGATAAAGCCGCCAAGAATCTACATCAAGCTACCACCGCACCAACCGCTGAAACCGCCGCCACTCCTCAGTCTTCAAAGGCCTCTCGTCGCAAGAGGAAGAACAACAGCAACTCCAGCAACAAGAACTGTGCTGTAACCACTGCTGCCCCACTCCAAGCTATACCAGCTCAACAGCAAACTCAACACCGCCAGGTCGCGGCACCGGTAACCCAAGCACCGCCAGCAAAGCGTGCTTATACTGGTCCTCACCCTGCCTGCCCGACTTGCACCTATCACCACCTAGTGGGAATCGCCTGCAGATTTTGTGTACACTGCAACATGTACGGCCATTTCACCGCCAACTGCCGTACAGGTCCTCGTTAAGCAC
Source organism: Helianthus tuberosus (assembly GCA_030545235.1). Taxonomy (NCBI): domain Eukaryota; kingdom Viridiplantae; phylum Streptophyta; class Magnoliopsida; order Asterales; family Asteraceae; genus Helianthus; species Helianthus tuberosus. The sequence goes on along the minus strand of CM060439.1, from coordinate 91,688,393 downwards.
AAGCTCTAGCTACTGCTCATCAAGCTCTACTTCCTGCCCCTCAAGGCCAACAAGCGGCTCCGGTACCCACGGTTAACGCTAGAGTCTGCTTTGCGTGTGGTGATCCCAACCACTTCGCAAACATGTGCCCCAATCGGGTTGTGAAGCAAGAGCAACCACAGCAGCAGCCCCTGCAGCAACAGCAACCTCAGCAACAACAGCAACAACAGCAACAACAACAACAAGCCACTCGTGCTCGAACTTTCAACATTAATGTGCGCCAGGCTCAGGCTGACAACAACGTGGTCAATGGTACGTTCCTTGTGAATGGCATTTATGCTTCGTGTTTGTTTGATACTGGAGCCGATAACTGTTTTGTATCGTTTGAGTTTGAAAAGCTTCTTAATCGTAAGTGCGCCCATCTCCCCTCGACGTTCGATGTTGAAGTTGCCACCGGAAGAACCGTCGCCGTCAACTCTGTTCTTCGTGATTGTACTCTCGAACTCAACAATCACATCTTCCCCATCGATCTTATTCCGATGCAACTCGGAAGTTTTGACATCATAGTAGGCATGGACTTTCTTCGTGAAAATCATGCTGAAGTTGTTTGCTTCGATAAGATGATCCGATTCTCGCTCGCTAATGGTGATCAGTTATGTGTTTATGGTGAAGTCGCGTCGAAGAAACTCCAACTCATGTCATGTGTCTAGGCTAGCAAGTATCTCCGCAAGGAATACCAAGCTTTCTTGGCACACATTGTAGTAGCAGAGAAAAAGGAAGTTAAAGAGGTGAAAGATGTCCCTGTTGTTCGTGAATTTCCTATCATTTTTCCTGAAGGTCTTCCAGGTTTACCTCCAAGTCATGATATCGACTTTCGCATCGACCTCATTCCTAGAGCAAATCCCGTTGCCAGAGCTCCTTATCGACTCGCACCATCCGAAATGCGCGAACTCTCGAGTCAGCTCCAGGAATTGCTTGACAAAGGCTTCATTCGCCCTAGCACCTCTCCTTGGGGCGCACCAGTCCTTTTCGTCAAAAAGAAGGATGGGTCGTTCCGGATGTGCATCGACTATCGGGAATTAAATAAGCTGACAATCAAGAATCGTTACCCTCTGCCTCGCATCGATGATTTGTTTGACCAGTTACAAGGTGCAACGTGTTTTTCCAAGATCGATCTACGCTCAGGCTACCACCAGTTACGCATACAAGAGTAGGATATTCCCAAAACCGCTTTTCGCACTCGATACGGCCACTACGAGTTCGTTGTTATGCCTTTTGGTTTAACCAACGCACCTGCGGTTTTTATGGATCTGATGAATCGCGTGTGTAAGCCTTTTCTCGACTGCTTCGTCATCGTGTTCATCGATGATATCCTGATCTATTCCAAGTCAAAAGCCGAACACGCACAACATCTACATTTAGTTCTCGAGCTACTCCGGGGGAATCGACTCTATGCCAAGTTCTCCAAGTGTGAATTCTGGCTGGAGGAGGTTCAATTCCTCGGTCACATTGTCAATAGTCAAGGTATCCACGTCGACCCTGCGAAGATCGAAGCTGTCAAGAGTTGGGTCACACCTAAGAACCCATCTGAAGTCCGTTCTTTTCACAGACTAGCGGGCTATTATCGCCGATTTATCAAAGGATTCTCTAAAATCTCTATGCCGCTCACCTCTCTCACGCAAAAAGACAAGCCTTTTGATTGGGGATCTGGACAATAGACTGTCTTTCAAACCCTCAAGTACATGCTCTGCAATGCTCCTGTTCTCACTTTACCCGACGGAAACGGTGACTTTATCATCTATTGTGATGCCTCGAACCTTGGCCTTGGTTGTCTTCTCATGCAACGAGACAAGGTTATTGCTTACGCATCTCGTCAGCTCAAGATCCACGAGAAGAACTATACAACCCACGACCTCGAGCTAGGCGCAGTTGGTTTTGCGTTAAAGATCTGGCGACACTACCTTTATGGTACCAAGTGTACGATCTTCACCGATCACAAGGGCCTACAACATATCTTTGACCAGAAAGAACTAAATATGCGTCAATGCCGGTGGGTGGAACTTCTCAACGATTATGACTGTGAGATTCGTTATCATCCTGGCAAAGCAAATGTCGTTGCCGACGCTCTCAGCAGACAGAGTTATTTGCACAGCGCCCGTAATATCCAAGCCCAATATGACCTTGAAACCCTCATCCGCGAAGCTCAACATGCCTACTTTAATGAACGCACTTTGAAGAAGGAAAGGATTCTCAACGATGGAGCCCAGCTAGTGAATAAGTCGAATGGGATATTCCATTATCTGGACCGAATTTGGATCCCTAAACGGACCAATTTACGACAGATTTTGATGGACGAAGCCCACAAATCCCGATATTCTATTCATCCCGGTGCCGACAAGATGTACCAGGACCTGCGCTACAAGTACTGGTGGCCGGGTATGAAGAGAGATATCGCCCTCTATGTTTCGAAATGCCTGACTTGCTCGAAAGTCAAGGCTGAGCACCAAAGACCCTCTGGCTTACTCGTTCAACCCGAGATCCCCGTGTGGAAGTGGGAGAGTATAGCTATGGACTTCATAACAAAACTTCCGCGCACACCCTCAGGACACGACAGCATCTGGCTTGTCGTTGACCGATTGACTAAATCTGCTCATTTTCTGCTAATATGGGAAGACTACAAGGTAGAAAAGTTAGCCCGAATCTACACCAAAGAGATCATTTGTCGACATGGGATGCCTCGCGACATCATTTCTGACCGCAATGCTCGGTTTACCTCGCGTCTTTGTGTCACACCCCGATATTTCCACGTATTACTGGTGGGCCCGGTGGGGAGTATTGTGACGTAGTTGATATCATCATAGACAATTTATCACAGTTTAGATACACAGCGGAAGTCGAAAGATAAAATCATTACAAACCGAATGAAAGTAATATCATTTATTACAAAAACGGTTGTAAAGGATCCACAGGCGGATCAAAGTTTAAAAGAAACATTATTCAGCAGATTTATAGGCATCTAAGCTCGCAAGACTCTTTATTGATGCTGTTGGACCGTTTTGCGACCCCGAAAAGTCAGTCAAGGACGTTCATCTTCACGTATAAAGGCGGAATCAGTACACGCAAAGTTACACAGCTTTTCTCTTTCAATTTCCTTCTCTTTTATTGCTTTCTGAGTTCAATTTGACAGAGTTCCGTTACCGAAGCAATGGTCAGGTCTCGCTCCAATGTACATGAATCGATGATCAGGTTTCACTCTAATGACTATATATAGTGCATGTGGTTTCGCTTATATGGACATGACTAATAAGCGAAACCTCCAAGTTACCATAAGAGCGAAACCATCTATGACATAAAAGCGAAACCATCAAGACCATTGGAGCGAAACCACTTACAACATGTACATTCAAGCGAAACCTCAACATAAAACCTAATTTTGACTTTCAAGACCTTATATTGACCTATCTTGACCTAAGACATGACGTAGACGTAGTCAACAGACATTTCATGCACCAACAGACTCCCCCTTGGATGTTGACGAAGTCTTCAGCTCCGAGTCTTCAGTCTTGGTCTTTTCTCCAACTCTCTGTCTTCTCATCATAAGCATAATCTTCACAGGTTTAAAATCTTGTCCTGGCTCCATCTTCAAACTTCCCTTTGACTGTTGATCCAGACTCCCCCTTTCACAGACTCCCCCTCTTAATATGCTAGAATCTGAGGTATTGATCTGGTTCAAGCTTTTACATTTAGCTTCCATGGGAATAATGAAGTCCAAAACCTGTTACCCTGCACATCCTCTACCTCAACATAAGTTTCACAAATTTATAACAATTGAATTTAATAAACTTACTGGTAGACATCATTTATTCAACAAACATACTAGTTTCATCAAGTTCAAATGAATGACCTTGATTAACTAAGCATACAATCTTACAAAACATTTGTATATGACATTCAAAGTTTTCAACATATTCTCCCAACCCAATGTAGTTCATCATGTTTAGCACTCGAATTTTGAATATCAGCTCTTCAACATCAGTTGTCGAAAATCTTTTTGAATTTTCAAAATTTTATGCTAAAACACTCCGAAAATCTTTTTGGATTTTTGTTTTTGAATGAAATGCAATAAACAAATATATACAAACAATATTTTTGTGAGTTTGTGTAAGAGGATCATATTAGTTTATGAGACAAATCACTAGCACCGTTAAGCTTTAATCATTTTAAGTTCTAAACGATTCACTTAGATTGTCAGTATACTGGTCCACTTAAATTTTCATACAAAGTTCAACTGCTTCGAGATACAAGTTTAATGTCTTAAGCACTTAAACTTAATCGCGTGTCCCACCTCAGAATATACTCCCGTATCCAGATCCCAATATTCAGTCTTACAGGCAATTATAACACATATGATATCTGTAAGGGGTTAATAAATTATGAAGAATCATGAGAGCTCATGTCAGAACTACCGTTCAGCAGAGAGATCATGACTCAACTTTTGGGTGTGTCCCCTTTAGAGGATCTTTTTTACAACAGCATTGCTAAGCAATTTTATTGTCTTATCATTTATGCTGAGGGTGATGCTATATTTCAAGCATTGCAGAAAGTATTATTCGAGGACTAGGTCAGAACTACCGTTCAGCAGAAGTCCTGGGATAATACCCCAGATATCACTGAGTATAAAGACCTAGTATATCAGAAAAAGGAATCTTTCAAACGAGATTTCGGGGGTTACCCATATATCCAAGAGATGTTACCCACGATATAAGCAAGTTTGAATTTAGGTTTATATCTCGTCACAATCTACTAAATGTGCAAAAACCTACTGGCATATCATCAGTGAGACCGTTTATCACTTTTTAACTTTCCATATCTTTAGCATGCTGTGATAGTTCACTGATTTACTATCATTTCCTCTTTTTCACAACAAAACTCATTTTTGCTTTTTCAATGTTTTTGGCATTTTCAAATTTTCTATTTTTTTTTAAAATTTTTCTCCCCCTAAAATCAAAATATGTTTCAATTTTGATTTTCTGGGAAAATTTGAAACCAAACTATACAAGAAACGTGACAAACTGATATCAAATTGCTTCAATTCGCCATCCACTTGGCATAAACAACCAGAACTCCCCCTGACAACAAACTATTTTCCCATTGTGATTTCAAAACACTTAAGTTTGTTTTAATCAAATGTTTCTTTCGGAAAATTAGTTTTGTTGAATTAACAAACCACTTGTTTGTTAGGGGATTACTTCATCACTTTGTTCTCCTTTAACCCTAAACATATTGACGCTTTTAACCCCTTATATTTGCAAAGTTGCGTGAAACGTCACTTAAAGGCGTAAAAGCCTTGGATGGCCAATGATTGGCATTCCCGAGAGTATAATAAAATATCCTTAAGCTCTCGGTTTGTTAAAAGGTCGTTCAGAGGTAAGAATTAACATGTTGACGCTTTTAACCCTTTTATTGCGCAAACTTTCAATTGATTACGCAAACGGCTACACTCGATCAACAAGTGGCCCATTCGTGAATATAAATACCGTACGAGGTTATTTAGAAACTTATTTTAGGTATGTTAACACTTCCAGTCCTTTCATAATCAAAGTTTTCGATTTTTCAAAAAATTAGTCCCTAAAATTCAACGTTTGACTTTATCAGGGTTATGTACACGTGTCAATACATTATTGGACGTGATTTTACGAGGTGTTACACTTTGGGTGACCTTTCAATCTGCTCTCGGTACTGCGCTCAATCTAAGTACCGCTTTCCATCCCCAAACCAACGGTCAGACTGAAAGAACGATTCGTACCCTTGAAGACATGCTCCGTTCGTGTGTCATAAATTTCGGTGGTAATTGGGACGCATACTTACCTTTGGTCGAATTCTCGTACAATAACAGTTATCATTCCAGCATTCAAATGGCACCATTTGAGGCATTGTATGGAAGAAGATGTCGATCGCCTATTGTATGGCACGAGATCGGACACTCGTAATTAACCGGTCCTGAGCTATTGCAAGAAACGACTGACAAAATCCTCCAAATTCGAGACAATCTACTGAAAGCTCGGAGTCGTCAGAAAAGTTACGCCGATAGACGACGCAAGCCCCTCGAATTTGACGTTGGCGACCATGTACTCCTAAAGGTGTCACCTTGGAAGGGTGTGGTCAGATTCGGCAAGAGAAGAAAGCTCGCGCCTCGATATGTTGGACCCTTTAAGATTCTGGAAAGGATCGGAAAAGTGGCTTACAGACTCGAACTACCGGAGGAACTTAACAACGTCCACCCGACTTTCCACGTTTCAAACCTCAGAAAGTGCCTGGCTGAGCATGATTAACATGTACCACTCGAGGATCTCCAAGTTAACGAAACATTACACTTCATGGAAAAGCCTGTCGAAATCATGGACCGACAAACAAAGCAGCTCAGGCGCTCACGCATTCCCATTGTGAAAGTTCGCTGGGATGGCAAACGAGGCACAGAGTTCACTTGGGAACTCGAAAGCGACATGAAGGCGAACTACCCGCAGTTGTTTGTTACGGCTCCAGCCTAATTTCGGGACAAAATTCCCTTAAGAGGGGGAGGCTGTAACACCCTGTGTTTTGAAGGTCAAAGTCAAAGTCAAGATTGAAGTCAAAGGAAGAACAGATTGCTAATTATCTATCACTCCTTGCTCAACTCCTGTTTTGACTTCTTTGACTTATAGTTAATCTATTTATGTTATCGCTTTAGTTGTATTATGTGGAGTATCTATTAATAATCGAGGTTTAATCGCATATTAATCGCATGTTTAATCGATTTATCGCTTATCGCTATCGCATTCACAACTCGAATTATGTGTTCTGGATATTGTTTTACGTGTGTGTGCTATTTATGTGTTACTTGTGCATGTTATGTTTATGTTGAGGTATTCATCGCAATCGCAAATCAATCGCATCGCAATCGATTCAAAAACGCTAAACGCAAGCTGATTATAGTGATTGTATGTTAGGTATAGTAGTTGGGATTAAAAGTAATCTAATGGGTAATTCTATCGCATCGCTCGCTCGAATCGCATCGCAAAGCTCAACACGCGAATCGAAACGACAAAACTCATCGCGCCAAACACTCGGATCGAGTGGCCAACCGATCGAGTGGCCATCCGATCGGATTGCCATCCGATCGGATTGCCATCCGATCGGGTTGCCATCCGATCGGGTTGCCATCCGATCGAGTTGCCACCCGATCGGACTGCCACCCGATCGACCAGCCTTTTTCCTCACTTTTCTTTTTAGGAAACCCTATAAATACCCCCCACATGTCACATCACTTGATGTGACAGCTCTCTACTCGACCCAGCCACACTCAACCTCTATTTCTCTTGATTTCTCTCAATTATTGTAAGTTTCCAACCAAAATCTTGTACTTTTATGATCTACACACACATCTTCATCATTCTATCTTTCAAATCTCAACTTTTAACCGTGAAATCAACGGATTTGAGGTGTTCTAGGATGATGTCATCATGGTGTTCTTATGAACTTCATGTTTTAGCTTCAATCCACCAAGAAGAACTCGGATCCGAACGATTTCCACATGAATAAACAAATATCTGGCATAGATCTGAACATATTCATGGTGAAAAGGATTGAAAGATGGTTTTCCAACTTTCTTTCAACTCTTTTACACTCAATGCACTCAAACCCGATAGAATCGGAGCTCGTTCTGATCTTCTACCCATTCTTGGTGATGTATTAGTTCCAGATCTGAATTCTATCCGAGAGATACTGATTTCGGGTTTGAACATGAACTACCGACTCGAACCGTGAACCGGTCGGACTAGGGTGATTCCTGTTCGGTCGGATTTCTTGGGTCGAGATAAGGTTTCTGTTGTTTAAACAAGTTATCAGAAAGTCTCGTTCAACACTACAAAACTTCAAACGAATCAAGTGTCAAGACGAACAGATCGTCGGAACGGATTGCCATCCGATCGGATTGCCATCCAATCGACCGACCATCCGATCGAGTTGCACTTGGTTCCACACTTAAACTATTTTTCAAACGATTCAAAGATCTGAACGTTGAAACGGATTACCATCTGATCGGATTGCCTTCCGATCGAGTGACCATCCGATCGTGTGATGTTTGGGACTTGGATACATAAACAATTCTCAACATGTTCAGTATGTACGGATTGCCATCCGATCGAGTGACCGTCCTGCTGTGAACTCGTTCTCAAACTGAGAAACCTCACCAATCGGATTACTGTCCGATCGAACGACCGTTCGATCGACCAACCTGAAAGGTAGAGATACTTCTCTATTTTTAAAATGCTACAACGAAAACTTCAAAGTACAAACCATCATACACAAACACATCCTCACCAAACGAGGTGACAATCCAATCGAATGGCCATCCTATCAGATTGCCATCCGATCGGATTGCCATCCGATCCTTGGTACACCTACACCGTTTTACGCGCCGACTTTCGCTTATGTTATCGTCAACTGTTCAGGCTAATTTTGCTCTAGCGCTCCCTTCAATCCATTAACTCCATCGCTGTGAGTATACTCGAACCCTTTTTGCTTTATGCACTTTTGGGTGTTACATACGTTACTTATTCTAAATCACATCAAACACACTACGCAATATTTTGACGCTAACATCTATCGCATGTTATACGTGACTCGATGAATGCTTGTTTGTTATGTTTACACATAGATTGCTGTCTACCTGCCTTAGCAACGATAGTACTATAGTTTGGACTCAGCACCTGTTCACTCAGGGGTTGTTAAGGACTATTAATCACATGATTCGCAGTGGTGAATATGTGTTACGAAATGCCTTGGGCAGTCAACCCGCAGTCATTGGTATTGATAGGATCATGTCGATAACTTACGTGATTCACATCACACGTAGTACGTGCTGGTTATGCGTAAACGATTTCGAACTCTATATGCTATTATTAAACTTGTATGCTCACCTTTACACTATGTGTATTGACTTTTACTTTAACGTATGTAGCAGGTGCTTAAGATGCTAGGATGCCTTGTTTGCTGTGTGACGAAATCGAGGCTAGGAAAGAGTCTAGAAACAAACAAACAAACGATCTTATTTAAAAATCTGAGTTGTCGGATCAGTATTTGTTTATGAGACAATTATTTGTAATAACTGTTTTATTTAGATATGTTATGGTATGGGACATGACGTTTTAAATATCTGGTAATTAATAGTTGTTATGGATACTCATGGACAATCTGTTTCGCTCAGTGCCGCGCCCCGATGTTTCCGCCATCGGTTGGGGTGTGTCAACTCCCTTCAATCCAAGAAAGAATTTATTTACTAAACATGATCTGTGAGTATATTCGATCCCTTTTTTATTAACGCACTTTTGGGTGTTACATACGTTACCTATGTTAAATCACATCAATCACACAACGCAAACACTTTTTGTACGCTAACTGCTCTCGCATGTTATACGTGTTATTCGATGAATACTTGTATGTTATGTTTACACAGTGATTGTTGCCTGACACCTTAGCAACGATAGTACTATAGTTTGGACTCAGCACCTGTCTTGGACATGGGTTGTTAAGGGCATTTCTTCACGTGTCACAATGGTTATATGTGTTGCGCATTCTACAACTCGCAGTCACGTCTGTGCATATTTCATTGTCAATAGCTTACTTGCTTCACATTTCTACGTGTTACATGCTGGTTATGCGTAAATCGTTTTCGCTACTATTATACCATTAAACTTGTATGCTCACCTTTACACTATGTGTATTGACTTTTATTTTAACGTATGTGACAAGTGTTTAGGATGCTTTGCTTGCTAGCTGTTATGGAATCAAGTTTAGGTGGTCTAGAAACCCACAAACAATTTATGAGTTGTGGGAACAGTTTGCTTGTTTTTGAGACAATTATCTGTAATAACTGTTTTTACTTTATCTGTTAGTAGTATGGGATATTAACGTTAAGGATTTGGTAATTTAATAGTTGTTGTGGATTATCTTGAACAATCTATTTCGCTCAGTGCCGCGCCCCAGTGATTCCGCCATCAATTGAGGTGTGACAAGATAGATAATTAGAATATTAGCTGATTTTAAATAACCTACGAAAAATTGATTTTAAATAAGTGACAATGTTACATTATGAATAGACATATTTGAACGACGAATAAATATTACTACTCCTGCTACGTTACATCAATAGGGTTAGAATTAAATAAAAATTGTAAAATAAATTTGAATGGTTGAGATTAATTTTGAGGGGGAAAAATTAGTGGAAAGACGTAAAAAAATATCTTATGTTTGTTCATTTTCTCTCTTCACATTAAGGCACATATCAATCCCTCCATATTTTAAAACGCACATACCCTTTTCATATGATAATACTTAAAAAAAATCATAATAATAATGAACGTTTTTTTTTATTTTTAACTAGGGTTAAGACCCGCCCGCATTGCGGCGCGGGTACATCGTAAACATTGAATGGATTAGTCCAAACATTATATGATGCATTAACCATATGAAAACACATATTTCGACGTATCCAGTTGAACTCAGTGTAACGTGTATAACCATTGTGATTGGATCAAACGTAAAGTAAATGGAATTCATATCGAACAATCATAACGTATTATATGTGACCCAACTCATACATAAAAAACGTAACGAGTATGAAGGAAAATATGCACGTGTAATCGAAAGAGATTAATTAGAGCTTTCGAAAAAAAAGAGAAAAGAAACCATAATTTGACTTCACTCGGTTCGAAAAAAACTTTATGAAACATACATAAAATAAACACGAAAACATATTATATTTGACCTGAATCATTTCCCAAAAAAGTTTACGTCGAAACGTAGAACAGCTTGAATTTATACCAAAACGTACATAAAAATATGCACATAAAAATGGTTTCTTTAAACGAACATGTATTATATTTGACCTGACTCGTCTGTAAGAGTTACGAACCCAATTTTTCCTACCTTGTGTAAAATACTCTTAAGAAAAATACTCGTTGTTTAAAAAATTTCTCAAGTGCCCAACAATGCCAACGCTTAGTTTTGGGTTTAAATGTGTGGGGAGAAATTCATAAAATCGGGCAACCTACGATGCCTACGAATCAAATCTTCAACAAAAGTGATACTTCTTTTATTAATTTAACCCTTCAACTTCTATCACCAATGATCCAAGTTTATTATCCCCTTCAAATTATATGTATTTTATAATTTTGTTTTTTACTTAAATGGATTAAATTACAAAAGTACCCTCATGTGACATGCACATGATCTCATTTAACGTTAAAAACAAACTGAGTTAGAAACAAATGACAAACCATGCAATAATCTGAAACATTTTGTATAAGACTCGTCAATTTTAAAGGTAAATGATACTGACTGAAATTTGGTATAAAGATAAAGGAAACGATTTTCAATTCATTCTATATGTTTTCTTTGTTCTTCTCAAACGAATATTATGTTACTAGTTCATAGACCCGCGTATTACACGAGTTTGTACAATATAAATGATTTAGTTATATAATCTTTAAAAAAATTTATGTTACTAACGACCTATGTTAATTAGTAACGAAACTTTATATATACGAATTTCCGTTACCATATAATGGCTCACACAACTAACTTGAATTTATCACAAAAAAACTGGCTCATCTTAATTAGTAATACTGAAAATACCATAATAGTCGTGTATTACAAAAGTTGAATACTAAAAAACATGTAATAAACAAATTTATATATTATTAATATGAATGAAATTATATATTGCGTTACATATAACAATGTATAAATAATAATAATTTTTATCATTGTGTATCTTTTAAATATGACTTTCATTTAAAATAAATCTCTAAGACCTCAATTCTGTTTACAAAATTCATTATTTAAGTTGTTCTTTTTCTCTTTATTGGTAAAAAGTCAAGTTTATTGGTTTGACATAAATTAGATTTGTTAGTCTTACTAATAATGTTATGCGAATTTAATTAATAAATAGTATTTGTAAAGTTATGATATAATATGATGAATAAATCTTTCCATTATTAAAGGTTATTGACTATGTCATAAATGGGTATAAAATGAAATTAATATATATTTCTTAGCTCTATTAAATTGAAAATACATCATAAATCAATGTAGCTACAATCTTAATATTATCTCATCTATAAAACTTCAAAACGTTAAGGTAGTGTTTGGTATACAGGAATGAGAGGTGGAATGGAATGGATGATTACGAGAGAATGAAGAAAAAGGTGTTTGGTTGGTCAATGGAATGGAATCACCCATTCCAAAAGTCATTCCATTCCCTCAAAATCATTCCTTCCACCCCACATGTTTTTTTTCCATTCCATCCCATCTTGCACCATTAATCAACACCACAACCCACCACCTTCGCCACAACCCACCACCACCACCCACCACCGACGACATCGCCGCCACCCGCCACCACATCACCCCGACAGCCACCGTCGCCTCCGCCACCCACTCGACACTGTTACACCCACATCCGCGACCAACTGCCAACTCCACTCGCCGCCGCCGCCCACCAACATCGTCGACGCCACCACCACCACCACCACCAACTGCCGCTGCCGCCACCCACCGCCACCTTTGCTGCCACCCACCACCAACGGCCACCTTGCCGCCACCACCACTCGTCTTCACCGCCGCACCGCCACTCGCCGCCACCACCACCACCCATCGTTGCCGCCGACACCCACCACCGCCACCTACAACCACCCACAATCACTACCACCGACCACCACCACCACCACCACTCACCGCTGATTTTATTACTCCGTTTTTCTTGCCTACTGAACAATACACAATAATAATCCATTCCATTCACACATGTTAACCAAACAAGACATGGAATGGTAATGATCCATTGCATTCTCTCATCCATTCCATTACGTTGTCCATTCCATTCCTCTTTCCATTCCATTACCCCATACCAAACAGACCCTAAGTTCTCTCCGTCTATCATTTTAAAACCGAGTTCAATAAAATTTTAGTCTTGTTGCGAGAGAGTCCTCTGGCTAGTTACTCTTTTTTAGCTTTTATCTATATGTTAGAAAAACTCATAAATTGATTTTATAGATAATCTCAGATATGGATAACAATTGTTTTTTTTTCCTTTTGTAATTTAAACTATTTTATTTTAAAAGTACTAAAATCATAGTTTTAAATATTATAGATCACTTATGTATATTTTTTAATCGTAAATTAGAAATAGATATTAATTATTATATATTATTAATGAATTATCATATATTAGAATTATTCCATATATAAATTAGCAACTCTTTTGTGCATTAAGAGTTGTACCCCAAGCTTTAGGAGTTTTTCAAAAAAAACTTTGATATTTCACTTTCAATCTAAAAGTTTTATCTTTTACATTTTAACCCATTTGAAATTTTTTACTTTTAGCTCAAAGTTTTTCATCTTTTATAATTTAACACAACACTTTATTATTTACAACTTTGGTCCCTCATACTTTTTATCTTTCGCAAGTTTTTCGTTTTACATTTCGTTCTAAATTTTGCGAGTTAACATGTCCTAGCGTGCATTTGAGGTTCAACGTTTTTTGCTCTATTTTTTCATATTTGACAGACCCGTCGCAACATGTCCATTTTTTCCCTTTTGAAAAGTTCGCCGCAACGGGCGGGTTCTAGATCGACTAAGTTAGTATTTTCTACTTTTACGTTTCTGGTTAATTTCTTCGCATTAACACACTGTAACGGGTGTGCGTGGTTCAACGGTTTTAGTCTGATTTTCGTTTAGTGTAATTTTTACCATTTTATCTATTTTATTTTTACGATGTTGAGAGTCGATGTGGTTGGCATTGGTGCTACTTGGCACGGTTTTACGAACGTTTTTAACCTATTAAATTTTTTACTAATATTTTGTTTCGGTTTACCCCAATACTTCCTTTACTTAAAAACTATTTTTTACGTGCATATTTTTTGTACGGGTATGTATAAATATGATTTGTTCTACATCCCGACGTAAACTATTTTTATAGACAAGTCAGGTCAAATATAATACATTTTCGTTTAAAGAAACCATTTTTACGTGCATATTTTTATGTACGTTTTCGTATAAATTCAAGTTGTTCTTCGTTTCGACGTAAACTTTTTTGGGAAATGATTCATGTCAAATATAATATGTTTTCGTGTTTATTTTATGTATGTTTCGTAAAGTTTGTTTCGAACCGAGTGAAGTCAAATTATGGTTTCTTTTCTCTCTTTTTTTCGAAAGCTCTAATTAATCTCTTTCGATTACATGTGCATATTTTCCTTCATATCCGTTACGTTTTTTATGTATGAGTTGGGTCACATATAATACGTTATGATTGTTCGATATGAATTTGATTTACTTTACTTTACGTTTGATCCAATCACAATGCTTATACAGGTTACATTGAGTTCAACTGGATACGTCGAAATGTGTGTTTTCATATGGTTAATGCATCATAACGTTTGGAGTAATCCATTCAATGTTTACGATGTACCCGCGCCGCAACGCGGGCGGGTCTTAACCCTAGTTAGATAGTAATTATTATTATTATATATTATAAATGAATTAAAGATGAAAATGCCATGTGGCATTAATTGGAAGGATGTTAGAGGAGAAAATATCATGTGACATTAGAAGTATTCTTTTATTAATATTAGATTAGTATGATATTATTTTATATAAGAAGTTTCACTCATATCAATATGAAAACATAAAATATAAAATAGTTATTTTTGAACGGCTTAAATTACACTTAATCCGTATTTGACGGAGCTCGTACCTCCAACCCCATAAAATATAAAATAGTTAACTTTGGTTTAGTACAAAAATCTAGAGCCAGGGTTAAGGGGTAGACTCAAACCCGAGTCTAAGCAGTGGGGAGCAGGCAAGTAAGAAGACCAAACACCTTTTTAATTTTTTTTAAGTCTCTTTAAATGGTATATATCTAGAAATAAAATGGCTAAAAGAAAAAAAAAAAAAAGTTATAGAATCTTCGTGGATGGCAATGCCATTAGCAAACCCCAAACATGGTTAAATAATCACAACTTTCACCAATTAGACAATAACACTCCCAAGATATGAATTGTATCATGTCACCCCCAACTTTTAACTTATTTTTATTTGGCACTCCCAAACTTATTGAACTCTAACTGGTGTGTGCGAAGCGTGATATGTTTTTATTGATATTTTGAGCCCATTTTACGCATTAGTCAAGTGTTAAATTTATAAAACACGATATTCTACTAACACTAAACACACACATGGGCAAGTGCACCCATCGTGAGCGTAGTATAGCGTTGGTAAGTTACCGAGGTCGTCCAAGGACACAAGAGTTTTTAGTACCGGTTTATACTCAACGTCTAATTAATCTAAAATTTTTGAGGGAAAAGTTTAGAAAAATATGAAAATAAAAACTAAAAAATGCAGAAATAAAAAAAAAAAAAAACAGATAGACAAGATGAATCACTTGGATCCGACTCGTCTTTAATGTATCCTTTGATGATTTTCGCACTTTCGGACTTTTTAAAAGATTATCTTAGTTATATAGTAGGCCCCTCTTTTGAAGGTGACGTTACCCTCAACCTAGTGGTTTGAGTCAGCAGGGATACAATCCCAAAGGGTCGGAATATTAAAAAATAATTAATTAAGTTATTAATACGAAAAGTGGTAGACCCCTCTTTTGAAGGTGACGTTACCCTCGGCTAAGTGGTTTGAGTCAGCAAGGATACAATCCCAAGAAGCTGGTTTAATGTATTAATAGTAGTTTACATATGAGGGGTTCAAGCTATACGCACCCTCGCCATCCAATACCAGTGGGTATTGAAGGAGGTCCTAGTAAGCTTGAACCAGATCCTTGCAGGATCGATACACTGAACAAGGCATGAACTTTACCAAACCATTCCCCTAACCCCCGACCAGGTAGTCAACATGCTTTTATATAGACCGTAAAAACATGAATGATGCAATATTTTACTTTATATAGACAGTAAAGTAATGCTAAGACACCACAGAAAAATTATAGGAAGAATTCACCTTCAACATAAGAAACTAGTTATTAAAGTCATTAATACAAAACTAAATAAAAAGTGCCTAAAGATTAAAAATCAAAAGTAATACATAAAAGACTTGTCTTCACCAAGTGATGTAAGAGGCTTAACCAAACATGACCTTTTATTGGCAAGAACCCTTACGATCAATCTTGGATCCCGAGACTACTACACACTCTACAGATGGATGATGGTGGTGGGTGTTGGTGTTGTAGTGGCAGTGGAGTGGTGGCAAAGTGGGAGAGTAGTGGTTTGCCAAGGGATGCCTTTGAAGTGAACCAAACACCTGTATTTATAGCCTGCACAGTACTCTGGCCACAACCTCGTGTCCAGTGGGCACGCCCCCGTGGCCAGCCCTTTTCTCTTCCTTCATTAAATGCAGTTGTCAGCAGAGGGTCCCACACGGCCCCGTGTTCAGCGGGCACAACCTCGTGGTCAGAATCGTATCTGTACTATCAAGATTTGGCAAGATTCTGCGTATCTTTGCGTTGACCACGCCCCGTGGTGAGCTGGGCACGCCCCCGTGGTGGGTGTAGAAGCTTCTACAGGTTTGTCTTTACTGCAGGCTCCTGACCACGCCCCCGTGTCCAGCTGGGCACGGCCCCGTGGTCAGTCTTCTGTTTCTTTGTTTTTGCTTTGGGGATGCTGCCGAGGGGTCGGACATGTTATGTTTATTCCTTTTCTTTGTATTTATGTTGGTTTTGGCTTCTTATTTGCTTCTTTTGTTCGTTTAAGCTCATTTGGTACTGTAAATTCAAAAGGAAGACAAAAACAAGCTTTTTCCAACATTATTACTAAAAAAGGGTTAGTTTTATGCCTTATTTGATGTAATTTATATGTTATATTTTGCACACATCAAATACTCCCACACTTGAATCTTTGCTTGTCCTCAAGCAAAACTCTTTACTATGTGGCTTACACACCCAAATGGAAGAGGTAGAGGAGAAGTTTTGGGCTCATCTTGAGTATTGGGAATCCAAGATCTTTTATTGGGTTTTATTTTTATTTTATTTACAATCATATTCGTCATGATTTATTTAGAACATTTTATAAGAAAAATTACTTATTTGCGCATAACATTCCTCGTTAAAATTCCATTTATATACAAGTTCACATACCTCACGGGAGATCACTCAACACTCGGCCGAAGATATATTTTTGTGAAACACTCGAGACCGGCATGGAACTTACTTCTACCATATGTTTGCCAAGCGATCAAACCTCCTTCTTTTTAACTAAAAACCTTCGTAAATATAAAGAGGACTTGGGGAAGGGTTAGACTTGGGCTAAGGGTAGATGGTTTTGGTTAGTGGTTAGTAAAAATAGTGAAAAGCGTCGATCGTCGTAAAACTTTTTGTTTTTGTGACTTTTATTCAAACAAGATTTCTTTGAGGAACTTGTTTGTTCATTGCAAAACTTTCATTTTTTTTGATAGGATACGTCACACGATAACCGAGCTTTTTACTAAAACAAAGGGGTTGAAAAGAAAAAGGTTTTGGTGGGTAAATGGTGTTTGTTTTGTGGGTTTTGAAATGAAAAGGTTTAGGCTCAAAGGGGGATTTTGGGCAGGTGATAAAAAAAAGGTTTTGGTGGGTAAATGGTGTTTGTTTTAGGCTAACTAGGGGGATTTTGGGCAGGTGATAAAAAATGGAAAATAATGGTGTTGAAAGGAAAATGGGTTAGTCCTAATGCCTCTATCATTTACTTACTTGAGTTCTAGTTGGTAAGGACCTGGAATGTATCGTCGTGGCAAGTTCTAGAGTCGTAAGAACCAAGCGGCTATTCACACAAAAACCGAAAAATGAGCATTTAGTTTAAAAATATATGCTTGTATGCTCAATAAAGGCTCAAAACTCACTTGTTGTGGGAATGGGTTTATAATGTGATCAAGTATATATAATCAAATTTTAATTAGATTTGTCATGCCTTTTCATAATTTTCTTATTTGGTTCTTTTTATCACGATGCTATCGGTTATAAATTTGTAAAAATATAAACTTTTTAGAACTTGTTATTCCTAAATTAAATCAAGACAAGTAAAAAAAATGAAAATTTTTGAAAAAAATTTGGGGTGATTAGCGGTTCCAATCGAGTTTTGTGTAAGGCTTGTTATTAGGACTTGCGAGATCCAAGGTTTAGTATCCCCCCACACTTAAATTACACATTGTCCTCAATGTGTCCAAAAAATAAGGTTTTAGGTTGATTGAATGTGTAAAAAAGTGTTGAAAAACAAATTTTTATGTTACTGGGCGTCTGGCCACGGCCCCGTGGTCAGATCGCCAGTAACAAAATTAAACAGAAGGTTGGCCACGGGGCGTGTTCAGCGAGCACGACCCCGTGGCCAGTTACCTGAACTGGGCAAATTTATGCAGAGCCTGGGCACGGGCGTGTTGGGCTGAGCACGGCCCCATGCTGAACTTGCTACAAGGCTGGAAAAGTTGTCCGGAGGCTCTGTTTTCGTGCATGGGGTGTGGTTTTAACGTTCCCTTGGTAACCTCCATCTTTCCGAGTGTGTTTTAAACCATTATAACATCACCCAAACACCGTTTGATAACTTAAACCATCATTCATTTAAAAGTGCGAAATACATAGTTCCTAAAAAATAAAAGTACAAACTAAAAATTAAGATAAGTAGGTCCTAGAATGCAAGAAATTTAAACGATGAAGAAGTTCTATCCTAGATGTTTTCATGTCAAGAACAACAAAAACCCGAAAAATGATTTTTTCGGTTGAATAAGGCTCTAAGAACTTCTACCCGGAGGGTGCTCCTCAAACATAATTGAGCCATTCCTCTATCTCCTGAGGGAGAAGGAAGACGTGCTCATTGTCCACAACCTCTTGTGGTGGAGGTGCGACATCCACCGGAACCTCGTGTAATGCGTTTAGAGGAGGCTCCAGAGGAATGTCATCCCACCCGGTTGGATTGACAACTTCTTGCGCCAAGTTCCAATCTTCTTGTGGGAAGATTGGTTCCATAGGTGGCATTGCAAGAATGTTCAACCTTTGGTGCAAAAGGTTGATTTCTTGAAAGCTATTCTCCAGCCCCACCGTCAAATAGTTGATGCGGTCAATGAGAACCTCTTCCACGGATGTCATTTCATCAAGTGCTTCCCTTAGCGCTCACACGTATCGGACAAGGGTAGCCTCTATTGATGATCTTCTCTCCCTTCGACTGTTTCTTGAGTGAGCTGAAGATGTTCTGCTGTTCTGGCTCGACATTCTAAGAAAATAGTCGAAAATTTCAAAATAATGAAACTGTAACCTCGGCCACGGCCCCGTGCCCGCTGGGCACGGCCCCGTGGTCACCGTTCTGCATATTTTTGAATTAAAGAATCTCATTGTTTTAAATTATTTTTCTGAATTTTTAAACATTTCTGAGCATAAATAACTTAAAACAGTGTTGTAAAACTTATTTTTAATAAGATTCCTTGGTTAAAAACCTTGCAAATATCTCAATAAATCTTGAAGCCATGGAGGTTTCAAGCTTTAATGGAGGTTTTGAGGAGTTTTTGGAGAAGAAGGTAAGTGACAAAAGTGGCAAAGATAAGATGGTTATTGAGAAACCTTATTTGGAATATACCTTTTAAGGTATGTGTGAAGATCCCAGCAAATCTTGGTCTTTGGAATGGGTCTAAATGTGTAGGAATCATGCTGACTTTATAGAAAACGACAGCACGCTGACCACGGCCCCGTGGTCAGACAAGACCCTGACACATTTTGTCTGTAATCTGAACACGGGGTGTGTTGGCCTGGACACGACCCCGTGGTCAATTTTGAGGTGGGCACGGGGCGTGCTGACCTGGGCACGGCCCCGTGGCTAGAGCGTTTTATGAAGTTTCGTCTTATTTTAAGGATTTTATCTGGATCGGGTGGTTCCTTACTGGAGAGAACAACACCGAAGTGCCTAAGGTACCTTAATTGCTCTTGATTTAAACAAGAACGCAAGAGGTTATCGGAAAGGGTAAAACCTAAACTAAATATCGGTGGGCGAAACCAACCTTTATTCCCCTTTATCCGGGCTCTTGTTAAAAAAGGTGTATGTCGAATCGCTTAGGTCTATGAGCGCATCGATGGGACCGATGGAGAGTCCTTCACGGCACAATCGACACAGGGACGACTATCGCTCATGGTTTCACAAGAGTTCGAGGTGCTTTCGGTAACGTCGATGTTGGTAAAATCCGAATGTGACCTCAATAATTCTCCTTGATTGTTGTCTTGTGATGAATAACTTGTTTTCATCTCAAGCTCTAATTCATTTAATTTTAGGAGAATTAATTCTTCGAGCTGACATAATTATTCGAAAGTTATGTCATCTAAAAGAGATGGGTGAGGGCATTAGGGTGAGAGATAGTGATCGTTTTTACTTTCGCCCATCTTAAGGTTATAGGAAAACGATGGGTCTAAATAGTGGGGAGTGAAATTTAGAAAGTAACATTCTAAATTCTTATGGAATCCACCACATATTTGACACCACTCACTGTAAGAGGAGCGAAAGTAAAAATAATCAATATCACTCATATTTTTGTCAGAAATTACCAACCGTCGGGATCTTACGGTTCTGTTTTCAGCAACTGGAAGTTGGACACGGGGGCGTGTTCAGTGGGCACGGCCCCGTGGTCAGCTACTGTCTGACTTAAAACATGATTGCCAGTAACAAAGATGGACACGGCCCCGTGTCTGGCTGAGCACGGCCAGTGCTGAAGTCTGCAGAAATTGAAAAATTTAAGAAAAATCCTAAAAAATATAGAAAAATAAGTAAAAATAATTAGGCCGTCGATTTTAAACTTTCTTAAAATCCTCGTGTCCCCGGCAACAGCGCCAAAAACTTGGTGTGTGCGAAGCGTGAAATGTTTTTATTGATATTTTGAGCCAATTTTACGCATTAGTCAAGTTTTAAATTTATAAAACACGATATTCTATCAACACTAAACACACACATGGGCAAGTGCACCCATTGTGAGCGTAGTATAGCGTTGGTAAGATACTGAGGTCGTCCAAGGACACAAGAGGTTTTAGTACCGGTTTATCTTCAACGTCTAATTAATCTAAATATTTTGAGGGGCAAGCTTTGAAAAATATGAAAATAAAAACTAAAAAATGCAGAAATAAAATAAAAACAGATAGACAAGATGAATCACTTGGATCCGACTCGTCTTTAAGGTATCCTTTGATGATTTTCATACTTTCAGACTTTTTAAGAGATTATCTTAGTTATAGTAGTAGGCCACTCTTTTGAAGGTGACGTCACCCTCAACCCAGTGGTTTGAGTCAACAGGGATACAATCCCAAAGGGTTGGTATATTGAAAGATAATTAATTAAGTTATTAATGCGAAAAGTGGTAGGCCCCTCTTTTGAAGGTGACGTTACCCTCGGCTAAGTGGTTTGAGTCAGCAAGGATACAATCCCAAGAAGCCGGTTTAATGTATTAATAGTAGTTTACATATGAGGGGTTCAAACTATTCGCACCCCCGCCATCCAATACCAGTGGGTATTGAAGGAGGTCCTAGTAAGCTTGAACCAGGTCCTTGCAGGATCTATACACTGAACAAGGAAAGAACCTTACCAAACCATTCCCCTAACCCCCGACCAGGTAGTCAACATGCTTTTATATAGACCGTAAAAACATGAATGATGCAATCTTTTACTTTATATAGACAGTAAAGTAATGCCAAGACACCAAGGAAAAATGATAGGAAGAATTCACCTTCAATATAAGAAACTAGTTATTCAAGTCATTAATACAAAACCAAATAAAAGTGCCGAAAGATTGAAAATCAAAAGTAATACATAAAAGACTTGTCTTCACCAAGTGATGTTAAAGGCTTAACCAAACATGGCCTTTTATTGGCAAGAACCCTTACGATCAATCTTGGATCCTAAGACTACTACAGACTCTAAAGATGGATGATGGATGATGAATGATGGTGGTGGGTGTTGGTGTTGTAGTGGTGGTGGAGTGGTGGCAAAGTGGGAGAGTAGTGGTTTGCCAAAGGATGCCTTTAAAGTGAACCAAGCACCACTATTTATAGCATGCACAGTACTCTGGCCACGGCCCCGTGGCCAGCCCTTTTCTCTTCCTTCATTAAATGCAGTTGTCAGCAGAGGGTCCCACATGACCCCGTGTTCAGCGGGCACGGCCCCTCGGTCAGCATCGTATCTGTACTATCAAGATTTGGCAAGATTCTGCGTATCTTTGCGTTGACCACGCCCCGTGCTGATCTGGGCACGCCCCCGTGGTGGGCGTAGAAGCTTCTACAGGTTTGTCTTTTCTGCAGGCTCCTGACCACGCCCCCGTGTCCAGCTGGGCATGGCCCCTGTAGGATCGTATTCTGACCCGAACGAGTCTATCTGAGGAGTTTTGGTCAATTACAGGTGCGGAAAACAAGTAATCAATGTAGAAACAGCTAGATCTTCACTTTAAACACACTTTTGATTGATATTACAACGTTTACAGCCAAATCTCACACCGGCAGCACCTCGGTATGGAAAACAAGAACTTGTTACAAATGATTCGCTCCTAGGGTATATATAGGGACTAGGTTTCGCTCATATGGACATGTCCATAAAAGCGAAACCCCCATTGTACATATAAGCGAAACCATCTTCTAGGTTTCCCACATACGGACATGTTCATAAAAGCGAAACCCCCTTCTAGGTTTCCCACATACGGACATGTGGTTTCCCACATATGAACATGTGGTTTCCCACATATGAACATGTGGTTTCCCACATATGGACATGTCGGGAAATCCCGTACAATGTGCCCTAATCTAACATTCTAAGACTAAGACTCGATACAAGACGAAGTCGACAGATGTAGTGCACCAACAGACTCCCCCTCAGATGTTGACGAGTCTTAAGTGTCGAGTCTTCGCATCTTCAGTCTTGATCTGTCTCTGGGCATCACTCTCTCAATCTATTCTCGCAGGTCTTCAGACTCCCCCTTGCGATATACTGGCATTTCTTCAGTTCATCAGCATCATCAGCTTTAGGATCGTTGTCTGGTTTTCCATCTAACAGCTTTTCAATATCAATCAGCCTGACTCTTCATGTCTCAAGATCATTGTCTGGCTACCTCCAATCAGAGTCCTCAGGTATCGGAACCTGACTTTCATCCAGTTCAGATCTCAGGAACGAATAACCTGGCACATCTTATCCTGCAAAAGCTCTACCTCAAAGTAAATTTCTCTCACGTACATATTTCAAACATATAACCTTGCATTAACTCAGACTCTCTTTTAAAAACAAAAATGATTTTCCAATCTGATGAACCACTTGAAGATTTGACAAAAATAATCAGTTTTAAAGACAAACTACCCCTCAAATTATGTTCATCATGTTTAGCACTCAGAATTTTGAAAAACAGCTTTTCAATATCAGTCGTCAAAAATCTTTTTGGATTTTCTGAAACTTTATGCTAAAACACACTGAAAATCTTTTTGGATTTTGAAATAAAGAAACATGTAATGCAGTAAAGAAATATTTACAAATAATATTTTTTTGTGAGTTCGTGTAAGAGGATCATATCAGTTTATGAGACAAGTCACCAACACCGTTAAGCTATATTTCATTTTAAGTTTTAAACAATTCACTTAGATTGTCAGTATACTGGTCCATTTAAATTTTCACACAAATTTCAACTGATCCGAGATACGATGTTAATGTTTTAAGAGACTTAAACTTATCCGTGTGTCCCACTACTTGAATATACTCCCGTATCCAGATCCCAATATTCAGTCTTACAGGTGAGTATACCACAGATGATATCTGTAAAGGGTTAAATGCGAGGGCCGTGAGAGCTCAGGTCGATACTTCCGTATACGCAGAGAGATGACGGCTTCGACTTTTCGGTGTGTCCCCTTTAGAGGATCTTTTGAATTACAACAGCAGTGACTATCAATTTTATTGTTTCATCAACTTGCTGAGGGCGAAGCTATGTTTCAAGCTTTTGCGGAAAGCATTATCCGAGGACTAGATCAGTACTTCCATACAGCAGAAGTCCCGGGATAATACCCCAGATATCACTGAGCATAAAGACCTAGTATCTCAGAATAAGGGACCTTTCAAACAATATTTCAGGGGTTACCTATATATCCAAGCAGTTTTGTTACCCACAAAATAAGCAAGTTTGATTTTTAGGTTTATATCTCGTCACAATCTACTAAATGTGCAAAAACCTACTGGCATATCCGTAGTGAGATTGTTTATCACAATTTAACTTTCCAATTCTTTAGCATGTTGTGACAGTCCACTGATGTACTATCATTTCCTCTATTCACAACGAAACTCATTTTTGAATTTTATCATGTTTTTGGCTTTTTCAAATTTTTCTAATGTTTTTGTATTTTCTGAAAATTTCTACTCCCCCTAAAATGCAAACACATTAAAGAAATTTGAAAACTATCTAAGCTCTTGACCCACTTAAAACATAAAATGCAAAACAAACTATACAGAAACACGACAACTGATATCAAATCACCTCAATTCGCCATCCACTTGGCATAAACAATCAGAACTCCCCCTTACACAAAATTATTTTCTCATTATGATTTCAAAACACTTAAGTTTGTTTTAACCAAAATGATTTTTTTCGGAAAATAAGCTCTGATACCACTTGTAGGATCGTATTCTGACCCGAACGAGTCTATCAGAGGAGTTTTGGTCAATTACAGGTGCGGAAAACAAGTAATCAATGTAGAAACAGCTAGATCTTCACTTTAAACACACTTTTGATTGATATTACAACGTTTACAGCCAAATCTCACACCGGCAGCACCTCGGTATGGAAAACAAGAACTCGTTACAAATGATTCGCTCCTAGGGTATATATAGGGACTAGGTTTCGCTCATATGGACATGTCCATAAAAGCGAAACCCCCATTGTACATATAAGCGAAACCATCTTCTAGGTTTCCCACATACGGACATGTTCATAAAAGCGAAACCCCCTTCTAGGTTTCCCACATACGGACATGTGGTTTCCCACATATGAACATGTGGTTTCCCACATATGAACATGTGGTTTCCCACATATGGACATGTCGGGAAATCTCGTACAATGTGCCCTAATCTAACATTCTAAGACTAAGACTCGATACAAGACGAAGTCGACAGATGTAGTGCACCAACAGCCCCGTGGTAAGTCTTCTGTTTCTTTGTTTTTGCTTTTGCTTTGGGGATGCTGCCAAGGGGTCGAGCATGTTATATTTATTTATTTTCTTTGTATTTATGTTGGTTTTGCCTTCTTATTTGCTCATTTTGTTCGTTTAAGCTCATTTGGTCCTGTAAATTCAAAAGGAAGACAAAAACAAGCTTTTTCCAACATTAGTACTAAAAAGGGTTAGTTTTATGCCTTATTTGATGTAATTTATATGTTGCATTTTGCACACATCACTAACCTAGTTAGTTTTTTTCCTGATGTGACACTTGTATAGTGACGTGGCATCTGACGTGGCTTTTTATGACGTGACTAACTGGATTAGGGTTCAGTTAGTTTGGGGGTGCCAGTGCGAAATAAGTTGAAAGTTAGGAGTTGCATGGTACAATTCGTAAGTTGGGAGTGCTATTGACTAAATAGTGAAAATTGAGGTTATTTAAATCTAATATTCTATAATAGAGATATAATGGATTGTTGTGAAACTAGCCTAATCTATTTTAGGTGTTGATAACCACATTAATAATAAATATATTAATAACACTCCCCCTTGGTTATCAACATAATACGCTTGATGCTGCCTCGTTAATACCTTGCTAGAAAAACCCTGTGGGACAAAACCATAGCTAAGGGAAAAAGAGTGCAGCGTGTAATGCGCATTATCTCCCATTGATACTTCTGGATCAGGTATGTTGTCTCATTAAAAACATTACTAGGGAAACCTAATGGGACAAACTTACTTGAAAGTCGAACAAAGCTTTTGTAGCCAATGATTTGTCGCTCGATCCATTAATGTTCAATTCTTTATGTTAAACAATGTTGTATAATCTTCTAACGAGACTTTAGGTGACTCCTTTCAAAAAAATATCATATGTCTACGACTGTGTTTTGTTACATTCTTGCACCTACAATACTAACCAAACTTGTTTTGATGGGTTAGTAAAATATAATCAAATGTCGTTTATTTGAAATATTTCTTTGAACTAATTCCAATGTCTCTTTGCTTGACAAATGTTATATCATGACAATAAGCTCAAGTGAAAGATATTATAACCATACATATCTAGCAAAACATACTAATGCACATATGCATAACTATGGTACTTCTAGACTGAAAATCTCTACTTTGGTACGAGATGATAATAGTCATTCTTATAACAAGTGACTGAACAACCTTTAACATACTTTAAGGTTGAGCTTTGTCCATACTAAAATATCCCAACGTCTTCTATATTATAGTTTGATCGATGGATAAAAGTATGATCACAAATATACTAGAATAGCAGGTTGAGTGGTAACTAGACCGTGCTAGGGGCATTCAAAATTTCCCCCTCTAAAAGGTTGACAGTTTCTCTCGATGGTGCCTAGACATCATCACTAAAAACTACGATTATAGTGAACTTTAGGAGAGGACTTTTGATACAGATGGATAATATCAGAAAACTCATATTGCTCTTTATCAGAATATCTCATGAATTGTACAACACCCAACCCGACTATTTTATCCATACTATCTTTTTAAGTTTATAAAGATACATTCATGAGGTTTTGAAACCAATGCTTCAGGCATTTACCATCATTCACATACTTCTTATCACTTTGAACAACGTATGTGCATATAGTTTTTAGGAGTTCTGTCACATAAACCTCCTTGTTTATTTCTATATTATATTCAAGGATGTCTTGAACACTTGCTTCATTTGTAAAATTCATATTGTACCGTGCTTATACACTGTACATTGAAATGCTATAATTACAAGGTATAAGTTTTCTATGCATGTTTATTGCTGCACAAGAATTACATCCATAAGATGTTTCAGTTAACCTTCAAAGCACTCAATTGCTTTAGGATACTCATGCGTAGTTCCAGTTATATTCAATTCGATAGTATATATATGAATTTGACAATTTACATCCATCAAGGACTTTCATGTAAATTTTTAATATCAAAATGATACATAACATTTCTAATACACATGTCAATTCTCTCTTTATATTACCAGACTAATAAGATATTGGAAAGTCAATGGATCCAACACTGGAGAATGTGTCTCCTCAACATCAATCATGGGTCTTTGCAAATATTTTGTGCCACCAATTTTGTCTTATATCGCTTTGTTTGATTTCAATTCATGATTCGCATAAAAGACCCATTTGTATCCAATATGTTTTACAACTTCAGTTGTACAGACTGTTGGTCCGAAAACTTTCCATTTTTAGTAGAGAATTCAACTCTACCTCATTTGCGTCTATCTATTTTGGCCAATCATTTCTCATAGGCAGATCTTAAATTTTGATCCTCATAATTTCAAGCGCTATATTATATACAAAAGTATGATGACGTCAATTTTGTTTCGATTCCATATATTTCATATACATGATACAATATAATGAGATCTCTTTATTTTCAGGTACCTGAGGTTCTTCTAGAACCATCATGTCTAATGTCTCTTCAGGAGACCCTATTAATATAACACCGACTTGACCATCTTAATTACTTGCTCTAACTTTCGAAGAACTTTATTATTGGAATTGATTAGTCTACCACATATTAGACGTGCAATAGACCCATCACAAATATGTGATTGTCCTTCTGGGACATTGATCTTAATTGGAGTATTAGCAGTTGGCATATGTGATATAAATCACCTCTTTAAGTTCAGTGAATGTGTCTGGTAATAGATTCGCTAATCTTTGTAAATGAGTTATTATTTGAACTTCTGGTTCACACTTTTAGTTTTTGAGGATCAATGATAATTTATACCAACTCATTTCTTTTCCAACTGCTTTTTATCTCCCCCTGATGTTGGGAATGTTAATCCATTGATATGGATATCAAATAATTGAGCCGTAATTAAATATCTCGTCAATGGCTCTATTCATTATATTCCCAACCACTTTTTAAGGTCTCATCTTTGTGCATCGTGGTGAATCAATTTCAATATATATTGCACAACCAAAATCTTTTATTGGACATCTTTGGTTCCTGACTAAAAACCAACGATACGGGGAGAAAGTATTATAAATTGTTTCTTTGATGTGAATTAATGTGGTATATGTAAAATCACATGTACCCAAATGAGTTGTTTCTCTTATGATCACTTGCTTTGCAATCAATTTTGAACGTTTACTGATCGTCTCAACAAAGCAATTCTTATGTAAACATAAGCTATACGATGTTCAACAGTTATTCCAATAATCATTAATAACAGTCTGGAATAATATGCTTGCTATCACATTATCTAAGCAACAATCACACAAACTTCAGGTTGTGGATTTGATAACCATTTAGACGATGCATCGATTTAAAAAAAACACTAAATGGTATCATGTTTGGATATACATCCTTTATTCATTCTAGGATATTTAGGGATTCACACCCTACTTTGGTTGGTAAATAATTTACTTCTCTTCAGAGCAAACATGACATGTTTAATTTTTAGGAATAAGCTAATGTTCCTTATTAAGTTTCACATCATCAATGACTCGGTGTGGTCTAACCGATCATGCCAACTAATTGAATAAGTATGATCCATAGACTTCTGGTTTAAGATCATATACATATTATTTGTACGCATGTAATACAAAACATAAGATACAAGAGAATGTATTATAACTTCAAAGTTCACACCATTATGTTGTATAATCACTCCTTAGTTGCTATTTTTGGTGGTCTATCTCATTATTAACATGACCATCATTACAAACACAAATGATTGATCTCATCATTATAAGTTTCCCATTTGTCTCCATGATCACTACCTTTACAATGATCAATATGTAATCACATTTACTTCAGGGAAGAAGATAAATCTGAAAACTATCGTGGATTTTCATTTTCATTCTTTACTCAATCACACAGGTATAACACGGGTATGAAACTATTTCAACCTATTCATACTCTCTTGCTACATTAGCAGCATATCTTAGGTGTGACAAATGGAAATCTTTTATCTATTTTTCCTTATAAATACTCTTCTTTCCACACAATATAACTAGAGATATAGTTACATAACCGAGTCATGTAAGATTTGTTATCTAAAATATATCAACCTCTTATAAATTATAATGAGATTTAGGGGCTGTTTGGTAACCTCTGAAAGGTCATTAAGAGGCTACCTCTTAATGGAACCATTAAGAATTTTACCAATGAGAAGGCCCTCAGCCTTCAGTTTCCGTCGCTCATTTCTTTCAATTCTCTCTCAAATTTCGACGTAGTGTACTTTATACTTGGGCAAAATACCCCCTAATTAACGAATTTCTACCCCGTTATAAGTATCATAACCCCGATTACGTATTAGATACACTGCCCGATTGATCCAGGGTTCCGTAACGGCTGTCGAGGTTCTGCCCGACGTAGTCGTTGGAATGCCGTCTCAGGGAGGGTATTACTAATGTAAATATTGGGTTATTATACTAACGCATGTGCATTTGTGTAAATTATAGATAATCACCAGGAAACCCTTAAAGAAAACCTAAGACAGCAATGTGAGTAATCTTCTTTTTTGTAAACTGTTTTTACAAAACCTTAAATATTTTTACATGTGATTAGCAGTGATTGAGTCTTTGTAGTTCTTCAATTACTGCCGGTATGTTGTGGTTTTGTATACAAAATGTGGAACACGTTACCATTGGACAAAGAGTTAGCCAATGTGTAATATAACCCACCAGTCAGGATTGACAATACTGAATGAGTAATTGTGTAGATGTAAACATTGTAATCGCTCTCAATACTGTTAAGAGATAAAACTCTTCTTGATTAAACTGGGATTCACTCACCAGTATTTCACACTGACAAAATGTTTTTAAACGCGTTTCAGGTAACAAAATGTGAAAGCCAACTAGAAGCCAGCTGGACAGCACTGAAGGCTTGGAAAAAGTGGCTATAAAAGTTACCTAAATAAAAGAAGATGTTTTATTTCAATAAAATAGGGTTTATCCCTATAAAACAGTTTGTAATGAAACTTGGGTTTTATCCCAATATATTTATATAAAAGTGTGGTATTTACTCTGATAAAATATTTCCTAACTACGGTCCTGATGTAATTTCCGCTGCCAAAATGATAAACAACGATACCACCGAAACTGGTCTCGCGGCCGCCCGTTCCCGGGACAGATAGGGGACGGGGGTTGCGACAGAAGGTGGTATCAGAGCTAAGCCACTGATTCAACCACAGAAGTGTTCTGCTGACACCAAGATATGATATGTTAGGAAATTAATTACGGAAATACGTGCATATCTGTATTTTATTGTTGTGTGTTATTTGACTATTTGTTAGTTTACAGTATGAGCAATCAAGGACCCTCCGACGCCTATCGTCAGTTGTCCGGCTCACCTAGAAGCGAAGGCACCTCTTCACAGCCTGCCCTCTTTGGGTATTCAGCTAACAATGAAGATGGGATATTCGTGTTTAAGGCTCAGTCTGAAGAGCCATTCCCTCAGAAAAAGAGAGGATGGTTCAGTAGGGGAGCACACGAGCGTAGGAAAAGAATGAAAAAGTTACAACAGCAGCGAGTTCTAGCAGCCGCTAAAAGAGAAATCGATGCCCACACCCAAGACATGCTTAATAGGAGTTTAGCAAACTTCCATATTTTAGCATCCACCGCGGCCGATCCAATCCTGGAACAACTAGTAGCCCCTCAACCATTACCCTTGTTTCCCACCCAGCCAATGGAGATTGAAAACAACCCAGAAAATCAAGTCCAAATGCATGATTTCAACCCAGAGGAGATACCTAGGGTACCAACACCTAGTCCCTTAGACCCAGACTACGACCCGTGGTTCGATGATCATAGGGATTATGTACAACGCTACCACTTAACAGATGAACCCATGCCGAACCTAGCAGCTTACCCAGGTCTGGAGCCTCTAGATCCCTACTATAATAACGACGAATACATTAGGGAAATTTTAGAGAATCCGTACCCTCAGGAAGAACTCATGCCACAGTACCCAAATCCAGTACCAGCACCTGCACCCCCCAATGAGTGCAAAAAATGTGCAAGAGCTCCGAAGTTTCGGAGAAGAGATTTTAGAAAACAGTGACAGGATGAGGCAGATCGGAGAACGACTCGTCTGGAAGTACGACGAGCGTAATATGGAGTTCTGGATGAACCCATAACAGTAAAGGTGATGGTGGAGGTAGTAATATAATAATATATATATATATATATATAATATGTGTGTATGAAAAAAAATATGATAATAATAATAATAATAAATCTATCGTAGTATAGACCACTTTGTGGTTAGTGATGCATAATGGTATTGTAATTTTTAATTCCAGTTTTAGTTTGTATTAGATGCATAATATAAGAAAGAGTAAGTCGCAATGCTCGACGCTTTTGACCATTATGTGTGTTGTGTGATTGTTTGCCTTAAATATTATTTTGTGATATTAATAAGTGGCAAATGCTTAAAAATTCAGATGGACAACGAAGTGAACCAGGATAACCAGATTAACAATAACCTGGATAACGAAAACCCGGAAAACAACAATAATGGAAACCAAGTGGATAACAGTGCCATGCAACACATAGTGGTACAAGGGATAATAGATGCGATGCCATATATCATCAAAACGGTTAAGGAAGCAGAAAATAAAAGTAAACGTGATAGTAAACGACCCACTGAACCTGAACACAGCGTAAACAATGAACCTATAATTCAAGTGCCCATTCCCAAAAGAAGAAGAACCATGTCTTATGGTTGTTATTATAAAGAATTCTGGTCTTGTAAACCAATGGAATTCTCGGGCAATGAAGGGGCCGTTGCATCTCTACGCTGGATAGAAAAGACTGAGGCAGTCTTAAGAATAAGCAAATGCGTGGAAGAGGATAAGATCATGTTTGCTTCCAATCTGTTTAAGAACTCAGCCTTAGAATAGTGGAACACTATCCTCCAGTCTAGGGGAAGTGATAGAACTTACAATATGGAATGGGAGGAATTTAAAAACATGGTAGAAAGAAAATTCTGCCCTCCCAATGAAAAAGAACAGATAGCAAACAAGTTCCTAAACCTTAGGATGACTGGGGTAGATAGTAAGGGTTATACTACATTATTCTTTGAATATGCTAGAATAGTGCCAACCCTTGCATCACCCGAACCAGTATTGATCTCCCGTTACATCTGGGGATTAATCAGCGAAATTAGGCATGTAGTTAAGGTAGCTAGACCTCAAACTATAGAAGAAGCTGTAGAACTAGAAAACACCTTGACAGATGAATTAGTCCGTACACGAGAAGAGGATCAGAGGAGGAACCTAACCTAGAAGCTTACCCAAGAATTCCGTTCTGGAAATTCTAACCGTGAGAAAAATGTAGGTTCTACCTCTGCACCCTATTGCAAGTATTGTAAAAGGAAGCATTCTGGAAGATGCTCCATATACTGTAACTTCTGCAAGATATATGGACACAAAGAGGAAGACTGCAGGAAGAAACCTAACAACATAATATGTTACAACTGCGGAGAACAAGGCCACATCAAGCCAATTTGTCCAAAACTAGCTCCAGCCACGAACACAAAGTATACTAAAAATGCTAGGGCATTTGTTCTGACTGCAGAAGAAGCAAAGATGATCCCGGACTTGATAGCCGGTACGTTTTTAGTTAATAACATTTTTGCTAAAGTATTATTTGACTCTGGTGCGAACCAAAGTTTTATTAATACTTCATTTTGCAAACTTCTTAACCAACCATTAACTAAACTTCCACAAGAATGTCTAGTAGAGACAACAAATGGGGAAACCATTAAAATTTCTGAAATCTTGCAGGGAGCAAGAATAGAAATTCTAAATCAGAAATTTATTGCAAACCTTTACCCAATGAATCTGGCAGGATTTGATGTTGTATTAGGAATGGATTGGTTAATAACCAACAAACCCAGTATTTTATGTGATCAAAAGTCAATTCAAGTAAATTCACCAAAGGGTGAAAAGGTCACAATTAAAGGAGATAAACTATCTAGAACCACAAAGTTCATCTCTGTGATGAAAACAACAAGTTATATAAGAAAATGGTCATTAGTGTATTTGATTTCCATAATCACTAACACTAAAGGAAAAGAATTAAAAGATATTCCAGTAGTATCCCAGTTTTTAGATGTATTTCCAGAAGAATTACCAGGACAACCTCCAGACAGGGAAGTTGAATTCAGAATCCATCTGCTACCAGGGACAGCACCTATTGCCAAACCACCTTACCGTTTGGCACCCACAGAAATGCAGAAACTAAATAAACAATTAGATGAATTATTAGAAAAAGGGATTCATACAACCAAGCTCATCGCCATGGGGAGCACCGATCTTATTCGTTAAAAAGAAGGACGGATCAATGCGTATGTGCATTGATTACCGTGAATTGAACAAGGTCACGATTAAGAATCGGTATCCGTTACCAAGAATCGATGATTTGTTCGACCAGTTGCAAGGAGCTCGATTTTTCTTAAAAATCGATTTACGATCAGGATACCATCAATTAAAGGTACATGAAGAGTACATTCCTAAGACCGCTTTCAGAACAAGGTATGGCAATTATGAATTTACTGTCATGCCATTTGGTTTAACCAATGCCCCAGCTGCATTTATGGACATGATGAACCGAATATGTAAGCCATATTTGGATAAATTTATAATTGTCTTTATAGATGATATTCTTATTTACTCTAAGAGTAAAGAAGAACATGCAAAGCATTTGCACGCACTACTAAGTTTATTGAAAAAAGAAAAGCTTTATGCTAAGTTTTCGAAGTGTTAGTTTTGGTTAGAACAGGTACAATTTCTTGGACATTTAGTCAATCATGAAGGAATTCATGTGGATCCCACCAAGATCGAGGTGATTACCAAGTGGAAAACCCCTGAGTCACCAACTGAGGTTAGAAGTTTCTTAGGATTGGCCGGTTATTATAGAAGATTTATTCGAGATTTTTCTAGAATAACCATTCCCTTAACTAAGCTAACCTGTAAATCTGTTAAATTTGAATGGGGACCAAAACAAGAAGAAACCTTTAGAATTCTTAAGCAAAGACTAACCAATGCACCCATACTAGCATTACCAGAAGGAAATGAAGACTTTATAGTCTATTGTGACACTTCTAAATTAGGTTATGGATGTGTATTGATGCAACGTCAAAAGGTTATCGCTTACGCCTCTAGACAACTTAAGAATCATGAAGAGAATTATTCAACCCATGATTTAGAATTAGGAGCTATAATTTTTGCCTTTAAAATTTGGAGACATTACCTTTACGGTAGTAAGTTTATCATTTTCACCGACCATAAAAGTTTAAGGTATGTTTTCGGGCAAAAGGAATTGAATATGAGACAAAGACGCTAGATGGAGATACTTAGTGATTATGATTGTAATATCCAGTATCATGCAGGAAAGGAAAACGTAGTAGCTGATGCTTTAAGTCGAAAGTATCATGAAAAGCCAAAAAGAGTACGTTCACTCAACCTAAATCTGCAAGTAGATTTAAATGAACAGATTAAAAAGGCACAAGAATCAGTGATCAAGGATGATACTGAGAAATTGAAAGGAATGATTAAGGAATTAGAACAAGGAACAGATGGAATTTGAAGATTCCATAAGGAAAGAATGTGGATACCCAAATTAGGAAACCTACGCCACCGTATATTAGAAGAAGCCCATAAATCTAAGTATACGAGGCATCCTGGAAGTGATAAGATGTATCAAGACTTAAGAAAGAATTTTTGGTGGATAGGAATGAAAAAGAATATAGCAGCATATATTGCAAAGTGTTTAACCTGTTCACAAGTTAAAGCTGAACATCAGAAACCCTCAGGTTTGTTACAGCAATTGGAAATGCCTGTATGGAAATGAGAATTAATAACAATGGACTTTGTTACCAAATTACCCAAAACAAGAAAAGGTAATGATACAATATGGGGGATTGTAGACAGGCTAACTAAGTCAGCTCATTTCCTACCAATGAAGGAAACCTTCAGTATGGAACAATTAGCTAAATTGTATGTAAATGAAATAGTTTCATTACATGGAATTCCTCTATCAATTGTTTCTGACAGAGATAGTCGTTTTACCTCTCATTTTTGGGCAAGTTTCCAAAAGGCAATGGGAACCAAGTTGAATCTAAGCACCGCTTATCATCCTCAAACGGACGGACAAAGTGAAAGGACAATTCAGACAATGGAGGACATGCTTAGAGCTTGTGTAATTGATTTCGGAGGTAATTGGGACGATCATTTACCGTTAATAGAATTTTCTTATAATAACAGTTATCACACAAGTATCAATGCTGCACCATTCGAAGAACTTTTTGGACGAAAGTGCCGAACGCCAGTCTGTTGGGCAGAAATTGGAGAAAAACAACTATCTGGGCCAGAGATAGTGCAAGAAACAACAGACAAGATCATTCAAGTCAAGGAACGATTGAAAGCAGCACATGATCGACAAAAGAGTTATGCAGATAACAGACGAAAGCTATTGGAATTTCAGGTAGGAGACAAAGTGTTATTGAAAGTCTCTCCTTGGAAAGGAGTGATAAGATTCATCAAAAGAGGAAAGCTAAGCCCCAGGTATGTTGGACCTTTTGAGATTATTAGAAGAATAGAACCTGTAGCCTATCAGCTACAACTGCCAGAGGAAATGACAGGAATACATGATGTATTTCATGTATGCAATCTCAAGAAATGCTTAGCTTATGAATCACTGGTAGTACCTCTTAAGGATATAGAAGTAAATGAACAATTAAAATTTGTGGAAAGACCTCTACAGATCGAAGACAGAAAAGTCAAGAACCTCAAGCATAAGAGATTAGTTCTGGTCAAAGTGAAATGGGACTCCAAAAGAGGACCATAATACACATGGGAGCTTGAATCAGAAATGCAAAGGAAATATCCACACTTGTTCCAGTAGATCTCGAGGACAAGCTCTAAAACAAGGTGGGGAGGATATAACAACCCTCCTAAATATTTTCGACACCCTAATATATTTTAAAAATATTCTAATACGTCCTAAAATACACCCCGTATGTGAAAACGGGCCCCAAATACCTTTAATTTAATAAAATAAAAATAAAAACAAAATTTAAGGGGCTGTCGCGGGGCGCGTAGCCCTTGGCTACCTCTTACACGGTCCACGACAGATAGGTCACCAGGCTTAACCCGGTGCCGCCATGTGTCAGGCTCGTGGCGAAGCTAGTTCGATGACTGGGCCAGGTTAGGGCCTACCCAGTCTATTACGCGGGCCGCGTAGCCCTTGGCTACGTCTTACGCGGGCCGCAAGAGAAGTCGAAAATGCACTATATAAGAAGGCCCTCAGCCTTCAGTTTCCGTCGCTCATTTCCTTCAATTCTCTCTCAAATTTCTACGTAGTGTACTTTATACTCGGGCAAAATACCCCCTAATTAACGAAGTTCTACCCCGTTGTAAGTATCATAACCCCGATTATGTATTAGATACGCTGCCCGATTGATCCAGAGTTCCGTAACGGCTGTCGAGGTTATGCTCGACGTAGTCGTTGGAATGCCGTCTCGGGGAGGGTATTACTAATGTAAACATTGGGTTATTATACTAACGCGTGTGCATTTGTGTAAATTATAGATAATCACCAGGAAACCCTTAAAGAAAACCTAAGACAGCAATGTGAGTAATCTCCTTTTTTGTAAACTGTTTTTACAAAACCTTAAATATTTTTACAATGTGATTAGCAGTGATTGAGTCTTTGTAGTTCTTCAATTACTGCCTGTATGTTGGGGTTTTGTATACAAAATGTGAAACACGTTACCATTGGACAAAGAGTTAGCCAATGTGTAATATGACCCACCAGTCAGGATTGACAGTACTGAATGAGTAATTGTGTAGATGTAAACATTGTAATCGCTCTCAATACTGTTAAGAGATAAAACTCTTCTTGATTAAACTGGGATTCACTCACCAGTATTTCCTACTGACAAAATGTTTTTAAACGCGTTTCAGGTAACAAAATGTGAAAGCCAACTAGAAGCCAGCTGGACAGCACTGAAGGCTTGGAAAAAGTGGCTATAAAAGTACCTAAATAAAAGAAGACGTTTTATTTCAATAAAATAGGGTTTATCCCTATAAAACCGTTTGTAATGAAACTTGGGTTTTATCCTAATATATTTATATAAAAGTGTGGTATTTACTCTGATAAAATATTTCCTAACTACGGTCCTGATGTAATTTCCGCTGCCAAAATGATAAACACCGATACCACCGAAACTGGTCTCGCGGCCGCCCGTTCCCGGGACAGATAGGGGACGTGGGTTGCGACATTAAACCATTAAGAGGTAGCATCTGAATGGTCATTAAGAGGCTACCAAACAACCCCTTAGAGAGTGTGACACTTTAGGTGTCATATCTAAACACATTAAAACTCTTTCATGACAGTGATAATAAACCATAACTCTGGTTTAGTTGTTTTGCTCCATACTATCTAACAAATAAATAATAGCACATAAAATGCATACGTAAAAATTATATAACACCTGATGTTCTAAAATGTCACTGTATAAAATGAGTTATAATAAATTGTTATGGCTTTTTAATCTCTTATAAGCAAAGAAACATCATGGTTAATGTATTATCCTATCATACGTATATTATATATACAAATATTTACTATAGTAAATACCTCTATCAAAGTTCTCATTTTCTTCGTAATTCGTCAATTAAAAAAACGTCTTTACTTCTCATATATTTATCATGTTCACGTATTATACAACTTACAAATTATTAACCCAATGAGGTTATCATGATAAAAATATAATAAAATAAATAAAGTTAGGGATCATACGTATAAATTTAAACTTAATGATTATCTATAAATATAGATATAGATTGTTAAATCTTTCTACGTGTATCAAATATCTTTTATTGTATATGTACTATATTATTAGTAGCTCACACTAAAATTTTGTATATATTCAAATCTTATATAAGGCACGTATGAGAATAGATCCGTATCTATCGTGGGATTAAAAAAAATGAAATTAATGTTTAATTATGTTAGATATAAATACATATAGCAGCAAGATATTTTTCTTCCAAGACTTTAAACATTACATAGCAAAACAATATGATTGATAATTGTTCCAGCTAATAAAAAAATTTCCAAGAATCCTAATTAATTTAGGAACATATCTTTTGCAAGAGAAATATTTATATATTTAATCCATGCATATAAAAGATAATTATCATAGATTAAACAAAACCCCAATTAATACAAAGATGTTAAGAAAACAGATAATAATAAGAATTTATAAATTATATAAATCCCTAGATATATAATGACTTTCAAATTTAAAATTTTTGTTATCGATAGCATAACAAAATATTATGCATATCATTAACCAATTAATGATAGAAGTTTTATCACATATTGCTTGTAATTAATTAAATAATCATGA
This sequence comes from Helianthus tuberosus, assembly GCA_030545235.1. Taxonomy (NCBI): domain Eukaryota; kingdom Viridiplantae; phylum Streptophyta; class Magnoliopsida; order Asterales; family Asteraceae; genus Helianthus; species Helianthus tuberosus. The sequence goes on along the minus strand of CM060439.1, from coordinate 91,649,797 downwards.
ATACTAATTTAAATATTCTATCAAGCTCGTTTAAAAATATTATAAAGTAATGTATTAATTCTTTAAAATAAAACAAACTCCGAGGAAAACTCATAAACATATTAGTAGTTTATCTTCCACCATGGTAAAAACCTTTGAGCTTGGGATGGCGTAAGTATGGAGAGAAGAAAAGAGAAGGTGAATAGTAGGCCAGCGAAATATAGAGCAGATCACAACCAAGAAGAATGGCAAGTGCAGAAAAGTAGATACATGAAGAAGAAGGAGGCTGCAGGCAGGTTACAGTGGAGACCAAATGTTCTGATAGCTAACCTTTTCGTGTCAAATATTCCGGAAGGAGTCTATGAGGAGGAGTTGAAGTCAAAGTTTGAAGGAATTCGGGAAGGTTATATCAGTATACATAGCTCGAAGGAAAGACAGTAGAGGCAATATCTTCGGTTTCGTCAAGTTCACAGATGTCAAGGACAAAGAAGGGCTCATAAGGAACATGGGAGACATGTTTGTAGAAGGTGCAAAGCTGGGAATGAACTGGGCCAAGTATGATAAATGGAAGACAGAGGAGAGAGTAGAAGAGTCAAGAGGATACCAGTTCGTTCAGCAGGCGGTTAACAATAACAAAGGAGATTCCGGCAGCTACATTCCCAGGCAAGGCGGGGGACATGGATCTTGGAAAGATGTGTTGGTGCATGATAAGGCAAAAACGATGTCTAAAACTATATTACTAGCACCGGAGGAGATGTAGGCAGCCGCATTGTGGAAAACAGCCTCTGTTGTTGGTAAAGCAAAGTCCATTCAGGTGTTGGCTAATTGCCCAGAGGTGTTCGAGAAGATGGGAATTTCAGGTCAAAGGATCAGATACACGGGAGGTCTGAATATCATGATTTCTTTTAAAAATTTGGAACAAGCAATCGACGTAATGGAGAATAAAAAAGAGATATGGAAAGATTACTTCTGTTCGCTTGAACATTGGAGTTTAGATTACATTCAAGAGGATCAATTAGCCTGGCTAATGATTAGAGAAGTGCCAGCTCACATGTGGTCGCCGGATACGTTTGATCTAATTGCCAATAGCTACGGCAAGGTGTCCGTAGGATCAGAAGCATCAAAGTGTGACGACAATTTAACTTTTGATTGTGTGGGTATCATCACAAACAATAAGAATCAGATCAACGAACAAGTCGTAATTCGGTGGAAATCAAAAGCTTACAATATTTGGGTGGAGGAGGATGCACAACCGTGGACGCCGTTGTTCATGACGGTGCCGAACTCCGATATTACACCGAACAAGGAGGAAGATGGAAAGGCGATGGATTTGGACGGTGAGTCACCAGAGAGCGAGGTTCCCAAGACAGGGGAGGTTGAGGATGAGTCTCGTTTGGAGCAATTTTGGGATACGGAAAAAAATGACAAAAGAAGGAACACATGCACACAGAAAGGTTTTCTCACAACAACCTGTGCATGGGGAACATATGAGAGACAATAGGAATAATGATGGGGGCACGTGCAACAATATTCAACACAGGTTATGGCGGCTGCTGAGCAACATGGGGTGGGGCCCAGGTAGTAGATGAAACTCTGCATGGGGAATAGTTGGGAGCCACCCATGTGGTGGGAACCCCAAGGCAGGTGAATGATGATGTTGAAAGAGCTCATGAGAATGGGAGTGGATTTTTTTCTGGTGGATCAGACTTCAATATTGGGCTTCAGCCTGCGGTGGGCCTTGAGCAAGATAGGCCCTGTCCTAACAATACTAGGCCCAGTTACATCACATGCAGGCTCAAACGCGGAAAAAACCCAAGAAAAATGCCCAAAAATTAATTTTTCCTGATCTTAATCAGGAGCCGGAGGGAGATGGAGATTAACCGGGATCAATGAATTTTATCCCAATCAATATCAATGGGGGTTCGGTGTCGGTTTGGGATCCGGATGGAATTGGTTGATTCTTGATTCCGTCGGGCTGATGTAATTGTCTTTATGTTTCTGGCTTTTTTGTTTTTTCCTGTTTTGTTTCTTAGTTTCTAGCTGGCTCTTTATATATATATAAAGTGATTTGCGGTTAAAAAAAAAGTTTATCTTCCACCGATTTAAGATAATAACCAAAAAGATCAATAATGAATTTAATGCATTGTCATATTTCTAAGAAAATATACATACCATCTTTCTTAATTAATCATAAAAAACCAATATGTTTTATTATTTTGCTTATTGGGGGTGCATGGATGAAAAACTTACTGCATTAAGACTGATACAACTTGACTATGAACTTTAAAATAAATAAACCATCACCATCCCACTTAGCGATCCATTACCAATCAAAATCTCTAATTTTTTGGCAAATAAATAGAAAACATATTTTGAAAACTATATCGTCAGCGGTTGCGATTTACGTACCTAAAAATCATTGGAATGACCTGTGGTAACCAACAGAGCCGAAGGAGCAACGGACCATTATTGTTTTCTTTCATCAGCAGGTCTCTCCGTGTTTCCTCATACCAAAGACCTCAAGGGCTTTGGATGCGTTGAGGGTTTTGAAGTGAGCATTGTCGTGCTGATCACGTGTGTAAAACTAGTCTAATCTATTTTAGGTGTTGATAACCACATTAATAATAAATATCTATACTATATTATAATGCATGAGGGAAGGGTATTTTAAGATACATTCCCCTTTATTTATAGAAAGACCCATAAAATGAGAGTGGTTTGGTCTTTTAAACACTATTTATTTCTTAGCCCCTAAACTTATTACACTTAAATCCCTAATGTTTTAACAAAATTATAGATAATTAGTTACAATTCAACCTTCCACAACAAACTTATAATTTTTTTACGTATTCTTGACATATTTTATAAATTATACTGTTTAAAAAAATCCAAAGATAGCATGACGACCTACACATTTTTGTCGACGTTTAGGTAGCTGTCTTGTTCAATATCGACGCACGGATTAAAATGTACAATTCGATAATGCATTAATGTACAAGTAATTAATACTTGTGATCTAATGCGCCTAATATACAAAGATGGTTCCATCTATGCAAACAAAAATAAAAAGAATTAAAAGTACCATAACATAAAATGAAGATGTTATGTGTCACGTTTTATTTTATTAAAACTGCCTAATATCTATACTTGGATATATCTTATAAAAACTTAAAACTAACCACAACAAACTTCCTAAATAAAGGGTTGACAAATCGAAAATTAAACCCTAATGCACTTCTATAGTTACTACTATAAATACATAGCAGGACACCCCTATCTCTATTGCTAAACAAAGTTAAAAAATGGATCCAGTTCTGAATTCAATTGTTACGAAAAACCAAGCATGCGAGATTAAAAATTCTAAGGTCAGTTCTGTTATATCGCAACAGTGAATAATTGTTTTCTTTTATTTACTTTTATGTGAATATTAACTTATTTGATTTTTCAGATTCAATTGCATGATGAACATGCCAATTTAAATAACCCAGTTGTCGAACAAGCTTCTAAGGTATTGATTTTGCTGGTTTTTAAGTATTATTTTTGCGTATATCTTTCATATTAACATGTTCTTTATGTTATGATATGTATGTTTTATTGCAAGATGATGGTGATAAAAGTGTTTATATTATTTCTTATGGTGCAATGTTTAGTCTATACAAGTCTAATCTTCAAGATGAATTTAGTGAAGAGGTAATTTTAAGGTTTATTTAATCTTTTTTTTTTTAACTTTTGTATTTAATTTTTGTCCTTTTTAAGGATCAGAAGTATGAGACTCAAAAGAAGAGATCCAAGAGACTCTCGGAATGGAAATGGAGTAAGGTTATTAATTTAGACGATTCTGATGACAATGACAAAGAAGAGGAATTAGAAGATACTACCGATTCAAGCATAAACCAGGAAACCCGATTAAAAATACTTCGAGTGTCAATTCAGAAGCGGAACGGATTTCATGTAGTTGTTATGTTTGATCTAGACGTATGAATAAAGTTTAATTTATATTTGAACTTTATTTTTGGTGTTAATATAATGCAGTTATTGACCATATTAATAAAGTTTAAAATAAAGTTAGTATCCTAAATTTACAAGTCAACTGGACTTATATAAGTGCATATCCTAAAGTTACAATAAATAGATATTACAGTTACATATAGTCAAGCTGAAATTATAAAATATTGCAGTTATTCTTGGATATTAATCTAATAATTTGCATTTGTTAATAAAAAATAATAAAGTAATAAACTTTAAAGCTAAACTAAAGAACTGAACTTACTATGATATAAAGTTAATAAAGATATAAACTCTTAACATTCCATTTTATATAAAATCTGTTTTTAAAATTTTATAAAAATATAAATTTTAAAAAATATAAATTATATATATATATATATAAACGAAATTTAACAATTAAAGTTAAATGTGTAAAACGTACTTACGAGTCAACTACTATTTTTTATTTTTATAAAAACAACAATTTTAAAACTAAAGTTTATTGAATGAGTACTATGTGGATATTTAAAAAAAAGTTATGAACTTTAAAGAAAAAAATTATAAACTTTATCATTTAACCAACAAAATAAACTTACTTTACAACTATAACAACTTATCTTTTATTTTTTGTCATTTGATTAGTATTTTTTATAAAAAAACGAAACTTTACATGTGTAAAACAGTTTTTTTACTTTATTTATAAACAAAACATTTTTTTTATATAAAAAATAATTCTTTTATAAACATTTTTTGTAACAAGTAATATAAATAAAATACTTCAGAAATTTACAATCTTTACTAGATAAATACTAAATTGTGTTGCAAATTTTTAGGAATTATAAGTTCAACTATATTGTTATAGATAATATTAGTCAGTTTCAAAAGAATTATTTACCAACTTGACTAGATACATAGTAGATCGTGTTGCATATTATTAGGGATTATAAGTTAAAAATAGACTCATATAGATAAGATTAGTTAGGGACTAAAAATCTGAACTTTGTATAATATAAAGTTAATAAAGATATAAACTCTTAACATCCTATTTTTTTTTATAAAAAACAATTCTTGAAATTTTATAAAAATATAAATTTTTTATATATGTAAAAAAATGAAATTTAACAATTTAAGTTAAAGGTCTAAAACATACTTACGAGTCAAACACTATTTTTATTTAAAAAAAACAAAATTTAAACATAAAGTTTATCGCATGAGTACTATGTGGATATTTAAAAAAAGTTATGAACTTTAAAGAATAAAATTATACTTTATAATTTAACCAATAAAATAAACATACTTTACAAGTATAACAACTTATCTTTTTATTTATTGTCTTTTGATTATTAATTTTTATTAAAAAACAATATTTTATGTCTTTGGATTATTAATTTTTATAAAAAAACAAAACTTTACATATGTAAAACACTTATGACATATATTAAACGAATAAGAAAACTACCAGAATTGAGTGCCGCAATACAAAGTGTCGCATCCGTCGCATCACGCGGACACCCTACTAGTATTCATAACATGCATAAATTTATTTGTAATTATGACCAAAGGATTTCAATAAGGGCATGCGGGGCACCCGCGGTAACTCCCTTCGGGGACCATAGTTGCCGCGCGGTATGGTGCTGCCAACCAAAGAGGGGAGGTAGAGAGAGGGAGGAAAGCGGTGGGAAGGTACCGAAGAGAGGGGGAGGAGAGAGGGATGAGTGGACCAATCAAAAGTTTTCCTTTTTTTTTTTTTTTTTTTTTTTTAATAAAAACCAAGTCTCACCTAAGAGGGGAGTGCCGCCATCAATTTAGGGTGTTAGGGGAGTTTAAGAGGGGAGTTGACGTGGCACACGAGGATTGGTTTGGCGTAAGAGAGGGGACTCACCTCTTAGGTGAGCACCCCTTACACCCTAATAAAAACAATCATCAACAAATATTTATTATTAGTAACCTTAACTTCAATAAAAACTTTCAACCAAAATAATTAATTATAGAATATTGTTGAAAGTAATTAAGAATATCATTTGATTCCGATTTCATAATTCCATAATAATTAATTAAATTTCCAAATCACTAATTTAAAATTCATTATACATTCTCTTTAAAGCTGTTTAACTCCTAATTTTAGATCGTTACATATGCATGTTCAGACCAAATAACTCAATGTAATATAATAATAGAACTAGATTTTGCCCCTCCCGCGTTGCGGGGCACTAAGCCGAATATTTTTCTCTCATAACATGTACGTCTCTGTTTCGGTTACTTGTACATACTACACATAACACAATCTCAAAAAAAATTACATTTAGTCAAACAATTAAATTAAAACACTATCATACTTTTGTTTAAGAAAAACAAAAACGATAGAAAAACAATAATTTTAAACTGTGAGTAAAATTGTAATTTTTCAGGATAAATGAGCGTGTGCTAGGCAGCAGCCTGACACAAATAAAAATTACACCGAGTCAAAACAATTAAAACAAAGCACTACTATAGATTTTTCAAAAAAAAAAAAAAAAAAAAACTAAACCGATGGCATGACTGTAATTTTACAATGGGGGAAAACTCGTAATTTAACTATGAAAGCAAAGGAAAATGATGGCAAAAATGTAAACTTAGACTGAGGGCAAAATTGTAATTTCGCTGGGTGGGGAAAAACAAAACTAATGGCAAAACTGTAAATTTAAACGGGTCAAAATCATAATTTTGAACCGAGGGCAAAATGGTAATTTTTAGTTGGGGGCAAAAGCATAATTTTATTTTGAACTGAGAGTAAAAACGTAATTTTGAACTGATGGCAAAATCGTAATTTTAAAGCGGGGATAAAATCGTAAATTGGTTGGGCCAATGGGGGAGTGCCAGGCAGCTTCCTAGCACTATTCCCCCATCTTGTGTCTATACTCATACACTGGGAGCAAAATCGTAATTTTACTCGGAAAGCAAACAAAAACGAAGTAAAAAATGTAAATTTAAACTGAGGGCAAAATCGTAATTTAGCTGGGATGAACAAAACAAAAATAATGGTGTAATTGTAAATTTAAACGGGCCAAAATCGTAATTTTGAACCGAGGGCAAAATTATAATTTTTAACTAGGCAAAAGTATAATTTTATTTTGAACTGAAGGTAAAAACGTAATTTTAAACTGATGACAAAATCGTAATTTTAAATCAAGGACAAAATCGTAATTTGATTTGGCCCAAAACAGGTAAACTACTGTTCACCAAATTTCATAAATGTTATAGAGTTAATAATGATTTATATACAATAATAATTATAGAAATCAATTAAATAATCAAAAATATAGATAATATTATAAAAAAATTAAGCACTGTTCATAAGAAGTTTGCTTTAATATATGAAATCAATTAAATAATCAAAAATATAGATAATATTATAAAAAATTTTAAGTTTGCTTTAATATGTGGGAGAAGCTTGCACCACGTCAATTTCTGGTGGAGACCGAAGAGATATTAACTTATAAAAAAGAGGGCAATAATTTTGGAGCAAGGGTAATAACGTAGTGTTGTAGATTTAGACTGAGGGTATAACTGTCATTTGATGGTTACTGTAGACAAGATCCTACCCAAAATGTTATATAGTATAATATAATATAATATGGAGGCGACATTGTCTTCATCCATTTGACCAAATTAACTATTAATATATAGTAATTAGGCAACTAGAGAAGACCATTTAGACCTACCATTGGCTTCTTCCATTACCAAAGTCATAAAGTCAAATAAGAAAAGGCAGGTTATTTAGGTGTACATTTTTTAATCACCAAAAGCTTTTGTTCTCTATCTTTTGTTGGACATGTAGGCGACAAAGTTGCTTTATTTAGGGGAGATTGGAAGACTTATCAAGATTAGTGTTCATACCCAACTAAATTATAATTAGTTTAAGTTAATTATGTTTGTTTGGCCTTCATTAATTAGTCAAGTGCTAATCTTTTGAGTTATTGTTTGAAACTTTCATGCTTATACCTACCATGTCCGATTAGGTTTTGACTGATCACAATCTTGAATTTTTTAATCAACATAAATACAAGCTTTTGGTAGTGATTTAACAATTGTAATCTAAGTTGAGTTGACATGGACATGATTAAAGATCAGAAAATGTTTGGTGTCATTGTGATATTCATGTCTTTTTAGTAAATGTCACAAGAGTAAGGGAGTTTGCGTAGGCTGGAAATTTCCCAAAACACAGATTTGAAAAGTTACATTAGGATGTGGTAATATCTTACAGTACGTATGAATTCATGTAAAACCATGTAGTACCATTTCTCTTTGTCGCGTGGCTAATATAATTCTCTTTATCGTTTGTCTCTTAATTAAAAGTTTTAAGCCAAAGTTTTGTAGTGAACTTGGAGCGATGCTGATCGGACTTTACAAACACATGCTATGCTTTTCTTAAGTGGAGGTACTCATAGCTCGAGCAGAATTTAAAAGCTCATACGGGTCATCAACCGGTAGCAATTATTACACCGACGGGTTATGTTGTTAAAATACAGAAACATTACAAAACAATATGTGAGACGTGTATAAACATCAGTGTGTTTATTATTATATACAAACAAATATAGTACGAATGTCACATTCTTTCCTAAAATCTAAAACAAGCATGTGGTAATTTTATTTTTGGACCTTACATGTCACAATCAGGCCACGACATAATAAACTCATAATCACTAGCAAAAGAATGAAATGATAATCAAATAAAAGTGTCATGGTAACAGAATACCATAATGAATCAAAAGAGAAAAATAATAATATGATACAAGATAAAAGATATATGCCAAAACAGCAAAAAGCCAAATGTCCCATCAATTGATTAATAGCATCACTAAAAGGAGAATCCTCCAAGATAACTTAAAACACAATGACCCACAATAGAGCATCTCCAATAAGATCTTCATTGCAATTCTTTAAATTTATTTCATTTTTTATAAAATCATCCTAGCTTCTATAAAATTTTGTTATGGATATTCTGGAAAGTATAAACACAAATTCCCTTTGTAGATCTCAAATCTTCCACACAAGAGGTGGGAAGGAATCTATTCGTCTTTAGAGAAAACGAAACACGCATATAACCCAATTCAACGAAAAATGGTTGAACCATACAAACACATGTTCCGTTAGAAATCTTGAAAACTCAATTAGTTATGAATTTTGAAATTCGAAAGAATTCATACCGACATAAAAGTACCAATATAACTAGATTCATTTACGCGAAAAGATATGCCCCACATAAGCATATACCCTCATGAAACACATTTCCTACTCATTTCCTTTGTTTCCCCACCTTTTCATTAAAAACAAAAACCCTAAAACCAGTAAACTAGACCAACCAACCAACTATATATATTGTTAAAAGTTAGAACTCTCTAGGGTCAACAAAAATGGATAAACCAGGCTGTGACTTTCTCCAGTCACCCACTGATCCGTCACTGTAGTCTTCCCCAAGTCTCTTGATACACCACAAATCCGTGAATGATAGAACCTTCCAATGTGGGATTGCTAACTTGAGCGGATCCTCACTAGACACTTCAGTTGCTACCACCCCACACTTGCACTCCTTGGCTAGGTTATGGGCGAACCCAAATAGAGCCTTGATGAACTTCGTGTACAATGGGCCTGACCCACCTAGCCCATATAACATGTGGAGCCCAAATGGGCTAAAAATTTTGGGGAGTGAGGGTAACCTTAGAAACGGGAAGGTCCGATCCACGACCCGAGTCGTTTTAGCAATCCCTTTTCTTAACTTCGACGCGCCTTTCACTTCGAGTTTAAAAACATCCTTACAATTCCACACGCTCATAACCGCCCAATTTTCAGGTGGGCCGGATAAAAATTTATCTGGTCCAGCCCAAATGTACCCTTTTGGCAATGCCAAAAAGGTCCCTAGGTTGAGGTGGTTGTTGAGTACCGCGTCAATATCGCGCGGGAAAAACTCGGTGGTGGAGAAGCGGTGGCGGTAGAGTGACTCCGCGTCAGAGGGGGTGAGTTTGATGATGGTTACACGGTTGTTGACGGGGAGACGGTGAGCAAATACCGGGTGGACAAGGACGGAAGGGTTACGGAACTTAGCGTAGCCGCATTTATCCGTGAAGAGACTGACCGAAGGCTCATTAGCGTCGTCGGTCGCGATGTAGGAATATTCGGCACCGTTATCTTCGAACCATTGTTCCATTCTACGAACAAGCTTTAATCCGATTCCCATTCTCCTGTAAATTTCATATGTTAACATAAAAAGAAAAAAAATGTGTTTTTTTTTTTCTATTCTAAGTAAATCTTGTAAGCTTTTGAATGTTTGGTGCACCAAGATATTCTGAAAAATGTGCATAAAATGTTCTAATTTTTTTTTAAATCATAGAAAAAGTTTAACGTGGGAAATGTTTCAGACGACATTTCCCATGATAGATTTTTCTACAAAATCATTTTTGTTGGAGTACTATCGTAAATTTTCCAATAAAAACGATTTTGTCGGAAAAGTGTCGTTAACAGCAGTTTCCTACGCATTTCTAACAAATACTTCTTACAACCCTAAGAGAGGACGGGGCGGTGCGTTAAAGTATCACGGCCACCCTCCATCGCGCGTTAGATCCCACCGCCGGCAACAAGTTCAACGCGTTAATCTTCCACGAAAATTGATTTCCGTTATTTTCTTCACGGACGTGATACTTTTTTTGTGTGTGTAATTGTTGGTTGGGGGGAAATTGTTGGGTGTGGTGGTGAGTGATGACCACCCCGCCTAAAAAAGGTTGTGAGTGATGGAAAAATGGTCGATGACATGGCGGAACTTGGTGCTTGTGAGTGATAAATTCTATCACTAGTGAACCACCCCCCTCCCCTAATAAGAGAAACGACCAAGTTTTCTAACTCACCGATGAACCGGAGACACCCGCAAGCCTAAAATGTAGGCGAGTTTAGTTAAAACCGGTAACGGTTTCGAACATTCACCCAATCTACTACGCGAGAATTTACTACCACAAGTAACCGTCTTAATACAACCCCTTATCATCCCTACTATCTCCGCTCCATCTCCACTGCTAACCACCATCTCCGCCACCTGCAACATTTACTTTCAACGTTAACAACCAAAAAAAAAAAAGAACGTAAAATTATTATTAAAAACTTAAAAAATACCAGCATGAGATAAGCCGGTGAGTTTCTAACTCTACAAATCGGATCACCCAACAAATCAGTGTAAAGTGATAGTTCGCCGTTGGGGCCCACTTCACAGCTACTTTCAACTTGTTCAACTCGTTCACTATCGGTTTTAGGGTTGTACTCTCTAACAACCACCACTATCTCCGCCGTACTACCACCCTCCGCCGCCATCTAGTATGTTATTCTGTTGACGTAACTAATGAAAAAGATGTTGAAAAGGTTGCCTGTTTTGCTTTTAGAGAGCGAAAGAGAAAGAGAGAGAGTGAGGGTTTTGTTATTGACGTGGTATGTTCTTCCATCATGGCTCCCTTTATATAGGGGTCTCATCTTCGAATTTCGCTTATTTAATTTTGCTTTTTTTTTAGATAAAATAAAAAATATAGATTTTATTTTTTGGAAGCTAAAAAGATGAGGGAAATTGGCGGCTGTGACTGCGCAGTTTTATAATCATTTTATTTTCGTTGATGAAACGATCATGACCTGATTCAGTAGCGGTTGCCCCGTTTAATCCTTAAGTTATTATATATTATTTATTATATATCTCCACATAAAAAGAGTATCGAAATAATTTCAGATATTCTTTTCAAAAAAGTCATCTTAATAGAATTTCAATGTGAGCTTTTTAAATATACATTTATTCAAAACATCATGACGTGATTCTGTAACGATTGCCCCGTTTAAATCCATAAAGTTATTACTAAAAGTTACAAATTAAACATGGTAGCATTGATGCACGAATCATGTAATTATATTATTTATTAGGGTTATATATATATATATATATATATATATATATAGGGACCGCTAAAATGAGAACCACCTCGAGTTGTAAGAACCGCGAGAACCACACCATCCGGGGTTTTTACACCACAATTTTTTTTACAACTAGATGTTTGTATTGTAAACACATTCGTAAAATTTTTTTTTAAAAAAAATGCCGTGTGGGTAGTTTTTTACACCACAAGTTTGGTGTTTTATTTTTTTTTGTTTTTTGTTTTCACCAAACTTGTGGTGTAAAAAACTACCCACACGGCATTTTTTAAAATTTTTTTTTTAACGAATGTGTTTACAATACACACATAATACACACATGTAGTTGTAAAAAAAAAATTGTGGTGTAAAAAGCCCCGGATGGTGTGGTTCTCACGATTCTTACAACTCGAGGTGGTTCTCATTCTAGCGGTCCCATATATATATATAGCCTTAAAAGACCATTTATTACATATTTATTCAACAGTTACAAATTAAGACCGTGAGGTATTATGAGGCGTGGATTGGGGGCATGGTGTGACACGTGGGGTATGGGGCACCCAAGACCAAAATCCAATTTCAAAGGAGTATGGTGGGGCGTGGCTGGGGTGGCGTGGCCAAGCCACATCATACTGAGGTTCCGCCATGGCTAGTGCTCTTTGGCAATGAGGTTCCGCCATGTCATGTGGGTAGCCCCGCCCAACGCCCAGGTTGAATCCCACGCCAAAGGGGCCACGCCGAAACCCAAGCCCACCCGGGGTGGTGACTTGGGCGTTTGTACCCAACCCCCGCGCCATACCCCATAGTCTAAACATGGTAGTATTGATGCACGAATCATGTAATTATATTATTTATTAGGGTATTTTTATATATATATATATATATATATATATAGTGGAGAGTTCAATTGAGAAGAAATTCTTTATAAGAAGAAAAAAGAAGAAATTCCAACCAATAGAAATGCTTCATTAGACTTCATTTAATATTTGTACTTAATGTAACTATAAGGGTATATTGGTAAACTTACATACATCATTAATTGGTAGTTTCATCTTTAATAACTAACTATATTAAATTTGTAACTTATTTTTAAGATATATATTTTTCTCAAAAAATAAAAATAAAAATTCATTTATAGTGTAGGATAAATACGAGGCGTGTAGGATAAATTACGAGTTGTGTAGGATACATTTCAATATGTGTAGGATAAATTTTGAAATGTGTAGGATAACTTTTGATGTGTGTAGGCAAATTTTTTTAGTGTGGAGGATGATTGTCTTAATGACTAATTAATTAGTCAAACATAATAATAAATGAGATGAGAAAAAATTATTTAGTGTTTTACCATTGTACCCTTTTGTTCTTTTTATTCTTAATAAAATTTTCTTCTCAAATGAACCTTCCCCTATATATATATATATATATCCCCTTATTATTAAGACCCTTTATTACATATTTATTCAACATTTAAAATGAGGCCTACTAAATGTACTCTCATTATCTTTATTTTTACTTGTTGTATCCATCCTTAAAGTTCTATGATAATACAATTTAAACCTTTTTTTTAAATTGTATTCTTTCTTAATCTTGTTTTTTAAACCTTAATAATAACTAATAATATACAAAATCGGATATCATAATGCACATCAATATCACTCGTAAAAGAACATCATATACATTCTATAATTGAGGTCAGCCTTTTTCCATGACGCTATAATTGGTTCAATATAATAAATCTATTAACTTGGTTAAGTATAATAAAACTATAACTTAAATGTAGTAACTCTAGTACGTATTCTAAACTAACACAAACAACTTTAAGTTATGCATGTAAGACCGGATCCGTAGTTGTTAAGAGTCGTTAGGAACAAATGCAATCATTAGCACCTAACAATTATAATTTGGTCAAATAAATGTGAAAATAATATACTCAACAATCAAGCTTAAGAACATGCAACATTCTATGTTTTTTAATTAGAAAATAAGTTATTAATTAATAATCTATTGCATGCCTTTTTGGCAATAACCAAACGAAATGAATGTTGCCATTTACTTTAAAAAAGAAATAGTGTAATTTGGGTCTTTGTGGTTGTACGGAAAACACAGGCTGAGCTCCTAATTGTTAAAAACTATCATCTGAGTCCTAGTGGTTTTATAGTTCTTCAATCCGAGTCTATGTCAGTAACGGCACATGTATATTATATTAAAACTCAAATGACAGTCGTTAGGGGTGGGGCATAATGGCTATCTTTTACCTAATTTTCATTCCCTATACCCAAATACATCCTCTACTTTCCTACACCAACACTGATTACACCCATGTAGTTCCCAACCCTTGAAACTCAACCCCCCGAATCCAATCCAATCGGCGTTCTGGTGAACATCTGGCGACAATGGTGACCATTGTTTCAGTTGATGCGAGTATTGAGACTGAATGTGTGAGAGGTAATCTTCTTTCTTGATCTTGATTAGTGTTTGTAACTCGAAAATTATCGGAAATTATCAAACTTCAACTCGAACTTGAATAATGGTAGCTGGAATTAGGATTAATGCCACCATAAGTCACCTTTTATTACATTTGAAGGTGGTGTTGAAGTTCTGGAACCACCTAAACTTCGATTTCAGGATTGAAAGAGCCAAAGATAGGATCGAGTAAACCGTAATAACATTGTAAATATATTTGATGCCTAACTAGAACGTTTTTATGGGTTTTTTTGTTCATCAATGTTACCCTTATTTGTAATGATCAATTTTACTTATTATATAACAAGATACTTTCGTTCCTATGTAATGTGTAATGCTTCATAGATCTGGGTTGATTTCAAAACATTGCTAGGGATAGGTTAAATGTGTATCACGGTTTTTATTCCGGTGTAATGTGTACAACTTCATAGACCTGGGTTGATTTCAAAACATTGCTAGGGATAGGTCAAAAAGTTCACATGCATGCTGATGTATATTAGGTTGAAGTTCTGATATGTGATTGTTGATTTATAGTTGTTAATAATTAGTATTTTTAGGTTGGTTCTACTTCAAAATATGGTTTTACACTGATTAGACTACATATTAGCATAATTAACGTGGTTAATATTTTTTTTTTGTTATTACAAAAGAACAATGCATATGATTTGACTACGTACATATTAGCATATTGATCAAAATCACACAAGCATGTTGTGTAAAGTGTAGTGGTTGCAAAATGATGCATAAACTGCAATGGTTGCATGATTAGACTACATATTAGCATATTGATCATAATCACACAAGCATGGCTGTGTAAACTGCAATATACATCAATTACCTGTGGATGCACATAACTACTTGATTACCTAAATCCAACCACTTGCAACAATGTTCCATAACTATGTGGTAATTGCTTGTAGCAATGTTGATTACCTAAATCCAACCACTTGCACCAAGGTTGTATTCTTCTTGCATATGTTTGGTAAGTTGAGAGTGTTTGTAATTTGATTTTGGAGGGAAAGAACAGATAGAGACACATATTCCACTCAGATTGGAAAAATATGAAACTATAGGGACTCGGGTGGTAGTTTTTTGTGATTAGGGCCTCGCCATGGGGAGCTTTGATATCGTTTTTCAAGAAGAAAGTTAGTTCGATGCAAATATACATTGATTATCAGAAATTGAACAAGGTAATGATTAAGAATCTCTATCCGTTGCCCATAATAAATGATATATTCAATCAACTACATAGAGCAAGCGATTATCCAAGACCAACATTTGTTCTACATACCATCAATTAAAGGTACCAAATGAGGACGTTCTGAAAACAACATTTTGGACATGCTATGGACATTATGAGTTCCTAGTTATTCCCTTCGGACTCACTAATGTTGTACCCACATCCATGGACCTCAAGAATTGCGTTTGCAAACTGTATTTGAATAGGTTCGTCAAAGTCTTCATTGACGATATCCTTATATATTCTCAGAATAAAGAAGACTACAAGGACCATGGCCGGTTGATGCTCGAACTATTGAGAAACATAAAACTTTATGAAAAAATCTCCAAATGTGAATTTTAACTAACGGGGTACAATTTCTTCATCACATGATGAGTGAACGTGGGATCCAAGTAGACCCTGCCAAATTTTATCGATAACCAAGTGAGAAATACCGAAAATGCCAATCGAAGTTTACTGCTTCTTAGGTATGGCCGTTTATTACCGAAGGTTTATCAAAATTTTCTCTTGAACTAGCACACTATTGACTACTCTGACTTGTAAGGCAGTAAAATTTGATTGGGGGCCAAAACAAAACTATATTTTGAGATTCCAATAAAAAACTAAGAAAATCACCGGTTTTAGCATTGCCATAGGTAATAAAAAGATTTTGTAGTATACACTAATGCATCTCACATTGGTTTAGGTTGTGTTTTAATGCAACAAGACAAGGTGATAGCCGGTGCGCATGTTTTAGGTGTGTTACTTTAGTTCAACTTCAAACACGTTTATCAGTGTTTTAAATTTATAAGAAATGGGTTTTACTTAGACTTAACACACAATAGACAAGTGTAAATATCGTTATGTAGCAAAGTTTATGTAATAACCAAGTATCGAACCTAAAGGACATGACTTTAACCACTCAATTTTCTTTAGTTACCACTAGTTTAATTAGGTATCTTTGTTTAGTTTGGAGACAATAAAAAAATAGACACAAATGGAAGTTGTGAACGCGTTGTAGGATCATGTTTGACTCCCAAACGATTGCGAAACGACACGTACGATGTGCGGAATCTGTGCACGTGTGTGGACCGAACACAAGAATGTAATTAATCAAGATTCAATAAAGATCTAACAATGTTTTACACCTTTGAATCTCTCCTTTGCTACTTTCTCTCTCTAGAACTTGAAAGCTCTAGTCTTCAAAATATCAAAAGTTCTCCAAAAGTCCTCAATGACTAACATAAGTCCACTATATATAGGCAATGGCATAAGGAAGATCTCCTTATTTACAAGTTTGCCACTGCTCATTCTAAAATAGACTTTTCCTATATTTAACATCATAAAACCTTGTATTTAACAGTTTTCTGATACGATTTGGATTGACGAAGGCGATCGACATTCGTGCACTCACAGACTCCCCCTTGGATATTGCCGTAGTTAATCTCATAGCATCTTGTCTTTTCTCTATCTCTGAGTCTTTATGAAGCTTTAACATCTTCAGCAACCATAGACTCCCTCTTCAAGTTTTTCTTGATTCTGCGTTCTGAATTAGATCCCCCTTTCAGTTGACTCTTTTCTCCAGGCTCCTCCTTTCGTCAAGCTTCAGTTCTTTTAGGATTGACACCTGGTTTACTGTTTACAAGCTCCCCCTTGCGTCGAGCTCGTCTTCAGACTCCCCCTTAGTCTTAGCTATCGGGATCATAATCTGGCACTATCATCTGCAACATCTCAAACATTTGTAAGATATATGACAATATAAGATTCAAAACCCAATTCTCAGCATAAGTTGGAGCATTTCAAATATGTGACAGTGAAAGCTTTTTCGGTTTTCCCAGGAATGATAACCTGGCTCTTAAAATCTTTTTGGATCAAGGATCTGGCTCTATTACACAAATGTAACAATATGAATTTCTCCAGAATTACTCGACTCCACTCCCCCTATCAAATTAGTGTATATCTGACAGTTTAAAGAATCCAAAACTTCCCAAATAATCATCCAAGTCGAAATTAATGACCATGGAGATTTCACAAACTGTTTTTTATTTTTTTTATAAAACTTCAAGTTTCAAATTAATGAACTTGTTTATTTTCAGAAACACGTTCAGCATACTTAGATTTTGAAACTCAGCTTTTAGACATCGGTTGTCGAAAATAAAGTAGAAACAAAATCTTTTTTATTTTTCTGAAACATAAAGCAGTAAAGAAATATTTACAGACAATATTTTTGTTGAGTTTGCGTTAGAGGATCATATCATTTTATGACAAATCACTAGCACCGTTGAGCTACAAATACTTTAAGTTCTAAACGATTCACCTAGATTGTTAGTATACTGATCCACTTAAATTTTCACACAAAGTTTAACTGACCCGAGATACGAGATTTAGTGTTTTAAGCACTTAAGTTATTCGCATGTCCCACATTTGAATATACTCCCGTATCAAGATTCCCTAGATTCAGTCTTACATGTGAATATTGTGACAACCTGCACTTTCAAGGTTAGTGTTATCTGACCTCGTAACCTTTAACCTCGCGTTGTTCCTTTTCACGTTTCACTATAAGTGGAGGTGTGCTATGCTAAACTTGTTAAACGCAATTGAGTGTCTTTGATGGTTGTGACTGGATGATTATAAGTTTTTATAAATATAAAGTGCACAAGCTGGTCGCACACTCTAGCCGAGCCGCACACCTCTTGTTCAGGCCAAACAATCTTTCCTTTGTTATTGGGTGTTCTCGGCCCAACAACCACGAACCAAATTTGGGCCCGGCCCATGCATTTTGATTGTAAACGTATACATAGTTGTGTAGGGTTTTCTTTTCCTCAAACACACTTAATTATCCAACCCTAGCCCTCCTCCCACATCGACGAAAACAAGAAGACATTCACCCTTTCCCCTCGGTTGCAATCTACTTTCTCTATTATTTCACTTCATCTCTCATGCAAGGTTAGTATATAATGCGTTGATTTATGTTGCATCCCTTCTGTGTATGGCCATGTTTATGTGTGATGCATGATGGTTGTTTGTGGAAATTTCTATGGTTTATAGTTTATTAGAATACATAAGAATCATGTAAGTTGTTCGAAATTGCTGAATATGTGCATGAGCCGTTTTAGATGATTTTGATCTCGATCGGATTCGAATGTGATAATGACGAACTGTTATTGCAAGCAAGAAGTTATTAGGGTGTTCGGCTCATGATCTTGATCTATGTGATGATAAGAATTATTTGAAAGATGTTATGTGATGTCGATAACTGTTGGTACGACTTAATTAACACAGATTTGCTATATGATTTGTAGCAAACTTTAGTCCATGGGTTAGATATACATGATGATGAATGATCATTGAAATTGTTATGTTAATTGATTTGATTGGATATTAATTTTGATGATAATTTCCATTGAAAAGTAACTGAATTTAAGGAAAGTGGGTTGATCATGTGATTGTGGATTGTAACCGAATTGCCATGAATTAAGGTAATAAATAACGGACCGCACACCTTTGAGTCACACACTCCTTACTCGCACACTCTCACTGTGAACATCATTTAAAAACGTAACAGACGGGTCGCACACTATGAGATATGTCGCACACTCTAGAATGGTACACTCATGCGAAACAGGACGCACACTACGTCATTTGGTCTCACAATCTCTTGTGGGCCGTTGGGTGTTGGACCACAAGCCGAGACCCGATCGCACATTGGAAGACCTGGTCGCACACTTGATATCCGGTCGCACACTTCATAGGACTGAACTGCACTATTGGGCCACATGTTAACATTGGGCCGCTCACTCTTAAGTGGGCCGATAACCTGCTAGACCACACACTTCTATTATTAATGAAATGAACTGTTTAGTGTTTATTGAAACATGGATTTGCAGTGTAAACTCGTACGAAAACTGAATACCTACTATGTTAGTTCCTGTTGATAACTGGCTATTATGTTGCATGATTTCTTGTTACGACTTGCATGTTTACTTGAATGTGAACCGAACCGTTTGATATGTTTTATGGTGTGATATGAACTTGTGTTGTGAATGTAACTAAGACCCGAATACTTTCTATGACTTGTGTAATGATATGTGCTTTGCTTGTTTAGTAACGTGTACGATTAATACGTGATTTATGTGTATGCGAAACTGATTGTCTTTGGTTACCATGGTAGGGTTTGGTTGACCAACTTGGAACGGGTAACATAACATACCGAGCAATCTAAGGTGAGTTCACTACTTCTTGAGCATGCGTCCCGGTGGGTGGGACAAACAAATGGGTATTCTTGAGAGGAATACGTCTTTTCTGGATTAAATTGGGATGTTGGATAATACACTCACTCCTATCACCTCAAGTCCCATCTTCTACCGAATTAGTTACCTGAGAGGTAACGGGGTATTAGTTGATAGCGCTATTAGGTTTGGCAACCTCACACCGTACCTGAGAGGACGGGCGTGAACTAATGACCTTAAATCATGACCAATGTTTGATAGGGGCATTGGGGACGGGCAAACAAACTGACGCCATCTTGCGGTATCGAGTTATTATCAACATTGCTTTTGAACTGAACTAAACACTTGGCAACTAAACGTTTTTACAAAAACTGTGAACTCGCCAACTTTATGTTGATACACTTGTCTGCAGGCTCGCAGGTTATTAGATATGTGGCGATGGAAATTGCTGTCTGGGATGCTGGAATGGTCATGGGTTGAGATACATGGAAATAAGAAACGAGACTAATTGGTTACATACACTTGGGTTTTGAATTGATTAAACTTTGTATTACGCTTCCGTTGAACACGCTGAGTTTATGAATAATGTTTTGATATACTTTATTTAATGAATGAAAGATTTTATTTGAAATCTTGTATGAGTTCAAAGTGATTGGTGGCTAGATCCTGGTACGTCACACGTCTCGTGGGGGTTTCCGCTTGGGGTATTTTTGGGGATGTGACAGTTTGGTATCAAAGCCACTGGTTATAGTGAACTTGGTTTTAAAACGTTTTTATAGAACCAAACAATAACCAAATAGTTCTGAATACGACCATGACACTCAGCTCCAGATTGCAAGGTTCGTCACTCGCTTACTTATTGCACAGTGTAACTAGTGAACACTTACGTTTGATATTTCATGTGATTGCACAATTAGCACTACAATATGAGTTCATGTGTTATTTTCCTATGTTATGTGATTGATAGTGTGGCATTTCCTCTAGACTTTCATGATCCATGTTTTGTGATGTCCTTTGTCTTACTACTCGAATCTGAGGAACCATTTAGCATGAGTTAGGAGGAACTGAGATGAGCATGCAAATCATATTATTATTGTGGGTGCACACATAATAATAATTTGGGGTGCATGTGAGTCCTAGTGAGGCTTAACAAGTGTGAAAGGGTTCTGTTCCATTATCCGACCCAATGAGAAACACAACAATCTATAGGAGTCATAGCGATGATTGCCTCCTACTCGAACATGATCCTTTCACTTCCCTCTAAATCTTTACGAATCTCGATGATACTGAGTGTTGCCTGAACACGTATCTGAACGTCCAGAGAACCATATAAGAATGTTAGGTGTTAGTGCGAACGTCTTTGAGTTAGCTATCGAAGCATCGAATGCTTGGTCTGTGTCTTCCTCACTTTTCTCGTTCTCTTGAACTCAACGAGTTGGCACCTTAGATCAAGAAGTATGGTTACCTTTGTAAATCTCAAAGAACTTATTGCGCATTATGCATTTGGCTCATAAGACCAGTGAACAAGAAGTTGAACGTGGTGCATCATTGAACATAGTATCATGACGGCTCCGATTACCTACAGTGAACACAAGTAGAGTGACTTCAACCGAGTCTCTAACCTAGTCAGCAACCTCAGGGAGTCAACCATTATGAATCAAACCGGGCATAAACGCTGGCAATCGACCGGAGTATGGAATGTGTGATTACTAGCACCATGGGCATTACCCTAGGACATTTTAAGAAAAGTGGAAAGGTGGATCTTTTTGGTGAAAGATCGCAGGGTTCTGTTTCTAAAGCAACATCGGAGACAATAGTCAGGACAACAACAAGATACCTGTAATCGTTGCCTTCAGTATGGAAATGAAGATGACTTCGGCAAGGATTCGCCACTGTTAAGTCAAATAGCTAACAACCAAGGGAATAATAACAGTGCTGGGAATCCTAGTAGCAATAACAACGATGGTGGAAATGGTGGAAGGGCATTTGCGATTGGCGCGGGTGACGCCAGGAATGATAGCAACATGGTGATCTGTACGTTTTTGGTGATTAACCTCTTCGCCTCTGATCTGTTCAACCTCGACACCTCTCGAGACCAAAACTCGTTGTAGAATTGGCTGATGGTAAGTCAGTTGAAGCCTCACACGTTCACTTAGGGTGCAAACTCGATCTTTTAGGTCATGTGTTTGACATACACCTTCTTCCTGTTACTTTTAGAAGCTTCGAAGTGGTCGTTGGTATGGACTGGATGTCCAAGCCTTGAGCAGAAATCCTATGTAAGGGGAAAATCGCATGTAGATATCCCCTGGTGGAGATTCACTGATTGCCAGTATCACTTCGGCGACGGGAGCCCAAAAGTGTTCCAGCTACCCTACTACTCTATCACTTGTTCCGGTACTCAGCCCAAAGAAAACTAGAGTGAAGACCTATAAGTTACACGTAATTCTTCCCGATACGCAGCTCGAAGAACTTCCAGGTTTACCTTCACATCGTCAGGTGGAATATCAGATTGATCTCACGCCAGGAGCAGCCCTGATTTCTCGTACTCCTTATCGTTTTTGCACCAGGAGAGTTGCAAGAACTATCGAATCAACTCCATGAACTGTTGGTTAAGGGCTTTATCCGACTTAGTTCTTCGTCTTGGGGAGCCTCAGTCCTATTCGTGAAGAAGAAAGATGTATCTCTGTACATGTGTATTGATTATCGGGAACCTAACCAGGTGTTAGTCAAGAACCGTTATCCTCTACCACGCATCGACAATCTGTTTGACCACCTGCAAGGGTCAAGCTTCTATTCGAAAATCGACTTAGGGTCGGGCTATCATCAGATGGAAGCCCGGGAGGAAGATGTTCCTAAAACAGCTTTCTGAATGCAGGATGACCATTACGACCTTCTGGTCATGCCATCCGAGTTGACCAACGCACCAGCAGTTTTAAGGATCTCATGAATCGTATGTGTAAACCGTGTCTCGGCGATTTCATCATTGTGTTTATCGGTGACAATATGGTCTATTCTAAGAGCAAGGAGGACCACGAGCGGCACTTGCATCTTATCTTGGAGCTCCAGAGGAAGGAGCAGCTTTACGCAAAATTCTCTAAGTGCGACTTCTGGATTCGAGAAGTACAATTTCTTGGTCACATAGTCAACGAATTGGGAATACATGTGGATCCCGCTAGGATCGACTCTATCAGAAATTGGGCGGCAACAAAGAATCCTTCGGAGATGCGGCAACTTCTTAGTTTCGCTGGGTATTATTGCAGACTCATTGAGGGATTTTCGAGGATCACTCAGCCTATTACCGCGATAGACATAGAAAAGTGTGGTGTATTCTTGGGGGAAAACAAAGCAGGAAGACGCCTTCTAGCTCTTGAAACAAAAACTCTGCAGTGCATCAATCCTGTTTTTAACTGAGGGTACCGATGATTTCGTGGTGCACTAAGATACTTCTATTCAGGGTCTCAGTTGCATGCTGATGCAACACAAGAAGGTGATAGCCTATGCTTCGCGACAGTTGAAGATTCACGAGAAGAATCACACGACTCACGACTTGGAGTTGGGGGCCATGGTTTTTGCGCTAAAAATCTGGAGGCATTTCTAGTACGGTACCAACTATACTATTTATACCGATCACAAGAGCCTTCAGCATATCTGTGAATCGGAAAAAGTTGAACATGCGACAGCGTTGATGGATGGAACTCTTGAACGATTACGACTATGAAACCTAAACGTGTACGAGTTTTGCAGCTCACCATCGACTCTAACCTACCTGATCAGATTCGTTCTGCCCAAACTGAAGTGTTGAAGGAAGAGAATCTTCAAGCTGAATCCATGCGGGGCATGGGGAAGCAACTTGTAGCGAAATCTGACGGTATTCGCTAGTTCATGGAGCGAATATGAGTCCCCCTATACGGTAACCTTAGGGAACTTTTGTTGGTCGAAGCACACAAGTCTCAATATTTTATTCATCTGGGTTTTGATAGGATGTATTAGGATCTAAAGATCTTGTACTGGTGACCGGGCATGAAGGGCCACATAGCAATGTACGTGAACGATGTTTGACTTGTACGAAAGTCAAGGTGGAATACCAGAAACCATCTGGTTTGTTTCAGAAACCAGAAACACCCATATGGAAATGGGAACAGACTGCCATGGATTTTGTCACTGGCCTACCAAAACTCGAAATGGAAACGATACCATTTGGGTGATCGTTGATCGTCCCACGAAATCAGCCCACTTTCTTGCGATCTAGAAAGCTGACAAGTCTTCGCAGCATGCGGACCCTTACTTGGAAGAAGTGGTACCTAGGCACGAGGTTCCAACCTCTATCATCTCTGATCGTGATCCGCATTTTGCATCTGATTTGTGGCAGACGATGCACAAATCTTTCAACTCACGTCTAGACATGAGCACTACTTATCACCCTCAGACGGAACGGCGACAATGAGCTAACCCTTTAAACACTTGAAGACATGTAATCGACTTTGGTAAAGGTTGGGAAAGATGCTTGCCTTTGATACAGTCTCCTTACAACAACAGTTACCATTCCAGTACCCAGGCAGCTTCGTTCGAGGCATCGTACGGACGAAAATGCTGATCTCCCCTCTGTTGGGCTGAAGTAAGTAACAGCTAAAACATAGGTCCAGAACTTGTAATTGAAAACTCTGAAAAGATTGTTCAGATTAGGAATCGTATGGCGGCAGCGCGTGATCGTCAGAAAAGCTACGCTGATAAGCGTAGGAAACCTTTGGGAATTTGCTGTAGGCGATCTTGTTATATTGAATGTCTCACCCTGGAAGGGTGTGGTGAGCTTTGGGAAGCGCAGTAAGCTTAATGTACGCTACGTTGGGCCATTTAAGATTCTGGAAAGAAGTGGTATGGTGGCCTGTAAACACGAGGATCATACGAAGATCAAGTATCCTCACCTGTTCAAGACTACAAAATCAATCCTTGATGCAACTAGCGAATTTCGGGACGAAATTCTCTTTCAAGTTGGGGATGATGTGGTACCCGAGGGAAATCCACGGTCATCTTGAACTACCATTTCATTCTCTGAGACTTCTTATCAAATTGCGGAACGAAATTTCTTTCAAGTTAGGGATGATGTGACAACCCGCACTTTCAAGGTTAGTGTTATCTGACCTCGTAACCTTTAACCTCACGTTGTTCCTTTTTACGTTTCACTATTAGTGGAGGTGTGCTATGCGGTGTGCTATGCTAAACTTGTTAAACACAATAGAGTATCTTTGATATTTGTGATTAGATGATTATAAGTTTTTATAAATATAAAGTGCACAAGCTGGTCGCACACTCTAGCCGAGCCGCACACCTCTTGTTCGGGCCAAACAATCTTTCCTTTGTTATTGGGTGTTCTCGGCCCAACAACCACGAACCAAATCTGGGCTCGGCCCATGCATTTTTATTGCAAACGTATACATAGTTGTGTAGGGTTTTCTTTTCCTCAAACACACTTAATTACCCAACACTAGCCCTCCTCCCACATCGACGGAAGCAAGAAGACATTCACCCTTTCCGCTCGGTTGCAATCTGCTTTCTCTATTATTTCATTCATCTCTCACGCAAGGTTAGTATATAATGCGTTGATTTATGTTGCATCCCTTCTATGTAGCCATGTTTATGTGTGATGCGTGCTGGTTGTTTGTGGAAATTTCTATGGTTTATAGTTTATTAGAATACATAAGAATCATGTAAGATGTTTAAAATTGCTGAATATGTGCATGAGCCGTTTTAGATGATTTTGATCTCGATCGGATTCGAATGTGATAATGACGAACTGTTATTGCAAGCAAGAAGTTATTAGGGTGTTTGGCTCATGATCTTGATCTATGTGATGATTAGAATTATTTGAAAGATGTTATGCGTTGTCGATAACTGTTGGTACGACGTAATAAACACAGATTTTCTATATGATTTGTAGCAAACTTTAGTCCATGGGTTAGGTATACATGATGATGAATGATCATTGAAATTGTTATGTTAATTGATTTGATTGGGTATTAATTTTGATGATAATTGCCATTGATAAGTAACTGAATTTAAGGAAAGTGGGTTGATCATGTGATTGTGGATTGTAACCGAATTGCCATGAACTAAGGCAATAAATAACGGACCACACACCCTTGAATTGCACACTCCTTACTCGCACACTCTCACTATGAACATCATTTAAAAATGTAACAGACGGGTCGCACACTATGAGATATGTCGCACACTCTAGAATGGTACACTCATACGAAACAGGCCGCACACTACGTCATTTGGTCGCACAGTCTCTTGTGGGCCGTTGGGTGTTGGACCACAAGCCGAGACCCGGTCGCACATTGGAAGACCTGGTCGCACACTTGATATCCGGCCGCACACTTCATAGGACTGAACTACACTATTGGGCCACATGTTAACATTGGGCCGCACACTCTTAAGTGGGCCGATAACCTGCTGGACCACACACTTCTATGATTAATGAAATGAACTGTTTAGTGTTTATTGAAACATGGATTTGCAGTGTAAACTCGTACGAAAACTGAAAACCTACTATGTGAGTTCCTATTGATAACTGGCTATTATGTTGCATGATTTCTTGTTACGACTTGCATGTTTACTTGAATGTGAACCGAACCGTTTGACATGTGCTATGGTGTGATATAAACTTGTGTTGTGAATGTAATTAAGACCCGAATACTTGCTATGACTTGCGTAATGATATGTGCTTTGCTTGTTTAGTAACGAGTACGAATAATACGTGATTTATGTGTATGCGAAACTGACTGTCTTTGGTAACCATGGTAGGGTTTGGTTGACCAACTTGGAACGGGTAACATAACATACCGAGCAATCTAAGGTGAGTTCACTACTTCTTGAGCATGCGTCCCGGTGGGTGGGACAAACAAACGGGTATTCCTTAGAGGAATACCTCTTTTCTGGGTTAAACTGGGATGTTGGATAATACACTCATTCCTATCACGTTAAATCCCATCGTCTACCGAATTAGTTACCTGAGAGGTAACTGGCTATTAGTTGATAGCGCTATTAGGCTTGGCAACCTCACACCGTACCTGAGAGGACGGGCGTGAACTAATGACCTTAAATCATGACCAATGTTTGATAGGGGCATTGGGGACGGACAAACAAACTAACGCCATCTTGTGGTATCGAGTTATTATCAACATTGCTTTTGAACTGAACTAAACACTTGGCAACTAAACGTTTTTACAAAAAAACTTTGAACTCGCCAGCTTTATGCTGATACACTTGTCTGCAGGCTCGCAGGTTATTAGATATGTGGCTATGGAACTTGCTGTCTGGGATGCTGGAGTGGTCATGGGTCGAGATACATGGAAACAAGAAACGAGACTAATTGGTTACATACACTTGGGCTTTAAATTGATTAAACTTTGTATTACGCTTCCGCTAAACACGTTAAGTTTATAAATAATGTTTTGATATACTTTATTTAATGAATGAAAGCTTTTATTTGAAATCTTGTATGAGTTCAATGTGATTGGAGGCTAGATCCTGGTATGTCACACGTCTCGCGGGGGTTTCCGCTTGGGGTATTTTTGAGGGTGTGACAGTTTGGTATCAGAGCCACTGGTTATAGTAAACTTGGTTTTAAAATGTTTTTATAAAACCATACTAGAACCGAACAGTTTTGAATACGACCATGACACTCAGCTCCAGATTGCAAGGTTCGTCTCTCGCTTACTTATTGCACAGTGTAACTAGTGAACACTTACGTTTGATATTTCATGTGATTGCACACTTAGCACTACAATATGAATTCATGTGTTATTTGCCTATGTTATGTGATTGATAGTGTGGCATTTCCTCTAGACTTTCATGATCCATGTTTTGTTATGTCCTCTGTCTTACTACTCGAATATGAGGAACCATTTAGCACGAGTTAGGAGGAACTGAGACGAGCATGCAAATCATATTATTATTGTGGGTGCACACATAATAATAATGTGGGGTGCATGTGAGTCCCAGTGAGGCTTAACAAGTGTGAAAGGGGTTCTGTTCCATTATCCGACCCAATGAGAAACACAACAATCTATAGGTGTCATAGCGATGATTGCCACCTACTCGAACATGATCCTTTCACTTCCCTCTAAATCTTTACGAATCTCGATGATACTGAGTGTTGCCTGAACACGTATCTGAAGGTCCAGAGAACCATATAAGAATGTTAGGTGTTAGTGCGAACGTCTTTGAGTTAGCTATCTAAGCATCAAATGCTTGGTCTGTGTCTTCCTCACTTTTCTCGTTCTCTTGAACTCAACGAGTTGGCGCCTTAGATCAAGAAGTATGGTCACCTCTGTAAATCTCAAACAACTTTTTGCGCATTATGCATTTGGCTCATAAGACCGGTGAACAAGAAGTTGAACGTGGTGCATCATTGAACATAGTATCATGAAGGCTCCGATTACCGACAGTGAACACAAGTAGAGTGACTTCAACCGAGTCTCTAACCCTAGTCAGCAACCTCAGGGAGTCAACCATTATGAATCAAACCGGGCATAAACGCTGGCAATCGACCGGAGTATGGAATGTGTGATTACTTGCGCCATGGGCAGTACCCTAGGACATGTCAAGAAATGTGGAAAGGTGGACCCTTTTGGTGAAAGATCGCAGGGCTCTGTTTCTAAAGCAACAACATCAGAGACAACAGTCATGACAATAACAAGATACTTGTAATCGTTGCCTTCAGTATGGAAATGAAGATGACTTCGGCAAGGATTGGCCACTGTTAAGTCAAATAGCTAACAACCACGGGAACAATAACAATGCTGGGAATCCTAGTAGCAATAACAACGACGGTGGAAATGGTGGAAGAGCATTTGCGATTGGCGTGGGTGACGTCAGGCAAGATAGCAACATGGTGATCTGTACGTTTTTGGTTATTAACCTCTTCGCCTCTGATCTGTTCCATCTTCAGATAGCATCGTGATAAAAAGAACCAATTAAGAAAATTACGAAAACGGGCATGACAAATCTTAGTAAAATTTGATTATATATACATATTTACACTACAATCCCTTTTCCCACAAAAGTGAGTTTTGAGCCTTTACCGAGCGTATAAATACATATCTATACTAAATGCTCAATTTTTGTTTCTTGTGTGAATAGCCCGTTTGGTTCTCACGAATCTAGAACTTGACAAGACGATACGTTCCAAGTCCTTACCGACAAAAATCCAAGTAAGTAAATGATGGAAGCATCAGGATCAATCCATGTTTTTCAAATCAAAACCTTTATCTTTCTTTGCTTTAACCCAAAACATCCCCCTAGATAAATCCTTTGAACCTTAAACCTTTTCATTTCCAAACCCACAAAAACAACCCTTTTCATTTTTCATCTTTTATTTTTGTAAACTTATCGGTTATGAAATTACGATTATGGCCCAGTTTCAACTTTGGCAAAAAAAAAAAAATCAGAAAAATTGCCCAAAGTATTTTTTTGCTAAGCCTCAAAGTAATAGAAAAACCGATATTTTACGCTTTTCGCCATTTCAATAACACATACCAAACCCGAACCACGACCTACGCTTTAAATCCCTCTTGATATTTACAAGGATTTAACGTCAAAAAGGAGGAGGTTTGATTGATTGTCAAGCCTATGGTAGGTGTAAGTTACAAAACCGGGCACGAGCGTTCTCACTTACACAACTTCGGCCGAGTGTTGGGTAATCACTTGTGAGGTGTGTAAATTTGTATGTAACTAAATGGAATTTTATATAGGCATGTTATGCCCAAAGTAAATAACTTTTCTTAACTCGTGTTTTAAATAAATAATGACGAATAAGATTGTAAATAAAATAAAAACAAAATAAATTTAGAACTTGGATACCCGACACTCTAAAGATGAGACCAAAAACCTTCTCTTCTACCTATTCCGTTTGGGTATGTAAGCCACGATATAGAGTTTTGCTTGAGGACAAGCAAAGATTCAAGTGTGAGGGTATTTGATGTGCATAAAATACAACATATAAATTATATCAACTACGGCTTAAAATCAACCCCTTTTCGGTACGAATGTTGGAAAAAGCTTGTTTTTCTGTTCCTTTTTAATTTATAGGGTCAAAAGAGCTTAAAGGTGCAAAAGGAGCAAAATCACAGCAAAAACAAACATAAATAGAAAGAAGGAGGAATTGACGCAACCCGCCAAACCCCCAATTCACATCCAAACCACAAGAATAGCAAGATCAGAAGACCCGACACGGGGCCGTGTCCACTAGACACGGGGCGTGTCCAAGACTGGAATCTGTGTAGAAGAAAAGACAACAAAGGACAAAACAGACAGCCAACACAAGGCCGTGCAAAGCCAAAACGGGGCGTGGTCAACTCAAAGATTTTAAGAATCTGTGATAGTACAACAAGTACATTGGACACAGGCCATGCCGTTGACACACGGGGCCGTGTTAGTACAAGACAAGACACAACCGTTAATGAGGAAGAGAGAGAGAGAGAGAGATGACCACGGGGTCGTGCTAGGCGGGCATGGGCCGTGGTGAAGCCTCTGTTTTCAGCTATAAATAGATGTGCTTGGTTTCATTCCAAACCATTCCTTGGCAAACCACTTCTCTCTCACTTGCCACCACTCCACCACCACTACAACACCATCATCCACCACCATCATACATCTTCCATCATTTAGAGTGTGTGTAGTAGTCTCGGTATCCAAGATCAATAGTAAGAGTCTTTATCAAACAAAGGCCATGCTTGGCTAAACTCTTACATCGCTTGGTGAAAACAAATCTTTTATGTATTAATTTTTGATTTCCAATCTTTGGCAAATTTTTAATTAGGTATGTATTAATGACTTTAATAACTAGTTTTTTATATTGAAGGCAAATTTATCTAATCATTCTTCATATGTTGTTGATTCAAATATTCGTGTCTTTACGGTCTATATAAAGCACGTTAATTGCCTGGAAGGGGGTTAGAAGGGTGGCTGGGTAAATTTTTTGTCTCGTTCAGTGTATAGATCCTGCGAGAACCTGGTTCAAGCTTAGTAACACTTCACGAGTCGGAGCGGGCTTTACCCACCACGGGAAGTGCAAACCGCTTGAACCCCTTATCTATAAACTACTATTAAAACTTTAAACCAACCCTGCGAGGACTGTATCCTTGCTGACTAAGACCAAAAGGTTGAGGGTGATCGCTGCCTGAGGACTGTATCCATGCTGACTCAGACCAATAGGTTGAGGGTAACATTGCCTTCACAAGAGGGGCCTGCCACTATAACTAAGATAATATCTTAAAATGCCCAAAGTGTGGAAATCGTTAAAATGATACATGAAAGAGGAGTCAGAACCAAGTGATTCCTTCTTGTCTATCTGTTTTTCCTTTCTTTTTTTTGTTTTATCTTTTTATAGTTTAAAAATCTTTTCTTCAAAGTTTGGTTCGATTAGACGTTGACGATAAGCCGGTATTAAAAGCTCTTGTGTCCTTGGACGACCTCGGTATCTTGCCATCATTATACTACATCCGCGATAGGTGCACTTGCCCTAGCGTGTGTGTAGAGTGATAGTGGAATATCGTGTGTTATAAATTTAAAACTTGAATTGGCGAGTAAAAAGAGCTAAAAATATACCAAAAATATATACACCCGCACGCACATCAGAAAGCTTATTAATTAAGCCATCACAAGGTCTAGATAAAATACATCTCACTACTCTTTCTTTTCTACAACATTACATTCCCGTGTGGTTTTGTAGTCGTGATCCCTTTACGGGTCCATCAGAGACATAAGTACTTGGTGACAATGTTGCTGATATGACGGTGTAGTCACTCTAGTCGGGGTTGTGTTACCTTGTTGGGATACTTGTTCTTGCTAATAGAGGTGATTCATCTTTATTTAATGGGAGGCGTTATAATAATATATATAAAGACATATAAATTTTAACATGAGTTCACCAACTCTTGGCCCTCGCCAAAGCCTTACATAAAGACCGTACAGGCGATGTCAGCCGACCAAGTTTTTGCTTAACAATGAAGCCTAGTGTATAGATAGTACATGCTTAATAAAGTCTTGATAATCGAGGGATAGTCTCAAGATATGGGTTTTTTCAACCCACAAATGGATTAACCACTACCAAAATGGGATCCCCTCACCATTATATGGGTTGTTACGCACCATGATTGTATTGATGAGCTTCACACCACTAAGTTATCAAGAACACTCACAAGATCAAAAACCAATATAGAAGAATAAAGTCCCATCAACAAAGAAAAAGGGCAGAAAGAATTATCAAAGACATAAACATACCACTTTGCCAATGATTAAACATCTAATTAATACCAAGTCTAACAAATGACTAAAAGGAAACCGTGAGAGTTACCTTCGAACACTTAAGTTAATCCTAATGCTCAAGTTAAAGCTATTACCACCCGTAGTGGTATTTCAACACAAGATCCCGTTCCTAAATCTGTTACTCCTAAAAAACTTGCTGAACCAGTAGTTGAGGTAGTGGTAAATTAAGGCACCCGCTAAAAAGGTTAAACATAATGTGCATGATTACCAACCAAAAATTCCTTACCCCGGTTGTCTGAAAAATGAGAAGATGGAAGAGTAATACTTTGAATTCCTTGAACTACTCAAGTCTCTTCACATCAGTATTCCATTCACCAAAGCCATAATTCAAAAGCCAAAATATGCAAAGTTTCTAAAACCCTATTTGCCAATAAAAAAGAAGATGGATGAGGTGGCAAATGTTTAATTTAGTGAAGAACGCTTAGTTGTACTTCAAAAGCAATTACAAGAGAAACTATCTGATCCTGGAAGTTTCACAGTCCCTTGTGAAACTGGACAATTAGATACAAGTGATGCATTTGCCGATCTTGGTGCAAGCATTAATCTTATGCCTCACTCAGTCTTTGCCAAGTTAGGTTTAGGTGAGCCCTCACCTACTGACGTGTTTGCGAGTGTGTACGATTTTTTGCTATATTTTTAAGTACCTTTTTACTCTTTTATTAAGTTTTAAATTTATAAAACACGATATAACACTATCACTATCTACAACACGTTAGGGCAAGTGCACTCGTCGTTGGCGTAGTATAGTGATGGTAAGATACCAAGGTCGTACAAGGACACAAGAGCTTTTAATACCGGTTTATCGTCAACGTCTAATCGACCTAAATTTTGAGAAAAGATTTTTAAACAAGTAAAAATAAAGAAGGAAACTAAAGTAATAAAAGAAACAAATAAACAAGAAAGAATCACTTGGTTCCGACTCATCTTTTATATATCGTTTGTTGATTTCCGCACTTTGGGTTTTTTAATAGATTATCTTACTTATAGTGGCATGTCCCTCTTTTGGAGGCAAAGCTACCCTCAGCCATATTGGTCCGAGTCAGCAGGGATACAGTCTCTCAAGACTGGAATATTGAAAGATAATTAAGTATGTTACTAATGCAAAATGTGGCATGTCCCTCTTTTGGAGGCGACGCTACCCTCGGCCATATTGGTCTAAGTCAGCAGGGATACAGTCCCGCAAGGCCCGTTTAAAGTTTTAATAGTAATTTATTTATGAGGGACTCAAGCTATTCTTACTTCCCTCGATTTGATGCTATCTGCCTCAAAGGAAGTCCTAATAAGCTTGAATGAAGTCCTCGCATGTAACAACCCGACTTTTCAGGTCAAGGTCAAAGGAAAGTCAAAGTAAAAGTCAAAGTCAAAGTCAAAGTTAAGATCTTATTCAGATCTGTTATATCTTGCTTAATTATTGCTATGTAAAACACAGTTAACGCATTTAAACGCACTTTATTGCATTATTACTTCACGCTATCACAACGCAACGCAACGCAAACTCGAAACGCAACTATTGGTATTATATGTGTGTGTGCTTTTATGTGCTCTACTTGTGTGTGCTTTATATATGTTTTGGGATGTTATTCGCAAACGCAATCACAACGTAATTTAACGCAGACTCGCAACGCAGATTTACTTTTATGCATTTAGTTTATGTATGATTACTTGTGTGTGGTTATCTCATCGCAACGCTTACTCGCAACTCGCTTAAACGCAACACAACGCTTAACACACGAAACGAAATTCGGAAAACTAACTCACACCAGTCGCCTGATCGAATGAACGTTCGATCGAATGATCATCCGTCCCGATGACCATCCGATCGGATGGCCATCCGATCGGCTGACCATCCAACCCACACATTGCACCGCCTTATCTCCCTATCACCTATAAATACTCACCTGTCACATCAACTATTCACTGATGTGACAACCTTATCCGACCAACTTGCTCCCAGCTCGTTCTCAAGCGATTTTCACTCGATTCAAGCAATTTTCGTAAGTATTTCTCCCTAAATCTTGTACTTCCATCATCAATACACACTTTCTCATCATCTTCTCCACTGAAATCACTGATTTCTACCATGAAATCACCTGGTTTGGACTGCTTGAAGGTGACGTCATCACGGTTTCTTATGCAAACTGTTGTATGACATCATCTCATCAAGATTTGTTCAGATCTGAAGGTTTCTACATTATTTTACGCAAATCACAACAAGATTAAAAGAGTTGGAAGATATTTTCATATTTTTGTTCAACCTTTTACACCCTTTTACTCAAATCCGATGGAATCCAGACTCATTCAGGCTCTCTACCCACTCTCTAGTTGAGATGTCGGTCTGAAGACGGATTTCCACCAGAGAGACGACTGATTCACGGGTTGAACATGAGGCTTCATCAAAGAACAGTGAGTACGATCGAATGGGGTGATTCCCATCCGATCGGATGAGCTGATCCTTGGTATGTTTATGTGACAACCTGAGATTTCAAACCCTTTCATTCACGTACCTTTTGTGTGGCAATCCTGTATTGATAATTTATTTAGTTTATGAAAGATGTAACAGTTTGAAGGATTGATCCTAATGTTTTTGAAGTTGTGTTTTGTGTTTGGATAGTGCATTGGTCATTGTTTAATAAAAACCCTTTAGTCACACACAACAACTGCATGACGAAAGATGTGTATATGTTTCGCCATGAGCTACTCGACGAAAGTTGGAGTTTTGTCCTCATCCTTGCCTGACGAAACCTTGATGTTTCGTCATCACTCTTGCACGGTGAAACACCAGTTGGGCTGTAGGCCCAAATAAAGCCAGCACACGACTCAAGTATATGTTATCTGTGTTGCTTGTGTGTGCGGCAGTTATCATTTAGCAAACCCTAATCTCCGTATCATCTCTCCCTCCTCCTTTCAAACCGGCGGCAGTCTCACCTTCTTCAAAGCCCCCCTTTGTTCATCATTCTATTCGGTTAGTATGCTACTGTTACTTTAATCTATGTATAAATGATTTGATGTTTGATAATTGTTTTTGTGATGTTTGAGGACTACTATTGTGGATTTAGGGTATTATTAGAAACTGTGCTCTTATATGTGTGTGTATCCTCTTTCACGTGAATATATGGCCCAAGAAAAAGTGATTATGAACTAATGTTGATGTCCAATCTTGCTGCCAAAAGTCTCCTTCCATCGAAACCTTAAATGGCGGTTGCTTTCTTCTTTTGATGTTGATGATGTACGTTCATATCCAAATCAAAACCCCTAGACTCTATTTTCCCTCAAGTCGGCCCCACCAAGAAGTCCACATGACCGATGATGTTTTATATGATGTGATCTATGTTTAATGATATCGTTCATGTTAATGAATATAGCCCTAGTAATGATTATTTGTACGATTGATTAACATGATTGTGATGGTCTTGATGATTGTTGTTAATTAATAAAAGAATGTTGGTTATCATATGAAATTCTAGGGAATTGGTATATCAATAGTTTTATCGGTCCAATATAATTGAAGTGGTGGCCATGTGAGATCTAATCAAGTAATGTAGTTGTTTCAATAGTGTTGTCAGTAAGTATAATGTGTAATAAATAATGAGGTGATGCTTTGTGTGTGAAATCGAAAGTGAAGGTGGCAGCCCAATTTCTTGATTAGAATGCATGATGTAATCTTAGTGCACAAAGACTAATGATGATGATGGGATGAACAATGGGAACTGTGAACATTAGGGATTGATGAAACATTGAAACTGTTAAGATAGCCGACGAAACATAGTAAGTTTCGTCCCATGGTAACTCGACGAAACCTGGTGAGTTTCGTCACAATATCAACTCGACGAAACATGGTGAGTTTCGTCACATGGGGTTTTGTCGAGTGTAACTTTCGTCGAAGGACTTCACATGAACAGTAGGTTTTGATGGTTGTATAAACTGCATGTATAATAGTGAATGAATATGTTATGGTATCTATTGTTAATGATGTTGATTATGATCAAGTGACATGATTTGGTTCATACACCTGGTACACTTAACTGTTAAGTATTATTACGGAACATACATGTGAAATGTGGATTTGAATGAGTATGTAACTGTTATGTGCCATTTGGGAATCACTGTGTGAAACGCATACTGTCAATTATATGTGAACATGATGAATGTAAACTGACATTGCATACGTGAATACCATAGGCTGTGACTGTTTGAGTGTGAACGAGTAGTTAATCTTACCGAGCAAACCAATGTGAGTTCACTGCTCTTTTTCCAAGCATGCGTCCCGGGTTGGGGCATCTGGTAAACGTTTCGGGAAGGGAATGTCGGGTAATGGGTTTGACTGGAATGTAAGCCTGGGTTGTTGGTTAATACACGTCTGTATCTATCATTCAAGTCCCTCCTACCGATCGTTTCTTGTAGGGCAACGGGGTACTAGTTAGTAGCGCTACTTAGGTTTGGCACCCTCACACCGCACCGAGGAGGTCGGGAGTGAACTAGTGACCCCCATCTTGACCATTGCTTTGATAGAGGCAATTGGGTTTAGGGAAAATAATCTGGAGCCATCGGCGGTAACCGTGTGAATAACAACAATGAATCTGTGAAACGTTTTAGTCTGGTAACTGGTAACAAAACACGATAACAAACTTTGAACTCACCAGCGTCGTCTGACACACTTGTCTGCATGCTTGCAGGTCGTTAGATTTCTGATTATGGACTTGCTATCTGGGAGTGCTGGAGTGGTCATGGATCGAGACTCTTGGATATTTGATGCATTGGTTTTGAACACTTATTTAGAAACAGTTGTTTAACAATTTACTATATGCTTCCACTGAACGTTTTCTTTGGTTTAAACTTATGACTTGGATTTATCTTATGAAATGAATCAAATGTTTTATTTAAATATTTATTATTGGTTCAATGTGATTGGTAGCTTGGATCCTGGTACGTCACACGTCCCGCGATGGATCCACACGTGGTATTTTGGGGGTGTGACAATATGTTTCCGATTGTTTGACACGTCATCACGCCTTCTCCGTCAAACCGCAAACTTTTAACTTAGAAAGTTTTCAAACGATCAGATCACCGCTCGAGTGGTCATCCGATCGGATAACCATCCGGCCGAATGACCAATCGGCAGGTGACTTGCCCTTTATACTAATCAATGTTTGAAACGATTTAACCAAAACTTCAAAACACCAAACTCTCAAACGAATAGCAATCCGACCGGATGGCCATCCGTCCGGATGACCATCCGACCGGATGACTAGACATCTAGAAATACTTTTCATTTTCCAAAATGCTACAACGAAAACTTCAAAGTTTCAAAACGAATTACAAACACACTCATCTAGTCAAATGACCAACCGTCCGAATAGTCATCCGTCCGGATGGCCATCCGATCGACTCACCATATGACAATCATTCTGTTACACGTTATTCAACGCTTATGCTACTGTTCTACGATCAGGCTAACCTCTATCGCGCTCCCTTCTATCCAAGTACGGTGTTTACTAGCTAAACACACACTATGAGTATACTCGAACCCATTTTCTTTTAACGCACTTTTATGTGTTACATACGTTCGCTATCAAAACACAAAAACACACAGCGCAAACACTTTTAACGCTAACTGCTCCTGCTTGTTATATACGTGATCTATGAATTCTTGTTACTATGCTTAGACAGTGTTACACGGTATCGCCTCTAGAAACGATAGTACTATAGTTTGGACTCAGCACCTGTTGTGGACGGGGGTTGCTAGGGATCACATTACTTTACTTCACGTGTCTGCCGGACATGTGTCGCGCATACTCTACAGCGCAGTCTCGTGATTAAGTGTGAACATAGTCTGATAGTTACTTGCTTCGCCCATTACATGATACATGCTGGTTATGCGTAAACGCTTTTTGCTATACTATATACTTTGCAAACTTGTGTACTCACCTTTACACTATGTGTATTGACTTTATTTTAACATATGTGACAGGTTGATAGGATGCTTTGCATGCTGTGATGAAACGAAGTAGGAAGTCTAGAAACCCACAATAAAATCCGAGTTGTCGGAACAATGTTTTGTTTATGAGAAACTCTATCTGTAATGACTGTTTATGCTTTATATGTTAGTGGTATGGGACATTAATGTTAAATATATTGTCACTAATAGTTGTTATGGATTCTCTTGAACAATCTGTTTTGCTCAGTGCCACACCCCGATGTTTTCTCCATCGGTTGGGGTGTGACAGATTGGTATCAGAGCCATAACTATGGGGAATTATGAAAGACTCGACCTAGTTCGGGTTCGATGTCTTAGAATTGAACTAGTCTATAGTCAAAGTACCAACAGACCGTTTGTGCAAACCTAGTAGGGGTTTCGTACGAACTTGTTCTCACTTGAACTCGCTAAAACTACAACTCTGCGCGAACACCGCATACTACAGCTTCGTGCAAGTAATAGCTTTTCCTAAGACTAGAATACTACACGACCTTCTCTAAGGCTGACACAATGTACACACGTTTACGAAAACACTCTCATAACATAAATGAGTGATCGGATCGAGATTAGGTGTGAAAACCAGGAACTCTCGAGACGATTACTCACCCTACGCGAAAATTTTTACTCTCAGCACGAGAATCTTTGTTGAGCTAGGAGTGACATCCATATCTCGATGAAATTCTCCATCTCTAACTCGTGGTTTACCACATTATCGGGAACGAAGTTGTTAAGTTAGTGGTGAAACCCGCATCTTAATGACCTGTTCCACTCTCTATATTGGTTTTACAAAATTCTCACCAAAGTCTCGATGGATTCCAACGACTCGAGTCACGTAGTAACCGAAAGGATGAGTGCCGATCGCTGTGGTACAGCGAGAGCACAGTCTATTAGGCCAAAGCATGTATTCAATCTCGTTGAGGATAGTCAAATCACTTTGGGTAGTTGATAGAACCCATGATACTCTGTTTCGATTCTGAGCCCGCGACTGCTGATTTCATCGATTTTATGTGTTTATATGTTTACATGTTTCGATTTTTGAAGAATTTGTTTGCTTTTCTCGCTCATCGCTCTACTAAACGTGCAAGACTCGCACAACTATCGTTATCTTAAAACGCTAACAAATCGCAGATGCTAAGAACTCTCATTCGAGGCAGTACTTGCTGATGTACGCCCATACTATTCGCTATCGCTACTCGCTATCACTCGCAACTCTTGAACACGCTATGCTACTTTGAAGGATTGGTGAATACGTGCAAAATAGGAAGGTGAATACGTGCAAAATATGTGCTTACGTGGACTATGTGCTCCTATGTGCTTCTGTGCTTACGTGGACTATGTGCTTATGTGCCTATGTGTTTATGTTCCTACGTGTTCCTGAGCTTTACATAAAGGATGATGTTTTACGAACGCTAAACTATTAAAACAAATCTCGTCTGAACCCTAAGACGATGTATGCTTCAGACAATGTCTTCCCTTGGCTCTCACACTCGCCGAAAAGCTCAGAGAAGCAGAGATGACAAGCGCATCGCTTCTCTTGTCGCCAAGGAAATGGCTAAAGTCATACCTCAGATCGTCAGAGAGATCAACGAGGTCAGCAGCAAATCATCTGTCGAATCAAAGACTGACTCACCCAAGACACCTTTCAACTTTAAACAATTCAAGGCCTGTGGTCCTAAAGACTTCACTGGTGAAGATGGACCCAGTGCTATGATTCCATTGAAGTCACCCTTCGTCAAAGCGGATGCCCATATGAACTTCGCACTGTGAATGCTACCGGAGTCTTCCATTCTAGGGCACTGGATTGGTGGACTGCAGAGCGCAACATGCGCAGAAATGACGCAGCCTATGGTCTGTCATGGGAGGAACTGAAGGAAGTCATGATGAAAGAATTATGTCCCATGCATGAACTCCAGAAGCTGGAAAATGAGTTCTGGGGCATCAAACAAGATGGTTGTGATAACGCTGGTCTCACCGCTCGCTTCAAGCAGCTCAGTATTATCTGTCCTAGCCAGGTGGCAACACCTGATATGACAATCAAGAAGTATATCCGAGCTCTTCCAGACTGTGTAGCCGATTTTGTTCAGGCAGCTAAACCTGCTACTATTGAGGATACTTACCAACTCGCAGCTGAGAACAACGATAAGTGAGTCTTAGCTGGGTATTTCAAAACCTCAACCAAGAATCTCAACCAGGTTACTGCTACTCCTGCTACTGAAACCGCAGCGTCTCAAGGTTTGAAATCTTCACGCCAGAATCACAAGCGCAAGGTTAACAACAAGAACTATGCTACTACCGCCACACCCCTCAACGCTGTCCCTGCTCAACCCAACCAGAACCAGAATCGCCAAGCTCCTAACACTAACGCACCACCTGCTATGTGTGCGTACACTGGTGTTCATCCTCTGTGCCCAACTTGCACTTACCATCACCCAGTTGGGGTTAATTACCGTTTCTGTGCGAACTGCAGTATATATGGGCATTACACTGCTCACTGCTTCTCAGGCCCACGTCAACAAGCTCAAGCTGGTCAAGCTCCTCCAGCACCGCCAACTCAACCTCTTGCTATCCAGGGTAACCAAGCAGCTCCTGCTCCCGCTGCTCATGCACGAGCTTGCTACTCCTGTGGTGACCCTAACCACTTTGCTAATGTCTGTCCAAATCGAGTTTTGAAACAAGAGCCGCAACAGCAACCACCGCAACAACAACAACAGCAACAGCCACAACAAGCCGCCCATGGACGAACTTTCAACATCAATGTCCGCAAGGCCCAGACTGACAACAATGTTGTCAATGGTACATTTCTCGTTAATGGTATTTATGCTTCGTGTTTATTTGATATTGGAGCCGATAACTATTTTGTGTCGTTTGAATTCGAAAAGCTCCTAAACCGTAAACGCGCTAACCTCCCAATGACGTTTGACGTAGAAATTGCCACCGGAAGAACCGTCACCGTCAACTCTGTCTTCCGTGATTGTACCCTTGAACTCAACAATCACGTTTTCCCAATCGACCTTATTCCAATGCAACTTGGTAGTTTTGACATCATAGTAGGCATGGATTTTCTTCGTGAAAATCGTGCTGAAGTCGTTTGTTTCGAAAAGATGATCCGTTTCTCTCTTTCAAACGGTGATCAACTCTGTGTTTATGGTGAAGTATCTTTGGAGGAACTGAAACTCATGTCGTGCATTCAAGAAAGCAAGTATCTCCGAAAGGAATACATGGCTTTCTTGGCACACATCGTAGTAGCGGACAAGGAAAAGAAAGCAATGGAAAATATGCCCATGGTTTGTGATTTTCCTAATGTCTTTCCTGATGATTTACCTGGTTTACCTCCAACTCACGATATTGATTTTCGTATGGACCTCATTCCTGGAGCTAACCCTGTTGCTAAAGCCCCTTATCGCCTCGCGCCGTCTGAAATGCGTGAACTTTCTAGTCAACTCCAGGAATTACTTGATAAAGGCTTCATACGCCCTAGCACATCCGCATGGGGCGCACCCGTCCTTTTCGTTAAAAAGAAGGATGGATCGTTCAAAATGTGCATCGATTATAGGGAACTCAACAAG
Organism: Helianthus tuberosus; assembly: GCA_030545235.1. Lineage (NCBI taxonomy): Eukaryota > Viridiplantae > Streptophyta > Magnoliopsida > Asterales > Asteraceae > Helianthus > Helianthus tuberosus. The sequence continues at coordinate 91,608,133 of CM060439.1, read as the reverse complement.
CTTACTATCAAGAATCACTATCCCTTACCCCAAATCGACGATTTGTTTGATTAATTGCAAGGCACTACGTGTTTCTCAAAAATCAATCTACGCTCTGGTTACCATCAATTGTGAATTCAGGAGGAAGATATACCTAAAACCGCTTTTCGTACCCGATACGACCATTACGAATTCGTCGTTATGCCCTTTGGTCTTACCAACGCATCCGTAGTCTTTATGGATTTGATGAATCGCGTGTGTAAACCCTTTCTCGACCACTTCGTCATCGTGTTTATCGATGATATCCTTATCTATTCGAAGTCAAAAGTCGAACACGCGCAACATCTTTGTTTGGTTCTCGAACTCTTACAAGGAAATCGCCTCTACGCCAAGTTCACCAAGTGTGAATTCTAGCTTGTGGAGGTTCAATTCCTCGGTCACATCGTCAATAGTCAAGGTATTCACGTCGACCCCGCGAAGATTGAAGCAGTTAAGAGTTGGATTACACCGAAAACGCCGTTCGAAGTTCGTTCTTTCCTCGGATTGGTGGTTATTATCGCCGATTTATCGCTGATTTCTCTAAAATCGCCATTCCTCTCACCTCTCTTACGCATAAAGACAAGACTTTTGTTTGAGGAACCGAAGAAGACAATGCCTTTCAAACTCTTAAGCGTATGCTTTGCAACGCTCCCGTACTCGCGCTACCCGACGGAAATGACGACTTCATCGTCTATTGCGATGCCTCTAACCTAGGTCTTGGTTGTGTCCTTATGCAACGAGACAAGGATATCTCGTACGCGTCTCGTCAACTCAAGGTCCATGAGAAGAACTACACAACCCACGATCTCGAACTCGGTGCAGTTGTTTTTGCGTTAAAGATTTGGTGACACTACCTTTATGGTACCAAGTGTATGGCCTTCACCGACCATAAGAGCCTACAACACATCTTATACCAGAAAGAACTAAATATGCGCCAACGCAGATTGGTTGAAATTCTCAACGACTACGACTGTGAGATTTGCTACCTTCTAGACAAAGCAAATGTCATTGCCGATGCTCTTAGCCGACGAAGCTATTTACATAGTGTTTATAATACTCAAGCCTAACACGACCTCGAAGCTCTTATTCGCGACGCTCAACACGCTTGTTTCACCGAACGCACATTGAAGGAAGAAAAGATTCTTGGAAACGAAGATCAACTAGTGAATAAACCAAATGGTATTTTTCACTACCGCGATCGAATTTGGATTCCCAATCATCATAATCTCCGTGAAATCTTGATGACTGAAGCCCACAAATCCCGATATTCCATTCATCCCGGTGCCGACAAAATGTACCAGGACCTCCGTGCCAGGTATTGGTGGCCTGGAATGAAGAAGGATATCGCTCTCTATGTTTCGAAATGCCTAACTTGTTCGAAGGTTAAGGCTGAACACCAACGACCCTCTGGCTTACTTGAACAACCCAAAACCCCGATGTGGAAATGGGAGAGTATAGCTATGGACTTTATTACGAAACTTCCACACACGCCATCAGGTCACGATAGCATTTGGGTTATCATTGATCGTCTTACCAAATCCGCTCACTTCCTACCGGTACGAGAAGACTATAAGGTTGAACGATTGGCACGATTCTATACCGACGAAGTTATTTGTCGACATGCGATACCTCGTGACATCATCTCTGACCGCGATGGTCGATTAACCTCAGCACCGCTTTCCATCCCCCAACCGACGGTCAGACTGAACGCACGATTTGCACCCTTGAAGACATGCTTCGTTCGTGCGTTATAGATTTTGGTGGTAATTGGGATACGTATTTACCTTTAGTCGAATTCTCGTACAATAATAGTTATCACTCTTGCATCCAAATGGCACCATTTGAGGCATTGTATGGAAGAAAATGTTGATAGCCTATTGTATGGCACGAGATCGGAGACGCGCAAATTACCGGTCCTGAGTTATTACAAGAAACGACTGACAAGATCCTCAAAATACGGGACAATATCTTGAAAGCTCAGAGTCGTCAAAAGAGTTACGCCGATAAACGCCGCAAGCCCCTTGAGTTCGAAGTTGGCGATCACGTACTCCTAAAGGTTTCACCTTGGAAGGGGGTGATCCGATTCGGAAAGAAAGGAAAGCTAGCGCCTCGATACGTTGGTCCCTTTAAGATTCTGGAAAGAATTGGCAAAGTGGCCTACCGACTCGAATTGCCGGAGGAACTCAACAACGTACATCCAACTTTCCATGTCTCGGACCTCAAAAAGTGTCTAGCCGAAGAAAACCTGCACGTCCCCTTTGAGGACTTGCAAGTTAACGAAACATTACACTTCATGGAAAAGCCAGTAGAAATCATGGACCAAGATACCAAGAAACTTAGACGCTCTCGCGTTCCTATAGTGAAGGTTCGCTGGGAAGGCAAACACGGTGCCGAGTTCACTTAGGAACTCGAAAGTGATATGAAAGCTAAATATCCACAACTCTTCGTTACACCTGCGCCTTAATTTCGGGACGAAATTCCCTAAAGTAAGGGAGGCTGTAACAACCCGACTTTCCGGGTCAAAGTCAAAGTACAAGTCAAAGTCAAAGTTAAGATCTTATTCAAATATGTTATATCTTGCTTAATTATTGCTATTTAAAACATGTAGCCAGTAGAAATCATGGACCAAGATACCAAGAAACTTAGACGCTCTCGCGTTCCTATAGTGAAGGTTCGCTGGGAAGGCAAACGCGGCGCCGAGTTCACTTAGGAACTCGAAAGTGATATGAAAGCTAAATATCCACAACTCTTCGTTACACCTGCGCCTTAATTTCGGGACGAAATTCCCTAAAGTAAGGGAGGCTGTAACAACCCGACTTTCCGGGTCAAAGTCAAAGTACAAGTCAAAGTCAAAGTTAAGATCTTATTCAAATATGTTATATCTTGCTTAATTATTGCTATTTAAAACACAGTTAACGCATTTAAACGCATTTTATCACATTGTTACTTAACGCGATCACAACGCAACACAAAACACAGTTAACGCCTTATCTCCCTCTCACCTATAAATACTAACTTGTCACATCAACTGTTCACTGATGTGACAGCCTTATCCGGCCAACTCGCTTCCAGCTCGTTCTCAAGCGCTTTTCACTCGATTCAAGCCATTTTCGTAAGTATTTTTCCCTAAATCTTGTACTTCCATCATCAATACACACTTTCTCATCATCTTCTCCACTGAAGTCACTGATTTCCACCATGAAATCACCTGGTTTGGACTGCTTGAAGGTGACGTCATCACGGTTTCTTATGCAAACTGTTTTATGACATCATCTCATCAAGATTTGTTCAGATCTGAAGGATTTCTACATTATTTTACGCAAATCACAACAAGATTAAAAGAGTTGGAGAATATTTTCATATTTTTCTTCAACCTTTTACACCCTTTTAATCAAAACCGATGGAATCCAGACTCATTCAGGCTCTCTACTCACTCTCTAGTTGAGATGCCAGTCTAAAGACGGATTTCCACCAGAGAGACGACTGATTCAAGGGTTGAATATGAGGCTTCATCAAAGAACAGTGAGTACGGTCGAATGCGGTGATTCCCATCCGATCGGATGAGCTGATCCTTGGTATGTTTCTGATTGTTTGACACGTCATCACGCCGTCTCCGTCAAACCGTAAACTTTTAACTTAGAAAGTTTTCAAACGATCAGATCACAGCTCGAGTGGTCATCCGATCGGATAACCATACTGTCGAATGACTAATCGGCAGGTGGCTTGCCCTTTATACTAATCATTGTTTGAAACGATTTAACCAAAACTTCAAAACCCCAAACTCTCAAACGAATAGCCATCCGACCGAATGACTAGACATCTAGAGATACTTTTCATTTTCCAAAATGCTACAACGAAAACTTCAAAGTTTCAAAACGAATTACAAACACACTCATCCAGTCAAATGACCAACCGTCCGAATAGTCATCCGTCCGGATGGCCATCCGATCAACTCACCATTCGACACTCATTCTGTTACACGCTGTTCAACTCTAACGTGCTCCCTTCAATCCAAGTACGGTGTTTACTAGCTAAACACGCACTGTGAGTATACTCGAACCCATTTTATTTTAACGCACTTTTGGATGTTACATACGTTCGCTATCAAAACAAAACAACACACAACGCAAAAACTTTTAACGCTAACCGCTCCTGCATGTTATATACGTGATCTATGAATGCCTGTTACTATGCTTAGACAGTGTTACACGGTATCACCTCTAGCAACGATAGTACTATAGTTTGAACTCAGCACCTGTCGTGGACTGGGTTTGCTAGGGATCACATTACTTTACTTCACGTGTCCGCCGGACATGTGTCGCGCATACTCTACAACACAGTCTTGTGAATAAGTGTGAACATAGTCTGATAGTTACTTGATTCGCCCGTTACATGATAGATGTTGGTTATGCGTAAATGCTTTTCGCTATACTATATACTATGCAAACTTGTGTACTCACTTTTACACTATGTGTATTGACTTTATTTTAACATACGTGATAGGTTGATAGGATGCTTTGCTTGCTGTGATGAAATGAAGTAGGAAGTCTAGAAACCCATAATAAAATCTGAGTTGTCGGAACAATGTTTTGTTTATGAGAAACTCTATCTGTAATGATTGTTTATGCTTTATATGTTAGTGGTATGGGACATTAACGTTAAATATATTGTCACTAATAGTTGTTATGGATTCTCTTGAACAATCTTTTTTGCTCAGTACCACGCCCCGATGTTTCCGCCATCGGTTGGGGTGTGACATCGCAGGATCTATACACTGAACGAGGGAAGAACTTTACCCAAACCACCCTTCTAACCCCCTTCCAGGCAGTTAATGTTCTTTATATAGACCGTAAAGACACGAATGAGTGAATCAACAAAACATGAAGATATGATAGAATAAAATTCACTTTCAATATAAAAAACTAGTTATTAAGTCATTAATACATACCCAATTAAAAAGTGACCAAAGGTTGGAAATCAAAAGTAATACATAAAAGGTCTTGTCTTCACCAAGTGATGTAAGAGATTAGCCAAGCATGGCCATAGTTTGACGAAAGCTCTTACTATCAATCTTGGATTCCGAGATTACTACCCACTCTAACTCTAACGATTGTGGTGGAAGATGACGGTGTTGTGGTGGAAGTGAGAGAATTGGTTTGCCAAGGGATGAGTTGCAAATGAACCAAACACCTCTATTTATAGCTGAAAACAGTAAGTTTTCATGGCCCCATGCCTGGTAGGAACTGCCCCATGCCCTTCTCCTTCTCTGTCTTCATTTAATGCACTTGTCAGTCCAGATGCTCACACGGCCCCGTGTGTCAACGACACGACCCTGTGGCCATTGTACTTGTTGTACGATCCAAGATTTGCAAATCTGAGAGTTGACCACGGCCCGTGTCCATGAGAGACGACCTCGTGTCCCTTGTCTGTTTCTGTTTGTCTTTTTCTTCAGGGAATATTGAGTGGGGCATGGCCCCATGCTCGGCAGGAACGACCCGTGCTTGGCTTCTGGTTCATTGTTTTTGGTCTTGGGGTGAAGCTTAGAGGGTCAGTATAGTGTATTAACTTCCCTTCCTTTGTATTCATGTTGGTTTTTGCCATTAATTTGTTTCTTTTATACATTTAAGCTCTTTTAATCCTGAAAATTAAAAGTATGCAAAGAAACACACGTCTTCCAACATTAGTATTAAAAATGGTTATTTTTATACCTTACTTGATACAATTTATATGTTGCATTTGGTGCATATTAAATACCCCCACACTTAAATCTTTGCTTGTCCTTAAGCAAAACTCTTTAAGATTGCTTACACACCCAAATGGAATAGGTAGAAGAGAAGTTTTGGGGACATGTTTGTTGAGTGTCGGGAATCCAAGTTCTTTTTAGTTTTTATTTTATTTACAATCATATTCGACATGATTTATTTTAGAACTCTTTTAAGAAAAATAAATATTTTTGGGCATAACATATCTTTTAAAATTTCATTTAGCTATATATACAATCACATACCTCACAAGTGATCACTCAACACTCGGCCGAATATGTAAAAGGGAAACGCTTGGTTCCGGTATGGAACTTACTCCTACCATATGCTTGACAAGAAATCAAACCTCCTCCGTTTTAACTTAATCTTTGTAAATATGAAGAGGACTTTGAAAGGGTGGGTTTTTGGTTAAGGGTAGGGTAGTTTGTTTTTAAAAGTGGCTAAAGGCGTAAAATGTCGGTTTTCTTTTGAAAATTTATTTGTGACTTAGATAATAACTAAATGATTATAAGCAATAAATTTGTTTATTTATTTCAAGAAACTAGAGAGATTTTTTTTATATAAAGTCACTCGCTTTTGCATATTTTCAAAAGAACCAAATTTTACTAAAATAAAGTGGTGTAAAAATAAAAAAGATGGTTTTTGGGTGATGGTGTTTTGTGGGTTTTGAAATGAAAGGTTTAGGCTCAAAGGGATTTACTAAGGGAAGTTTTGTGGGGTGATAAAAATAGAAAATAAGGTTGAAAAAGGAAAAAGGGTTTAAAATCTCATACTTACTTGGATTAGTCGGTAAGGACCGGGAATGTACTGTCTTGTCAAGTTCTAGCTTTGTAAGAACCGTACAGGTTATTCAAACAAGAAATGAAAAGTGAGCATTTAGTATGGATATAATATTTAATGCTCGGTAAAGGCTCAAAACTCACGATTTTATGGGAAAAAGGGTAAAATGTGAAAGTATATATACAATCAAATTTTAAATATTTGTCATGGCTTTTTATGAATTTTCCTTATATGATTCTTTTTGTGTCACAACGCTATTGGTTGTAAATTTGTAAAAACTTGAACTTTTTAAAACTTGGTTTTCTAACTTAAACTATAAACAAGACAAAACAAACTAAAAAAATATTTTTGAAAAAGATTTGGGGTGTTTTAGCTGTTCCAAGTAGAGTTTTGTGTAAGGCTTGTTTTAGGTCAAATAAATTCAAGTCCCCCCCCCCCCCCCACAATTAAATTACACATTGTCCTTAATGTGTCCAAAATTGGTTAGTTTTGATTAAATGTGTAAATGTGGGTTAGAAACAACAAATTTTTCAAAAATCAGACACTAGACACGGGGGCGTGTCTCAGAGGCACGACCCTGTGTGTAAAGTGCCAGTATCAGACAACTTACAGAAGAAAGACACGGGGGGCGTGTCAAGGGGGAACGACCCCGTGTGGCAAGCCCAGAAAGAAAAAAGTTTTAGCGACAAGGAGGCACGGGGGCATGTCTAAGAGACACGACCCCGTGTGGGCCTCCCGTTTCGGGTTGGGGGAGCTGTATCCTTGGTGGATCCAAGCATCCCAAGGTACGTGTAAGCTTATTCATGCCACAACAACAAGAATCTAACAAGAAAAATAAAATCCTAATTTACGATTGTTAAAAGTTAATAATCCATCACCACAAACATAAAAGAAAATAAAGCAAAGTGTAGAAAAGTAAATTATTTAACAAGTAAATTTTTCAAATGGGTCGTAGCCCGCAATTCATCACCATTAAAAGAAAAGAGGAGAGATTTAACCTGCCTTATCGCCTTCACACCACCGCCTTTGCCATCACTGCCTAGTCCGACTCCATGTCCTCGCCTTCCTCTTCATCATCCCTATACGCCATGTGCTCCCAGATGTAAGTAATGTCGGAGCGCATAGAGTTGATGCTTCTCTCCATGTTACCGCCCTGGGTACTTGTGCTTTGAACCAAGCTGAAGGCATTTAGGGATACTTGAAGTGTTTCCTGCATGATGTTATACAAATTATGCATATTAGGAAAATCACTTCCCCCTTGGGAGGAAGATCCCGGGGCGAACCCGTAAGAGTATCGCGGAGGACGGTTGGGGTCTTCTTCAATGGCTATGACTTGGTTCGGATCATTTAGGCTCCAAATCTTGCCCTTGTTGTCTTTGAAGCGCAAGAGCCCATTGTTGTAGTCGGTAATGAGGTTTAAGCTGTGGCATAGGCTGATTTCGGCCTGGGTGACGCCAACCCCTTTTGGTGAAGCTACGTGGGGTGCATGTGGCATAAGTCTTGTAGACCGGGCGATCCAGCCGCTGAAGAAGATGGGCGTTGGATGTGTGGCTTTTGCATTGGTGGCCATGTTCTTTAGCAGCATGTAGGCGACATTAAGGGGCTGTTGGTTTAGGATGTAATATATGTATGTAAGCTCCCGAAGGTTCACAACAAACCCGCTATCTCTCCTTTGGATAGAGTACCGCTTAGGACCCGATGAATGTAGCGCATGAGTAGGTCCCTGATTTTGTTACTCTTTGTGTGGCATGGGTTGTAGATCCCTTCTCCAATCTGTGCCTAGAATGTATTTCTTGTGTTGTCGGGCATCTCGATAATACTGTCGTTGAAGATGGGTTCCCTAATCCTCTTCTTCAGGATGTAATATATGTATGTAAGCTCCCGAAGATTCACAACAAACCCGCTATCTCTCCTTTGGCACAGAGTACCTCTTAGGACCCGATGAATGTAGCGGATGAGTAGGTCCCCGATTTTGGTACTCTTTGTGTGGCTTGGGTTGTAGATCCTTTCTCCAATCTGTGCCTAGAATGTATTTCTTGTGTTATCGGGCATCTCGATAATACTGTCGTTGAAGATGGGTTCCCCAATCTCTTCATCGGTGTAGATTCCCACATCTACACCGAATTGAGCCACATAGATGCCATACCAAGTACCACCGTAACGAAAAGTGACCGCTTCATTATCGAACATGTCATCTATGTCCTTTTTGAGGGCAAACGTGCTTAGGAATTCAATATTGAACTCGTAAACAGATTGCAGTGGTGCCTCAAGAAAGACACGAACTGGTCCTGTTACCATGTTGTCATATCATTCCCCCTGTCTCACAGTGTCTAAAGTGTCATAGCCGAATTGTCTTAGCGGCTCTTCGTTTAGAGCTTTGAGTATTTCCATCTGCTCCGCGCCTTGTGCATGCTCAGTTTTGAATCTGAGATACTTGTGTGGTGCCATTTCCTGCAGAGAACGAGTATTAAACAGTCAAGTGCGGTAAAAAGTGCGAAAATCTGAAAAAATAGGGGGCTGCACACGAACCCCGTGCCTGATAGGCACGGCCCCGTGCTGCAGAGTTTTCAAGGGACACGACCCCGTGCATCGGAGGCACGACCCCGTGTGAACTCACTGTTTTGGCCAAAATCCAACTTTTTTGAGCCGACTTAGAAGAGTACATATATTTTTGGTCCCCTGTGTGCGGTATACCCCGAAAAACAAACCCCAAGCATCAATTTCAACTTACCAACCCGTTTCCCCTTTCGATTCTTAGTGTTTTCGTTCAAGAACAAGGGTTTTCAAAAACCGGTTGAAAATTTCTAATTTTTTGACAATGGATTGATGATTTACTTGTTAAAACATTTCTATTACCTAATACTAACAAGATTTAGGAAAAAAATTTGGATCGACACGGGTCAAGTTCAAGAATCCTAGATTTTTCCCCAAATCTTGATGTTATTTAACATACAAAACATAAATTAAACTAATCTAGATGTTAGGAACATACCTCATTGGTAGATTATGGAAGGAGATCGTCAAAAAGTAGCGGGAGTAAGCGGGGAACCGGTGATTGCAGAGAAACGGACTGTGTGAGTTATGAGAAAGAGGTTATGCGACTAAGGGTTTTATCCCATCTGCAGTCAGGCACGACCCCGTGTCTTAGAGGCACAACCCCGTGTCTTTTAAAACTTTTTTTTTGTGTGTGGTCATTTCTCTGCTCACTTGGTTCCTTTGCTCGACTTACCTGGCTCGTGGACTTTTTTTTATTGTCTTCCAAAGTGTACCTACAAAATGGATTATTAAAATAAAGCAGATAAATATATACAAGTTGTTATCGTGTTCTCGTTACTTATCTATCTCTTCCAAGGCCATATCCGTTTCTTCATCCTCGAGGAATCCTTCATAGAACTTAAGCCTTTGTCCATTAGCTTTAAATGGTTCTCCGTTTAGAGGCTTAATATCTATAGCACAATGAGGGTAAACTTTGGTGATGGTAAAAGGTCCGGACCATCTACACTTAAGTTTTCCGAAAAAAATACGTAGCCTTGAGTTTATGCGGAGTACTTGATCTCCTTCTCTGAATTCCTTAGGTACCCTTATATATTTATCATATATCCTTTTTAGCTTCCTTATAAATTTCAGAGTTGGAATAAGCTTGTATTCTTAGTTCATCTAACTCATTTAACTGGTGTAAGCGATCTTTTCTTGAAATTTATTGGTCTAAGTTTACGTTTTTTAGTGCCCAATTTGCTTTGTGTTCATATTTCTACTGGGAGGTGACAGTTTTTTCCATAGACTAGCTTATATGGCGTTGTACCTATTGGTGTTTTGTAAGCTGTTCGAAATGCCCATAACGCATCGACTAATTTATCTGTCCATTCTTTTCAATTTTGACCCACAGTTTTTTCTAGGATTCTTTTAAAATTCGATTAGTTACTTTAGCTTGACCATTGGTTTGCGTATGATAAGCGGTCGAGAGACGATGTTAAACCCCATATCGTGTTAGAGTTTTTTCCATTTTTAGATTGCAAAAATGGGTCCCTCTATCACTGATTAGGGCTTTTGGAGTTCCAAAGCGTGAGAATAGCCTTTTGAGGAATTTTACTACCACTCTTCCATCATTGGTAGGAAGAGCTTCATCCTCGGCCCATTTAGAAACGTAGTCGACAGCCACCAAGATGTATTTTTGTCCTCTCGAAGGTGGGAATGGTCCCATAAAATCCAATCCCCAAACATCGCAGATTTCACAAATAAGAATGTTGTTTTGTGGCATTTCGTTTCTTCTGGATATGTTGCCTGTTCGCTGGCATGCAACACATGTTTTGATCAATACATAAGCATCCTTGTGTATTGTGGGCAACTAAAATCCTGCATTGTACACCTTTCATGCGGTGCTAGCTATTCCGTGGTGTCATCCACATGGTCCTTTGTGACAATGGCGAAGAATTTGTCTTGCTTCACGACCATGGACGCATCGTCGAATGAGTTAGTCTACACATATTCTGAAAATATATGGGTCTTCCCAAAAATATTGTTTTACATCAGCAAATAATTTATTTCGCTGATGAAAGGACAACCCTTTGACAATAGTGCCACTTGCTAAGTAGGTACCATAGTCGGCGTACCAAGGTTCTTCTCGATATTCTACTATTTCTAAGGATTTTGTGTGGAATTTCTCATTGATGAGTTCTTCTCGAGTTCCTTCCAGAGTAGGGTCTTTAAGACGAGACAAGTAGTTAGCAGCATTATTTTCTACTCCTCTTTTGTCTTTTATTTCTATGTCAAATTCTTGAAGGAGAAGAATCCATCTTATGAGACGGGGTTTTGCATCTTGTTTTTTGAAAAGGTATCGGATTGAAGTGTGGTTGGTGTAGACTATAGTTTTGGTGAGCACAAGATAGGAATGAAATTTATCAAATGCAAATACTACAACTAGTAACTCTTTTTCAGTGGTTATGTAATTCTCTTGAGCGTTGTTAACAGTTTTACTATATATTGGGTGAAAATGTTTTTCTTTTCTTTGTCCCAAAACTGCTCCAACTACAAAATTGCTTGCATCGCACATGATTTCAAATGTTAGCTTCCAGTCTGGTGCGATCATGATTGGTGCTTTGACGAACACATCTTTAAGGGCAAGAAATGCTGTCGTGCAATCCTTGTCAAAGATGAATGGGGCATCTTTTTCAAGTAGCTTAGTTGGAGGTCGAGAGATTTTAGAAAAGTCTTTGATAAATCGTCTATAGAATCCGGCATGTCCTAAGAAACTTCGAATGGCTTGAACAGATGATGGAGGAGGCAGTCAGGAAATGGTATCGATTTTTGCGCGGTAGACTTCCATTCCTGCGTTTGAGATTTTGTGACCGAGTACTATTCCTTCTATGACCATGAAATGTCACTTCTCCCAATTTAGAGCGAGGTTAGTCTCTTCACATCTAGATAGCATTCGCTCAAGGTTATCGAGACATTGGTCAAATGAATCGCCAAAGATATAGAAATCATCCATGAAAACTTCCATGGTTTTTTCCATCATGTCGTGAAAAATGGCTACCATGCATCATTGGATAAAACATGTTACTAGTTTTATGTTTGATTCACTTTGTTCATCTTGTATTAGAAAAGTTTGATATATACGTAGTTAATTTCATACTTGCTATTTCTCTGATGTTAGGATTAGCGGTTAACTCTTTTAAAAACTTAGCATGAGATGGAACCAAACTATGATTTTCAAAAGAAGGTTGTAAGATGTGTATTTCTTGGAGGACTTTTTGTTCCTCTTCAAATTTTACCTTCTGAATTACTTGGTTCGGGTTTTTCACCTTCATGTGTTAAGTCTTCTTTGAGTGGTTCTTCTTTCGTTGGCTCTCTAGGTTTTACCTATTCTATTATTACCTCTTTAGTAGAAATGGTCTCCTCTTTTGCAAGAGATTGCCTGATCAGGAAGTCTAAGTTCTTGAGACTTTGTATGAGGCTTTCGGCTTCGGGAACTATAGTAGGTGGTGTCTCGTATGTTTCAAACGCTGGAGTGTCCCAATCAAAGCTTGATTTTGGAAGCTCAAAGCTTGGTTCCTCATATGTTGTGTATGAGGTTGATGGTTGGAAAAGGTAATAATTTGTACCGAATGGGATTCACCGCAAATGGTACAATATGGTTCGTCATAATCATCATAACCATAGCAGTCATATTCTCCCAGGTAATAATCCATTGTTTGGATAGTACTCAGAAGATTACGGCTTCTAGAAATTAAAGATTTTTGTGAACACAGAAAGTTTACACGGCCCCGTACTCTGTGAACACGACCCCGTGCCTCAAAATGTGTTTAATTCGGTACTGGGCGTTTTTACACGGCCCCGTTTCGAATGAAACATGGCCCGTGTGAGCCTTCTGTGAAAAGATTTTCAGTTACTGCAGACCAGACATGGCCCCGTGTTAAGCTACTATAACTGAATTTTTTAGAAAACAAACAGAAACTTGGACAGAAAAACTAAAGAAAATGATTAGGTCGTTGATTTTAAGCTTTCTTAAAATCCTTGTGTCCCCGGAAACGACGCTAAAAACTTGACGTGTTTGCGAGTGTGTACTAATTTTTTGTTAAATTTTTAAGTACCTTTTTTACTCTTTTATCATGTTTTAAATTTATAAAACATGATATAACACTATCACTCTCTACAACACGTTAGGGCAAGTGCACCCATCGTTGGCGTGGAATAGTGATGGTAAGATACCGAGGTCGTCCAAGGACACAAGAGCTTTAAATACCGGTTTATTGTCAACGTCTAATCGACCCAAACTTTGAGAAAAGGTTTTTAAACAAGTAAAAATAAAGAAGGAAACTAAAGTAATAAAAGAAACAAATAAACAAGAAATAATCACTTGGTTCCGACTCATCTTTTATATATCCTTTGATGATTTCCGCACTTTGGGTTTTTTTAAGAGATTATCTTAGTTATAGTGGCATGTCCCTCTTTTGGAGGCAACGCTACCCTCAACCATATTGGCTAAGTCGGCAGGGATACAGTCTTTCAAGGCCGGAATATTGAAACATAATTCAGTAAGTTATTAATGCAAAATGTGGCATATCCCTCTTTTGGAGGCGACGCTACCCTCGGCCATATTGGTTTGAGTCAGCACGGATATAGTCCCGCAAGGCTGGTTTAAAGTTGTAATAGTAATTTATTTATAAGGGACTCAAGCTGTTCTTACTTCCCCCGATTTGATGCTATCTGCCTCAAAGGAAGTCCTAATAAGCTTGAATCAAGTCCTCGCAGGATCTATACACTGAACGAGGCAAGAACTTTACCCAAACCACCCTTCTAACCCCATTCCAGGCAGTTAACATGCTTCATATAGATTGTAAAGACAAGAATGAGTGAATCAACAAAACATGAAGAGATGATACAATAAAATTCACTTTCAAAACTAATACATAAAAGATTTTGTCTTCACCAAGTGATGTAAGAGATTAGCCAAGCATGGCCATAGTTTGACGAAAGCTCTTACTATCAATATTGGATCCCGAGATTACTACCCACTCTAACTCTAAGGATTGTGGTGGAAGATGATGGTGTTGTGGTGGTGGAAGTGACAAAATTGGTTTGCCAAGAGATGAGTTGCAAGTAAACTAAGCACCTCTATTTATAGTTGAAAACAATAATTTTACACGGCCTCGTGCCTGATAGGCACGAACCCGTGCCCTTCTCCTTCTTTGTCTTCATTTAATGAACTTGTCAATCCAGATGCTCACACGGCCCCATGACCCATGTACTTTTGTACGATCCAAGATTTATAAATCTGAGAGTTGACCATGGCCCGTGTCCATGAGACACGGCCCCATGTCCCTTGTCTGCTTCTGTTTGTCTTTTTATTCAGGGAATCTTGAGTGGGGCACGTCCCCATGCCTGGCAGGCACAACCCGTGCTTGGCTTCTGGTTCATTGTTTTTGCTCTTGGGGTGAAGCTTGGAGGGTCGGTATAGTGTATCAACTTCCCTTCCTTTTTATTCATGCTGGTTTTTGCCGTTAATTTGTTCCTTTTGTACATTTTAGCTCCTTTAATCCTGAAAATCAAAAGTATACAAATAAACACACTTCTTCCAACATTAGAACTAAAAAAGGTTGTTTTTATACCTTATTTGATACAATTTATATGTTGCATTTGGTGCATATCACCTGCTCACATGAGTTTGCAGTTAGCTGACATGCCAGTTAAGTATCCTCAAGGTATTCTGGAGAATGTACTAGTTAAGATAGGTAAATTTGTGTATCCAACATATTTCGTTATCTTAGTTACGGACGTTGATTCGTAAATTCCTATAATTTTAGGACGTCCATTCCTAGCTACTGCAAGAGCTCTAGGAGATGTTTTCAAAGGCAAGTTAACTCTTCAAGTTAACAAGGATATTATGGTTTTTAACATTAAAAAACATTCGAATAATAACCAAGAGCTTAAACAAGCATATGTATTCGCAATCAATTCCATAAATGAAGTCGCGTCCGAGATATCTTGGGAGGATGAATTCAAGGATGAGTTGTGTAATCTACCCTTTGAGTTTGATGATACAATCTCAGATCATAAGAAAGACATTGAGGAACTCAAATGGTTGATCATTGGTATGCCACTCGACCAAGATCTAGATCAAGCAGTAATTACCTTATCAGAATAGGTAATGAACTCAATTGTACTAATTGATAAGTGTGAGGATAGTGAGCTTGCTGACAACAATTGGAGCATCATTCCACTAGAGACTAAACCTGATATAAACGTTGTTGATGATACTCTAATTGTAACGCCCTGCGTCCTTGATCTTTTAGCTTTTGTCAATTTTAGTCCTTATACTATGAGAAACTTGACACTTATGATACTTTGTGAATCTCGATGCTATGAAACTTGAATCTTGGTGATACTTGACACTTAATTCTAGACTCTTGATACTTGATGCTTATTTAACACTATGAAACTAGATTCTTGACACTTGATTCTTAATACTTGATTCTTGACATCTGACTCTTGATACTTAATCTAGACACTTGATTCTTGATACTTGATTCTAGATACTTGACTCTTGACTCTTGAGACTCGTGAAACTTGAGAGTTGGTTAAACGAGAAACTAGTGGCTTGACACTTATGTATACTTGGAAACTTGGAAACTTTGTGTTAATAATATGCTTTTGTTAAGTAATGATACTACACAATAACACGCAACGCAACGCTTAATCTAGCTCGCAAAACGAACCAAAGACGGGAAAGTTGCAAAAACGGGTTGGACTATCCGAGTGGAAATCCGATCGGATGAACATCCGATCGGAGGGCCATTCGACCGAACAGCCATCCGATCCGTCTGCTGCACCGCCTTATCTCCACTCTAACACTATAAATAGGACCTGTCACATCACCCTACACTGATGTGACAGTCTCCTCCGATCCAGAGGCACGCACACTCGTTCTCAAGCACTTTTTCTTCGATTCTAGGCAGATTCTTGTAAGTTCTCAACCTAAATCTTGTACAATTTTGATCTATGCTCAATCCTTCATCTTATTCTTGGTCGGAACATGGATTTTCACCGTGAAATCATCAAGATTCGGGCCTTTGAAGGTGACATCACCATAGTTTCAGGAAGGGTGACGTCATCTCCACAAGATTAGTCCAGATCTAGGTGATTTCATACGATTTAACACGTTTTAACTTGAATCTTTACAAAGCTAAACACATTAATGAAGATTTCATACCTTTTCACCTATTTCTTTCAACTCTTTTATACTCCTCTACACAACTCGGTGGGATCTGGAACCAAAACAGGCCTAGGACTCATTCCTTAGTCTGGAGTCGGCTCGATGACGGTTTCCACCGGAGGAATGACCGAAGAACGGGTTAAATAGGAGACTTGGTCAAGGATCAGTGGAACTGATCGGGTGGGGTGGGGTGATTCCCATCCGATCGAAGGACTGAACTTGGTATATACTCCCGTTGTTTGAACACGCCATCGCGTCATCTCCGTTAAACTTGAACTTGGGAATTTCACATGGTTACAAAGGAACAAGGTCGCACCAATCGAATGACCCTCCAATCGGATGACCCTCCAGTCGAACGGTCATCCGATCGGAAGATCTGTTCCCCAACACTTAAACTGTTTAAAAACTATAAAGCTTTCACTCAAACAATCTTTCGATCGAACGGCCATCCGATCAGATGACCCTCTGATCGAATAACTGGAACTTATACTACAACAAAAACTTCAAAAGTTGGAAACGCTTTGCAAACAACGAAAGGTCATCCAATCGAATGGCCATCCGAACGGATGACCATCCGACCGGATGACCATCCGAACAGGAATCCAGTCCGACACTTGAACTTGGGTTTTCGCACGATCCGATGTTCTGATTCGACACTTATCTGTTAAACTATAATCAGGCTAATCTCAGAGCTCCCTTAGATCCAATAGTAGGTGTCGATACTAAGCACCCACTGTGAGTATACTCGATCACTTTTCGTTTTAAACTTTTGGGATGCAACATGTATTCTATAAACTTGATACTAGAAACTTGTTTGAAATCTAACTCTATCCTCTATAAAGGTGAAACTTGATACTTTTGGATTCTTGATTCTTGATTCTTTATGCTATGTGAACGTTTAATCCTTGTGTGTAGTTCCGCCTTAACAATAGTAGCGCTATAGGAGAATGCACCTCCCCATTATTCTCGAGGGTATTGTTAGGAGGATTCTATTTGCTTTCCTTGATTCTTGGGAAAGTGGTAAATGCATTGGGACACTTGGGCTATCACTTGGACTACGAACACTAGCATGGCTGAAACTATTTTATTGTTTTACATGACGGATATGAGTTCATCTTAAGCTATTATTCTATATACACAAACTTGTATACTCGCCAGTACATTTTTGTATTGACATTATTTTAATACATGTTGCAGGCTGATTAGATGCTGGACTCAAGGGAAAACAAGCTAGGTTGCCGCTAGAAACACACGCCTAGTTAATCTAGAAACTTGAAACAATATTCGATGTTTTGAATGCGATACATGTGTTTGGTTTATGGTTGATTCTAGACAATGTTTGAATCTAATTAATCTATATTGAAATCTTTAGTGTTATGGAAACTTTTGAGCAATCTGGATGCTTAGTGCCGCACCCTGATGTTTCCGCCATCGGTTGGGGTGTTACACTAATCTTTGAGCTAAAAATTGCAAAGGTGAAGTATATAAGCTTAATCAAACTCCAAAGGATTGGTTTAAGATGGATGAGGAGTGGAGTACAAAGGAAGGTGTTTATTTTGAGTTAGTAGTGCATGGTGACGTGTACCTCATTCGAAGTGAAACAGTGTTGAGAAACATGAAGGAGAATCCACCTGATTGTGTGGCAGGTAAGTATGCTTTAGTATCATAACCTATCTAAAGGAGAACAGTCCGGCTGGAGACTAGCTGAAACATAGCGCTACTGGGAGGCAACCCGAATTCTTGGTTTGCATTCCGAGTCAAATCATCAGTATTTTATCAGCACCTTATCGCCCATACGCTAAAAAATCCAAATTCTAAGATTCCTAGCCTTACGAGCCATAAAGCCCATTAGGGTTACGACCTATAAGCCCC
Source organism: Helianthus tuberosus (assembly GCA_030545235.1). Classification (NCBI taxonomy): domain Eukaryota; kingdom Viridiplantae; phylum Streptophyta; class Magnoliopsida; order Asterales; family Asteraceae; genus Helianthus; species Helianthus tuberosus. The sequence goes on along the minus strand of CM060439.1, from coordinate 91,589,989 downwards.
TTCAAGTGGAAACTATATGTTGCCATCAAACTGTCATTCACACACACACACACACATACACACACACACAAAGCAGAGCCTCTATTAAAGACAAGGAAACATCTGATCAAATCCTTGGATCCATTGTTCAAGAAGAAACAAGGTCTGTTGAAGCCTAAAGTCTGTTGAAGCAAAGGTCGATGAAGAAGACTAGCACATGTCTGGCCAAACAGATGTTTGGATCAAAGCAACAGAGGATAGACTAAACAATGGTTTCCCTATGTAACGATATTTGTTTTGTATCAATGTTTAGCATAGTTAGAACATATGTTAGATTTGCACAGATGTTTGCAACATCAGTGGAATCTTTTCTATTAGGACTGTTAGATGTCACTTTCAGGGTGATGTCAGCCTATCAGGGACAGAGCTTTAGTACTTAGTATACATAGATCTTACCTGTTAGGGATCTATTTCATCACTTCACACATTCTCTTTTGTACGAATAGTTCTTGTGAGTGATCGGGCCGAGGGGGAAATTGTAGAATCATTCTGTAAATCATTTGATCTTTTGATTATCAATGGAAAACAGTTATTGATGATATCTTCCTACTTGTGAATTTTATTGTTTTTATTACTATTTATTTACAGGTATCAATCTCAGATCCTAACAATTGGTATTAGAGCTTGATCACGTTAAACTTGATTTCACAATCAGTTTAACATAAAAAGATCCAATACAATTCGTAGCTCAGAGTAGAAAATTGCAGTACTTAAAAAGTGTCTTAACATACTCTCTTCTTCTTTAAAATATCAAAAGAGAATGTCATTCAATAACTATGATTCCCTTATCTCTGGTTGGAATAACAAATTATCGATGCTTGACAAATCCAATTACAATATCTGGCAACGTCAAATGGTGCATTATCTAGCTCATTAAAACATAGGATGTTGGAGGTTTGTATTGTACGAGCCATATATTCCAATGACACCTTGTGTAGAAAATCCTAATGTGCTTGAGTCAAAGAAACTGGAAGATTACTCGATGATAGATTTCTAAAAGTTTGAGATAGATGCCAAAACACTTAATATGGTTGCAAAGACTACGCCAAACAAAATCTATGCAGAGCTATTACATTTTAATAGTGCAAAAGAGGTGTGGGATGAGTTAAACGAGAAATTTAGTAAAATTGGGGAAACTGTTAAAAACAACCAGAAAACTCTTGACATACAAAATGATAAGAGTATATTTAACCCAGTACAAACAAAAGTTTGTGAAAAGGGTGATGATAGTGTTGTAAAAGACAATGATCATTGGATTACAACTGAACATGTCCATAATTGCAATTGCGCATTAATAGCCTCAAAAATGAGAGTTTCTACATGCCTAAATAGCCTATGTTATGTAGATAGTCGAGGATCTAGACATATGATTGGATGAAAAGCTCTATTATCAAACTTCCATACTCATGGTGGAGGTGACATATCCTTTGGAAACAATTCAAAAGGAAAAGTGTTGGGGTCAGTAACTGTCCAGGCTGGCAGGCTAAAAATTTGAAAATGTTAATTTTATTGATAATCTAAAATTCAATCTACTCAATGTTTCATAAATGAGTGACAAAGGCTATGACTCATTATTTACAAAGAAAACATGTAAAAGGAGAAAACAAGCATCACTAAAAGGAGAATCCTCCAAGATAACTTAAAATAAAATGACCCACATTAGAGGTAGAACATCTCCAATATGCATTTTCAATATAATTTCTCAAGATCTTTATTATAATTCTTCAGTTTTTTCCTTTCTTATAAAACCATTCTTATATAAAATTATGTTATGGAATATTCTGGAATGCACCTAACCTTTGAAGAATCATATCTATACAAGTATACGGGGTATTTTAAAAAATCCGGATCCGAACCCGAATCTGAAATATCCGAAAATCCGTATCCAAAATATCCGAAAACTGGATTTTCCAAATTTTCTGATTCAGATGTTGATTTTAAAAATTTTGGATAATCCGATTATTCGATATCCAAAAAATAATAGTTTTTTAAATATATATAGTATATGAGCACTATATTTAGTTTGAAATAAATAAAAAATAGGAAATAATCGGATTCAGATGTGGATTTATGAATGTTTTTTACTTTTCAATGTTGGAAATTTGGAAAACCGAATACACGTTTAGTTTTAATCTATGGACGGTACGATTTTTTTATAGATTCGGATATCCGTTTGGATATATGAATCCGTATTTTTAGATACGGATTTGGATATTAATATTCGCTATCCTAAATTTTCGGATATCCGGTTTTCGGATCTTGGACACCTTTAACATGTATAAACGTAAATTCCCATTTTAGATCTCATATCTTCCACACAAGAGGTGGGAAGGCATCTATTCGTCTTTAGAGAAAACGAAACACACATAGAACCCAAATCAATGAAAAATGGTTGAACTATACAAACACATGTTCCAATAAAAATCTTGCAAACTCAATTAGTTATGAATTATAAAATTCGAAAGAATTCATACCGATTCCAATAAAAGTACCAATAAAACTAGATTCATTAACGCAAAAAGATAGGCCCCAAGAGAGCATATATGTAACGTCCCAAAAAAATGGATTTGGTAATTAAACCAAATTAACTGGGGATGAGCGGGTAAAATACCTATAGTGGTAAAAAAAATTAATCCGATAAACATTAGTATTTAAATAATATACCTATTTGGGAAATAAGAAGATTAAAAAGGCCAAAACTAAAAAGAACACACACTAGTGTGTGCTCTTGTCGACCGATGGAGAAAAAAGGGAAACACTCAAACCTTAAATTGAAGCAAATCTATTGAAATCAAAGTGTGAATCAAGTGATAAGCTTGCATTTTGGAAGATTTCAAATCTCTAACAACATCTAAACCTAAGGTATGTGATGGAATTGTGTATGATGAGTTTTTATGTCAAATGAGTTTTATGATATGATAAAAATGATGAATAGATGTTCATAATCATCCTACTTGCTTATATGTGTGAATTACTTGAACAATTTTTGGATTTTGATAAGTATTCTTAAGTGACTAGAAGTGGGTTTTGACATGAGAGTTGAGCCCATGAATTATGTTGGTAAAATGATGAATTAGCTTATGATAATTGAGAGTTATGTTAACTTGACGCTAGAAAATGTATGAACTTGTTGAGTTGAAAGATACATGGTGATTTTGGTTAGAAAATTTAGCTAATATGATGGCCTAAAAATAATGCCCACCAAGTGTTTGATAAAATGTCTAAATGAGTTTATTGAACTTGATACTGTATCCATGTATGTCAATTGGCAATGAAACTGACCTAAAGTAGACTGGATTGGTAAATGTGGTATAAAAATACATAAGTGTAATACCTCGTAAATTCGTGTCGAGTTATACAATGACACGTGTCCTTGCTCTCAAATGTGCCTAATATTGGACGAGAGGGACTAATTTTGCAAAATATGAAAGTTTGAATGTGGAGGGACTAAAGGTGTCAACATGCCAATTAATGGCCTCTGAGTGGCCCTTTACGGACTATAAGCCTTAGTGCTTACGGACCTCAAGCATATTTTTATTTTGTTCTTGAGAGTCGTATACAGACCGCAAAGCTTGATTGCTTACAGTAGGGCGATGAATTCTGTGTGCGTATACATAGCTTACAGATCGTAAGCAAGAAGGCCATACGGTCCGCAAGCAACTTCCAGTGGCCCTACTATAATTTAAGTGTGGGGGATGTTAAAAGTGCGGAAAAAAACAAAAATTTACAGTTACTGGGCACTGGACACGGGTCCGTGCTAGATTAACCTTATTTGGGACACACTGAGGGCAATGTGTAATTTAAGTGTTGGGGGGGGGGGGGGATGTTAAAACCTTGAATCGTTTGTCCTAAAAACCAAGCCTTACACAAAACTCGCCTTGGAACCTCTAAACACCCCAAACTTTTTTTAAAATTTTTTATTTTTTATTTTACTTATCTTGGTTTAGTTGGGTAAATAAGTTCTAAAGATCATGTTTTTATTAATTTACACCTAATAACGTCATGATAAAAAAAATTAATTAAGAAAATTAATAAAATGGGCCAAACAAATCTTTGTAAAATTTGATTATTTATATACAATATTTACACTACATACCCTTTTCCCACAAAAAGTGAGTTTTGAGCCTTTATCGAGCATAAATACACATCTATACTAACTGCTCAAATTTTCGTTTCTTGTGTGAATAGCCCGTTTGGTTCTTACAAATCTAGAACTTGTCAAAGCAATACATTTCAAATCCTTACCGACACTAATTCAAGTAAGTAAATGACAGAGGCATTAGGATTAAACCCATTTTTCCTTTTAAAAACCTTTATTTTTCCTTGCTTTTTCAAAAATAATCCCCTTAGATAAACCCTGTTGAGCCTTAAGCCCTTTCGTTTCTTAAACCCGGAAAAACATATTTTTGCAAAAACAACCAACCATCACCCAAAAAACCAATCCTTTTTATTTTTACACCCCTTATTTTTACACTCCCTTAGTTAATTTATCTAATAAAAAAAATCTAGCTACTTAAAATAAATAAGCAAAAATCATGACTTATAAGTATGTAGCTTTTAACTAAGTGACAAACAAATAAAATTTTCAAAAGAAAAAGCCGACGTTTTACGACTTTTAGCCACTTTCAATAAAACACACCTACCCAAGCCACAACCTACCCTTTAAAAGTCCTCTCAATACTTACAAGGATTAAAATGTCAAAAAGGAGGAGGTTTGATTGCTTGTCAAGCCTATAGTAGGAGTAAGTTCCAATTTGGAACGAGCGTTTTCACTTATACATCTTTAGCCGAGTGTTGAATGATTACATGCTATGCCCAAAAATAAATATTTTTTCTTAAATTGGGTTGTAAATAAATCACGATGAACAAGACTGTAAATAAAATAAAAACAAAATAAAATTAGAACTTGGATTCCCGATACTCTAAAAATAAGTCTGAAACCTTCTCTTCTACCCATTCTGTTTGGGTGTGTTAACCACGATATAGAGTTTTGCTTGAGGACAAGCAAAGATTCAAGTGTGGGGGTATTTGATGTGCTTAAAATACAACATATAAATTATATCAAATATGACGTAAAATCAACCCTTTTTCAGTACTAGTGTTGGAAAAAGCCTGTTTCTTTGTTCCTTTTTAATTAACAGGGTCAAAAGAGCTTAAAGGCACAAAAGGAGCAAAATAACAGCAAAAAACAACATAAAACACAATGAAGGAGGATTGACACAACTCGCCAAGCCCCCGTCCACATCTAAACCAAGGAAATAACAAAATCAGAAGCTTTGGCACGGGGCCGTGCCTAGTGAGAATTCCCTGCAGAAGAAAAAGACAACAACAAAAGACAAATCCAAAGCTCAACACGGGGTTGTGCTAAGGCAACACGGGGGGTGGTCAACTCTAAGATTTACAGAATCTGAGATAGTACAGCAAGTACATTGACCACGGGCCATGCCGTTGACACACGGGGTCGTGTTAGTACGAGGTCTAACACTACAGTTAATGAAGAGGAGAGCGACTGATGGTCACGGGGCCGTGCCAGGCGGGCACTGGCCGTGGTGGATGTTCTGTTTTCAGGTATAAATGGGGGTGCTTGGTTTCATTCCAATCCATCCATTGAAAAACCACTTCTCTCTCACTTGCCACCACTCCACCACCACTACCACATCATCATCCACCACCATCTTCCATCTTCCATCATTTAGAGTGCGTAGTAGTCTCGGGATCCAAGATCGATCGTAAGAGTCTTTGTCAAACAAAGGCCATGCTTGGCTAAACTCTTACATCACTTGGTGAAGACAAATCTTTTATGTATTCTTTTTTATTTCCAATCTTTGGCTCCTTTTTAATTGGGTATGTATTAATGACTTTAATAACTAGTTTTTTTTATATTGAAGGTGAATTTATCTAATCATTTTTCATATGACGTTGATTCACATATTCGTGTCTTTACGGTCTATATAAAGCGCGTTAATTGCCTGGAAGGGGGTTAGAAAGGTGGTTCGGTAACGTCTCGTTCAGTGTATAGATCATGTGAGAACCTGGTTCAAGCTTAGTTGTACTTCACGAGCGGACGGTCTTAACCCCTACGGGAGAAGTAGGAAACGCTTGAATCCCTTATTTATAAACTACTATTAAAACTTTAAACCGACCTTGCGGGACTGTATCCTTGCTGACTTAGACCAATAGGTTGAGGTAACTTCGCCTTCAAAAGAGGGGCCTACCACTTTTTGCATTAATAACTTACTTAATTATCTTTCAATAATCCGACCTTGCAGGACTGTATCCCTGCTGACTCAGACCAATAGGTTGAGGGTAACGTCGCCTTCAAAAGAGGGGCATACTACTATAACTTAAAGATAATCTCTTAAAATGCCCAAAGTGCGAAAATCATTAAAAGGATACATAAAAGAGGAGTTGGAACCAAGTGATTCCTTCTTGTCTATTTGTTTTTTGTTATATCTTGTTTTTGTTTTTTTAGTTTATCTTTTTATAGTTTTAAAACCTTTTCATCAAAATTTGGTTCGATTAGACGTTAATGATAAGCCGGTATTAAAAGCTCTTGTGTCCTTGGACGACCTCGGTATCTTACCATCACTACACTACGTCTGCGATGGGTGCACTTGCCCTAACGTGTGTGTAGAGTGATAGTAGAATATCGTGTTTTATAAATTTAAAACTTGAATCGGCGAGTAAAAAGAGCTAAAATATAACTTAAAAATATACATACTCTGACGCACGTCAGTTAAGATAATAGCATGTTTGTCATGTTTGTTGGAAGTTAGAATCCCATGTTAGTATGATGTGTTCATGTTTAAATGGTATTAACTCTTGTTGTTGTGTTATAGGTAAAACCTAAGTCTAGATGATCATGCTATGCTCGGATCGAACACACTTTATTTTTCCCTTCAAGCGCTTCTGGAAATTAAATGTTGTAAACGGGTCAAAATGCTTTTGTTATAAAGTAGTTTAAGTTTAGTTGTTAAACTTTAACCGATACTTATGTTATGTCTTTTGTAAACTTTGGTTGGTTTGTAAATGTTTAAAATGATTGTTCTTGTATGTACAACCAAGTTCGTTTTAATGGTGCATAAAAGTTTAAATTAGGTCATAAATTTTGTTGTTTAAGTATTGGTATTTAACCATTTGGAAATGGGCGTTTCAGCACCATAAGGGCATTTTAGTCATAATATAATTATCAACTTGTAATAAAACTCAGGTTATGAACAGGTTTAATATACCAAAATATGTTATTTATAATAAGATATCAGTAACCTATTCATTTTACAAGTTCATTATTGATTAAAACAAAGTTTATTCAAAGTGCATTTTGGTCATAAATAAGCATATTATAAGAACTTGTGTAAAAACTCAGAATCTGATTATGATCAAGTAGCATAACCATAGAGGGTTATTCTACACTATAATGTGATCATAATGCAACTTAAATTCAGTAGCTAAAGTTGCTAAATCGGGTCAGAATCGAAAGTCAAAGCAGAAGTCAAACTGCTCGACTTTCGGTTGCGAACCGACACTTAAACTAGAAATGACAGGCTGAACATGTTCATAAATGTTCTAATATTAACTACCAACTGATTTAGTGTCAAAAACATGACTCATAACATTTACAAGTTCATTTTATAAAATTTCCGAAAATCTGCCCCTTTGACTTTTTATTAAGCATAACTTTGACCTGTCATTAGACCAACTGAACGTGATTTCCAGGAGGTGCCCCTTTGAGAGATTAACACCTACCTTATTATGATCAGGTAGCCATGTTTGATTCGAACAATGGCTAGACCATAATGGTCTAAACCGAAAGTCAAAGCAAAAGTTAATTTGCTTAACTTTCGGCTTATAAAAGCCTACAAAACGAAAATAACTATAAAGGGACACTTACAAGTGATCCTTGGAATAATTAGAACTCAGTGGGATGCTCCTATGTGATCAAGAACTTCCAGAGAAGGAGTAGAGAAGTGTTTGAAGAAATGGTGCATGTTGTGAATGTGAACAAGGCCTCTATTTATAGTGGAGGAGCTTGATTAATGATCATGACAGGTGTTAGAGGTGATCTAGGATCATTCCAGTGGTTTTAGGACATGGCACAAGAAGCTAAAGGGTGACATAATTCGAGTTAAGTGGCAACCATACAAAAATACTTGGGCAGCACACAAATAAACTGCAAGCTCTGGTCCTTACAGATCGTATGAGCTCAAAGTTTACGGTCCATAAGCTAGCAACAGCGCCCATGGATTTGAATCTCATGCGGACCGTAAGGCATAAGTCCTTGGGGTCCGTATCCATCGCCCAGCAACAATATTTTCACTTGCTTGCGGTCCGTAAGCACTAAGGCTTACGGTTCTTAAAGGTCACTCAGAGGCATAAAATTTGCATGTTGACACTTTAGTCCCTCAACATTCAAACTTTTAAAAGTTGTCAAAATTAGTCCCTCTTGTCCAGTATAATAGACATATTTGAGAGTATGGAGATGTGTTATTATATAACTTGACACGAATTTACGAGGTGTTACAATTTGGATGCCAAAAGGGCGAACCAAGAATGGTCAAATGGACAACCGGGTCAAATGGCGATGTTGTCACCATTTGAATATGATATTTATTGCTTTGTCTTGTTAAGTCTTGTGGTTACAGGTAAGCATAGTATACGGGCATGCATTGCCATGAATTAGTAATAAGGAATCACCTTCGGTAAGGGCTTATGGTCCGACTAAAGATGGTTGGGTCAAATTTGGGCAATAGATTAATTTAAGTGAGGTATATCTAGTATTTGGGTAAAATGCCCTTTAGAGCCAAGAACACGATTGTATTGCGAGATTATGACCAATTGGATTTTAAGTCACTAAAGAATTAGAAACCTTTATGTCCTTAGGGACATAATAAATATAGATGGGATAACGAGGTAAATGTGTTCGCTGGTTTTCATTTAAACTTATACAGGTTTGCCAATTTGAAAAATGGCTAAAATTGACTAAAACGTCCTTGGATAATGGGCTTGGGGTAAAACGCCAAACCGAAAGAATGGTATGAGAACTAACAAGTTCGGACCCAAACTAGGTCAGTGCACAGTTTAGCATAGTGCACATGTCAGTGCACAGTTTAGTATAGTGCACAGGTCCGTGCATAGTGCATAGTTTAGCATCGTGCACAGGTTCGTGCATAGTTTAGCATAGTGCACATGTCAATGCACAGTTTAGTATAGTTCACAGGTTCGTGCACAGTGCACAGGTTCGTGCACAGTGCACAGGTTCGTGCACAGTCCACAATTTAGCACAGTGCACAGGTCCGTGCACAGTGTACAATTTAGCATAGTGCACAGTGTATAATTTAGCATAGTGCACAGGTCAGTGCACAATTTAGTATAGTGCACAGTTTAGCAAAGTGCACAGGTCCATGCACAGTACATAATTAGTAATGTGCATAGTTTAGCATAGTGCATAGGGCAGCGCATAGTGCATAGTTTAGCAAAGTGCATAGGTTAATTCACATTGCACACTTTAGCAAAGTGCACATGTTAGTGCGCAGTTTAGTATAGTGCACAGGTCTGTGCATAGTGCACAGTGCATAATTTAGCATACTGCAATGTCAGTGCACAGTTTAGCAAAGTGCCCAGGTCCGTGCACAGTACATTGTTTAGTAAAGTGCATAGTTTAGCATAGTGAAAATGTTAGCTCATAGTGCACAGTTTAGCAAAGTTCATAGGTCAGTGTACAGTGCATAGTTTAGCATAGTGCATAGGTTAGTGGACAGTTTAGCAAAGTGCACACATCAGTGCATAGTGCACAGTTTAGCGAAGAGCACTTATTAACTGTCGCAACATGCGACGTTTGAAGGTGTTTCGGTTGCAATACGTGACGTTATCCTAGTCATTCAGAACATTTTCTTTGTCATCTTTCTACCTGTTAACACAAAAGAAATATAAACACTAATTGTTTTTGGTGTTTATGATAGGTTTATACAAAGGCTGTTACCGAACGGACGATCAAGCACTTGAAGAACTGAACACTCTTAAACTACCACCTCCTTGAGAACATCTTCTAAAAAAGATAAAATATAGTCACGCATGACAAAGTTTTGTGTATAAAACCTTATTGTCTTTTACTGTAACCTAATTGTTTAATAACCCGTTAAGTTGGTTCGTCTGGGTTATAGGTTAACCCAAATGCGTAATCTCTAAGTTAAAAAAAAATTCGGACCTAATCCTATGAATATTTTTGATATTAGGTATAAACAGGATAGAGTGTTACAAATGGTATTCAGAGCTTAAGGTTTAAGGAATTAAAGTGTTCGGTTCAGGACTTGGTCGCATGGTCCGATAAATTATTATGAATATTAATAGTCTAGCATTGTTGAAAGTGTTGTAAGCAACACATAGGGCTATCGTGTGCACATACGTTACCCTCAAATGATTTGACAAAAGACCGGTATGGTTAACAAACTACTTGTGTTAACAAGTGTTATAGACTGCCTTGTATTATAGTACGGGCGCTTATTATTTTTAACGTTACTAATTATCATGAATATTTCAGTGATATGATGGTTGCATCTGAAGATGGTGGGAATCTAATGATCTAACAACGCGATGGTGGAAAGGTCAGAAGTATGACAAGTAGAGCATGCTCACCAAGGACCTAAATCAAGATGCGATACAATATAGAGGTCGAACAACAATGAAAGCCCATCAGGCATCCAGGTGCACATTTTAATTATGGTATGAATAATGGTACACAACATTCACACGGTGAATGACAGTTGCATACCGAAATTTAAGGCTTGAGAAAAACTGGATAGGATACCTATCTAGGATGACATTTCCAAGAGAAACTGGATGGGTAATACAGATCATTCATAATCGTGAGTAATAAAAGTATAAAAGAAAAGAGTTTAGATTTAGAAACTTGGATGAGGGTGACCATCCAGGTAGATATTCTCAGTTAGATCCTATTGAGGAAAAGTAACGATCACATTGATGAATGTGATTGCATAAAAATTTTATAAAATGAAAACATTATATATGTTTTGAGATGAAAATGGGTAAAACTGATAATTGTTAAATAAAAATAAAAAGAGGTTTTACCAAATAAAATAGGAGACACGGACATGAACTGAGGATTTACCTACATGGGAGGTAATAATGTGTTAGTTATAATAAGGTCACGCGTACCATGTGTTGATTGCTTACCTTGGCCAAGTAAGTACTAAACATATGATACCATGGACTTCGTATAATAAACGCATATATGTTCGATGTAGTAATGACGAGGTTAACGAGAAGAGTTAAAGGATCCTTGGGGTCAAGAAACCTTACTAGCATACTCGTATAAATGGTTCTCGCGGGAACCATAAAAACGAAATATGGTGCGTGTAGAAATAAGTGACCCAAGGAAATCCTAAGATTAAGTCATTATGGACTAAAGAGGCATGGTTGACAAAAAGGGCAAGTAAAACCTATGCATAAATGACCCACGGGCTCATAGAAGTAGAGGTATTGCCCGAATGGAAAATGGTCATAGTCACGGACTACGGTCGGTGTAAAAAATGAATGAAACAATTAATGGATCCGGCAAGTAAACCAATGTATAAATGACCCTCGGGGTCATAGAAGCGGAGGTATTGCCTATACGGATCAACATGGTCATGGGCTCTGGTTTGAATAAAAAGAAATTTGTCTTTCATGGTCTAAAGGGCCATGATTGGCAGGCAAAAGAAAATAATTATAATTTTGGTCACTCACGGCCTAAAGGGCTTTGTTTGACCAAAAGAAAATGAAAACCAATGATTTAAAGGGGTCGCGAGGCCCGAATAGCCTTGAAACATGGAAATAAATGATTTTGAACCCATAAAATGGGTGTGTTGACACCAAACACATTTAGAAAATAACACGGGTAAAAGGGTGATCTACGGGATCATCACAACCTTCGGGTCATAAATTAGTGGTAAAGGTCTGCAGGACCAATTTGACCTTCTAGTCACAAATAAAAAGGGTGGAAACCTAAACAAATAGCCTACGAGGAAAGGTAAAAGGCATATAGGCCAAATGGAGTTAATGTGTAGGAATCGGTTACGATTTCCACATTAAATGAAATGCGTAAAGAGAAGGCGTTTGTTTTTTTTTTCATTCTCTTGATGTGAGAAATTGACACATATTAAAAAGAAAATGTTGAACTAAATTCAGTTTTAGTTAATTAAAGCGTTTTAACGAATGCAAATAATAAGTGATGGATTGGAAAGTGATTAATATTAAAAATAAACAAGTTTTGGCACTAATAGGTACAAGACGATATGTTCGAAAAGCAAAATTTGAAAATGAATTGTTGATAGAAACTTGAACATGACGTAATATGATCATGGTCAAAACTATAAATAACATGGGATATGATTACATTGTAGCATAAGCTATGGGACTTGGGGGCCATAAACGCATGTAAAGCCTTGAGGAGGCAATGTGGGTATATGCGAATGATGGGGTACAAAGTGAGTGGTGACTGATGAGTCTAACCGGCAAGACCGGTTAAGGTCAAATAGTGTTTATAACCTAGCCAGTGCGCATGTCTTATTAAGATTAGCGTTGAATAATTATCTTAACATATTAATATGATCGAGTGGCCAGAGTGTGACTCGCACTAGTAGATGGTAAAGAGAAGAACTACAAGATAGAAGTAACGACTTTTGAGGCCTTACATGTGAAGGACGCATGCGACAAAGCCTATAGCAATCTTTGACCGAAAGCTTATACGCCTCGAGAACAAAGATGTTGACCAAGAAAAAAAGGTAAAAAGAACAACGGAGAGGGGTCGGGAACAACCTACTTTGTTGGTAAGATTATTGAACTATTAAAGTTTGAGCAGTGCTCAAGTGAAAAGCGAAACTAATTTCCTTGGGCTTAACCCAAGGAACAACGTGAGAAATGTTTCGAGGACGAAACCTCACTAAGGAGGGTAGATTTGTAGCATCCCAAAAAAAAGGGATTTGGTAATTAAACCAAATTAACTGGGGATGAGCGGGTAAAATACCTTTAGTGGTAAAAAAAATAATCCGATAAACATAAGTATTTAAATAATAAACCGAATGTTAAATAAAAAAAGTGAATAAGTGTTTTATAAGATAAAGTTTATAAAAGGCCCGGGCGATTGGGACTTAAATTGAATGGGGTTGTAACAACCCCAAATTTATGTAATTTTACTTGGAACATTAAAACCTAGTTATGATAATGGTTAATTACTAGTAGTGTTATATGGGGTTTTAACCAAACAAAATAACGAACTAAACCTAAGGGGCTAAAGTTGGACAATTGGGAAATAAGAAGATTAAAAAGGCCAAAACTAAAAAGAACACACACACACTAGTGTGTGCTCTGGTCGACCAAGCAGATGGAGAAAAGGGGGAAACACTCAAACCCTAAATTGAAGAAAATCTATTGAAATCAAAGTGTGAATCAAGTGTTAAGCTTGCATGTTGGAAGATTTCAAGTATCTAAACATCTAAACCTAAGGTATGTGATGAAATTGTGTTTGATGAGTTTTTATGTCAAATGAGTTTTATGATATGATGAAATTGATGATGAATAGATGTTCATAATCATCATACTTGCTTGTATGTGTGAATTACTTGAACAATTTGTGGACTTTGATAAGTATTCTTAAGTGACTAGAAGTGGGTTTTGACATGAGAGTTGAGCACATGAATTATGTTGGTAAAATGATGAATTAGCTTATGATAATTGAGGGTTATGTTAACTTAACGCTAGAAAGTGTATGAACTTGTTGAGTTGAAAGATACATGGTGATTTTGGTTTGAAAATCTAGCTAATATGATGGCCTAAAATGATGCCCACCAACTGTTTGATAAAATGCCTAAATGAGTTTTATTGAACTTGATACTGTATCCATGTATGTCAATTGGCAGTCAAACTGACCTAAAGTAGACTGGATTGGTAAATGTAGTATAAAAATCCATAAGGGTGATGGTTATGGCATTTGATGATAATTTAATCATCTTGTAGATATTATGTAATAGTTTGACTCTTGATAAGCTAGGTGGGAGCTTAGAAAGGAAAAATTCAAACGGGTGTATTGCGCACGGAAGCTTGAATGTACGCAAGGTAAGTAAAGCTTACACCTCCTAAAATAGAATCGAAATATATGTGATGAAATTATTTTAGTTAAGATGTGTTTAGCCGAATAAATGTTGAGGGGAGACCCGTGGTGTAAACCATGAAACGTGATAAAACGAGTAAAATTATGATGAATTAGTGTTGGTGATAAATGAAAGTTTATTAACATGAGACCGCATGGTGTAAACCATGAAACGGGTCAAAACGAGTCAAATTAAGATGAACTAATGTGGGTGATACATGAAAGTGTGTTAAGACGAGACTCCATGGTGTAAATCATAAAACAAGTCAAACAAGTAAAAGTGATTTTTTGGTGACAAACACTTGCTGACGCGAAAAAGACGAGTCAAACAAGTAAAAATGATTTTTTGGTGACAAATACTTGCTGACTTGAACCAAACGAGTCAAACAGGTAAAAATGAATTTTGGTGATAAACATTTGCTGACGCGAACCAAACAGGTCAAACAAGTAAAATGAATTTTGGTGATAAACACTTACTGACGTGAAACAAAACGGGTTAAACAAGTAAAAAATGAATTTTTGATGACAAATAATATAAACATTGATTTGGATGCCAAAAGGGAGAACCAAGAATGGTCAAATGGACAACCGGGTCAAATGGCGATGTTGTCACCATTTGAATATGATATTTAATGTTTTGCCTTGTTAAGTCTTGTGCTTACAGGAAAGCATAGTATACGGGCATGCATTGCCATGAATTAGTAATAAGGAATCGCAAGGTATTGACAACGGGTCAATGTTTTGACCCGCACCAGGTATATGTAAAGGATTGTACCTTCGCTAAGGGCTTATGGTCCGACTAAAGATGGTTGGGTCAAATTTGGGTAAAAGATTAATTCAAGTGAGTTAAATCTATTATTTGGGAAAATGGCCTTTAGAGCCAAGAACACGATTATATTGCGAAATTACGACCAATTCGATTTTAAATCACTAAACCATTGGAAACCTTTATGTCCTTAGGGACATAATAAATATAGATGGGATAACGAGCTAAATGTGTCCGCTGGTTTTCATTTAAACTTATAAAGGTTTTTCGATTTGAAAAATGGCTAAAATTGACTAAAACATCATTTGATAATGGGCTTGGGGTAAAACGCCAAACCGAAAGAATGGTATGAGAACTAACAAGTTTGAACACAAACAGGCCAGTGCACAGTTTAGCATAGTGCACATGTCAGTGCACAATTTAGTATAGTGCACAGGTCCGTGCACAGTACATAGTTTAACATCGTGCACAGTTTAGCATAGTGCACAGTTTAGTATAGTGCACAGGTCCGTGCACAATTTAGCATAGTATATAATCTTTATAGAAAAAATGATATTATTAATTTTTTTAATGTTTTCTACGTATACAAGTACATAATTATATGTATAAGTGTATGTTAACATATACATAAGTACATAACCGTGCGTGATTTTATATATATATAAATATATATATATATATATATATATATATATATATATATAGTTTAGGATCCTGTAAAAAACATTTTGCTTAAGTAGGATGAAAATTAATTTTAACCATTCATTTCAAATGAATGGTTAAGATGAAAATGTAGGAAAAAAATAGGAGTGTAAGGGTATCTTGGAAAAATCCTATATATTGAATTTCTCTATCCACATGGAAGACACATGCATATTCTACCCTCATTTTTTAAACGTTCAAAACTTTTTTTACAATATTATTTTTTTATAAAAATTTCACCATAAAATTGAGCGTTTTTTTATCTTTATTTTGAATACCATATTGGTATATAAAATATGACGACTAAAAAAACCCACAAAAATGTGTTGTATTTATATGTTGTATAACATTTTTTACTGAATTTTGTACTATATTGTTGTGCTAAATATTTTTGTGCTGAATATTTTATATCTTAAAAAAAAATTTCTCAATTTTTTGTGCTGGATTTTTTCTACCATATTTTTTTTGTGCTGAATTTTTTCGTGCTATATTTTTTTTGTAGTAGATTTTTTGTGCTTTATTTTTTTGTACTGCATTTTTGTGCTATTTTTTGTATTGGATTTCTTGTGCTAAATTTTTTGTACTTGATTTTTTTGTTGTATTTTTAGAAAGCAAAAGCGGTGTCACATGTCATTTTCACACTCCTATTTATAAGGACTAAAATGTGACAACTGTCAAAAATCCAGGTATCCGTACAATTTAATTAACCATGATTAGTGCTTAATGACTGTGCTGAATTACAAATGACTGCTTTCTGATTTCTGCATCATACTTACATGTTCATCACATTTCATACTGTCACATCATTTTTACATACAAACTTTTATCGACGTAAACGATGCACAAAGCACGGTTAGCGGATAACTCAGAAAAATGCTGACGATGTTCAGTACATAGACAAACAGTGTTTTGAGACCCAGTATGGGCCAGAGACAAGGTACTACACTAGTATGGTGTGTAGGGAAGTAAGGACCACAAAACTGCTTCACTAGGTGATAGTTTAAGTGCCGGAAAGTGCCTAAAACCCACTTAAAGTGCCGAATTCATCATTTTTCAGCAAAAATCAGCATTTTAACAAGTTGGTAACATGCAAAAATATGACTAAATGGTCCTGAATGCTTTCCTAAGTGTCGGGAATTAAAAGTGTCACAAAAGGGTTCATAAAGAACACTAAACGGAATAGTTTGACACTTTAACGAACCGGTATCTAACCGAACAACTGGACACTACCTGAAACACCCAAATTACACTAGAAGCATTATTTTAAAGTTTCCAAGCTAGTTACGATCCCCGAACACCCTAACACACTATATAACACATCATATGCATGAACACTAATCAATACACTTAAGATCTAACTAGATTATCTAACTTAACATTAAAACCCAACCAAGACCCCCCCCCCCCCCTTAAGTGGACGGTCACAAGGGTGACCCCACCACCAAGATCTCTCTTGATTTTCCTTTGATCTCCTAAGATTTATTGAAAGATTTGTTATGTACTTTAGTGACACATTAACCATTGGGTAAACACTTAAACATGTGTATAAGTATAACTTGCTAGATCATAATCTTCATCATCTTTCACACATTACACACACTTAACTCTCTCTCTCCCTCCTCCTACTCACGGCCGTGAGCCACCACACACACCACCATCATCCTTCATTCAAGTTCATCCATTCCAAAGTGATCCCAAGGTGTAAGGAGCCATACAAGAAAGCTTGGTGGTCTTGGATCTTGAAGGACCTCTCCCATTTGCTATTATCCAACACATTTGCCATCATCATCTTCTTGTGTTCATCCCTAGCCATAGAGCTAGTAGTAAGGCCCTTATGATCTCTTGTTACTTCATATTTTGATGGTTAAAAGATGATGAACATTGTTAATCTTGATGAACACAAAAGAACATAATCATGAATCTTTAACATAAGCTTATTAACATATGAATACATGATGATTAGAGTTGATTTGCTTCTTGATGATTGATGATTTATGTTAGTGATGTTAGACATCATATGGAACCTACTAGATTGTGATTTAACACATGATCTAGTAAGTTAAGGTGGTGATCTTGTGAAAGACCAAGATCATCATGCTTTATGTTTTCATGAACTTGAAATATGAAAATGATTTTATGAATAATGAAGCATGTAACATGACTACTAGACATAAACTTGAATGATTTCAAAAATAGTTTTCCAAAGAAACCAACTTAAATAACAAGATTTACATAGGTTTGATTCTTACTTAAACAAACACTATTTTTAGTGGTAAAACAAGTGTATAAACACTTGTGAAACAAGAAGATGTCACAAAGAAATGTTTTTGTAAAACATGTTTACAAGTTGTAAACACCTAAATCTTTCAAGAGTGAAGTTTATAAAGAAGTAAATACATTTTGGAGGGTAACTAAGTCTACTAAACACACTACCAAGTTACTACAAGTTTTTATGAAAGTTCAAGTTCATGATTATTATGTAGATAGCATTGTTTTGGCACTCGGTAAGTGTAGATTGATTGTGTGTGATGATTTTGAAAAGAAAATGATATGCTTTGATAGCATGGACACCTCCATTTTTAGGGGAAACTATGGCAAAATTTTCTAAAAATATAAACACTTAGAAAAATATTTTCTAAACAAATATTTACAAGTGTGTTTTAACTATGGTTTTCAATATAAACTTTGCCATAGATTTTGTTACAAAAATACAAGTATTGGAGGTTGGTTTTTATAAATAAAAATGGATAAATATGTATTTAGAATATATATTTACATTAAAGACACATTGTGTGTGATTATTTGTATACTTTGTGTATTAGTTATATTATTTTAGGATTTAAAGTAATATAACTTAACAAAATACCAAGAAATTTCAATCCAAAATTACTACCAAAAATCCCAAGGAATAAATATATAAATTACAAACGTTTTATACATGGTATGGTTAGCTAAGGAGGGTTACTGCTTGATCATGTGAAAGGTGGGTACAACACTTAAGGCCATTAATCCTCGTCGTAGGACCGAGGGACATGAGTGATAGATCTATTTGGGTGTAGCGAGCCCACACCCATGAGGACCAGGGTGGCCCATGTGGTGACTATGTCCACATACTAATGCCGTGGCAAAATTCCGCTAGGTTTGAGTTTTCCTGCACCATTTCACACATACCATTGGCCTTGCAAACCATTGGTGATCTGTTTTTCCTTATTGCTACATACCAGGGACATACATACATACATACATACATACATACATACATACATACATACATACTTTAAAGGTTTATTCATACACAAACACATGAACTCGCTCAACTTTTGTTGATGTTTTCAAATTACATGTATTTCAGGGAACTAAGTGGATCTGGCAGGTGTTTGCATGTTTCAAGCTGCGTCATGAATAAAAGATGTCATCCAAGGTCATTAGGGTTTAGGAAACGTATCTTAATCATGGACGAGTACGTGGTTCTAAACTCGGGTTTGTTTAAGATCTTTTTTCGAGTCTTTGTGAACTCATTAAAACATGTTGTGGTTTGTAACTTAAATTTGGTGTCAACGTTTCAGACAAGTATGTTATGTTGTTTTCAAACTTAATTAATAGATGAACATCTTATGGTTTTTATCATATAGCGTTGTTATGATTGAATGCTATGATATTAAGAAAGTCACACCAATAATCACGCTTCCGCAAAAGTTAGGGTGTGACAGCTTGGTATCAGAGCTTCGATCGTAGCGAACTAGGATTCTTTCTCGAGTCTAGACTACGATCATTAGGGCTCTCACGAAAATGTTTTCAAACATGTTTACATTGCATACACAAAATGTCCAGATCCAGGGAACAAACATTTTTACAAACAAAGGGCACAAAACACATTTCAAGGCTATGTTTATGGTTCAGTCTAAGAGGCTGGGTAGTTCAGTTTGAGAAACTGGGGAAATTTAGTCTGAGAGGCTAGGTAGCTCAGTCTGAGAGGCTGGGTGGGATAGTCTGGGAAGACTAGGATGAATACATGCTTACATTGTTACTGCTTACATGCTTATTTGATGATTGTTGATATATGTGCATATGTTATGGTTGTTTTGATTACAGACACCATGTCCTCATCTGAGAGTGAGCTATCAGATACCGTAGACCCTATGGGCATAGTTTCGGACGATGAGATTGTCCCAGACACTGAGGTTTTCACCTCTGACACTGAGAGTAGCGATGACGATGATTTCCAGCCGTTTGCTTTACCTGATTTTGGCGACATTGTACCGCATGCTGATGGTCTACTTGACGAGGATCCATTTTTCATTCCTATTCCTGACCAAGATCTTATCATCCTCGGACATCCCGACGATGAGCAGGCCGTGGTCCCGATCCTCGCCCCTCTTCCTCTTGCTGCATTTCCTCTCGAGGATCTACCTTTTGATGCCATGTCTGACGATGATATCGATCTTTTTATTGAGGGTCCCCCTGAGGACGCCCAGGGTGATGGAGTTCCAGTCGACGATGTCATTGCAGTTCCGCTTGTTGAGATTCCGATCATTGAGATTTCATCCGATCATTCTGGTCCTGATTCATTCGAGTCTATGTCGTCTACTACTTTGCACGTACTAGGATTGCAGCGTTATCCCACCGATTCTGATTCTGACACGGCTATGTCTGCCGCACCTGTTCCTCCACAGGACTTTGAGTTTGATGATGAGTTTGATCCTGACGTTGATCCTGAGCATGAGGTTGACTTCGTTCCCGACGATCAGCTTTTTGATGTACCCGCTGATCTCGAGCCGATACCCGCTGATCTCGAGCCGATACCCGCTGATCTTGAGTTAGCACCGGCCGACCCTGAGCCTATGCTTGCACCCGAGCCTATACCTGCTCACGATCCACTGCCTGAGCATGACCCTGTACCTGTTGGCATACCAGTTGTTGCACCACCTTTACCCGATTCGATCCCTGCAGCCACTGACCTTGCTCCGTTTGCTGATCGGATAGATCCCCGTTACGCCTTCACCCGCAATGGGTGGATAGAGGACGATGATGACTTGCCTCCTTTTGTTAGTCCTGTTACTCCCCTACCTGCACCTACTCATGCACCTGTTGACGTTGCCCCGTTTCACCCACATGTGTCGGATATGCACCGCACAGATTTGCCGATCACATTCTTACAGGATATCCCTCCACCCCGTCAGGGAAGGTCCATCCAGCCAGCAGCATGGCTCTGATCCACCTGTGTCAGCAGCTTTTCCCTTCATGCCTTAGTTTTCACATACTGCTCCTTTTGCTTCTGCACCATCGGGCGAGCCACTCATTTGGTTTCCGCCCAACACTATGCATGTTTCTGATCCATACCATCCTTCACATTACACTGGTTACACGAGGGATGATTTACTCCTGTCCTTGCAACTTCAGCAGGAGATGTTATGTCGTAGAGTCATGGATCTTGAGAGGATTCCACGTCCTCCACCTTGCACTTGTCCGTCACCATTCGCGACTCCACCCGCTCCTCTTCTGCCTTACCTACATTTTGATGTTCGTTTTCTTACCATGGAGCAGCAGATTAGTTATCTGTTGCGTACCGTTTATGCTCTTGAGGAGGAGTTAGCGCATGTGCGCAGTTTGCTTTTCGTTCCTCCTCCACCTCCTCCTCCTCCACCATCAGCATGGCAGGTTTTTGGTTTTATGCAGGTAGCATACTTTTGGTGAGAGTGTCGCTATTGAGCCCAGTTTGCACAGCCTTTTGAAGACCACTTTTTGACTTTTGACTGTTGTAGTTTGATAGACGATCTGGACAAGGGTGATGTGACCCTGTAGTCCCTTTTGATGTATGGTACATTGTAGAACATGTAAAACTGTGATTGTGGTCATCGATATATGAAAGCTCAATCGCAACATTCTCATTATATACATTGTTGAATTACTTGTTTATATTATGATTGGGATGTTACGTGCTTACTTGCGTTGATAAATGTTATTACGTGTACGTACTTACTATACTTAATATGACCTGACTGATACAATCTTCGTTTAGAAGATGCCACCTCGAAGAGAAACTCGATTGCCCACAACAGAGGCTGAGTTACAAGAACGGATTTCACAAGCGATAGCACAGCACGAGGCCCTGCGCTCTGAACATAGCAGGGGTACCTCAGGAAACAACCCACCTCATGGTAATGTTTAAGTCACTAAAGACATATTACGTTACATTTAGACATTCCATGTGCGTTCGCTAATGCTTTCTGTGAATGACGTTGCTTGTACAGGCTGTACCTATAAGCAGTTCCTAGCCTGCAAGCCTCTGAATTTTGACGGCACCGGGGGTGCTGTAGCTTTTGTCAGATGGACGGAAAAGACCGATTCTATGTTGAGAATGAGCAAGTGTGCGCCGGAGCACCAGGTCACCTACATCTCGGGACTTTTTCTAGATGGTGCTCTATCCTGGTGGAATCTCCAAGTTCAAACTCTGGGGAAGAAGCTGCTTATGCCATGTCATGGGATGAAATGAAGGAACTCATGCGCAAGAAATATTGTTCAATGGCTGAAATTCAAAAGTTGGAAACTGAGTTTTGGAAACTCAAGATGGATGGCCCAAAGATTGCTGAATACGTGCAGAGATTTCACGACTTATCTCACGTCGTTCCTTACATGGTTGATCTGGAATTCAAGCGCATTGAGCGTTTTATTTGGGGATTGGCACCCCAAATCATGAGTATGGTGACGACATCGAAGCCTGCAACGATCACTGAGGCTATTGATCTAAGTGTGGCACTAACTGAAGAGGCAATCAGGTTGAATAAGTTCTCGATCTCTGACCAGAAGAAAAAGGAGACTCACGTTGAGTCATCAGGTGAGAACAAAAGGAAGTTCTCAAACTTCAAGAAGGGTACCAGCAGTGCTAACAAGAAGAAGGAAGTGAACCCACCAGCCAAAGGCAAGGCTGGTGCTGAAAACAAAGGGAAAGGATACATGGGCACTCTGCCCAAATGTGATGTGTGCCAGTACCATCATGCCGGCCAATGCAGAGTTAGGAAATGTGAGTCTTGTGGGAAGGTTGGCCACTCGAATGAGACATGCTGGGCTGGTACTGGTCGTGGTAACGGTGGTTAGAGAGGTTATGGCAATGGAAACAATAACCGTGGTGGTAATGGGTATGGAAACCGCCCTCAAGGAGGAAATGGCGGTAATGGTAATTGTGGTAATTTTGGGAATCAAGCTAGTAGTAGAAACCGTGGAGCAAACAACAATCAAGGTGGTAATGGAAATGGTAATGGTCGGGGACCTGGTTATTTTAACTGTGGAGATGTGGGGCACTTCAAGAGAGAATGCCCAAAGATCAACCAAGCTCAAGGAAGGGTTTTCAACATCGGAGCGAGGGAAGCTCGCCAAGATCCGAACACTGGTACGTTCCCTATCAACCAACACTTTGCATCTGTACTGTTTGATACTGGTGCCGATTATAGCTTTGTATCCCTAGAATTTAAGAATATGCTTGGGTTGGTAGCTAGTAAGCTAGATATTCCGTACTCGATAGAGATAGCTAATGGAAAGCTAGTAGAAGCGAATGAAGTCATTAGAGGTTGCGTGATACAACTGGGAGAGCATGAGTTTACGCTTGATCTTCTGCCCATCGAGTTGGGAAGCTTTGATGTGGTAGTTGGAATGGATTGGTTGTCAAGCAACCGAGCTAAGATCGTATTTCACGAGAAGATCATTCGCAACCCGATGGCGAATGGTGAGACGATTGTGGTGCATGGAGAAAAGCACGATAAGCCCCTAAGGATCATCAGTTGTTTGAAAGCTCGAAGATGTCTGCAGAAAGGATGTGTTGCCTTCATTGCACACGTTGTGGACAAGGAAGCCGCTGAGCCAAAGTTGGAAGACATCCCAGTTGTGAAGGAATATCCTGAAGTCTTTCCCGAAGACTTACCAGGATTGTCACCGCAGCGACAAGTCGAATTCCACATTGACTTAGTTCCAGGAACCGCGCCTGTAGCGAAGACACCCTATCGACTTGCACCTTCAGAAATGCAGGAGTTGTCGACACAACTTCAGGAGCTTTTGGACAAGGGATTTATCAGACCAAGCTTCTCGCCTTGGGGAGCTCCAGTGCTGTTTATTAAGAAGAAGGACGGTAGTTTCCGCATGTGTATCGACTACCGTGAGCTGAACAAGTTGACCATTAAGAATCGGTATCCTTTGCCAAGGATTGATGATCTTTTCGATCAACTGCAAGGTTCGAGTTTTTACTCCAAGATCGATCTTCGACCAGGTTATCACCAGTTGAGAATTCAAGAAGAGAGTATTCCGAAGACTACCTTCAGAACTCGATATGGACATTACGAGTTCCTGGTTATGCCGTTTGGTTTGACAAACGCGCCAGCAGTGTTTATGGATTTGATGAACAGAGTCTGCAAGCCATATCTCGATAAATTCGTGATCGTGTTTATCGACGATATTTTGATTTATTCAAAAACAAAGGAAGAGCACGAGCAGCACCTAAGAGCTATTTTAGAGCTGCTTAAGAAAGAGAAATTATACGCAAAGTTCTCGAAGTGCGAGTTCTGGCTGCGTGAAGTTCAGTTCCTTGGTCACGTGGTTAACAAAGATGGGATTCACGTGGACCCCACAAAGATCGAGGCGATCAAGAATTGGGAGACTCCGAAGACGCCAACCGAGATCCGTCAGTTCCTAGGTTTAGCAGGGTATTATCGCAGATTCATTGAGGATTTTTCAAAAATCGCTCAACCGTTGACCTCCCTCACCCAAAAGGACAAGAAGTACGAATGGGGAGATAAACAAGAAGAAGCTTTTCAGTTGTTAAAGAACAAGCTTTGCGATGCACCAATTTTGTCCCTACCCGAAGGCACCGACGACTTCGTGGTATATTGCGACGCCTCGCGTCAGGGATTGGGATGCATGCTGATGCAGCGACAAAAGGTTATAGCTTATGCTTCGCGCCAGTTGAAGGTTCACGAGAAAAATTACACCACGCATGATTTGGAATTAGGCACAGTGGTGTTTGCATTAAAGATCTGGCGACATTACTTGTATGGCACCCGATGCACGATCTTTTCTGATCACAAGAGCTTACAACATATATTCGATCGGAAAGAGCTTAATATGAGACAGCGCCGATGGGTGGAGCTGTTAAACGATTATGATTGCGAAATTAAGTATCACCCAGGGAAGGCGAATGTCGTAGCAGACGCCTTGAGTTGAAAAGAAAGGATTAAGCCCATAAGGGTTAGGGCTTTGGAAATGATCATATAAACGGACCTCTCATTGCGCATTCGTGCTGCGCAGAGAGAAGCTCTTAAAAAGGGGAACCTTGTGAACGAATATCTCTGCGGGATGGAGAAACAGTTAGTACCCAATGAGGAAGGAACATTGTGTTTCATGAGAAGAATTTGGGTACC
Source organism: Helianthus tuberosus (assembly GCA_030545235.1). Lineage (NCBI taxonomy): Eukaryota > Viridiplantae > Streptophyta > Magnoliopsida > Asterales > Asteraceae > Helianthus > Helianthus tuberosus. The sequence goes on along the minus strand of CM060439.1, from coordinate 91,564,935 downwards.
CCTCTTTGGTGGTCTTAGAGAAGTAATTTTTGATGAAGCTCACAAGTCACGGTACTCGATCCACCCAGGATCGGATAAGATGTACCAAGATTTAAAGGATTTCTACTGGTGGCCAAGATTAAAAGGTGATGTTGCAACGTATGTTGGCAAATGTATGACTTGTGCCAAGGTAAAGGTCGAATATCAGAAGCCTTCAGGTCTTCTGCAACAACCCGAAATACCCATGTGGAAATAGAAGCAGATTTCAATGGATTTTATAACGAAGTTACCAAAGACACCCAGAGGTCATGATACGATTTGGGTAATCGTAGACCGTCTGACGAAATATGCACACTTTCTGCCGATCAGAGAAAAAGATAACACAGGTAAGCTAGCCGAGCTGTACCTCAGAGAGATAGTTGCACGACATGGAGTGCCTCTCTCGATTATTTCCGATAGAGACGGAAGATTTGTGTCAAGGATTTGGCAATCCTTCCAAGAAGCCTTTGGTTCTCAGTTGAATCTAAGTACTGCATTTCACCCACAAACAGATGGCCAGAGCAAACGAACGATTCAAACGCTAGAAGATATGTTGCGAGCTTGCGTAATGGATTTGGGTGGCAGTTGGGACACTCACCTACCTTTGGTAGAGTTCTCGTACGATAACAGTTACCATGTGAGCATCCAAGCTGCACCGTTTGAAGCTCTCTATGGACGCAAGTGTCGATCACCGTTATGCTGGGCAGATGCGGGGGATAGATAGCTTGTTGGTCCTGAATTGGTTCAAGAGACGACAGACAAGATTATACAGATCCAATAGCGCATTAAGGCGGCTCGTGATCGACAAAAGAGCTATGCGGACCAAAGGAGGAAACCTTTGGAGTTTCAAGTGGGAGATATGGTTTTATTAAAGATTTCACCCTGGAAGGGTGTAGCACGCTTTGGGAAGCGTGGGAAGTTGAACCCGCGATACATTGGACCGTTCAGAATCCTGGAAAGGATTGGACTTGTAGCTTACAAGTTGGATCTACCCACAGAACTGAATGGTGTTCATGATACATTTCATGTATCTAATCTGAAAAAGAGTCCAACTCAAGAAACAGTTGTCATTCCTGCCGATGAAGTCCACATTGATGACACACTCCACTTTACTGAAGAACCTGTTGAGGTTACTGATTGGAAGGTTAACAAGACACGCAGGAGTATTGTTAAACTCATCAAGGTTCGTTGGAATACGCGTCACGGCCCAGAATTTACTTGGGAACGTGAGGATCGCATGAAAGCGAAATACCCGCATTTGTTCCCCAACTCCCCTGCAGCTAGTAGCAGAGCCTAAAATTTCGGGACGAAATTTTCTTAACAGGGGGAGAATGTGACAACTGTAAAAAATCCAGGTATCCGTACAATTTAATTAACCATGATTAGTGCTTAATGACTGTGCTGAATTACAAATGACTGCTTTCTGATTTCTGCATCATACTTACATGTGCATCACATTTCATACTGTCACATCATTTTTACATACAAACTTTAGTGACGTAAACGATGCACAAAGCACGGTTAGCATAGTTAACGGATAACTCAGAAAAATGCTGACGATGTTCAGTACATAGACAAACAGTGTTTTGAGACCCAGTATGGGCCAGAGATAAGGTACTACACTAGTATGGGGTGTTGGGAAGTAAGGATCACAAAACTGCTTCACTAGGTGATAGTTTAAGTGCCGGAAAGTGCCTAAAACCCACTTAAAGTGCTGAATTCAGCATTTTTCAGCAAAAATCAGCATTTTAAGAAGTTGGTAACATGCAAAAATATAACTAAATGGTCCTGAATGCTTTCCTAAGTGTCGGGAATTAAAAGTGTCACAAAAGGGTTCATAAAGAACACTAAACGGAATAGTTTGACACTTTAACGAACCGGTATCTAACCAAACAACCGGACACTACCCGAAACACCAAAATTACACTAGAAGCATTGTTTTAAAGTTTCCAAGCTAGTCATGATCCCCGAACACCCTAACACACTATATAACACATCATATGCATGAACACTAATCAATACACTTAAGATCTAACTAGATTATCTAACTTAACATTAAAACCCAACCAAGACCCCCCCCCCCCCCTTAAGTGGACGGTCATAAGGGTGACCCCACCACCAAGATCTCTCTTGATTTTCCCTTGATTTCCTAAGATTTATTGAAAGATTTGTTATGTACTTTAGTGACACATTAACCATTGGGTAAACACTTAAACATGTGTATAAGTATAACTTGCTAGATCATAATCTTCATCATCTTTCACATATTACACACACTTAACTCTCTCTCTCTCCCTCCTCCTACTCACGGCCGTGAGCCACCACACACACCACCATCATCCTTCATTCAAGTTCATCCATTCCAAAGTGATCCCAAGGTGTAAGGAGCCATACAAGAAAGCTTGGTGGTCTTGGATCTTGAAGGACCTCTCCCATTTGCTATTATCCAACACATTTGCCATCATCATCTTCTTGTGTTCATCCCTAGCCATAGAGCTAGTAGTAAGGCACTTATGATCTCTTGTTACTTCATATTTTGATGGTTAAAAGATGATGAACATTGTTAATCTTGATGAACACTAAAGAACATAATCATGAATCTTTAACATAAGCTTATTAACATATGAATACATGATGATTAGAGATGATTTGCTTCTTGATGATTGATGATTTGTGTTAGTGATGTTAGACATCATATGGAACCTACTAGATTGTGATTTAACACATGATCTAGTAAGTTAAGGTGGTGATCTTGTGAAAGACCAAGATCATCATGCTTTATGTTTTCATGAACTTGAAATATGAAAATGATTTTATGAATAATGAAGCATGTAACATGACTACTAGACATAAACTTGAATGATTTCAAAAATAGTTTTCCAAAGAAACCAAGTTAAATAACAAGATTTACATAGGTTTGATTCTTACTTAAACAAACACTATTTTTGGTGGTAAAACAAGTGTATAAACACTTGTGAAACAAGAAGATGTCATAAAGAAATGTTTTTGTAAAACATGTTTACAAGTTGTAAACACCTAAATATTTCAAGAGTGAAGTTTATAAAGAAGTAAATATATTTTGGAGGGTAACTAAGTCTACTAAACACACTACCAAGTTACTACAAGTTTTTATGAAAGTTCAAGTTCATGATTATTATGTAGATAGCATTGTTTTGGCACTCGGTAAGTGTAGATTGATTGTTTGTGATGATTTTGAAAAGAAAATGATATGGTTTGATAGCATGGACACCTCCATTTTTAGGGGAAACTATGGCAAAATTTTCTAAAAATATAAACACTTAGAAAAATATTTTCTAAACAAATATTTACAAGTGTGTTTTAACAATGGTTTTCAATATAAACTTTGCCATAGATTTTGTTACAAAAATACAAGTATTGGAGGTTGGTTTTTATAAATAAAAATGGATAAATATGTATTTAGAATATATATTTACATTAAAGACACATTGTGTGTGATTATTTGTATACTTTGTGTATTAGTTATATTATTTTAGGATTTAAAGTAATATAACTTAACAAAATACCAAGAAATTTCAATCCAAAATACTACCAAAAATCCCAAAGAATAAATATATAAGTTACAAACATAATATTGTGGAACCGAACGATAGAATGTAACTTACAAATATTCCAGAAAATACTTTATGAGCATATTTTTGGTAAATATTATTTTGGATACGAAAGAAATGAGAATATGATTTTTGATATTATTACAAAGTATATCATATTTTCGACAAAGAGAAAATATATTATTTTTGGAAGTAAAAATATATTTTCTTGGAATATTTAGAAGATATATGATTTTTGGGAAAAATATATATTTTCTTGAAATACATTATTTTTGGAATAAAATAAGTTTATACATGTATTTTCTAAATTTAGACTTGAAAATACATTAAATTGGATATTTATTCCGGAATAATCCATTAAAAATATTAGTACAAGTATACTTAACAAATACAAGAATACGAGGATACATGTATGAGATACCCCCATCATTGGGAAGGAAATACGAAAATAAATACTTGAGAAGTATTGTTATAGAAATATTGTTTAACAAATTATTCCAAAATTAAATATAATTTAAAGTTAAAATAATTATTATTTTAACAAGGAATTATAACTTGGAATAATATTGGAGACATAAAAGAAACGTAACTCAAAAACGTAAATACTAAGGCAAGGCACGGCCCGTTCGTCTAATAGACCCTAGTACATTGTTGGGAGTCGTGTTTGCTGAGGAGATTTGAGTTACGAGTACCGAAGACGCAAAACTGTGAGTTCATGTCCCCCTTTTCTTTTAACTGTTTTCAGTTTTACAACTTCGGGGGTGAAATACATGTTACAATTGTTTACAAACGTTTTATACATGGTATGGTTAGCTAAGGAGGGTTACTGCTTGATCATGTGAAAGGTGGGTACAACACTTAAGGACATTAATCCTCATCGTAGGACCGAGGGACATGAGTGATAGATCTATTTGTTTAAGATCTTTTTTCGAGTCTTTGTGAACTCATTAAAACATGTTGTGGTTTGTAACTTAAATTTGGTGTCAACGTTTCAGACAAGTATGTTATGTTGTTTTCAAACTTAATTAATGGATGAACATCTTATGGTTTTTATCATATAGCGTTGTTATGATTGAATGCTATGATATTAAGAAAGTCACACCAATAATCATGCTTCCGCAAAAGTCAGGGTGTGACATAAAATGCCCTTCCTTCATACTTATATGGAGTGCCACATGGCATCATCACAATCCTTTTTAAGGCTACTTAGGCAAAATCTACTTTTTAGTAGATCTTTCCCCTATATATATACATTGATGGGTTAAAATGAAAACCATCTTGAGTTGTGAGAGCCATGAGAACTAGGTCATACAAAAGTTTTTTGGAATTTTTTTTTCTCAAAAGTCATAAAAAATCACTTGTTTCAGCAAAAAAATAAAAAAAAATGGTGGTTGACCACATTTTCATGAGGCGTAAAAAAATATTTATCTTCGTACAAAATTTACAACAGCGTGTAAAAACAACTTGCATCAGTAAAAACTACTGACTCAACATTTTTTTTTTACTTTTTGTACAAATGTGTTTATAATATTTTCATCCACGTTTGTGCAAAAAAAACTTTGGCCCAACTCGCGCGAGAAGAAAAAGTTCTCACGGTTCTCACAACTTATGGTGGTTCTCATTTGAACCGAGCCCTATATATATAGCGGAAGTGTAATATACCATATGCCTTATTGTACGAGCCTACGAGATTTGAAGATCGCACATTATAAACACAAATCACATGTTATATAAAAAATGTCGCATGCTGTATAAACTTCAAAATCGCATGTTTATAGTAAAAAGTGCATGTTGAAGAAAAAAAAATCACATGTTATATAAAATAGGAAATCGCATGTTATAAATAAAAACTTGCATGTTGAAATTCAATCTCGTACGCAGCGTATGTTAACATAAATTGTTCGTTAACCAACCCCTATATATATATATATATATACATATATATATATATATATATATATATATATAGGATAAGGATCCGTTACGAACCACCCTTTATTGCGAGAACCAATTTGAACACAACCAAAAATAGCTAAAAAAATTAAAAACACAAATTTTTTTTTATCAAAAAACATTAAATTTCATCACTAAATAAAACAGAAAAAAAGTACCGATCCACATGTGCATACGCATGCACAGGTGCAGCAGTACTGTTGTTCTTCTTTTAAGTGACGAAACTTAGTGTTTTTTTTCATAAAAAAAATGAACAAAAAGTAACGTTGCACATGTGCATCCGTACTATTGTTCAATTTTTTTAGTGACGAAATTTAGCGATTTTTAATAAAAAATTTTGAGTAAATTGCCATTTTAGTCCCTGAGGTTTGGTCCAAATTGCCAATTTAGTCTAAATAGTTTTTTTTTCTCCACTGTGTCCCTGACTTTTCCATTTTCTTGCCATTTTGATCACATTGCCTAACTCGGTATAAAAATTTGGTTATAACCAGGGGTATTTTTGGCATAATTGTTGTGTAGTGATAACCAGAGGTATTTTACAACATAATTTATAAACCTCATAATAATTTAATGCCCAAAAATACCCCTGATTATAACCTGATTTTTTGACTAAGTTAGGCAATATGATCAAAATGGCAAGAAAAAGGAAAAAGTCAGGGATCCAGAGGAGAAAAAAAACTATTTGGACTTAAATGGTAATTTGGACAAAAACTCTGGGACTAAAATGGCAATTTACTCAAAAATTTATTAAAAAAACTTTTTTTAGTATTTATTTGTGAGGTTTAGTTTTAAGCATTTAACTTGGGTGGGTGTGGGGGGTTAGCTTTTTTTAGGTTTTTGATGGGTGGGAGGTGGGGGGAGGGTTATGTTTTTTTAGGTTTTTTTTTTTTTTTTTTTTGAGGGGGGGGGGGGGGGGGGAGGGTTAGGTTTTTTTTTTGACATATATATAATTTTATGAAATTAAACATGTCACATACAGTTCCCACTAGGGCTGTTCACGAGCCGAGCCGAACCGAACGGATCTTTGCTCGTGCTTGGCTCGTTTACAAACCGAACCGAGCGGAGCGGCTCATTTAAAACCGAGCCTCAAATCAAGCGAGCAGTTTCCGAGCAGTAAATATTCCGAGCGAGCGTTGAGCGAAGTTCGAGCGATTTGGACAACCGTGTCGCACGATTTAAATTTGTTGAGAGATATGGTGACAATATTGGGTCTCAAGTTTTTATGTCTTTAAACGCAGGCACATTTCATGGCATATATTTTTCTGATGAATAACAATGTTGTGGCCGATGAGGCGATGGTCATAATGCACGAACAATGATGTTGAGAGCCGGAGACGATCGACTTAGGGTAATACCATGAACCATTGAGGCGATGAGCAGACTGTCGTTTATCGGTTTAGGGTTTAACTTTTAGATTTGATATTAATTTTTTTAATGGCGTGATTGGGCTAGTACGAATAGATGTAGTTGTAAATTTGTATATAGTAGACCACAATATAATAGAGTGGTATATATAAAAGTATAAATTTAATTTATATTTGTGTATATACATGTTTATATATGTATGTGTTTATGTATATGTATATATGTACTAATTAAAAATAATAATTCGAGCTGAACCGAGCTGAGCGGACCTTTGCTCATGCTTGGCTCGTTTACAAACTGAACTGAGCAGAGCGACTCGTTTACAACCGAGCGTCAAATCGAACGAGCATTTTTCGAACAATTTCCGAACGAGCGTCGAGCGGTTTGAACGGCCCTAGTTCCCACTATACTTTGTATGATTATAGCTGTGTACTATTATATTCGTAAGTTACGTAATTAATTATAAATACATGATTTATAAATATGATGCTTAATCATATATATAATTTGAGATACATCAAATAAAAAGTTAATTTTTTTAAATAGAATAAGAAGTAATCATGATCTTTTATGCTTTAAATCAATGGTTAAAATGAAAATATAAAAAAGAAAGGAGTTTAATGTAAAAGCATTTTTGGAAAAGCCTGTTTGTTGACAATATATATATATATATATATACACATATATATATAGGGACCGCTAAAATGAGAATCACATCCAGTTGTAAGAACCGTGAGAACTTTTTGATCCGGGGCGAGTTGGACCAAATTATTTTTTCATAAACGTAGATGCTTATATTATAAACACATTTGTAAAAAAATTCAAAAAAAAAATGTCGTGTGTGTAGTTTTGAACACCACAAGTTTGTGTTTACGGGTACCGTAAATTTTAATTAAAATTTACGGGTCCCGTAAACGCAAACTTTGGGTGCTCAAAACTACACACTCGACATTTTTTTTTCAATTTTTTTTACAAATGTGTTTATAATACATGCATCTACGTTTATGAAAAAAAAAATTGGTCCACCTCCCCCCGTACGGTGTAGTTCTCACGGTTCTTACAACTGGAGGTGGTTCTCATTTTAGCGGTCTCATATATATATATATAGGGTTGGGTTCTTTGCAGAACCCTTTCTTTTAAGAGAACTTGCAGAACCAATATGGACCACTTATTTTATTTGTTTTACAAAATATAAATAAAAATATAAAAGGGTAAAAGTGGTATTCAATCTATTATTTTTTCTTTCATATTACTTAAACTAATTTAGTCTATCTTTCTTTCTTTTTTACTTCTTTAAAGAGTTAATTGCTCGGATGGTCCCTGTGGTTTCAAGTTTTTTCACGTTTAGTCCCCACCTTTTGAAAATAGCAGGTATGCTCCCTATGGTTTGTCATTTTATTACACGGATAGTCCCTGAGTAGATGTCAGTTAGTTTGGAAATAGCATGTATGCTCCCTATGGTTTGTCATTTTGTTACTCGGATAGTCCCCAGAGTAAATGTTGGGGGACTATCCGAGTAACAAAATGACAAACCATAGGGAGCATACATGCTATTTTCAAAATGTGGGGACTAAACGTGAAAAAAACATGAAACCATAGGGACCATTCGAGCAATTAACTCCTTCTTTAAACTTTTACACATTTACATATATCCAATAACTTAACTAAACTTCAATAGATCCCTTATTTTTTAAATTTCTTTAGCATGATTAAAAATCATACAGATTCACTATTATCTATTTGAATGTATGTAAATGCTCTTCGTATACGTAAGTGCATTATTTGCATGTGTAACTCTTCAAACTAGTAAGGAATTTATTCAAAGACGAACGTCATACACATATACGTAAATAACTATTTACATGGATGTAAATATGTTATTTACATATATGTAAACTTGATACTTATCATTTAATTTTCAAATTAATCATGTAATTACACATATGTAAATCTTTATACGAATCATTCGATTTCCAAACTGATCGTCAATATATCAAAAAGAAATGAAAAAAATTATACATTAGCTCAAAGACATAATTCAAATTTACATTTACACGTATGTTCATAGATGTCTTATGTATGTGTAGGAACATAAATGCTTATACATCTGCACGTTCAAAGCTAATAAAAATTATATAGATCTTTTCAACCCACACGTCCATTTTCCCTGGCCCCTTTCTTCTCCATTAATTTTCGAAGTATTTCCAAAGTAAACACCTCAAATGATGAAAATCATGAAATAATAATCACAAAACCTGTCACGAATGCAAAAAATAAACACACCATCAATTTAAATAACTTTGATATTTAAACATGCATATTCGATTGTTAACTAACAAGTAAAATTAGAATTTACCTACACTTATAAAATAATTAAACTAAAAACAAACTAAAACTGAAACAATGACCATTTCTATGTGTAACCTTGAATTAGATATATGTAAGTTAAAAAATTACATACGTGTAAGTTAACCATTTGCACATATGTAATTATTCAACATATGTGTAATATAACAAAGAAAAATATTGTTGACTACTTTCTTATTTTTAACCTTTGTTAATGAATGAATAAATTATAAACATCAAGTTAGAGATACAATCGAATACTTTGAAAAAGGAAAAAAAAAATAGAAAACCCAAACCTCTGTTGGTTTAATAGTAAATGAGTATTCCAAAATCATAACTAAAAGAAAAAATGGAGTTCCATTGAGGTATATGTCTAGTAAGTGGAGTAGTAGATCAATGAATCTTTTTTTATGTTAAACAAATATCAAAGAAGTAATTATATATAAAAATTGTAGCATAACATCAAATCAAATGATAAAGATGGAAGAGAAGGAGCTTCATACTGCTGTTGAGAGACGTGGAGACGATGACGGATGAATGGAAATGGTAAAACAAGTTTCGTTTAAATTTAGAGATAGATGGAGATAAATTTGGAACTAATTTGTTTTAATATTCCCAAAATACCCTTTTCTATTATTTAAAATGTCATTTGAAGTTTCTTTAATTACAATAATGCCATTATTATTTTAAACCATTGATTAAATGATCTAAGAGTCTAAAACGATTCTGCAAGTTCTGAAAATATATTGGGTTCTGAAATGATCTCCACCCTATATATATATATATATATATATGGAGCCGCTAAAATAGAAACCATCTCCAGTTGTAAGAACCGCGAGAACCACTCTCAACCAATAAGATTATGCCAACATAAAGGGTATATTGGTCATTTACCCCAAATGTCAAATCCTTTCTCTCTCCTCTGTCTTTTCTTTTAAAGTTGCATCTCTCATCGTCTCTCTCTCATCTATTTCTTGAAATTAAAACAACATCTCTTATTTGTCTCTTTCTCTTGAAGTTACAGACCTTCTTGAATCTTTTAAAGTTGCAGGCCATATTTTAAAAAACCCAACCATCTCTCGTACAAGCACCATCTCTCATCCAACCACTATCTCTCATCCAACCACCACACCCACCTCTTTGTCTCTCTGTTAGCGACGGTGGTGGTGGGTTTCGACGACGACTGTGGTGGTGGGTTTTGACGGCGACGGAGACGGTGGTGGGTGGGAGTTGTGCACAGGCGGAAGGCGGGGGTGGGGCAGTGGTTTGGTGGGAGTCTTTGCAACAGTCGCGGTGGTGGGTTTTTGACGGTGTCCCTGTTTTTTATTGTGATTTTGATGTATACTGCTGATGATGCCGGTGATTTTGTTGGTGATTTTTGGTTCAGATCTTGTGTCCCTGTTTTTTTATGGTGATTTTGGTTCTAATCTTGTGTCCCTGTTTTTTGATGGTGATTTTGGTTCTTTGAAATTTTGATGGTGATAATGTAGGTGATTTTGATGGTGATTGATTTGTTCTAAAAAATGTGGGTTTCTTTGAAATTTTGTGGGTTTGAATTTTGGTTTGAGTTTTAGGATTCTTTGATTCTGTTGGTATTTCTTGGGGGTTTTTTTATTTTTGTGGGATTGACCTGTTGTAAAAAAATGTGGGTTTCTTTGAAATTTTGTGGGTTTGAACAGTGTTGTGGTTGACATTGTTTCCGGCGATCTGGTCTCCAGATCTCGTTTTGCCGTTGATGACATTGTTTTCATTTTGTTGGTCTCTAGATCTCGTTTTGCCGTTGATGGATTGGGCGGGCGATGATGCATAAAAAAAACGTAGATTTTGATGACGATGGCGCCAAAGGATGGTGGAGGTTTTTGAACCTGCAACCCCACTTTGCAGCCTTTTGATTATCGGAAAATCTGAGTCAAGCCCTGTTTTTTTCGAGATACACATTGTTTTGATGTTGTTGCTTTTTTTATTTTTTTCCCCCAGTCGATGATGATAACAATCTATCTGAGACACCTACCGAGTTTGTGATTTCTGGGTGCGTTCATTTTGCGTAAAAAAATTTTGTAAAAAAAAGGTTAAACCGTAAACTTTTTAACGTAAAACGTAGAAACGTAAAAAGTTTAACGTAAAACGTAAAGCGTACAAAGTTTAACATAAAACGTAAAATGTAAAACGTAAAACGTAAAAAGTTTAACGCAAAACGTAAAAATTTTAACGTAAAACGTAAAAAGTTTAACGTAAAACGTAAAAAAGTTTAAAAAGTTTAACGTAAAACTTTTTCTACGTAAGTTGTAAAACGTAAAAGACCGTGTGATAAAACGGCGCCTAAACAAGGGGCGTGAATGCGGCGCATAAAAACGCCGCGAAAAAAAACGGGACGTAAAAAATGCTGCGTTAAAACGGGACGTAAAAAACATCGCGTTAAAAAATGATGCTTGAAAAAGCCGAGCATAAAAAACGGCATGCAAAAACGACCCTTTTAAAAAACGTTGCTTGAAAAAGCCGTTCGTAAAAACGGCGTGCAAAAACCGGCGCGCAAAAAAATTGTCTTGTTAAATAAATTTGAATTTAGAAATGCTTTTAAAAAAAAATTCTTTTTAAAAAATAAAAAGTAATATAATAAAACAAAAAAGTAATAAAAAAATAATAAAGACAAAAAGACAAAAAAGAGTAATTTTACTAAACTATCATTTTGGATTAAAATATTAAAGACATAATAAGACAAAATGTATTTAATATTAATTTTAGTTACTTTTAATCTTATCCATCCATCTTCTTGATCTAGTGGTTAGGAGCTGGTTCTCGCGGTTCTTACAACTGTAGGTGGTTTTCATTTTAGCGCTCCCATATATATATATATATATATATGTGGCATGTGATGGTGGAACTTTTTGTTGATGTAGCATCTTATGGTGGAGGTGTATTGTGAGTTTGGGAGGGAAACCCATTCTAAATTTCTAAATACACATACAAATTCAGTAGATGCGGGATCCGAATAAACTCCGGGTCGGATCAGTTTGATTTGGATCATCCACTACTTTATTCGGATTTCATATAAATGTCTCCATCTTAATTATTGTTCATCTCACCTACCGACACCATATCTTCCCTGTTCTTCTTCTCGCAGTGCATCAGTCTCATTCTTTATCAAGAATCAAATATAATCAAAGGTAAATCTACACAATCGATCCTAAATCTACTTTATTTATTTTATTCGATTCTATAGAAACTTGATTTTATAAAGATTGTTTCGAATGCTATTAACTTCTTCTTTGTTCTGAATTTTGTAGATCCGATCATAAAAATTGAAGGTATGTTATTTTAGTTTGTTGTTTATCTACTGTGTATCTTTAATCAAGCGATTTTGAACATTTATTATTATTATTGTTTTTTTTGCAAACAAAATCAAGATCAGAGGTTTTGTTATCATCATCTACATTCTCAGATTTATGTAGTGTCTATGAAAGTTAATCATCTCTTCGACATTTATCAAAGTTACTGATTTTTGTTGATTTTGTTTTTCATGTGGAACCCTAAATCTTGCATAAAATCAGACCCCGATCATTCGTAAAAAAAGCAGAGGTTAGTTAAATGTTATAGTTGTTTTCTCCTTTTTAAGTTTGTGTAGATTTGATTTTATCCTTTGTGTTCGGTATTTTTTTCAAAAATTAATAATATATGTTCTGAGTGTTTTATGGTTTGTTTTTCTCATGGTGAACCCTCAATCTTTTGTGACAATCGGACTCGAACTGTTCGTCGACCAGAACAGGTTAGTTCAATTTTGTTGGTTTTGTTTGTTTTTTAATATGTATAGTCTTTCTTTTTTATTTTTGTCTTTAGGCGTTAATTTGAAATTTTAGGGGGGGGGGGGTAGGTGCACGGACCTCCCATCCGCCGGAGTGAACTCACTCCGCAGGCTAGCTCACCGCATCGCTGCCTGGCGGTGATTCCCCCAGGCCGAGTGGACATCAGGTGCGGGTATGCTAACGACCGGAGTCGAACCTGAGCCCCCACGGTTTAGATAGGGTGCGGTGGCCACTGGGCTGACACCCAATGGTTATATGTGATTATCTTTTGAAGTTCTTATAGTTTGTTTTGTCAGTTACAATTTTTTGTATTTAGTTATAATTTTTGTATTTAGTTAATTGTTAATTCTTTAAAGATCCCCTTAATTACTTTTTAAAGTTGTTTTTTGTTTCTATAAACAGATTACTGTTGTTAAAGATGATTTTTGTATTCGGAATTATGATTCGCTTTCTGTAAATAGACTTTGTTTCTATAAATAGATTACCGTTATATTTTTTTAAATCAGTGGTTACTTCCTTTGCAGTTATGGATCCTAAAAACAACGCTCCTTCGTTGTTAAAGTTGATTGAGGACTATGATCCTATATTTTTGGTATGTTTCTTTAGTTTTCAGTTTTTTACACACAATAAGTTATTGCAACTTATATGTTTTTTGTTTCGATTGATAGGAAATACCCTGATTTTGCAAACTTATTATGGGGAGAACAACTTCCATATGGTCAATGTCTTAAAATTATTGATGATGATTTATCGGGGGTCATTTAGTTATAATTTTTGTATTTAGTTAGTTGTTAATTCTTTAAAGATCCCCTTAATTACTTTTTAAAGTTGTTTTTTGTTTCTATAAACAGATTACTGTTGTTAAAGATGATTTTTGTATTCGGAATTATGATTCGCTATCTGTAAATAGACTTTGTTTCTATAAATAGATTACCGTTATATTTTTTTAAAACAGTGGTTACTTCCTTTGCAGTTATGGATCCTAAAAACAACGCTCCTTCGTTGTTAAAGTTGATTGAGGACTATGATCCTATATTTTTGGTATGTTTATTTAGTTTTCAGGTTTTTACACACAATAAGTTATTGCAACTTATATGTTTTTTTTGTTTCGATTGATAGGAAATACCCTGATTTTGCAACCTTATTGTGGGGAAAACAACTTCTATATGGTCAATGTCTTAAAATTATTGATGATGATTTATCGGGGGTCATTTAGTTATAATTTTTGTATTTAGTTAGTTGTTAATTCTTTAATGTTGCCTTTAGTTTCTTTTTCAAGTTGTTTTTGTTTCTATAAACAGATTAATGTTGTTAAAGATGATTTTTGTATTCGAAATTATGATTCGGTTTCTATAAATAGAATTTGTTTCTATAAATAGATTACCGTTATATTTTTTTAAAACAGTGGTTACTTCCTTTGCAGTTATGGATCCTAAAAACAACGCTCCTTCGTTGTTAAAGTTGATTGAGGACTATGATCCTATATTTTTGGTATGTTTCTTTAGTGATTTGATTTTCAGATTTTAAATTTTAAATTTTGAAGTAAAGCATTATTGTGTTTGATTTTAAATTTTCAATTTCGAAGTCAATTATTATTTTAAATTTAAATTTGGAAGTTTGTCATTAATGTGTTTGATTATTGTGTTTCACCCGTTTAGTCCATTCCTTTTTCAATTAACTTAATTCATCTTTAATATGACAGAATTGATGGAGTGCTCTAGGAAGGTTTCTTTGTTAATTGATTCTTCTCTTCGACGTACAAGGGATGGCGCTAAGGTAATTAACATCAAAATTCTATCTTTTTATTACTTGAATTCTCGCTTTATAATTTCTTTCAATGTATTATTTTGTGTTTTGACTTGGATATAAAACATAATGTGAAGGTATATTTTAAACCTATTTTACCGTTTTTTTATTTGGATTGCAGAATAAGTGCTTTGATGAACTAATAGGTATTTGGATTTTGTGTTTACTCTATTATGCATAGGGCTCCTTCAGTTTTTTGTATTCATTTACTTCGCTTAGTGATTCTTTTATTTTCATGACAAGAATACATGCTGCATCTGCATTGGCTACCCTACCAACAATAGTGGGTGAATCGGTATGCTTGAGCTCTTCTTAATTTTAATAAAATGCATCAGTATTAAAATGAACATAATCCTAATTCAGTAATATGCTTTAAGAAGCTACATAGAAAAGAAAAATGAGGAAACCACCATATGTGTTTACATGGTTGCTTATGAAGTTACTTGCCTCACACATAACTGAATAGCTACAAGAACAATACTCTTATAGTCGAATATATTTTTGCTTTAGTTCATTGACACTTAGTCTTACTATATAGGGTGTCTAGTTATTTAGTTTCATGTTAATGCTTATTGGTGACTGGTTCGACGAGTCTTAATACTTTTTTATTATAGCCTATCAAATATTTAGGGTTAGCAAGACTAGAATGACATGTTCATTAATGCATTTGTAATTGAAGGTGTTATACTACCCTATTGCGATTTTGAAGCATATGTAGAATACAAGGTGTTGAAAGAATCACATCAACAATATCATCTTCATTACAGGTATTTTTTATGTTGCCTATACCTTATACATACATTGCCATGATTGGATACAAATGCATCAACTTCTAAATGTATAGATGTTTTTTATATATATGCTTATTACCATTTGTATTAGTGATTTGGCTTTTCTATCAAAAACAAAATACTATTATTATCCAAATTCCAATAAGCGATTTATGCCTGACATATGGTATGGTCTCTACATGTTATATAGATTTATACAAAGAGGGCGGGTTCAGGTTTTCAATCGTCCCGGATAACCTAATTTAGGTATTTACTGACATATTTCTTTTTATAAAAGATTATTTAATAATAAAAGTTTCAAAATTGATTAAATGACAAAGATTCCTTAGGGGAGGGTTCATGGTGCCATGGTGGTGGTATGTTGTCTTTACTTAGATGAAACCTGAAGAATGCCACTGCTGATGGGGTGGCATGAAGCTTAGATTTTGAAGTTTCAAATTTTAGGCAAGTGTTTTTTTTAAGTTGAATTGTTTATGTGTGTGTGTAAATGCCTTTAATAGGGGGACTATTTCCTGTTAATGTTATATCATAATAATAAGAAAGTGTTGTTTGTTTTTTGAACTAGGGCTGATGTTTAGGGTGAGCGGGGCACTCGCGGGGAGTGGGTGCGGTGACCCAAGTCCCCGCTCGGGAACACTGGCGCCATCAAGGCGGGGACCGAAATCGGCGACCTGGTCCGGTGCTTGTTCACCGATGGAAGGAGAGGGGAAGATGGTGGGCCAGCCTCCTTTTCAACCAATGAAAACTTTTTGTTTTTTTTTTTTGAATAAAAAAACAATTCACCTAAGAGGGGAGTGCCGCCATCAAATTGGGGTGCGAGGGGAGTTTAAGAGGGGAGTTGACGTGGCATAACCTGATTGGGTGTGCGTAAGAGAGGGGACTCCCCTCTTAGGGGAGTGCCCCCTCACCCTTATTACTTAGATTTTAGGGGGGTTTTGTTCTTTAATAAGGGTTTATCTGGGTTTTGGTGGAATTGAATTGGGTTCAAAAGACTTTTTAAAATTCAAAGACACTTGGTTCATGAATATGTAATCTGCAATTTTTATTAATTATTAAGATTGAACCGGTCAATTTGAAAACAAAGTTGTTTATTTGTGGATATTTGGTATTGCTATACGGGTACTTCTACCAACTTTGATTGATATTTTCTTGGTATATGTATTTAAAAGGGAATTAAAAAAGAAAAAATAACATGATCCATATTTCTCTTTAAGTAAATTTGAATTTACTTGTCTGTTTTGTCCTATCTTTTAAATTCATAAGAAACAATAGACATTATCCTTATCGATTCGGCTATATAATTACTAGGTATTCATGTTTCGCTTTCAGACATTGGTTAGATGCTAACAAAAAGGGGATGAGGAGTTTTTTCACAAAACCGGTGCGATTGTCGGATGTTGATGAGTTGAAACCCTATTTGTCTTTAAAGAGACTTGGAACTCACAATCTATGGCTTATAAAGATTCACTTTTATCGCTTACTGTTTATGTTATCCCCTGTGTTAATATGAACATTGCAAACAAGTTATTACACCATTGTGGCAGCATGAAACGTGACAACTATGGCTTTATTGCAGGTTTGGATTGCACGTATTTTTAACACATATGGTCCTAGGATATGTTTGGATGATGTGCGTCAGTGCGTGTTGTTAGCAACTTTGTTTCACAGGTAAAGTTGAAGACTATTTTTAATATATTCTTTAATTAGTAGATAAATGATATAGGATGATTAGGATCACTTACTAGTTATTACAATCATTTTGTAATTACATTTCTTATTGAGATAGCTTGGTTTTGCACTTACAATCCTTTTTAGTTACATTTCTTATTGAGATAGCCGTTGATGCAGCAGGGTCATGTTGCAACTACTCTTCAACAACCACCTATAAGGCCTATGTAAGTGTTTTGCAATCTGTTTAATTAATATGCTTATTAAGGGGTTTTTAATTTGATACATAATTTGAATTAGAAGGGGCATGTGTATGGATTGAAATTAAGCTTATTTCACAAAACTTTAAGTCTTTATTAAAAGAGTTGTAATTTCTTTAATGTTGATTGTGATAATTGTGTGTCATTCTTAAATTTAGGAATATCTCATAAACTGTGTGACAACCCTCATAATTCCTTGTATCCGTACGATTTATTAATGATAATTAAAGTGCTTGATGACTGTGCTGAATCACTTAACTGCTTTCTGATTACTGTGTTATACTTACATGTGATTGTTAACATACTAGTAGTGTACAGAAAAATTACTAAATAATCCGGTATGCTTTCCTGAGTGTTGAAAATTTAAAACGTTACAAAAATATATATATGTAGGACACTTTACGGATTAATTAAGCACTTTAACGAAACAGTACCAAACCGAACAACCGGACATTACCCGGAACACTAAAATATTGCAAAAAGTATTGTTGTTATTTTTCTGAGCTAGTCTTGGTCCCCGAACATCATAGCACCCCATATAAATATCTAATAACTAGAACACCTAACTAACACTTGGATTTCAACCATAAATTAACTATATGTTTAAAACCTAGTCTACTACCCCCCCCTATGAACGGCTCAAGTAGCCCCACCTCAAGATCCCCATGATCTTTCCTAAATCCCCATATGATTTGCATAGATTATGGAAGGATTGTGTGTGTACTTTGTGGGACATTAGAACCCTTGGGTAATAGAGAATTTTGGGTTATAAGAACATGCATCCACACAATACCAACTCAACACCACATCTCTTCTTCCTTGCCCTCCTCATCTCGGCTGAACATAGATCCCCCACCACCACCATTTTTCGATTATCATCCAAGCAATCCAAGGCCTCCTCAAGGTGCACAAAGGTGAATAACGGAGCTCGGTGCGTTCGGAAGTTGAAGGACCACTCTCATCTTCTTTTATCCACCACTTTTCTACACTCGAACTTCCCTAGCCTTGAGCTAGTGGTAAGAACTTAGATCCGTTCATTATTCATGTTATTTAAGTGGTTAATAGATGCATTATGAAGAAAACATATGAACACCATAAGATCTTGCACTTAAAACTTGAACATAAGTTTAAACAAGATGATACATGAAGAAATGATGTTAGAATGATGTTGTTTGGTGTATGATGATTATGTGCTGATATGAAGGACTTATAATCTGCTGTAAGTATCGTTGTTTATCGCTAAACATGTTAACGGAATCAATCGAGCGCGCTTTAGAGTGTTAAAGACTGAAAACAGAAGGCTGTTTGGTGATTACAGCCAACTTCAGTTGGCTGTAACAGGACCTTAATAAAACGAAAAATGTATTTTCTGAAGTCTAGATTTATGTATTATGAAATACGGTTCTAATGGCACTGGAATCATAATTTTTGGACTTCGTTTACTATTTTTAAAGTGTCGTTTTGTAACAGCAGCTAGAGCTGCATTTTTACTGCTGAAAATATGCGTTCTGTTTTCTGCAATAACTTGAATTCTGTGTAGAGTTAGATCATGAAATTTGAACTGTAGATGACCACCGATGTATTTGTAATTCTCTCACTGGAATTTCATAAATCGGACTCTCGATGAATTTTAAATAAATTATTCTGTGGACTGCAGTCAGAAAAAGATAAATCTGAGTTCAGTCCGGAAAATGAATTTTTATAAAATATTGGTGATGAATTGGATCCCGAGATTTTTACACAATAATATTTGGATCGTTTAAGACCTTCTGTAAAAAGTTGGGAATTTTTGGAACAAGTTAACAATTTTATTAAAATCCCCGAAAACAGCCCAGTTTTGAATATAAAAGCTGAAATGACATAAGTCGTAAATTGCGTGTCTAAATGTCGAGTATGTTATCTGAGGATGATCTAACATGTTATATGTCAATGAAAGTAACATGTTCAATATCGTATGCTTGTTCTATAGGTGGAATGTTTATATGAGCGTGAACTATTAAAGTGTGTACATGTTATATGGTAGAAGTGATGTGTAAATAAACCGTACGTAGGATACGTGTTATGCATGAGAAACTGATTGTTATCCGTACCTTATTAGGACGTGATTGACCGACCTTGACTGTTAACTATATTTGAGAATCTAACCGAGAAAACCGAGGTGAGTTCACACTTTTCTACAAAGCATGGAAATTCCCGGTGGGAATGGGAATGGGTTCAGGAATAGGGGTTCCTCGTCCTTGAGACGTGTTCAGGAATGTAAATTCCTCGTCCTATTGGGACGGATTAGACTTACTGGACTAGAACTCTATCAGCGAAGTCCCTCCCTTTTTGTATCGACTTAATCGTCGAGGCTATGGCGAGCGGGTCATTAGTTAATAGCGCTATTAGGTTTAACAAACCGCACACCGTGCCAGTTGGACGGGTGTGTACTAATGGACTATGGCACGTCGGTGATGATAGACACCGACGCTAGGGCACAATTAATTTTCGTTAGTAGTCGATATGATAAACAAGTCTGGTAGTCTATATAATGGGGTAGCCCCCACGGCCGGAGTGCCGGGCTGGAGAGCCAGGGAAGGTGGACATGGGATGGTTAACTAATAAACATTTTCGAACTATGGGGTAACCCCCACGGCTGGATAGCTGAATGAGATTAAACTACGTTTTTGGAAACAACCCTAAAATGGACAACCAACCGTGAACTCACTCAACTTTGTTGTTGACCCGTTGCTACATGCTTTGCAGGTCGCTAGATGCTATGGAGCTTGCACATGGAGGTGGTCGTTGTGGGATGCGAACTGATATGTCCCGTACTTAATAAATAAACTTTATGAACTTATGAAACTTATGTTTGGGTCTTTAAACTTATGAACCACGAATTTGTGTTTTGGTTTAACGTCTTATGCTTCCTCTGATTAAATTGAACTTGGTTAACTTCCTTTTGGTCACCAATCGTATTGTGGTTGGTTTTATTTACCTAATTATGTTGTTCAATATGATTGGTGGCTCGATCCTGGTCATGTCACGCCTCCAAGCGGTGATACTCCGCATGGTGGATTTTGGGGGTGTGACAGATTGGTATCAGAGCCATTGGTTATAGTGAACTTGGTTTTAAAAAGGGGAAAGCTTTTTGATAAAACCAGACTATAACCTGTACAGTGCTCAACGATCCACAACGACGCTTCGCTCCACGTGCAAGACTCGACACAATAGGTGGTATGATTTATGTTATATTGTCGGTTAGATAGTTCACCCTGTGCATTAGTTAACGTGATAATTGCTATTTGGACCTTGTGTGCTTACTCTCTACTGACGTCCCACACTTACGCACTTTCGCGACACTTTTCTCACTTACGTTGCTTTGTTGTGAAGATTATGAACGGACGCGGAGGACGTATCAACTTAACTCAGGCCCAGTTGACGGCTTTGATCAACGAACGAGTTGCTGAGGCACTCGCAGCAAATCCGGCAGGAGGTCAACATGCTCAGCCTCCTGTGTGCACATTCAAAACCTTCATGGATTGCCGGCCCAGTACCTTCAGCGGCACAGAAGGAGCGGTAGGCCTTCTTCACTGGTTTGAGAAGCTTGAGTCTGTCTTCGAGATGTGTGAATGCCCTGAAGACCGTAGGGTGAAATATGCTACCGGAACACTTGAAGGTGCTGCGTTAACCTGGTGGAAAGCGCAGGTTCAACTGCTTGGGTTGGCGGTTGCTAATGCCACCTCATGGAATGATTTCAAAGAACTGATCAAAGAAGAATACTGCAGTCGTGATGACATCCACAAGCTAGAGGTGGAATTTTTCAATCTGAAGATGACGGGGTCTGAGATTGAGGCGTATACGAAAAGGTCAAATGAGCTGGCCATCTTGTGCCCTACTATGGTGGACCCTCCCATCAAACGTATTGAGCTTTACCTCAAGGGTCTCACCGACCAGGCAGTGGAACAAAACAGACTGCCTAAGCGTATTAGTGCTACTACTACTGACGCTCCCAATGATAACAAGCGAAAATGGGATGGGAATTCCGGTAAAGGTTCTACTTCAGCTCAGTCCCAGCAGCGAAAGACAGATGAATACAGGAGCCCCGGTCAGCAGTCTTCTGGGAATCAAGGTCAGGGTGGATACAAGGGAAATCACCCCAAATGTAATCGCTGTAACTTGCACCACATCGGGCCATGTAATAAAGGCAACTGTCATCGATGCAACAAGCCTGGTCACATTGCCAGGGATTGCAGGAGTCAGCGTCCGGCGACTTAGAACCGACAGCAATAGCAAACCCCACCAAATCAATGCCAGCAGCAGCAACAACAAAGGGTGTTTTCAATGTGGTGCTGAGGGCCATTTCAAGAAAGACTGCCCCCAGCTAAATCAGAACCAGAACAACAACAATCAGGGGAATGGAAACGGCAATGGGGGAAACAACAATGGTAATGGGGCAAGGGGTCGTGTGTTCGTGATTGGTCAGGGTGATGCAAGGAACGATCCCAACGTTGTGATGGGTAAGTTTCTTTTGGATGATTTCTTTGTTACTGTTTTATTTGATTCGGGTGCCGATACTAGTTATGTGTCCTTAAAAGCTAGCCAAATGCTTAAGCGCACTCCAACACTTTTGAACACCAAACACACGGTGGAACTAGCCAACGGTAAAAGTCTTGAAGCCACACACATAATTAAAGGTTGTAACCTTGTCTTAGCTGGTCAGACCTTCTCTATCGATCTTATTCCTATCACACTTGGTAGTTTCGACGTTGTTATCGGGATGGATTGGCTATCTCATCATCAAGCGGAGATTCTTTGCAACGAGAAGATTGTCTGCATCCCTCATACTGGTGAAGAACCCCTCGTAATTCATGGTGACAAGAGTGGTGTTGTCGTAGGCATTATCTCTTTCCTTAAGGCCCAGAAGTGTTTGCGAAAGGGCCACACTACCATTCTGGCACTCGTTACTGACACATCAATGGAAGAGAAGAGAATTGAAGACATTCCTATTGTGCGCGATTTTCCTGAGGTATTTCCTGAGGAATTACCTAGTCTTCCGCCTCATCGTCAAGTTGAGTTTCAAATCGAGCTAGCTCCTGGAGCAGCACCAGTAGCTCGAGCACCTTATCGCCTAGCTCCATCAGAACTTGAAGAACTGTCCACACAATTACAAGAACTCTTGGAAAAGGGTTTCATACGTCCTAGCTCTTCGCCCTGGGGAGCTCCGGTGTTATTCGTGAAGAAGAAGGACGGTACCTTAGAATGTGTATAGACTACCGCGAACTCAACAAAGTGACCGTGAAGAATCGATACCCTCTTCCACGCATTGACGGCTTGTTCGACCAGCTGCAAGGATCGAGCTTTTACTCTAAGATTGATTTGAGATTGGGATATCATCAGCTGAGAGTCCGAGAGGAGGACGTCTCCAAAACAGCGTTCAGAACTCGCTACGGCCATTACGAGTTTCTGGTCATGCCTTTCGGGTTGACGAATGCACCAGCGGTCTTCATGGATCTCATGAACCGAGTGTGCAAACCTTACCTGGATAAGTTCGTTATTGTCTTCATCGACGACATCCTGATTTATTCTAAGAGTCAGGAGGAACACGAGCAGCATCTACGACTTATGCTGGAACTTCTTCGAAAAGAGCAGTTGTATGCCAAGTTTTTGAAATGTGACTTCTGGCTTCGCGAAGTCCACTTTCTAGGCCACTTAGTAAACAAGGATGGGATTCATGTTGATCCATCCAAGGTTGACTCGATCAAGAACTGGCCTGCACCTCGTACACCAACAGAAATCCGCCAATTCTTGGGTTTGGCAGGATATTACAGAAGATTTATCAAATATTTCTCCAAGATTGCGCAACCTCTCATTTCACTGACTCAGAAAGGTGTCACCTATCGTTGGGATGATGCACAGGAGTCCGCATTTCAACACTTAAAAGATAGACTTTGTAGTGCGCCTATCCTCTCATTGCCTGAAGGCACAGAAGATTTTGTGGTTTACTGCGACGCTTCCATCCAAGGACTTGGTTGCGTGTTAATGCAACGTGATAAGGTCATTGCCTACGCATCGCGCCAACTTAAAGTTCACGAAAGGAACTATACTACGCACGACTTGGAATTGGGAGCAGTTGTTTTTGCGCTAAAGATATGGAGACATTACCTGTACGGTACCAAGTGCACCATTTACACCGATCACAGGAGTCTCGAGCATATCTTCAAGCAAAAGGAGTTAAACATGCGTCAACGCCGATGGGTTGAGCTCTTGAACGATTATGAATGCGCTATCAAATACCATCCGGGCAAGGCCAATGTTGTGGCCGACGCCCTCAGTCGAAAGGATACTATACCTAAGCGTGTACGTGCTTTACAGCTTACCATCCAATCCAACCTTCCCGCTCAGATTCGTGATGCTCAGGTTGAAGCATTGAAAGCAGAGAACATCAGGGCTGAGTCCTTGCGAGGATCGAGGCAGCGGCTAGAACAAAAGGAAGACGGCGCTTACTATGTAACAGGGCGCATCTGGGTTCCACTTTATGGAGACTTACGCGAGCTTGTGATGGATGAAGCACATAAGTCTCGTTACTCGGTACATCCTGGTTCGGATAAGATGTACCACGATCTCAAGACTACGTATTGGTGGCCTGGTATGAAAGCCAACATAGCAACTTACGTTAGCAAATGTTTGACTTGTGCGAGAGTCAAGACTGAATATCAGAAACCATCAGGCCTACTTCAACAACCAGAGATCCCGAAGTGGAAATAGGAGCAAATTTCCATGGATTTTGTTACTGGCCTGCCTAGATCTCAACGTGGAAACGATACCATTTGGGTGATCGTGGATCGACTGACCAAGTCTGCACATTTTTTGGCTATCAAGGAAACGGACAAGTTTTCTACTCTAGCAGACATTTACCTAAAGGAAGTAGTATCAAGGCACAGAGTGCCAACCTACATCATTTCTGATCGTGACGCGCGTTTTACTTCGGAACTGTGGCAAGCTATGCACAAGTCTTTTGGCTCCCATTTAGATATGAGCACCGCTTATCACCCACAGACGGATGGGCAATCTGAACGCACCATCCAGACCCTTGAAGACATGCTTAGGGCGTGTGTAATCGATTTTGGTAATGGCTGGGAAAAGCACCTCCCGCTAGTGGAGTTTTCGTATAACAACAGCTACCACACCAGCATCCAGGCCGCTCCGTTCGAGGCATTGTACGGACGTAAATGCCGATCACCTCTTTGTTGGGCAGAAGTTGGTGACAGCCAAATCACAGGCCCAGAACTTGTAGTAGACACGACTGAGAGGATTGCTCAGATACGACAGCGAATGGCGGCAGCTCGTGACCGTCAGAAAAGCTATGCTGATAAGCGCATGAAACCACTCGAGTTCCAGGTTGGGGATCGAGTGCTACTCAAAGTCTCACCGTGGAAAGGTGTAGTTCGTTTTGGCAAACGAGGCAAACTCAATCCGCGCTATGTCGGACCGTTCGAAATCATTGAGAAAATTGGCAAGGTCGCCTACATGTTGAATCTACCTGAAGAACTCAGCGGAGTTCACAATGTTTTCCATGTGTCAAATCTGAAGAAGTGTCTGTCAGATGAGACCCTCATAGTTCCCTTAAAGGAACTCACTATCGACGACCAGCTGCGATTCGTCGAAGAACCAGTAGAGATTACGGATCGAGATGTTAAGATTCTCAAGCGTACCAGAATACCTCTTGTCCGAGTCCGTTGGGATTCCCGTCGTGGCCCAGAGTATACCTGGGAACGAGAAGACCAAATGAAACTCAAGTATCCCCAGCTGTTTAAGAAAAGTGCAACCACTACTGAGGCTGAAGCTACTGCAGAATTTCGGGACGAAATTCCAAATCAACGGGGGGATGATGTGACACCCCAGGAAAACCAGGAAACTAACGCAACATAACTAGCTTCCTCAGTAACCACGAGCTAAATTTCGGGATGAAATTTTCTTAACATGGGGAGAATGTGACAACCCTCATAATTCCTTGTATCCGTACGGTTTATTAATGATAATTAAAGTGCTTGATGACTGTGCTGAATCACTTAACTGCTTTCTGATTACTGTGTTATACTTACATGTGATTGTTAACATACTAGTAGTGTACAGAAAAATTACTAAATAATCCGGTATGCTTTCCTGAGTGTTGAAAATTAAAAACGTTACAAAAATATATATGTAGGACACTTTACGGATTAATTAAGCACTTTAACGAAACAGTACCAAACCGAACAACCGGACATTACCCGGAACACAAAAATATTGCAAAAAGTATTGTTGTTATTTTTCTGAGCTAGTCTTGGTCCCCGAACATCATAGCACCCCATATAGATATCTAATAACTAGAACACCTAACTAACACTTGGATTTCAACCATAAATTAACTATATGTTTAAAACCTAGTCTACTACCCCCCCCCCCCCTATGAACGGCTCAAGTAGCCCCACCTCAAGATCCCCATGATCTTTCCTAAATCCCCATATGATTTGCATAGATTATGGAAGGATTGTGTGTGTACTTTGTGGGACATTAGAACCCTTGGGTAATAGAGAATTTTGGGTTATAAGAACATGCATCCACACAATACCAACTCAACACCACATCTCTTCTTCCTTGCCCTCCTCATCTCGGCTGAACATAGATCCCCCACCACCACCATTTTTCGATTATCATCCAAGCAATCCAAGGCCTCCTCAAGGTGCACAAAGGTGAATAACGGAGCTCGGTGCGTTCGGAAGTTGAAGGACCACTCTCATCTTCTTTTATCCACCACTTTTCTACACTCGAACTTCCCTAGCCTTGAGCTAGTGGTAAGAACTTAGATCCGTTCATTATTCATGTTATTTAAGTGGTTAATAGATGCATTATGAAGAAAACATATGAACACCATAAGATCTTGCACTTAAAACTTGAACATAAGTTTAAACAAGATGATACATGAAGAAATGATGTTAGAATGATGTTGTTTGGTGTATGATGATTATGTGCTGATATGAAGGACTTATAATCTGCTGTAAGTATCGTTGTTTATGGCTAAACATGTTAACGGAATCAATCGAGCGCGCTTTAGAGTGTTAAAGACTGAAAACAGAAGGCTGTTTGGTGATTATAGCCAACTTCAGTTGGCTGTAACAGGACCTTAATAAAACAAAAAATGTATTTTCTAAAGTCTAGATTTATGTATTATGAAATACGGTTCTAATGGCACTGGAATCATAATTTTTGGACTTCGTTTACTATTTTTAAAGTGTCGTTTTGTAACAGCAGCTAGAGCTGCATTTTTACTGCTGAAAATATGCGTTCTGTTTTCTATCATAACTTGAATTCTGTGTAGAGTTAGATCATGAAATTTGTACTGTAGATGACCACCCATGTATTTGTAATTCTCTCACTGGAATTTCATAAATCGGAATCTCGATGAATTTTAAATAAATTATTCCGTGACTGCAGTCAGGAAAAGATAAATCTGAGTTCAGTCCGGAAAATGAATTTTTATAAAATATTGGTGATGAATTGGATCACGATATTTTTACACAATAATATTTGGATCGTTTTAGACCTTTTGTAAAAAGTTGGGAATTTTTGGAACAAGTTAACTATTTTATTAAAATCCACGAAAACAGCCCAGTTTTGAATATAAAAGCTGAAATGACATAAGTCGTAAGTTGCGTGTCTAAATGTCGAGTATGTTATCTGAGGATGATCTAACATGTTATATGTCAATGAAAGTAACATGTGCAATATCGTATGCTTGTTCTTGGGTAGCTATAGGTGGAATGTTTATATGAGCGTGAACTATTAAAGTGTGTACATGTTATGTGGTAGAAGTGATGTGTAAATAAACCGTACGTAGGATACGTGTTATGCATGAGAAACTGATTGTTATCCGTACCTTATTAGGACGTGATTGACCGACCTTGACTGTTAACTATATTTGAGAATCTAACCGAGCAAACCGAGGTGAGTTCACACTTTTCTACAAAGCATGGAAATTCCCGGTGGGAATGGGAATGGGTTCAGGAATAGGGATTCCTCGTCCTTGAGACGTGTTCAGGAATGTAAATTCCTCGTCCTGTTGGGACGGATTAGACTTACTGGACTAGAACTCTATCAGCGAAGTCCCTCCCTTTTTGTATCGACTTAATCGCCGAGGCTATGGCGAGCGGGTCATTAGTTAATGGCGCTATTAGGTTTAACAAACCGCACACCGTGCCAGTTGGACGGGTGTGTACTAATGGACTATGGCACGTCGGTGATGATAGACACCGACGCTAGGGCACAATTAATTTTCGTTAGTAGTCGATATGATAAACGAGTCTGGTAGTCTAAATAATGGGGTAGCCCCCACGGCCGGAGTGCCGGGCTGGAGAGCCAGGGAAGGTGGACATGGGATGGTTAACTAATAAACCTTTTCGAACTATGGGGTAACCCCCACGGCTGGATAGCTGAATGAGATTAAACTACGTTTTTTGAAACAACCCTAAAATGGACAACCAACCGTGAACTCACTCAACTTTGTTGTTGACCCGTTGCTACATGCTTTGCAGGTCGCTAGATGCTATGGAGCTTGCACATGGAGGTGGTCGTTGTGGGATGCGAACTGATATGTCCCGTACTTAATAAATAAACGTTATGAACTTATGAAACTTATGTTTGGGTCTTTAAACTTATGAACCACGAATTTGTGTTTTGGTTTAACGTCTTATGCTTCCGCTGATTAAATTGAACTTGGTTAACTTCCTTTTGGTCACCAATCGTATTGTGGTTGGTTTTATTTACCTAATTATGTTGTTCAATATGATTGGTGGCTCGATCCTGGTCATGTCACGCCTCCAAGTGGTGATACTCCGCATGGTGGATTTTGGGGGTGTGACAAACTGTTCAGAGAGAGAGGTGATGCATGTTGTTAGATCAAAAAACTATGATGGATGAACAAGTATGCAGCTAGATACAAGATATGCTTTTAAGTTTTAACTCTGCATTTAAAATGAATTTATACAAACCGAATTAAAAATTTATGGTGGAGAAAAGGGAAAGAGGATACTTTAGAGGTTAAAAATGTTATTTTTATACTTTTATTTGTTCTAAATTAAATTTTCCTACCCGGAAAATTTTCGGGTGATAACCTAGTCTTTTCTACATGCAAGATACATGCATTTCCTCCTCTCCCCAATTTTTATAACATCCATAAATTTTTTATACGACAATATTATTTTTTTTAAATTGCACCATAAAATCGAACATATTTTGTCTTTAATTTGAGTACCGTATTGCTATATAAATTATAACAACTAAAAACACAAAAAAATGTGTTGTATTTCTATATTGTATAACATTTTTGTGTTTGGTTTTTTTACTAGATTTTTGTATTACATTTTTTGTGCTACATTTTTCGTACTAGACTTTTTGTGCTATATTTTTTATAATATATTATTTTTGTACTAGATTATTTTGTGCTATTTTTTTTGCTAAATATTTTGTGTTTTATGTTTGATAAAACAAAAGAGTTAGAGTTTGTGTTGTAGGATCAAAATACCCTTTTGCCCTACTTATAAAGATTGTCAAATATCATCTCCATAATCCTTATATGCTAGTTAGGCAAAACCTACTTTTTATTGGATCTTCCCCTATATAATTTTGTCAAATTACATATAGAGTAATTTGTCACAATCGTCCTTAGGTTTGGGCATGTTTGCTAATTTCATTCAAAACAACTTTTTTGTACCATAGTTTCCTTTACTTTTAATATTATTTGTCATTTTTATCCGAACGCCTAATTTGTTGTATTTTTTCTGTCAGACATTTAGTGGAAAATAGCAAAAAATCCCCAATCTCAGAGACGATTTTGGGCAAAAAAAAAAAACAAGAAGAAGATAGTTAAACGTTTGGATGAAAATGACCAAAAATCTCAAAAGTGAAGGACAATATGGTATAAAAAGTTGTTTTGGATGAAACTAGCAAATATGTACAAACCTCAGGGACGATTTTAGTAATTTACTCTTACATGTATGTCAGATTTTGATAGTTTTCAATAGGAATATTGGATTTTAATAATCCCAACTATTCGTTGTTGGCCGCCAACAGTCCCAACTTCAAAAATAACCACTGGCAGTCCCAACTATTGACATATTAGCCACCAATGGACCCTGACTAACAGAACCCTAACATCGTTAGTCTCCAGTTGCCAGAAAACCGTTTTTGTCCAGAAAAAGGTTTCTAAATGTCCGATCTAAAGTTACAAAGAGATTTGGGATGAAAATGTTGAGTTTTCCGGCAAAAAAAGAGTTTTCCAGCGACTTTAATAATTAGGGCTTTTACTAGAAAAAGTTTCCCAAAGGTCCATAATAAGGTTACAAAGAGGTTCAGGACGAAAATGTCGAGTTTTCCAGCCAAAAATGAGTTTTCCGGCCAAAAAACGTTTTTCCGTCGACCGAATACTAATGACGTTAGGGTTCTGTTAGTTAGGGTCCATTGGAGGCCAATATATTAAAAGTTAGGACTGCCAGTGGTTATTTTTAAAGTTGAGACTGTTGGCGGCTAACGACAAATAGTTGGGATTATTAAAATCCAATATTTCTTTTCAATATACATTACTTTGTATATGTGTTAAAAGAATCTTCAATTGTATCCCGTCGGTCAAATGTTACGGGGTCAAAAGAGTAAGTGGTCCAACGTATGAACGGATGAGTTTCGAGGATTATAATAAAATGTTGTCTCAATCATGGAATGAAGAACATGGGTCCTTAGACAAACACCTATATTAATAAACAAATAATAACTTAAACAATTAAGAGACAAAAGGATGGACAATTGCCTTGGGTATCATCAAGCTAGGGATCTTGTTCCCTGCCGATATAATGTAAATGAAATATATACTATTGTCGTACATACCCTTTTGGCCAATCATATGTACATCTCAAAAACATTGGGCAAAAACAACGTTTTTTGTATCACCAGTGCGAAACACTATATCCTTAAATCAAGTAAGTTAGATATGATTTAGCCCTTAATTACCTCATCAAACCCTACTGTTAATTAGCATAATTTTCTAATCGTAAACCTACATACTAGGACTTTTTTCCTAACAATAAATTTGTCACTAATCCGTATACGAAGCCTGCAATATGTCAATGAAGTTATGCCAGAAAACTGGACACGAGTAATAGTTTTACCTGACGGACATTAGTGACTATATATACAAATAATTGCTTTTTTAGTAGTATAGGTTACTCTAGAAAAAAGTTAACAATAGCAACTTTTTATCTTAATTAACATCTATTGTCTATTCCCATTTTATTAAATTCAAGTCATAATAGAAAAAGATTTAACCTTGAGCTTACGTGTGGAAATAACTTCAAAATATTCCAACTTTTATCTTGATCGAAAATTAACATGCATGTATGTTGGGGTCTTTATATGGTTTATTAACTTTTCAATGGTCCCATATTTGTTTTTCACATTTTTTATCGTCTAAAGATGTTGATATTATAATGTGTGCAACACAATGTGGGAAAGTAAGTACTACTTTTTGCAAGAATCCTCGGAAAAATCACTTACAACCTATCTTAATAGAACATATACGGGTTTTAGTGTTGGATTAATTGTTAAGCCCTTCAAATATAGAACATATATGGTTTCTTGGTAAATAACCTGAGCTTCAAGGGGTTTGCAGACCAACATATACGTTTTTTGAGTTAAGGTTAATTGTGGCATCCATTGGCTTACAAACATGATGTTTACAAGTTGTTAGAATTTATCCGGGTTTATTGATCGGAGCTGAAGTTGAATTATATGAAAAAAAAAAAAAAAAAGCATCATCACTAATTTATGGAAAATAATCATAATCATAGTTGAAATTGGTTTAAATAAGAATATGTAGTTCCATGGTGAAATTAGTTAATATAGAACCATTGCTAGTTTTACGGGTCGGATTGCAAATTCGATTAATAATAGTTCTTATAATCAAACATACTTCCCTAAATGTGCTTAAACAATATTACGGCATGTGGGAGGCGATCAAAGTTAAGTTAATGAAATTTAATTTAATGAGTCGGTTTGGGTTGAAAAGAGGTTAACAAGACTTGAAGCCACTTATAGGTATTTGAACATGATCAAATGGATGCCTGCAGGACCATTTAGCATTAAACTGGTCATAAGAATTGTGAAACTAACCAATAAACTAAGGGGGCGTTTGGTTCGCAGGAATTCAATGGAATTTAAGGGAATTGAAATTTGAATTTCATCACTTAACATGTTTGGTTCACAGAATTTGATGGAATTGGAATCCCAATTCCAATCTTCATGTGTTTGGTTGACAATGGAATTGGAATTGGAATTAGGAATGAATTCCTTCATATTCCTTTAACTAAAGGAATTCAAAATCCTTCCTATATGTGAATGAATTAAAGTAAATTCATTTGAATCTTCATCCGTTTCGACCCGCACCGTTTCAACCCGTACCGTTTCAACGCGAACAGATTCGACTCATATCGTTTCGACGCGAACAGTTTCAACCCATAACGTTTTGACGCGAACGGTTTCGACCAGTACCGTTTCGAATCGAACCATTTCGACCCATACCGTTTCGAACCGAACCGTTTCGAATCGAACCGTTTCGGCGCAAACCGTTTCGACCCGTACCGTACCGTTTCGAATCAAACCGCTTCGATTCGAACCGTTTCGACCCGAACTGGTGGTTGTGGGTGCCGGGGTGATGGATTCCAACTCATTTGACAACCAAACACAACAAAAATGGAATTGAGATTCCAATTCCAACAATTTCCAATTACAATTGCAATGTTTAAATTCTAAATCCAATTCCTTCAAATTCTGATTCCTATACAAATTCCAATTCTAATTCCAAATCATTCCGCGAACAAAACGCCCCCCCCCCCCCCCCCCTAGTGACTGTAAGGCCCTTGGGTGTGGAGTAGCACCCTCCATCCAAATGGGTGGATTTTTATTGGTTAAAATTATGAAAATTGGGGGTCTACACATCTCGCTCATTCTCACGCCCGCCAAGACACTCACGAGAGTACCTTTGGATCCCCCCACCCACCCTTGGTGGCCCCCGGGCGGTGTTAAGAACGTTAAAGGCTGATGTGACGCGTGGGGGGTGTGGGGGTTTCTTTGAACAAAGATTGAAAATATAAGTTTAAAAGGCCAAGGTTAGTAAATATTGATTTCTAAAGTAAAGTCCTCACTACAGCATCCAATTGAAAGATTAGTATAAATGAGTTTGTTTGAATCTTTAAATTATTGACAAAGGACTTTGACCTATTTGTTTTAAGACAATTATGCTGAATTTAGTATATAGTGTGTTAGTTCTAGTTGTAAGTTACTAGAAAGGACATGCTGATGATTTTAACATAAACAACTACTTTTCTAATTTGGTAGTGCATGATTAATAAGCTTATCTGCATATTTAGAAATATCTAGCATGCAAATTTTAGTGACCAAATGCTAGGGTATTGCATTCCTTAGTTTTCTAAAGCCGTTAAATAACCTTTTGTGTTTAAGATGGTATATAGGCAGCATATCAGTTCTACACATATGTGTTATAAAATGTATGCTAGGAAATAAATGTGTTATAACACAATGTTCTGCAAATCAATTACACTGGTGTTTAAATTTTAAAGAAAAACACAATGTTCTGCAAATCAATTATGCTCTTAAATTTTAGTACGGCTTACTGCCGAGACTGGTGGGTAGAGTGAACGTACCATCCAAACTCTAGAGAACGTGCTACGTGCATGCATAATACACAAGAAAGCATAGAACACCCGTATGTTGGGCTAAAGTTGGTAGAAACCGACTCTCTGGACTGTAGATTGTCCTAGCTAACCAAAAGAATATTACGAATCTGAGATATGCTCAAGTCTGTCCATGATAGGCAGGAGAGTTATGTCAATAAAAGGCGGAAGCCTCGAAGATAATATATCACTGAATAAGGGCAACTGAGTCCTAGATATATTGACCATTCAAGATAACAGAATGTGTCGGTTTAGTGGCTTCTAGATTTAAGTTACTAATAGAGCTGAGTGGAATCCATAGTGTATTCCATATATGTAATCTAAAAAGTGCTTAGCAGAAAGCACTTATCATGTTTCGTCATGACATTTAAACGAGAGCTTAAGGTTTATTGAAAAACCTTGTCCATTTGGACCATGAAATTTAAAAGCTCCATAGAAAATAAGTTTCCCTCGACAAAGTGAAATGGGATTCTCATTGTGGCCCAGCATACACTTAGGAGGTTGAAATCTGATATGAAACGGAACTAACCGTATTACTTTAAACAAATCTCGAGGACGAGATTTCCTTTAAGGGGGTGAGGATGTAACACCCGTAAATTTGCATCTAATTGTCAGACGACAGGTGTCCTGAATTTCCAACTAAGGAGTGAGAATTTATCGTTCCACTATGTAATGATACATATTAAATCCTCCAATTTGTTCCCGGCAATGTGGAAGGAGGAAGAAATTATATTCTACGTTCATTGAAACGTGTTTCGTACCTCCAACTAATCCCGATTATAGGAAGGAGAGAAATTATTATCATGCGTTAACTAAAACGCATCCCGGATCTCCGACTAATCTCAACTACGAGAAAGGGGAGGGACTAAATGTGCCAAATGGCCAAAGATGTAAAGTCCAAGGACTTAAAGTGTTAAAATCTCAGAATTTGTCTTTGGAGGTCCCTTACGAACCGCAAGGCTTAGTCCTTACGGTCCGCAAGGGGTATAAGGTCAGTTTACGAGCTGAAGGTCCTTACGGACCGTAAGCCGTGACTCCTTACGGTCTGTAAGGGGTCATCTGGCAGAATCATTCTTGCAGCCCAAGGCTTTGCTACATAAGGTGACATCTAGCACGATTTGCCACCATTTCTTCTGCTTCTTACACATCATTGGACATGTGTAATCATCTTGGATCACCTCCTAACACATGGCTTGATCTTGTTCATCCTCTACAAATATAAATAGCCATGAAATCCAAGCTTCCAATTTGCTCATTCCTCTTTTCTTTTTCTAAATTCTTCTTGGAGTGTTTCCTGGCCAAAGGAAGCCTCCCAACTGAGTTCATACTCATCTTGGATCACAAGTAAGTGTTCCATTTCAGTCAATTTTATTTTTATAGGCTAGTTTTTAGCCGAAAGTCAACCAGATTGATTTTCTGTTTGACTTTCGGTTATGACCATTATGGTCAAGCCAATGTTCTATCCGAATGTGGCTATGTGATCGTAATTATGAAGGTTATAATCCCCTGGGATCATACCTTCTAAAGATCACGTTAACTAGGTGAAATGACGAGTCAGCTTTATATTTAATAAAAGGTCAAAAAACGTAAACTTTTCAAATTACGTTAATCAAGTTTCTAACTATTAAAACTTGAAGTTTTGACATTATATAAGTTTATAAAACATGTTAGGACATGTCTAAACATGTCCAACTCGTCATTTCTTATTTAGAGCTTAATTCTATATCGAAGCTCAAGCAGTTTGACTTTTGCTTTGACTTTCGATTCTGACCCGTTTGGTTAACGTTTAGGCCTGTTTTAAATTATTTATAGGACCATGATATTGTTGAGTATAACTCACTAAAGTTATACCACATGGTCAGTCCGTTTGATGAGTTTTATGACAAGTTGCAAATATATTGTTAAAAAATGACCACAATGCTCCTATGTGGTCAAAAGAACTAAATGAATGATTTTAAATTAAAACGGACCTATAATATGACTTTAAGTCAGTAGATACTTCATCTAAAATGTTTTGATACGAAGACATGTCATAAGCCCATCCGAACTTCAAAACCCGTATTATGCGCATAACTAGTTATGCGAACCTAGTTCGCATAAACTAGGCGTAACGGGTCAAGGTATGTCAAAACCTCTTCAATTCAGAATGCTTGGTTAAATAGCTTTTATCCAATGAGTCATTGCACTCGGATAGGTATAAACCACCTTCTATTCGATAAACGCTTAATCTAGCGAACCTGTTCTTAAGTAACGGGTCATATCTAAAGGGACTAACCTTTGACCCGTATACATTTTAACAGATAATAAATCTGTTCATTCCAGACTATAGTACCCCCCCCCCCCAGGTAATCGGACATGGGTCAATAATAATTAGACTTGCGGCTTTTTGCTAAATTATAATCATATTGATTGGAAGCTAGCAAAAAGGTAAATACTCTTAACTTATTTTAGTTTTTAAACTTGGGATGGCAATTATGCCACTTGGAGCGGGTATTACATAAATGGGCCGTCTATGTTGCGCATAAATGTAAGAATCCGGTTTATTCCATTTTACTTGATAACTGAAACGATTGGGGGTTAATGGTACCGTGTCCGGGCGTCCCGACTCATATACTGATATGTCCATACGCGTGCAAGGGTAGGCATACCGACTGTAAGACACGTTTTATTCAACTTTGGTGAGTACCTTAATCATAATAAATGACTGGCTCTGATCTCTGGTTCCCAATTGTAAGGAAAGTATGTAAATCTGGTAACAAGAATAAATTCCCAAGAAATATTTCAAAGATCACCTATGGGTTTTCTCTATATATAAAACTCTTTTTGAAAAAAAAATTGTTTTCAAAACGAGTCAGTTAATTGTATTTACCAGCTTAACCTGACGTATTTTCAAAAGACTGAACCGCATGTACCGAACCTTATTATAGGCTGGGAATCCGGGTCCACTAGAATGAAGGCTAAGGAATTTGCAACTCTTGATGCTTAAGGCCTATGATGTCTAAAGCTCTGTTTATATGATCCAGCCCATGGGCTTGTACTGAAACGCTTGTAATACTTTTATATATATTCAAGTTTTATTAAATTTAATATTTTTACTCCAATACTTCCGCTGCATATTATTATATTGTGATAATTGTTATCCAACCGTCATGATTATACCCATCCGGGCCAACCAGGAAATTCGGGGTGCGACAGGTTGGTATCAGAGCTACAATTTGAGTGAATTAGAAACTAGCCTTTTGTGTTTAATCTCAAATATCACAAATCCAGATTCCTTAAGAATCCCCGAGTCTAGACCCGAACATAAGACTACTCTTAATTATATAAAGTAGTTATTGTTTTTTTGCCGCCAAGATGTTGCGGACTCGATGATCTCTACCACTGAGTAGCTTGAAGTTTCACATGGCGAACTACTATGTTTTGGAGATAATGACTCCGATACAAGGATGCTTGTCACACCCCAACCAATGGCAGAATCATCGGAGTGGGACGAAGAAAGATTGCTCATCATACATAACGCTATTTTGTGACAGTAACTAAATTAAAACCGTTTCATTTCATAACTTCAAATTGTCAAACATTACATGAAAATTCAAATAACAACAAATACAAGACAATAACATAATGACAAGAACAAAATTGATACAACATATTAAACCTAAGGCGTCTATATGTGTATCTAAGCATCATCGCTACTTCAATTTCATAGCATCATCATCCTCAACCTGTAACATGTTTAAAATAATGTTCAATGCAAAAACAAAGGCGAGTATACAAGTTTTCATACATACATAGTATAAAAATGAGTTTAAACGATTCCACATGGCAAGCTATTGATACAAGATAAACATTAAAATCGGCATGTGTTTAACAAATCAAACCAATGATGAAACGCGATAAGCTCATGACGTAACCTCAAGTCTACGGGTGGTGCGTTAATCCTATAGCGCTATATATGTTAAGGATATGCTCGATCAAAGCTAATGATAAGTCTAACACAAAACGTAAAACCCCAAGTTCAATGTATCAAGTAATCAAGTTATGCAATCATGTAATAGGAATGTTTGTGCATTTACGAATAATATAACAACTCTCCCAAAACCATTAAAATACTCCTATACGTCCTAAAATATACCCCGTATATGAAAAACAAGCATAAAATACCTTTATATTAATAAAAATCAAATAAAACAAATTATATTAAGTCCTCGCGGGGCACGATCCAGTTAAGCATAGACTTGTCGCGACAAGGTGGCACTAGTAGGGATGAGATTTTTTACCGAAATACCGGTACCGTACCGTACCGATCATAAACGGTACCGTTATCGGTAATAGATTTTTCAAAATTCGGTATCGGTAAAAAACGGTATCGGTACCGGTATTTTTCGGTAAATACCGGTATTAATACCGAATTTAATAATGACTTCATGTGTTTTGCTATTATCTTGGATCCCACTATGAAGTTATATTTTCTTGAACATTGTTTTACAAAACCAATATCAAATTTCTTTTGTTTGGTTATTTTTAATCAATTATGATGATTTTTTAGACATGTTGGAATTTGGATGTTAAAAGTCGAACCCATGGATGTTTACCTTTTGATTTTTTTGACTACTTAATATGTTTACCCTTTGTTTACATTCCTTTATATATTACTCTAGTTTAGATAATATGGATGGATGGGTTGCACATGAAGTTTTTTTAGGTAAAACAATGGATGACACCAAAGCGGTACCAATGTAGTAAAGTACCGAAATACCGGTACCAAATCTATAAATACGGTACGGTAACCGGTATCCAGATTTAAGGTATTTACGGTATCGGTACCGGTACGGTACCAGTATCGTACCGATCTCATCCCTAGGCACTAGGCCGCACCAGGTTGCGCCACGTGTCCTAGTCGTGTTAAACCTACACCGTTGATTCACCATAGCTAGGACCTACCCTAGGTCTCTCGCGTGCCGCATAAGACTTAGAGCAGGTGCTCGCGGGCCGCGAGGCGCCATGTTTCCAGCCTATATAAGGAGGCTTCGACCTCGGTTGAATTCGTTCAATTCTTTTGTCTCTCAAAGCCCCTATAATAGCAATAGTAGTGCTCGATATAATACCCCTAAAAAGCGAAACTCTGCCTCGTTGTAAGTATTATAACCCCCGGTTACGTATTAGTTACTCTGCCCGATTGATCTAGAGCTCCGTAACGTATGTCAAGGCTCTGCCTGACTCAGTCGTTGGAGTTCTGTCTCGGGGGTATAGCTAATGTAAATTGGGTTATCTTACTGACACGTGTGCATTGTTTAATTTTAATAGATTATAACCAGGAAGTTACAAGAAAGCAGTAGTATTATCTAAAATAACAATGTGAGTTATTCTCTTTTTCTACCAAACTGTTTACCAAAACCTCAATTGTTTAAAATTATAAAAACAATGATTGAGTCTATGTATTCTACAATTATTGTTGGTATATTGGGGTTTTGTATACATTACTTGTTACTACACTGTGAGTAGTAACATGACCACAAGTCAGGATTGACAGTACCATGGGTGGTAATTGGGTAGATATAAACATTGTAATCGCTCTCAATATTGTAAATTGATAAAAACTTGTTTTGATTAAACTGGGATGCACTCGCCAGTATTTCTTGCTGATAAAACTTTTTTAAAACGCGTTTCAGGTAACAAAATGTGAAAGCCAAATAGAAGCCAGCTGGAGAGCACTAAAGGCTTGGAAAAGTGGCTATAAAAGTTACCTAAACAAGAAAGAAGTTTTATTTCAATAAATTAGGGTTTATCCCTATAAACATATTATAATGGAAACTTGGGTTTTTGACATATATTTATTATTTATAACAGTGTGGTATTTTACTCTGATAAACTATTTCCTAATTATGGTCCTGATGTTAATTTCCGCTGCCAAATTAATAAACACCGATACCACTGATACTGTCCTCGCGGCCGCCCGCTCCCGGGGCAGGGGTCGGTGGCTGCGATAGAGAGTGGTATCAGAGCTACAGCCACTGGTTTAAGCCACAGAAGTGTTCTGCTGACACCAATATTTTATCAATTATGTTAGGAAATAATCTATGTGACTGTGTATATATGTATATTATTGTTTTGTGTTATTTGAAAATCTGTTAGTTTACAGTATGAGTGAGCAAGGTACGTCTGACGCCTATCGTCACCTAGCTAGTTCTCCCAAAAGTGAAGGAACTTCATCACAGCCTACTCCTTCGGGGTATTCTGCTGACACTGAAGAAGGAATCTTCATTTTTAAGGCCTAATCCGAGGAACCATTCCCTTCGAAAAAGCGAGGATGGTTTAGTAGGGGAGCACATGAGAGGAGAAAACGAATGAGAAAGTTACAACAACAAAGAGCGTTAGCAGCAGCCAATAGGGAAGTAAACGCCCAAACCCAAGAAATAGTTAATAGACGGTTGGCAAACTTTCATATACTAGCCACCACTGCAGCAGATCCAAACCTTGATCAGATAATTGCACCAAAACCATTGCCCTTATTTCCAACCCAACCAATGGAGATAGAACTTAACCAAGGAAACCAAATTCCCATACCAGCATTTTACCCTAACGAGATACCTAGAATCCCAGCACCTAATCCTTTAGCGTATTATCCATGGGAAGATGACCATATGCACTATCAGGAACTCTATCCAAAGGGAGAACCGATACCAAATACCAAATCCCATAGCACAATATATCGACCTTAATCCTTTAGATCCGTATTGGAATACCGATCAGTATGTTCAGGAAATATTAAACAACCCATACCCATATGGAGAGCCTATACCTCAATTCCCAAACCCGATACCCGCACCACTGCTATCCATGAGTGAAGAGAATGTGTAGGAACTCTGCACATTTGGTGAGGAATTAGTGGAAGAAGGAGAGAGAATACGACAAATAGGAGAAAAGCTCGTGTGGAAATACGACGAGCAAGAAATGCAGTTTTGGATGAACCACCCCTAGTAATAATAATAATAATAATATCTATATATATATATATATATATATATATATATATATATAAATGTGTGTAGTTGAAAAAAAAATCAACTAAATTAGATAACCTAATATATATCGATGAATAACTATTAGTGTGTTTCAATTTATGTTGTTGATTGTATTATATATATATATATATATAGAGAGAGAGAGAGAAAGGTTAACATACAAAAAGCCTTATCATACATCACGTAGGAGACAATGGTAACCGTTGGATCAGGGGTATAATCACGCATGGGACCACATAATCACGCATGGGACCACATGGGACCACATAATCACGCATGGGACTATAATCACGCACGTTCTATGATAATAACGCACGTTATATATTTTGTCATGTATGTTAATGTAGGTTAAGCCCTGAAGTACATTATACTTTCTCTATATATATATATATGAGAAAGAGTAAAAGTCGCAATGCTCGATGATTTTGATCAATTTGTTTGTCTGATTGTTTGCATTAAATCTTATTCTGTGATATTAACACCTGATAAATGTTTATAATCTAGATGGACAACGAAGTAAATCAGGAAAACCAGAATAATGATAATAATGGAAACCAAATAGATAACAGTGCCATCCAACATATAGTAGCACATGGAATTATAGACGCTATGCCATATATTATCAAGACTGTTAAGGAAGCAGAAAATAATAAAACTAACAGTGGAAGTAAACGACCACCTACTAAACCCAGTTACAGCGTGAATAATGGACCGCTACTCCAATTACCTATTCCAAAAAGAAGAAGAACCATGTCATATGGTTGTTCTTACAAAGAATTCTGGTCTTGCAAACCAATAGAATTCTCTGGCAATGAAGGAGCCATTGCAGCTCTACGTCGGATAGAAAAGACAGAAGCAGTCTTAAAAATAAGCAAATGTGCATATGAAGATAAGATTATGTTTGCTTCTAATCTTTTTAAGAACGCAGCCTTAGAATGGTGGAATACTATTCTCCAGTCTAGAGGAAGTGATAAAATTTATAATATGGAATGGACTGACTTTAAGAACATAGTTGAAAGGAAATTTTGTCCTCCTCATGAAAAA
Source organism: Helianthus tuberosus (assembly GCA_030545235.1). Classification (NCBI taxonomy): domain Eukaryota; kingdom Viridiplantae; phylum Streptophyta; class Magnoliopsida; order Asterales; family Asteraceae; genus Helianthus; species Helianthus tuberosus. The sequence continues at coordinate 91,523,511 of CM060439.1, read as the reverse complement.
GAACAAATCTCTAATAAGTTCTTAAATCTTAAAATGACTGGAATAGGCTGCAAGGGTTACACTATCGTATTCTTCGAATATGCTAGAATAGTGCCAACCCAAGCCTCACCAGAACCAGTATTAATCTCCCGATACATCTGGGGATTAATTAGTGAAATTAGACACGTAGTCAAGGCAGCTAGACCACAAAAAAAAAATAGAAGAAGCCGTAGAACTAGCCAATACCTAGACTGATTAATTGGTACGTACGCATGAAGAGAACCAGAGAAAGAACCTAGCCCAAAAGCTTACCCAGGAATTTCGCTACGGTAATTCCAACCATGGGAAAAGTACAGGTTTTACTTCCGTACCTTACTGTAAGAAGAAACATTTAGGAAGATGTTCAATATACTGCAACTTCTGCAAAATGTCTGGACACAAAGAAGAAGACTGCAGGAAGAAACCTAGCAATAAGCTATGCTTCAACTGTGGAGAGGCTGGGCATATCAAACAGAACTGTCCGAAACTAGCTCTAGCGACAAACAATAAAACTACTAAGAACGCCAGGGCATTTGTTCTGACAACTGAAGAAGCTAAGATGATTCCGGATGTGATTGCCGGTACGTTTTTAGTTAATGATATTTTTTGCTAAAGTATTATTTGACTCTGATGCAAACCAAAGTTTTATTAATAATTCGTTCTGCAAACTTCTCAATCAACCATTAACTAAACTTCAACAAGAATGCCTGGTAGAAACGGCGAATGGAGAATCCATTAAGATCACTGAAATCTTGCAGGGAGCAAGAATAGAAATTTTAAACCATAATTTTATTGCTAACCTTTACCCAATGAATCTGGATGGATTCGATATCGTACTAGGATTGGATTGGTTAGTAGCCAACCACGCCAGCATTCTATGTGATCAAAAGTCAGTGCAAGTAAGTTCACCAAAGGGTGACAAGATCACAATTAAAGGAGATAAGCCAACCAGATCCACAAAATTCATCTCTGTGATGAAAACAGCAAGCTGTGTAAGGAAAGGATCACTAGTGTATATGATTTCCATAATCATTAACACTAAAGGAAAAGAATTGAAAGATATTCCTGTAGTATCTCAATTCTCAGATGTTTTTCCAGAAGAATTACCCGGATTACCACCAGATAGGGAGGTTGAATTCAGAATTCACCTAATACCAGGGACAACACCGATTGCCAAGGCACCTTACCGTTTAGCACCAGCAGAGATGCAGGAACTGAAGAAACAATTGGACGAACTTCTGGAGAAAGGTTTCGTACAGCCTAGTTCATCACCATGGGGAGCACCAATCTTGTTTGTCAAGAAACAGGACGGATCAATGCGTATGTGCATTGACTACTGAGAATTGAACAAGGTCACGATTAAAAATCGATACCCACTACCGAGAATCGATGATCTGTTCGATCAACTTCAAGGAGCTCGATTCTTTTCTAAGATTGATTTACGCTCAGGATATCATCAATTGAAAGTACAGGAAGTGGACATTCCTAAAACTGCTTTCAGAACAAGGTATGGTCATTATGAATTTACAGTCATGCTATTTGGTTTAACCAATACCCCAGCCTCATTTATGGACATGATGAACAGAATATGTAAACCATATCTGGATAAATTCATAATTGTCTTTATAGATGATATTCTTATTTACTCTAAGAGCAAAGACGAACATGCAGTGCATCTACATACACTTCTGAATTTGCTGAGAAAAGAAAAGCTTTACGCTAAATTTTCAAAATGCGAATTTTGGTTACAAGAAGTGCAATTCCTTGGACACCTGGTTAATCATGAAGGAATTCATGTGGATCCAACAAAAATCGAGGCGATTACTAATAGGAAAGTCCCTGAATCACCGATGGAGGTGAGAAGTTTTCTTGGACTAGCAGGTTATTATAGACGTTTTATTCAAGATTTTTCTAGAATAGCCATTCCCTTAACGAAGCTGACCTGCAAATCAGTTAAATTTGAATGGGGACCAAAATAGGAGGAAGCTTTTAGGATTCTTAAGCAAAAGTTAACCAACGCACCCATACTCGCATTACCAGAAGGAACTGAAGACTTGATAGTCTATTGTGACGCTTCTAAGTTAGGTTATGGATGTGTATAGATGCAACGTCAAAAGGTTATATCTTATGCTTCTAGACAACTTAAGAATCATGAAGAGTATTATACAACCCATGATCTAGAGTTAGGAGCCATAATTTTGCCCTTAAAATTTGGAGACAGTATCTTTATGGTAGCAAGTTTACTGTTTTCACCGATCATAAGAGTCTAAGATATGTTTTTGGGCAAAAAGAGTTAAATATGAGACAAAGACGCTGGATGGAAATTCTTAGTGATTTTATGATTGTGATATCCAGTATCGTGCAGGAAAGGCTAATATAGTAGCTGATGCTTTAAGTCGAAAGTATCATGAAAAGGCAAGACGAGTACGTTCTCTTAAATTAAATCTGCAGATAGATTTAAATGACCAAATTAGAGAAATACAGGAAACAGTAATCAAGGATGATACTGAAAAATTAAAAGGAATGATTAAGGAATTAGAACAAGGAACCGCTGGAATTTGGAGATTCCATAAGAAAAGAATCTGGATAACCAAACAAGGAAACCTATGCCACCGAATTTTGGAAGAAGCCCATAAGTCTAAGTATACAATGCATCCCGGTAGTGATAAGATGTATCAAGACTTAAGGAGGAATTTCTGGTGGATAGGAATGAAGAAGGATATAGCCACCTATGTTGCCAAGTGTCTAACCTGTTCATAGGTTAAAGCTGAACACCAGAAACCCTCAGGTTTATTACAACAACTAGAAATGCCTATATGGAATTGGGAATTGATAACAATGGACTTTGTTACCAAATTACCCAAGACACGAAAAGGTAATGATGCAATCTGGGTGATTGTAGACAGATTAACCAAATCTGCTCATTTCTTACCTATGAAGGAAACTTTCAGTATGGAACAATTAGCCAAGTTGTATGTAAATGAAATAGTTTCATTACATAGATTTCCTTTATCTATTGTTTCTGATAGAGATAGCCGTTTTACTTCTCATTTTTAGACTAGTTTCCAAAAAGCAATGGGACGATCATTTACCATTAATAGAATTTTCCTACAATAACAGCTATCATACCAGCATCAATACTGCACCATTTGAAGCACTTTATGGACGAAAGTGCCGAACTCGAGTCTGTTGGGCAGAAATTGGAGAAAAACAAATGTCTGGACCAGAGATAGTACAAGAAACAATGGACAAGATTATTCAAGTCAAGGAAAGACTAAAAGCAGCACACGATCGTCAAAAAAGTTATGCTGATAACAGACAAAGACCGTTAGAATTTCAAGTAGGGGATATGGTATTATTAAAAGTTTCTCCATGGAAGGGAGTGGTAAGATTCATAAAAAGGGGAAAGCTAAGCCCTAGATATTTCGGACCTTTTGAGATTATTAGAAGAATAGGACCCGTAGCTTATCAGCTACAACTGCAAGAGGAAATGGCAGGAATACATGACGTATTTCATGTATGTAATCTCAAGAGATGTCTAGCAGATGAATCATTAATGGTACCTCTTAAGGACATAGAGGTAAATGAGAAACTTAAGTTTGTAGAGAAACCGCTACAGATTGAAGATAGAAAGATCAAGAATCTCAAACACAAGAGATTAGTTCTAGTCAAAGTAAAATGGGATTCCAAGAGAGGACCAAAATACACTTGGGAGCTCGAGTCCGGGATGCAAAGGAAATACCCACACCTGTTCCAGTAGACCTCGAGGACGAGATCTAAACCAAGGTGTGGAGGATATAACAACTCCCCCAAAACCATTAAAATACTCCTATACGTCCTAAAATATACCCCGTATACGAAAAACAAGCATAAAATACCATTATATTAATAAAAATCAAATAAAACAAATTATATTAAGTCCTTGCGGGGCGCGACCCAGTTAAGCATAGACTGTCGCGGGCCGCGACAAGGTGGTACTAGGCCGCACCAGGTTGCGCCACGTGTCCCAGTTGTGTTAAACCTACACCGTTGATTCACCATAGCTAGGACCTACCCTAGGTCTCTCGCGGGCCGCGTAAGACTTAGAGCAGGTGCTCGCGGGCCGCGAGCCGCCATGTTTCCAGCCTATATAAGGAGGCTTCAACCTCAGTTGAATTCGTTCAATTCTTTTCTCTCTCAAAGCCCCTATAATAGCAATAGTAGTGCTAGATATAATACCCCTAAAAAGCGAAGCTCTGCCTCGTTGTAAGTATTATAACCCCCGGTTACGTATTAGTTACTCTGCCCGATTGATCTAGAGCTCCATAACGCATGCCAAGGCTCTGCCTGACTCAGTCGTTGGAGTTTGGTCTCGGGGGTATAGCTAATGTAAATTGAGTTATCTTACTAACACGTGTGCATTGTTTAATTTTGATAGATTATAACCAGGAAGTTACAAGAAAGCAGTAGTATTTTCTAAAATAACATTGTGAGTAATTCTCTTTTTCTACCAAACTGTTTACTAAAACCTCAATTGTTTCAAATTATAATAACAGTGATTGAGTTAATGTATTCTACAATTACTGTCGGTATGTTGGGGTTTTGTATACATTACTTGTTACTACACTGTGAGTAGTAACATGACCACAAGTCAGGATTGACAGTACCATGGGTGGTAATTGGGTAGATATAAACATTGTAATCGCTCTCAATACTGTAAATTGATAAAAACTTGTTTTTATTAAACTGGGATGCACTCGCCAGTATTTCTTGCAACCTGAACAAAATGTGAAAGCCAAATAGAAGCCAGCTGGAGAGCACTGAAGGCTTGAAAAAGTGGCTATAAAAATTACCTAAACAATAAAGAAGTTTTATTTCAATAAATTAGGGTTTATCCCTATAAACATATTATAATGGAAACTTGGGTTTTTCCCATATTGTAGGATCGTTGTTGGACCCAAACGAGTCAATCAGAAGAGCGTATAATCCGATTCAAAGGCGGAATCAGTGAAACGGACGTATAAACAGCTTGATACTATTAAATCTGTCACTTTGATTCAATATAACATCAATTACAACCTGAACAGATTTTGGCAGCACTTCGTTACAAATCCTGAAGCATTCCAAATGAAATGACAAGTGCCCTATTTATAGGTAAGTAGGTTTCGCTTGAAATGATCATGACAAGTTCAAGCGAACTCTGATCTTTTTGGTTTCGCTTGAGTGTGACCAAGACTGTTTCAAGCGAACTCAGTTAATGTGGTTTTGCTTGAAATGGTCTCTGGTACTTTCAAGCGAACTCACTTCCTTATACATTCTAATCTCAGTTTCTTGCACCTCGAGCACTGTTTATCCTATTACATGAAACAAGACGAAGTCAATAGACGTAATGCACTAACAGACTCCCCCTCGGATATTGACTAAGTCTTCAGTGTCTAGTCTTCAGTATGACACATCTTCAGTCTTGATCATTCTGCCTTCTCATCCAAATTGTAAAATTATAAGCATCCATCAATCATTCTCTTCTTCCATCAGCTTCAGGCTCCCCCTTTCGTCAAGCTTCCGTGCTTTGGGATCGACACCTATCTTTCCATCTACAAGCTCTTCCATGCTTCAAGCTTGTCTTCAGACTCCCCCTTAGACTCTGCTTTCGGGATTGTAATCTGGACTATCTGCAAACACTCAAACATCTATAAATACAATGTTTTCATATTATCCATCAAATTCTCTAATCCACTCCCCCTATCAACAAACTAAAAGATTTAGAAGTATTAAAAAATCCAACTCCCTCACAGTTAATCATCCAAGTCCAAACTAATGACCTTGGAGATATCACAAACTGTTTTTGATTTTTGAATTTAATTCAAGTTTCATATTAATGAACTTGTTTTTATTTTCAGAAACACAATTAGCTTACTTAGATTTTGAAACTCAGCATTTCAGACATCAGTTGTCGAAAATAAAGCAGAATCAAAAATCTTTTTGTATTTTTCTGAAAATATAAAGCAATAAAGAAATATGTACAAACAAATTTACAAACAATATTTTTGTTTGAGTATGCGTCAGAGGATCATATCAGTTTTTGACAAGTCACAAGTACCGTTGAGCTTAGTTACACGTTAAGAATTAAACAATTCACTTAGATTGTCGATATACTGATCCACTTAAATTTTCATACAAATTTCAACTGATTCAGGATACGAATTAGATATATTAAGAACTTAAACTCATTCATGTGTCCCACCTCTTGAATATACTCCCGTATCCAGATCCCAATATTCAGTCTTACAGGTGAGTATACCTAGATGATATCTGTAAGGGAATAAATTATAGTACGAAACCGTGAGAGCTCAGGTCAGAACTTCCGTTCAGCAGAGAGATGACGGCTCAACTTTTGGTGTGTCCCCTTTAGAGGATCTTTTGTATTACAACAGCAATGACTATCAATTTTATTGTTTCATCAATTTGCTAAGGGCGGCGCTATATTTCAAGCAATGCAGAAAGTATTCTCCGGGGACTAGGCCATTGCTTCCGCAAAATCAGAAGTCCCTGGATAATACCCCAGATATCACTAAGCATAAAGACCTAGTATCTCAGAAAGAGGGACCTTTCAAACGAGATTTCAGGGGTTACCTATATATCCAAGTAGTGTTCCCCACGAAATAAGTAAGTTTGAATTTAAGTTTATATCCCGAAAAATTTTACTAAATGTATAAAAATCTACCGACACATCCACGGTGAGATCGTTTAACACATTTAAACTTTCCATTTCTTTAGCGTACTGTAACTGTCTACTGATGTACTATCATTTCCTTTTTTTACGCAAAAACTCAATTTTTGAATTTTATCATGTTTTTGACTTTTTCAAATTTTCAAATGTTTTTGTATTTTCTGACAACAATATATCTCCCCCTAAAATGCAAAATCATATAAAGAAAATTTGACAACCAATACTGATAGCTTTGTCTCGCCATCCATTTTCTGCTTAATGTGCTCTGTTTTGCAGAAAATCTAATATACCCCCATGATTTACAACACATTGATATTTACAGTTTGAAAACCGTTTTTCAATCTTGTGAAATTAATCATGTTTGTTCAGCCGTGAGGGTTTCGGCGTATTCAATCAACACATATTTTTGGTTTTTCAAATTTTTCAATTTTTAGGATTTTTGAAAATATTGTTTATTTATATACATAATGAAAATAAACTTCCTATTTTAAACAACACAGGATTCAACAGCCTCCTCTCCTTGTTGTGCCAGGCTGCTCCAACCTCCATTCTCACAATCTTCGGATTTGTTGAGCACCTGCACATTCAAACTACTTAATTACTTGAACAATTTAGCCCAGGTCTGTTTGACCTTAGGCATTTCAACACAACAATCTTCATTCAATGCCGGAAAATCTTTGTCATTCTGAACAAAGACTTTTTCATCTTTAACTTCAATTTTCTCATCTTTTACCAAAGACACTTGTTTCTTAACACTCCATGTTTGTCCTTTTGGAGTACCTCTTTTGTAAAAATGTGAATCTTTTTGAACATTTTGTTTTTGAACAACTTTTGGTTTCCAAAACTCTTGTGGTTTTGTCATATCAACGGATGTTTTCCAACTTTGTGTTGTTCTAAATCTGGGTGTGTTAGAATTCCAGGTCTGTCAGGAATCGAACCTATTTGGTTTTGATTTCCAAGTTTGATTCGAAACAAACTTGTTTGTGTTGTACCTCCAAGTTTGTTTTGAGTCAAATCTGGTTGACCTTTGTCTCACATTCTCAGATTTTTGTTTCTCAACATCATCAAACTTCTTTTTATCAACATCCACAGATTTCAGATTAGGGCACTTGCGTGCAAGATGTCCTTTTTGATCACATTTGAAACATGTTCTCATGGACACATCTTTGACCTGTGGTTGTTGCTTTTTCTTTTTAGCAAAGAACTCATCATTAGACTGTCTCATTTTAAGTTCTTTTTCTTCTGCTAAACTATTTCCTTGAACAAAACTCATTTTTGCCTGATAATTTGGCGTTTCATTTTTGTTTCGATTCTGTTTCTTCTTATAACCCAACCCATCCTTCATGTTTTTCTTCTTGTAACCAGGTTTGTTATACGAACCTCTATGACTTTTACCAACAAACTTTGAAATCTCAGACTTCTCAATCTCAACCATTTTGAACACTTTATCAACCTTTTCTGAAATCACATTCTGAATCGGGAATACAACATCTAAGAACAATTTGTCCGATCCAATCATGGTATAAACCAATCCTTTTGAATCATCATTCAAACTTTTCTCGGATTTTGTGTTTTTCAGATAACTATCATGAAGATTTCCTTCATCTTCATCCTGTGATTCAGATTTACCTGTATCAACCGACTCTTCTTTCAACACACTTTCAACGACTTTACCTACCACCTCTGAATCATTAGAATCATCAGACTTGGAATAGGTTATGTCAATGTTGTCTGGCAATTGGTCTACCATGTTGAAAGCTTTTTCGACCTTTTCCTCATCATAAAATGCAAACTTTCCCGGTGGAGGAACTTGATGAAACTCTGAGCCAATGCCTTTCTTGTTTTGCTCAGACTCACCATCTCCCGGTTTTATATTGAAAATTCGTTCAAGCACATATGACGACACATGATAACTCTTTAACTTGTTGTTATCCTGTTCTAGATCAGCAATCTGTCGCTTTAGCTTAGCAACATCCTTAATATAGGAATTAACAACATCTTGTTTTATGGAATACATTCGTTTAAGTTCTTTAGTTGTTTCAGATAAGTAATTCATTCTTGATTGAGCAAATTTCATTTCATCTTTCACTTTTTCATATGACTCTTTTGTAATGTGATATGCTAATTTTATTGAGTCATATTCTTTCTTCATTTCTTGACAAACAATTTCTTTTTCAGAACATTTTTCTGTCATTTTAGAAATATTTTCTTTCAAAACTTCATTTTCTGTTTCTAATTTTTTATGCTTTTCTGAAAGTTTTTCATCATTTTCTTTTAAAACTTTTTCTTTTTCTAGCATTTCTTTACATTTTTCTTTAAAAATATTTTCAATTTTAGTGAATTCAAGATCTCTTGTTCTGAATTGCTCATCTTTTTCAATACAAGCTCTGCACGGTTCCATGCATTTCTTGCACTGATCAATCGGTTTTAAGGTTTCAGAATCAGAATGTACCTCAGTGATTGGCACCTCGGTGTTTGATACAGTTGCCTCAGTTTGCTTCTGATCAGCATCACCTTGTTTTTCTTCAACACCGAATTCATCACCAACATTATCAGCTTCCAAATTCTCATTCTTTACTTCTTCTTCTGCTTTCTTCACTTCTTTTCCGATCTGTTGTTTTTCAGTAACAGCTTTCTCAACCTCTTCATTCACATCAACTTCTTCACTTTTGATTTCCTTCACAACCTCAACTTCAACAGCTTCTGCTTTAACCTCTTCAACAACTTTCTTCAGATTGTTCACCAACTCTTCAACACTCTTCTTCATTCTCTCTTCATCCCTTTTTCTCAGACACGATGTCATAGCATATCTGATATCCTTTTCATGCCTTTTAGCATATGTGTCATCTTTCAACACATTTCTATAATATTCAGCTCTCAAAGGAATTATGAGAAGAACATCATCAAAGATTATGTCTTTCTTTGGAACAACTGGTTCACCTTCTCTGTTGAAGTAACACTCTCTCTTTTTATCCCATCTTCTGTTGCTCACTGCACTCTCATACTCTTCTTGCATTTCATCCATTCTGTTCAACACAATGTTTCTTTCTCTGTAGGTCTTTTCTTCCAGAATCTCTTCTCTGGTTTTCACTTTGATCTCATCTGTATCTTTTTCTTTGTTTTCATCTTTAATCTCAGCAACAAAAACAAACTTTCTTTCCTCTGTTATAGCTTTGCCATGAGCTGTTTTTCGAACATTCTCCAAACGATCTTCTTCTGGACATATCTCAGACCAGTCAAAACCTTCATCATCTTGAATTACAAAACAAGCTCTAGATTTGGGTTTATCTTTAATCATCTTAGGCTCTTCTCTGCTTCGATGGTAGATTGCCTTTCGGTAGTAATCATCATTGAATGGATGTTCATTTCCACCAACTGCAGAATTAGTGCATTCTCTTTTGAAATGACCTTTCTGCTTACATTTGAAGCAGGTCACTTTGGATTTGTCAAATCCAAGCTTCGTTGATGCACCTCCAAGAGATTGTTTCCCAGTAAACTCCATATACCTCTGCGCTCTTCGGATGCAACTTGCTAAGCAACAACGGATGTCAATGAGTTCCATCTCTTCCGGATCAATCTGGTCGTAGTCTTCTTTGGTCAATTCGGAGTTACCAATTTTTCCAGCTACAAGACCTTCATATGATTCCAGAACAGATGCAAGGAAACTCATTTGCTGCTTAGCTGCATTGATGCTCATTGCAGGAGAATTCTTCAACTTAAGAGCAATGTTGCAAAGTATCTCCTCTACTTCTTCAGAACTAGCTTTTGAAGCCGATGAATGATAACCTGGATCATAACTTGATGAAGTTATTTGAGGTTCTTTCATCTTCTCACCACTGAATGCTGTCTTTGGTGAACTAACACCTTTTTCCAAAGGTACACTCCCTTTGTAGTACAAGCCAACATTATGTTGATGTGAAGAACCAGTCATCTTGCTTTGCTTTTGTAGCTCCAAATCATGACTCTCTATCTTTTCAAACAATGCATCAAGAGAAATTGTATCATATAAAGCATCATTTTTCAAAATAAACACAAACGTTTGCCACTGATCAGCTCGTGGTAACGCTTCAATCACTTTATCTATAAGTTCCTCTCTTGTTTTCACTATCTCAAATCTCTCAAGTTCAATTTTAAGATGACAAAATCTCTCAATCATTTGTCTCACTGTCTCTCCTTTTAGACTATCAAACAGATCAAATTCTTTTTTAAGTAAAGCAATTTTGTTCTTTTTTATCTGTTTACCCCCCTCAGCTTTAACACGTAAAGCTTCCCAAACTGATTTAGATGACCCATCATGATTTAGCAACGCAAAAATATCATTTCTGATTGCAGACTGAATCAAAGCAATCATTCTTTGTTCGGCAGCAAACTCAGATTTATCTTCTCTTGATAACTTCTTGAATGAAAGTTCTTCGCCTTTATCATATTTTGGCCGTTCGTATCCAAACTCTAAGCAAAACCAGCTTTCGTGAGCATACGCTTTCGCCCAATTGAGAAAACATTCTTTCCACCATGTATAATCTTCAATGCTCTCCAGAGTTGGTGGCTTTGAGTGTGTTCCATAGAAGTTATCATGCTTGATGTTCTCATTGATAGCTTTTGTAATGGTTTTTGGTATAACATTTGCAATCTCGGACGATTCGGATGTGAATGCATTGAAAAACGTGTTGTAGAATTCTTCAGCCATGATGTAAACCTGAACAGATATAATCAAATAAACACAATCAGTACAATCAATATCAAATATCCTGAAATAAACTGACACTTGATTGGTTGTGAAATGATCTTGACTCGGAATTTTCACTTTCAAGCGAACTGAGACTTCAAGCGAAACAACAAGTTAATGCGAAATCCCAAGTTGACACTGAAAATCAGCTTTCAAGTGAAAGACAAAACTAACACTACAATTGGATAACACTTCAAGCGAAACCTGATGAACTTTCAAGCGAAAGCACTGATTCAAGCGAGAGCAGGTCAGATTTCAAGCGAATGTCGATTTGAAGCGAAACCAACTATATTTTCAAGCGAACTTAGACCAAAAAGCACTCTCAAGCGAACTCAGCAGCTATTTTCAAGCGAAACCCAAAGTGTTCGTTCAAGCGAAACCTAGTTTTTGGTCCAATTTTGTCATTTTTACTTCGAATTTTGCAGTGAAACTTTCTAGGGTTTGTCAATATGTAGTTTTACACAATCTGTGAAAATTTGATCCAATTTTGACCGTTAAAACTTGTTCAGATTGAAAAAGAAGGTGTAGAAGTCAGAAAATAGATGATATCAAGCTAAACTCTTCTTCCTGAGCTCTGATACCACTTGTAGGATCGTTGTTGGACCCAAATGAGTCAATCAGAAGAGCGTATAATCCGATTCAAAGGCGGAATCAGTGAAACGGACGTAGAAACAGCTTGATACTATTAAATCTGTCACTTTGATTCAATAAAACATCAATTACAACCTGAACAGATTTTGGCAGCACTTCGTTACAAATCCTGAAGCGTTCCAAATGAAATGACAAGTGCCCTATTTATAGGTAAGTAGGTTTCGCTTGAAATGATCATGACAAGTTCAAGCGAACTCTGATCTTTTTGATTTCGCTTGAGTGTGACCAAGACTGTTTCAAGCGAACTCAGTTAATGTGGTTTCGCTTGAAATGGTCTCTGGTACTTTCAAGCGAACTCACTTCCTTAAACATTCTAATCTCAGTTTCTTGCACCTCGAGCACTGTTTATCCTATTACATGAAACATGACGAAGTCAATAGACGTAATGCACTAACACATATATTTATTATTTATAAAAGTGTGGTATTTTACTCTAATAAACTATTTCCTAACTACGGTCCTGATGTTAATTTCCGCTGCCAAATTAATAAACACCGATACCACTGATACTGTCCTCGCGGCCGCCCGCTCCCGGGGCAGGGGTCGGGGCTGCGACAAATAAAGTTAAAGTGCAAGTTTCATAGGTAAACATGTTACACCCCAAAAAGTGGTAAACATAAAAGGGGGTTCGAGTATACTCACGGTTTTGCAAGCTTTCCACTTGTTAATCCGCGAGAGAATTGTTGTTGTGGGAGGTTGGAACACCAAGTCCTTCTACACGAAGAAACGAAGGTGTATGAGTATTGGAGGATAACGGTAGATTATGGATTTGGAATAATAAGGAATATGGAAAGTAACATATGAGAAAGTAACCATCTAATAAAAAAATACTCATTCTTGACACTATGAAACTCTAAAGAGTTTAAATGTTTTCATGGGTCAAAATGCCCACTAGAATCGTGACGAGTATGATGTTCTTAGGTGGTGTAACCTACTCTTTTGACAAGTAACCATTAGGTTATCATCAAAATTTTGGTTATTATGAGTATTATATATCTTATATAGTTCATATTATAGGTTATTAGTCCAAGATTATCATAAGGATGTCATAGAAGTCATGTAGGAGGTAGGAAGATAAATCTTCCATTTAGGAACCTCTTAAGTTGTCACCAATACACAAGTTGCCATAAGACAATAAGGATGGTCATAGACATACATACAATAAGGAAATGGAAATACATAACATCTAACTAAGAAAACATCAACTCATGTGTGGATTGAAGGTAGGATAGCCCAAGCAAATCCAAGTAATCACACAACTTCAAGCTTTAAGCTTGTTCATCACTTATAGGCTAAAACCTTGTCAAAAAAGAATGTTTATGAGGATTTAAACCTCTGGATTTTATGTCACAACCATGTTTTTAAGCCCAACTAACCATAGAAGTGATTATAAGCATAAGGACATAGGAATGTGCATGAGATAACTCAAGTTCAAGCAAGTTTAGTAATGTTTAATCAAAACAGAAAGCTTGGAGCCGTATATGGTGATGTTCCAGCCTTGGTTTTCCATGGAAAACCTGTTGGAAACATACCTAAGGTTGTTCCAAGCATTTAGGAAGAAAAATCATGGAAAAAGATGAAGAAATGAGGAAGAAACAATGCAAGAACCTTACCAAACCATTCCCCTAACCCTTAACCAGGTAGTCAACATGCTTTTATATAGAGCGTAAAAACATGAATGATGTAATCTTTTTCTTTATATAGACAGTAAAGTAACGCCAAGACACCACGTAAAAATGATAGGAAGAATTCACCTTCAACATAAGAAACTAGTTATTAGAGTCATTAATACAAAACCAAATAAAAAGTGCCGAAAGATTAAAAATCAAAAGTAATACAATAAAGACTTGTCTTCACCAAGTGATGTAAGAGGCTTAACCAAACATGGCCTTTGATTGGCAAGAACCCTTACGATCAATCTTGGATCCCGAGACTACTACACACTCAAAAGATGAATGATGGATGATGGTGGTGGGTGATGGTGTTGTAGTGGGGGTGGAGTGGTGGCAAAGTGCGAGAGTAGTGATTTACCAAGAGATGCCTTTCAAGTGAACCAAGCACCCCTATTTATAGCCTGTACAGAACTCTCGCCACGGCCCTGTGCCCACTGGGCACGCCCGGTGGTGGGCGTAGAAGCTTCTAAAGGTTTGTCTTTTCTGGAGGACCCTGACCACGCCCCCGTGTTCGGCTGGGCACAGCCCCGTGGTCAGTCTTTTGTTTCTTTGTTTTTGCTTTGCTTTGGGGATGTTGGTGTGTGCAAAGCGTGATATGTTTTTATTGATATTTTAAGCCCATTTTACACATTGATCAATTTTTAAATTTATAAAACACGATATTCTACTAACACTAAACACACACTTGGGCAAGTGCACCCATCGTGAGCGTAGTATAGTGTTGGTAAGATACCGAGGTCGTCCAAGGACACAAGAGCTTTTAGTACCGGTTTATCCTAAACGTCTAATCAACCTAAATTTTTTTTGGGAAAAGGTTTAAAACATGAAAATAAAAACTAAAAATGCAGAAATAAAAACAGATAGACAAGATGAATCACTTGGATTCGACTCGCCTTTAATGTATCCTTTGTTGATTTTTGCACTTTTGGACTTTTTAAGAGATTATCTTAGTTATAGTAGTAGGCCCCTCTTTTGAAGGTGACGTTACCCTCAACCCAGTGGTTTGAGTCAGCAATGATACAATCCCAAAGGGTCGGAATATTGAAAGATAATTAATCTAGTTATTAATGCGAAAAATGGTAGGCCCCTCTTTTGAAGGTGACGTTACCCTCGGGTAAATGGTTTGAGTCAGCAGGGATACAATCCCAAGTAGTCGGTTTAATGTATTAATAGTAGTTTATATATGAGGGGATCAAGCTATTCGCACCCCCGCCATCCAATACCAATGGGTATTGAAGGAGGTCTTAGTAAGCTTGACCCAGGTCCTTGCAGGATCTATACACTGAAAAAGGCAAGAACCTTACTTAACCATTCCCTTAACCCATGACCAGGTAGCCAACATGCCTCTATATAGACCGTAGAGACATGAATGGTGTAAATCTTTTACTTTATAAAGACAGTAAAGTAACGCCAAGACATCACGGACAAATGATAAAGAAAATTCACCTTCAACAAAAGAAACTAGTTATTATAGTCATTAATACAAAACCAAACAAAAAGTGCCGAAAGATTAAAAATCAAAAGTAATACATAAAAGACTTGTCTTGATCAAGTGATGTAAGAGGCTTAACCAAACATGGCCTTTGATTGGTAAGAACTCTTACTATCAATCTTGGATCCCCGAGACTACTACACACTCTAAAGATGGATGATGGTGGTGGGTGTTGGTGGTGTAGTAGTGGTGGAGTGGTGGCAAAGTGGGAGAGTAGTGGTTTGCCAAGGGATGCCTTTGAAGTGAGCCAAGCACCCCTATTTATAGCCTGAACAGAGCTCTGGCCATGGCCCCGTGTCCAGCCTTTTCTCTTCCTTCATTAAATGCATGTGTCAGCTGAGGGCTCCACAAAGCCCGTGTTCAGCGGGCACGACCCCGTGGGCAGAAGCGTATCTTTACTATTAAGATTTTGTAAGATTCTCCGTATCTTAGCGTTGACCATGCCCCGTGCTGAGCTAGGCACGCCCCCGTGGTGGGTGTAGAAGCTTCCACATCTTTGTCTTTTCTTCAGGCACCTGACCACGCCCCCATGTCCAGTGGGCACGGCCCCGTGGTCAGTCCTCTGTTGTCTTGTTTTTGCTTTGGGGATGCTGTCGAGGGGTTGGGCATGTCACGTTTATTCCTTTTCTTTGTATTTATGTTGGTTTTGGCTGTATATTTGTTCATTTTGCTCGTTTAAGATCATTTGGTCCTGTAATTCAAAAGGAAGACAAAAACACACTTTTTTCCAACATTAGTACCAAAAAAAAAGGTTAGTTTTATGCCTCATTTAATGTAATTTATATGTTACATTTTTCACACATCAAATACCCCCCACACTTGAATCTTTGCTTGTCCTCAAGCAAAACTCTTTAATATGTGGCTTTACACACCCAAATGGAAGAGGTAGAAGAGAAGTTTTGGGCTTGTCTTGAGTGTCGGGAATCCAAGATCTTTATTGGGTTTTATTTTTATTTTATTTACAATCCTATTCGTCATGGTTTAATTAGAACAATTTATAAGAAAAATTACTTATTTAGGCATAACATGCCTCTTTAAAATTCCATTTATATACAAGTTCACATAACTCACGGGAGATCACTCAACACTCGGTCGAAGATGTATTTTTGTGAAACACTCGAGACCGGCATGGAACTTACTTTTGCCATATGCTTGCCAATCAGTCAATCCTCCTCCTTTTTAACTATAAACCTTTGTAGATATCAAAAGGACTTGGGGAAGGGTTAGGCTTGGGCTAAGGGTATGTGGTTTTAGTTAGTGGTTAATAAAAATAGCGAAAAGCGTAAAAAGCGTCGGTCGTCGTAAAACTTTTTGTTTTTGTGACTTTTATTCAAACTAAGCATATTCAAACAAAGTTTCTCTGAGGAACCTGTTTGTTTATTGCAAGACATTCATTTTTTTATAGGAGAAGTCACAAGATAACCGAGCTTTTTACTAAAACAAAGGGGTTGAAAAGAAAAAGGTTTTGGTGGGTAAAGGGTGTTTGTTTTGTGGGTTTTGAAATGAAAAGGTTTAGGCTCAATGGGGTTAACTAGGGGGATTTTGGGTAGGTGGTAAAAAAAATATGAAAAATAATGGTGTTGAAAGGAAAATGGGTTAGTCCTAATGCCTCCACCATTTACTTACTTGGGTTCAAGTTGGTAAGGACCGGGAATATATCGTCGTGGCAAGTTCTAGAGTCGTAAGAACCAAGCGGCTATTCACACAAGAAATGAAAAATGAGTATTTAATTTAAAGATATATATGCTTGTATGCTCAATAAAGGCTCAAAACTCACTTGTTGTGGGAATGGGTTTATAACGTGATCAAGTATACATAATCAAATTTTAATTAGATTTGTCATGCCTTTTCATAATTTTCTTATTTGGTTCTTTTTATCACGACGCTATCGTCGTAAATTTGTAAAATATAACATTTTTAGAACTTGTTATTCCCAAATTAAACCAAAACAAGTAAAAAAATGAAATTTTCAAAAAAAAATTTAGGGTGATTAGCGGTTCCAATAGAGTTTTGTGTATGGATTGTTATTAAGACTTGTAAGATTCAAGGTTTTAGGATCCCCCCCCCCCCAAACTTAAATTACACATTGTCCTAAATGTGTCCCAAAAATAAGTTTTTAGGTTGATTGAATGTGTAAAAAGGTGTTGAAAAACAAAATTTTATGTTACTGGGCGTTTGGCCACGGCCCCGTGTTGGTCCGGGCACGGTCCCGTGGTCAGATCACCAGTAACAGAATTTAACAGAAGGCTGGATATGGGGCGTGTTCAGTGAGCACGGCCCCGTGTCCAGTTACCTGAACTTGGCAAATTTCTGCAGAGCCTGGGCACGGGGTGTGTTGGGCTGAGCACGGTCTCGTGCTGAACTTGCTGTAATGCTGGAAAGTTGTCAGGAGGCTCTATTTTTTGTGCATGGGGTGTGGTTTTAACGTTCCCTTGGTAACCTCCACCTTTTCGAGTGTGTTTTATTCCTGAAAAGTAAAGCTAAACTAGAAAACATAAAAGTTAAACTAAACTAAAAACTACGGATAGTTATGCGGAATGCCTCCGTGGTGCGCCACGTTTATAAGGGTCCTTGGCTAGACCCAAAGTCACTCATATGTTACCCGAGTGGCATGTCTCGCATCCCGTGTTGCACCGTCGGAGAGCGTCATCCAAACTTGAGTCTATGACATTCATATAGTTGACCGGGTCGTCCTCTACTCTTTTCCCAACCCCGAATTTCATCTCTTTGTCTCCAACCCTTACTTCCCATCACTCATGTCAATTGTTGCATTAGCGGTGGCAAGGAATGGTCTTCCTAGAATGAGTGGTACTTCGGTTTCTTCCTCTATGTCGAGTATGACAAAGTCGGCCGAGAAGACAAAGTCTTCGACTTTTACCAATAAATTCTCGACGAGACCTTGTGGGTGTTTGATAGACCTATCGGCGAGTTGTATGCTCATCTTTGTGGGGCTCGTCTTTCCTAGCCCGAGTCGGTCAAACATTGATGCGGGCATGAGATTGATGCTAGCCCTAAGGTCGGCTAGTGCATTGCGTACGGGTGATCCTCCAATGGAGCAAGGGATGGTGAAGCTTCTAGGGTCGATTTTCTTTTGTGGGAGTTTGTTAAGTAGTACGACGGAGAATTCTTCACTTAAATTGACCAATTGCAATGTTTCAATCTTCCTTTTGTGCGTGAGGAAGTCTCTCATGAATTTTGAATATTTTGGCCTTTGAGTGAGGACTTCCACAAATGGAAGATTGATATGCAATTGTTTTAGTAAGTTTATGAATTTTGTGAATTGCCCGTCGGTCTTTTGGTGAAGTAACCGACCGGGGTATGGTACCGAGGGGCTCTTGGTGGTTTCGGGATTTGGCGAAGGAGTTGTTTCTTTAGGGGTTGTGGGTGAGGTTGTTGTTTGAATTGGTGGACCTTTGTCAGTTGGGGGTAGTGGTGCTTCCTCGGGACCTACGGTACGGTTTCTCAGTGTTATGAGACGCACTTGCGCCTTCGGGTTGGGTTCGGTATTGCTAGGTAGTGCGTCTTGTGGTCTCTCGGAGAAATTTTGATCTAGTTGATTTAGTTGTTTTTCACAGGGGCGGATCTATAGAGGACCAAGGGGTAGCCTCCGCTACCGCTTGGTCGGAAAATTTTTGACGTTTTTAGTGTAAATTTTGGAAGAATTTGACGTTTTTTCGATTTCGTTACCGCTTATTTATAAAACGTTACCGCTTGGTCGGAATCCTAGATCCGCCACTGGTTTTTCAATGTTTTGAATACTAGCTTGTTGATTTCTAGAGTTAGATTCCACTTGTAGGAATCGATCCGAGTTCCTTTTTTTGGTTTCGGATATAAGGCATGAGAGATGTCCTCAAGCTTATCCCGTCCCCCTTGTTGTTGTTGAGAGAAATTTTGTGACTCATTTCTTGGTTGTTGTTGAAAGTTTGTTCGTTGATTTTGGTTTTGTTGGTTACTACTATTGCCGGGTTCCCTCCAACCAAGGTTAGGGTGGTTACGCCACCCTTGATTGTAGGTGCCCGTTGGGGGACCCGGTGGCCTAGGTCTATTATCAATGTAGTTTACCATTTCCGTTTGATTATCCACTTCTTTCATACAACTCCAATTTTCATGTGGCCCACCACACCCTTCGCAAGCCATAACCGAGGCCATTTTTGCCATTTCTAAGTTTTTGATTTTTGAAGATAGGGCCTCAATTTGGGCTTGTAAAGAGGTGTTTTCATCCACTTTATGGGTGCCCGGGGCAATAAATTTTGTGCCTCTGGGAGTGTGCCATTGAAAATTGTTTTGAGCAATTTCCTCAATTTGATTATAAATTTCATTTGGGCGACTATTACCTAGGAGTCCCCCGGAGCTAGAGTCGAGTGTTTGTCTTGTGTGTGGCAACAAGCCATTATAGAAAGTGGATACGTGTTCCCACACTGCGAGACCATGATGAAGACATTTCCTCAATAGCTCTTTGAATCTTTCCCAAGTTTCATATAAGGATTCCCCGTCCTCTTGTGAATATGTATTGATTTCAGTCATTAATTTAGCAGTTTTAGAAGGCGGGAAATACTTATATAGAAACTTTTGGGCAAGTTCATCCCAAGTGTTTACCGCACCACTTGGGAGGGTATTAAGCCAAGCCTTAGCTCGGTCTTTTAGTGAAAACAGGAACATTCGGAGGCGGATGGCATCGTTTGATGCTCCATTGATCCGGAAAGTATCACATATTTCCAAAAAGTTGGTAATATGTAAATGGGGATCTTCATCAGCTAGGCCATGGAAGGTTGCAGAATTTTGGAGCATTTGAATCAGATGCGGCCGAAGTTCGAAGTTGTTAGCATCGACATTCGGTGCATTGATGGCGGCTTCGAGATTTCCTACCGTGGGCCGTCGGTAATCCATCAGGGTACGCTGATCCGCCATTGGAAGTTGGTCCCCCGAAGCTTTCTCTTGATTTTTAGCTTTTAGTCTCTTTCTTAGAAAGCGTTCGGGTTTGTCTAGAGGCACTTTTATGTCTTTATTGGAGCTGGAGCTCATGCACCGCGCAGGTGCTGCGACTGGGTTCCAAGTCCTTCGATAAAAACAAAAAGAAAGTTGGTCAGAAGTCTCACCACGGCCCCGTGGTCACTGACCATGGCCCGTGGTCGTGGTTACAGTGATTTTTTTCTGGATCCCAGTTACTGGAGATTTCAGCACGGCCCCGTGGTCACTCTTATGTAGCTCATAAAACAAAAACTACCAGTAAGTTTGCTGGGCACGGCCCCGTGTCCGACCAGGCACGGCCCGTGCTGAAGTCTGTAGAAATTGAAAAAATAAGAAAAATCAAAAAAAAATTGAAAAATAAGTAAAAATAATAAGGTCGTTGACTCCAAACTTTATTAAAATCCTTGTGTCCTCGGCAACGGCTCCAAAATCTTGGTGTATGCAAAGCGTCATATGTTTTTATTGATATTTTAAGCCCATTTTACACATTAATCAAGTTTTAAATTTATAAAACACGATATTCTACTAACACTAAACACACACTTGGGCAAGTGCACCAATCGTGAGTGTAGTATAGCTCTGGTAAGATACCGAGGTCGTCCAAGGACACAAGAGCTTTTAGTACTAGTTTATCCTCAACGTCTAATCAATCTAAATTTTTTTGGGAAAAGGTTTAAACATGAAAATAAAAACTAAAAATGCAGAAATAAAAATAAAATAATAAAAACAGATAGACAAGATGAATCACTTGTATCCGACTCACCTTTAATGTATCATTTGATGATTTTTGCACTTTCTGACTTTTTAAAAGATTATCTTAGTTATAGTAGTAGGACCCTCTTTTGAAGGTGACGTTACCCTCAACCCAGTGGTTTGAGTCAGCAAGGATACAATCCCAAAGGGTCGGAATACTGAAAGATAATTAATTTAGTTATTAATGCAAAAAGTGGTAGGCCCCTCTTTTGAAGGTGACGTTACCCTCGGCTAAGTGGTTTGAGTCAGTAGGGATACAATCACCAGTAGCCGGTTTAATGTATTAATAATAGTTTACATATGAGGGGATCAAGCTATTCGCACCCCCGCCATCCAATGCCAATGGGTATTGAAGGATGTCCTAGTAAGCTTGACCCAGGTCCTTGCGTGATCTATGTACTAAACAAGGCAAGAACCTTACTAAACCATTCCCTTAACCCCCGACCAGGTAGCCAACATGCCTCTATATAGACCATAGAGATATGAATGGTGTAAGTCTTTTACTTTATATAGATAGTAAAGTAACACCAAGACACCACGGACAAATGATAAAGGAAATTCACCTTCAACATAAGAAACTAGTTATTAAAGTCATTAATGCAAAACCAAATAAAAAGTGCCGAAAGATTAAAAATCAAAAGTAATACATAAAAGACTTATCTTCACCAAGTGATGTAAGAGGCTTAACCAAACATGGCCTTTGATTGGTAAGAACTCTTACTATCAATCTTGGATCCCGAGACTACTACACACTCTAAAGATGGATGATGGATGATGATGGTGGGTGTTGGTGGTGTAGTGGTGGTGGAGTGGTGGCAAAGTAGGAGAGTAGTGGTTTGCCAAGGGATGCCTTTGAAGTGAGCCAAGCACCCCTATTTATAGCCTGAACAGGGCTCTGGCCACGGCCCCGTGTCCAGCGGGCACGCCCCTGTGGCCAGCCTTTTCTCTTCCTTCATTAAATGCATGTGTCAGCAGAGGGCTCCACACTGTAACACCCCGTGTTTTCGAGAAGTCAAAGTCAAAGTCAAGGTCAAAGTCAACGACCGATTTCGCGCGACTTGACTTGTAGTAGAACTCTTTTGTGTGATTAATTTAGTTGTATTATGTGGAGTAAGTGTCAATAATTACAATAATCGACACGAATTATTCGACTTATGACTGTGAACTATAGGAAGTAACAATGCGATAAAGTTAACTAATCGATAATCAAACCAAGCTAATCAAATAGACATCGAATCGAATCGAAACCCGAAATACACGAATTGGAATGTTGTTAGACGTGTGTGTGCCTTATGTCTTACTTGTGCGTGTTTATTTATGTCGTGGGAATCCATCGAAACTCGAAATGCAATCGAACTCAATCGAATTCGAACTCGAAATACAAACGAAATGGTACGATAATTAGTGGAGAAGAGATAGCGCAAGATATGAGTGATTGGGATTAAAAGTAATTTGACTAGGAAATTCTATCGTATCGAACCGATCGCAATCATAATCGAATCAACAAAAATCGTCGCACCGAACACTCGAATCAGGCAACTGATCGATCAGGATGCCAGCCGATCGACCAGCAGGCCGATCGGACTGCTGTCCGATCGGACAGGCTGTCCGATCGAGCTGCCTGGCCGATCGGCCAGCACTTTCCTCATTTGGAGGCCTATAAATACCCCTGTCATTGTCATCATTTCCACTTTTGGAAACCCTCTGTCCGACCAGCTCGTGTTCCTCACTTTTCTTCAGATTTCTCGCGATTCCGGTAAGATCTCGTCCTAAATCTTGTACTTTCTTGATCTACACGCACTCCTACACCTTTCTACCTTTTAAATCTTAACTTTTAACCGTGAAATCATCGAGATTCAAGGTGTTCTAGGATGACGTCCTCATGTGTTCTTGAAGAACTTCATGTTTTGGCCTCAATCCACCAAGAATAACTTGGATCTAACTGATTTCCACATAAACAAATAAAGATCTTTCATAGATCTAAACATACTCACGGTGAAAAGGATTGAAAGATGGTTTTCCAACTTTCTTTCAAACTCTTTTACACTCAATACCTTCAAACCGATAGAAACAGGGCTTGTGCCGACCTACTACTCTTTCTGGTCGTTGTATGGTTCAAGATCCGGATTCCATCCACGAGGTTCACCAATTACGGGTTAAAAATTAGACACCGTCCCGAACCATTCACCAATCGAATTTGGGTGATTCCTGTCCGATCAAGAGAACCCAGTAAGGACGAGGTCGCTATTGTCTGACTCGTTGTCAAAATACTTCTATAAAACGACAAACAAACAAAATGACCAATTGTTAGACGAACAGGCCGACCAGGACAAGGTGTTGTCCGATCGGTCTGCTGTCCGAACGGACAGCCAGCCGAACGGACAGACAGCCGAACGACTGGCCAGCCGATCGGCTAGCACATGGGTCCCACACTTAGTCAACTTATTTGAAGTTTTAGTATTGAACGAACTTCTGTCCGATCGGACTACCGTCCGATTGGATTACTCTTCGGATCATGAGATACTTGGCTTTAGATACTTGATCGATTTTCAACATGTTCAATGCACTAGGAATGCCCCCGATCGGACTGCTGACCGATCGAGTGCCATTTTGCTGAGAACTTGTTCTTCGCTGAAGTACTAACCGATCGGATTACCTACCGATCGAACAACCGTCCGATCGACCGACCTGAACGGTAAAGATACTTCAATATTTTCTTATGCTACAACAAAAACTTCAAAAGTCAAACCATCATACACAAACACATCTCACTCAAAGGAAGAAACAATCCACTCGAACAGCCATCCGATCGGACTACCGTCAGACCGGACAACTGTCCGAACGGACTGCCAACCGCACGGCCAGCCGTCCGATCGGATTACCATCCGATCGACCAGCTGTCCGATCCACTCACACTTGTTTTCGTTTTACGCGTTGCTTATCGTATTACTATCGAACTATTCAGGCTAACCCTACTCTCAAATCACAACCGCTGTGAGTATAGTCGATCCCTTTTTGCTTTACGTACTTTTGGGTGTTACTTACGTTACGAATATTCAAATCACAATCAACACACTACTCAATACTATTTAAACGCTAACCGTTAATGCATGTATACGTGGCTTATGAATGCTTGTTTGTTATGTTTACACATGGAATGCTGTCTACCTAGCTTAGCAACGATAGTACTATAGTTTGGACTCAGCACCTGTTCGTAGGGGTTGTTAAGGACAATTACTTGCATGGATTACGGTGGTAATCATGTATTGCGATCTGCCTCTGGCAGTCAACCCGCAGTCATTGGTATCGATGGATCTATGTCGATAACTAACGTGCTTCATTTCTCTATGTGTACATGCTGGTTATGCATAAACGAAATTCGAACTTTATATGCTATTATCAAACTTGTATGCTCACCTTTACACTATGTGTATTGACTTTTACTTTAACGTATGTGACAGGTGCTTAAGTTGTTTCTATGCTTAGCTTGCTGGTGATGAAATTAAGGCAAGGGAAGGAGTCCTAGAAACTGATAAAAAATTTAATTATTTGTAAATCTGAGTTGTCGGAACAGAACTACTTGACTAGATTTGTCTGTAATAGTTGGTTTGCCTATTAAGACATGGTATGGGACATGTTACTTTAAATTAATTGGTAATGATAATTGTTATGGAAACTTCTGGACAATCTGTTTCGCTCAGTGCCATGCCCCGATGTTTCCACCATCGGTTGGGGTGTGACACACACAGCCTGTGTTCAGCGGGCACGGCCCCGTGGGCAGAAGCGTATCTGTACTATTAAGATTTTGCAAGATTCTGCATATCTTAGCGTTGACCACGCCCCGTGCTGAGCTAGGCATGCCCCCGTGGTGGGCATAGAGGCTTCCACAGCTTTGTTTTTTCTTCAGGCAACTGACCACGCCTCCGTGTCCAGTGGGCAAGGCCTTGTGGTCAGTCCTCTTTTGTCTTGTTTTTGCTTTGGGGATGTTGCCGAGGGGCCGGGCATGTCACGTTTATTCCTTTTCTTTGTATTTATGTTGGTTTTGGCTGTATATTTGTTCCTTTTGCTCGTTTAAGCTCATTTGGTCCTGTAAATTCAAAAGGAAGACAAAAACACACTTTTTCCAACATTAGTACAAAAAAAGGGTTAGTTTTATGCATCATTTGATGTAATTTATTTGTTATATTTTGCACACATCAATGCTGCCGAGGGGTCGGGCATGTCACGTTTATTCATTTTCTTTGTATTTATGTTGGTTTTGGCTTCTTATTTGCTCCTTTTGTTCGTTTAAGCTCATTTGGTTCTGTAAATTCAAAAGAAAGACAAAAATACGCTTTTTCCAACATTAGTACTAAAAAGGGGTTGGTTTTATGTCTCGTTTGATGTAATTTATATGTTACATTTTACACACATCAAATGCCCCCACACTTGAATCTTTGCTTGTCCTCAAGCAAAACTCTTTAATATGTGGCTTACATACCCAAATGAAAGAGGTAAAGAAGAAGTTTTTGGGCTCATCCTGAGTGTCGGGAATCCAAGATCTTTAATTGGGTTTTATTTTTATTTTATTTACAATCCTATTCGTCATGATTTATTTAGAATATTTTATAAGAAAAATTACTTATTTGGGCATAACATGCCTCTTTAAAATTCCATTTATATACAAGTTCACATACCTCACGGGAGATCACTCAACACTCGGCCGAAGATGTATTTTTGTGAAACACTCGAGACCGTCATGGAACTTACTTCTACTATATGCTTGCCAAGCGATCAAAACTCCTCCTTTTTAACTATAAACCTTTGTAAATATCAAGAGGACTTTGGGAAGGGTTAGGATTGGGCTTAGTGTAGGTGGTTTTGGTTAGTGGTTAGTAAAAATGGCTAAAAGCGTAAAAAGCGTCGGTCGTCGTAAAACTTTTTGTTTTTGTGACTTTTATTCAAACTAAGCACATTCAAACAAGATTTCTTTGAGAAACATTTTTTTTATTGCAAGATTTTTTTTTACGTCACAAGATAACCGAGATTTTTACTAAAACAAAGGGGTTTGGAAAGAAAAAGGTTTTGGTGGGTAACGGGTGTTTGTTTTTGTGGGTTTTGAAATAAAAAGGTTTAGGCTCAAAGGGGTTAACTAGGGGGATTTTGGGTAGGTGATAAAAAAGATGAAAAATAATGGTGTTCAAAGGAAAATGGGTTAGTCCTAATGCCTCTATCATTTACTTACTTGAGTTCAAGTTGGTAAGGACCGGGAATGTATCGTCGTGGCAAGTTCTAGAGTCGTAAAAACCAAGCGCTTATTCACACAAGAAACAAAAAATGAGCATTTAGTTTAAAGATATATGCTTGTATGCTCAATAAAGGCTCAAAACTCATTTTGTTGTGGGAATGAGTTTATAATGTGATCAAGTATATATAATTAAATTTTAATTAGATTTGTCATGCCTTTTCATAATTTTCTTATTTGGTTATTTATTTGTAAAAATATAAGCTTTTTAGAACTTGTTATTCCCAAATTAAACCAAGACAATTAAAAAAAATGAAAAATTTTGAAAAAAATTGGGGTCATTAGCGGTTCCAATAGAGTTTTGTGTAAGGCTTGTTATTAGGATTTGTAAGATTCAAGGTTTTAGCATCCCCCCCCCCCCACACTTAAATTACACATTGTCCTCAATGTGTCCCAAAAAGTAAGTTTTTCGGTTGATTAAAATGTGTAAAAGTGGGTTAAAAACAAGATTTTATGTTACTGGAAAGCT
Source organism: Helianthus tuberosus (assembly GCA_030545235.1). Taxonomy (NCBI): domain Eukaryota; kingdom Viridiplantae; phylum Streptophyta; class Magnoliopsida; order Asterales; family Asteraceae; genus Helianthus; species Helianthus tuberosus. Next base: position 91,496,768 of record CM060439.1, on the reverse strand, counting down.
GAACACGGGGTGTGGTGGGCTGTGCACGGCCCGTGGTCAGAATACCAGTAACAGAAAGTTACAAAAGGCTGACCACGGGGCGTGCCCAGTGGACACGGCCCGTGGTCAGTTACCTGTTAGAAATTTTTTCTGCAGAACCCTGGGCAGGGGGGTGTGTTGGGTGGCCACAGCCCCGTGCTGCGCATGCTAAAATGATGGAAAAGTTGACGAAAGGCTCTGTTTTCGTGCATGGGGTGCGGTTTTAACGTCCCTTTGGCAATATCCACCTTTTCGAGTGTGATTTATTCCTGAAAAGTAAGACTAAACTAGAAAACATACAAGTTAAACTAATCTAAAACTAAGGATAGTTCCGCGGAATGCCTCCGTGGTGCGCCACATTTATAAGGGTCCTTCGCTAGACCCACCTTATCGGGTGGTTCTGGCTCATCTTCAATTAGGGGGTCGTCATTGCCAATTGGATATTTCATTGATTGTTCAAGATCTACATACCTTTTATAGGCCCCTAATTGAATGGGTAGGTTGTTTTGCTTCCGATTGATCAAAGCTTGATGGGTTTTCACAAAAGGTTATCCCAACACAAGTGGAGCATCATCAAGAATGACGAAGTCGGTTGGGACTACCGTTTGACTTGTTTGCACTAACACATCCTCATCTACTCCCATTGATTTTATTATTTTCCGATTAGAAAGAAAAATGGGTATTTGAAGTGGAGAAAAATCACTAATACCTAATTTTTTGAAAATGTAGTTTGGCATTATATTAACATAAAGATCTTTGTCAATTGTAATATTACTAATAAAGGTGTTTTGAAAGAAACATGGAACCGGTGTAATGTTAATTTCAAATGGATCATCTTTTATTAGCGTAGTTTGATCGATTGTTAACTTAGTGCTTACCATTTTGTCAATTTTAGTGTTAGTGTTTAACTCTTTTAAAAACTTAGCATGAGTAGGTACCAAATAATGGTTTTCGAAAGAAGGCGTTAAGAGATAAATTTCTTGAAAAATTGACTCTTTTTGTAAATTAGCGTTGTCGGACTCACCTTTTTCTTTCTTTAGTTCATGCGTTGGTTTTTCACTTACTTGTTCTTCCATTTTTACTTCTTCTATTATTTACCTCTTTAGTACAAACTACCTCTTCCCTCGTGCGGGATTCTTTTATATAGCGTTCGATAGTTTTGAGGTGTTGTATTATTCTTTCGGCTTCGGGGAGGATAGTTGGTGGTTCGTCAAATTGAGCGGGATAAGTGTCCCAAAAGCTTAAGTGCGGAAGTTCAAATCTTGGTCTTTCATAATACCCATATGAGGTTGATGGTTCACACCATTGTTCTTCATAATAAGTATATGATGGAGATGATTCATACCTTGGTTCCTCAAGGTATAAGTATGTGGGAGAATGTTCATACCTTGGTTCCTCATGGTACGTGTATGAGGTGGATGGCTTGAAAAGGTCACAATATTGTACTGAGTGAGGATTACCATAAATGGTACAATACTCTTCTTCGTAATCATCCTCTTCATAGTAGTAATTGTAACCTCCTGAGTATTGATCCATAAGAATCACTCATCAGACCACAAAAGAGTCTCGGGACCAGAAAATAAAATTAAAAACGGAAACAGAGGCTCACCACGGCCCCGTGGACAGTGAGCACGGCCCGTGGTCAGGGTCTGTATCTGGGCGTTTTTGAAAAATGTAACTGGTTTTGTGCAGCACGGGGGCGTGTTCAGTGAGCACGGCCCCGTGTTCAGACTCTGTGTTTGGATGTTTAAAAATTGTTTTGCTATTTTTATGCAGCACGGGGCGTGTTCAGTGAGCACGACCCCGTGTTCAGACTACTGTAATGCAAAAATTCCTAAAAAATATAAAAAAATGCGCGCGCAGTTTTGAAAAGGTTTTGAAAAATGATTAGGCCGTTGATTCCAAACTTTCTTAAAATCCTTGTGTCCCTGGCAACGGCGCCAAAAACTTGGTGTGCGTAAAGCATGATATGTTATTATTGATATTTTAAGCCCATTTTACACATTAGTCAAGTTTTAAATTTATAAAACACGATATTCTACTAACACTAAACACACACTAGGCCAAGTGCACCCATCGTGAGCGTAGTATAGCGTTGGTAAGATACCGAGGTCGTCCAAGGACACAAGAGCTTTAAGTACCGGTTTATTCTCAACGTTTAATCAATCTAAATTTTTTGGGAAAAGTTTTGAAATATGAAAATAAAAACTAAAAATGCAGAAATAAAGTAAAATAAAAACAGATAAACAAGATGAATCACTTGGATCCGACTCGCCTTTAATGTATCCTTTGATGATTTTCGCACTTTCGGACTTTTTAAGAGACTATCTTAGTTATAGTAGTAGGCCCCTCTTTTGACGGTGACGTTACCCTCAACCCAGTGGTTTGAGTCAGCAGGATACAATCCCAAAGGGTCAGACTACTGAAATATAATTAATTAAGTTATTAATGTGAAAAGTGGTAGGCCCCTCTTTTGAAGGTGACGTTACCCTTGGCTAAGTGGTTTGAGTCAGAAAGGATACAATCCCAAGTAGCCGGTTTAATGTATTAATATTAGTTTACATATGAGGGGTTCAAGCTATTCGCACCCCCGCCATCCAATACTAGTGGGTATTGAAGGAGGTCCTAGTAAGCTTGAACCAGATGCTTGCAGGATCTATACACTAAACAAGGCAATAACCTTACTAAACCATTCCCCTAACCCCCGACCAGGAAGTCAACATGCTTTTATATAGACCGTAAAAACATGAATGATGTAATCTTTTACTTCATATAGATAGTAAAGTAACGCCAAGACACCACGGAAAAATGATAGGAAGAATTCACCTTCAACATAAGAGACTAATTATTAAAGTCATTAATACAAAACCAAATAAAAAGTGCCGAAAGATTAAAAATCAAAAGTAATATAATAAAGACTTGTCTTCACCAAGTGATGTAAGAGGCTTAACCAAACATGGCCTTTGATTGGCAAGAACCCTTACGATCAATCTTGGATCCCGAGACTACTACACACTCTAAAGATGGATGATGGATGATGGTGGTGGGTGATGGTGTTTTAGTGGTGGTGGAGTGGTGGCAAAGTGGGAGAGTAGTGGTTTGCCAAAGGATGTCTTTCAAGTGAACCAAGCACCCCTATTTATAGCCTGTACAGAACTCTAGCCACGGCCCCGTGCCCGCTGGGCATGCCCCGTGGCCAGCCTTTTCTCTTCCTTCATTAATTACAAGTGTCAGTAGAGGGTCCCACACGGCCCCGTGTCTCCTGGGCACGGACCTGTGGTCAACTTCGTATCTGTACTATCAAGATTTTGCAAGATTCTGCGTATCTTTGCGTTGACCATGCCCCGTGCTGAGCTGGGCACGCCCCCGTGATAGGCGTAGAAGCTTCTACAGGTTTGTCTTTTCTGCAGGACCCTGACCACGCCCCCGTGTTCGGCTGGGCACAGCCCCGTGGTCAGTCTTCTGTTTCTTTGTTTTGCTTTGCTTTGCTTTGGGGATGCTGCCTAGGGGTCGGGCATGTCACGTTTATTCCTTTTCTTTGTATTTATGTTGGTTTTGGCTTCTTATTTGCTCCTTTTGTTCGTTTAAGCTCATTTGGTCCTGTAAATTCAAAAGGAAGACAAAAACACGCTTTTTCCAACATTACTACAACAAAAGGGTTGGTTTTATGCCTTATTTGATGTAATTTATATGTTACATTTTGCACACATCAGTGGGACTGGTTTTAAGTTTCAACTATTGACATTTATGGTCCCTTGAGTTGATTTTTGAAGGTTTTAAGGTGTTTCAAGGGTTATTTATGATATAAAGGCATGGTATAAGGGTTAAACAAATACGATTAACATAAACCAAGTATGATGAAGTATAATTTAGCGTATGAATGTCGTAAATAAGTATCATATTTATCCAAATAACATATAATTAGTATGTTTCACGTAATTGCAAGTTTAACACATAGTTTCCAAGAATTATGAATATTGTATCGATTGTTTCACGAATTCAAACATACGAACAAGTATGAAGTATGTATAACATGAATTTAATGAAATACGAATTTTATTTAAGATCCAAGTCTTGGATTTTACAACGTTTACAACGAAAAGACGATTACAAGAACACATGATTACCAAAAATAGAAATACAAGCAATGCTTTCTAATTTAGGAAGTTACGAAGAAGCAAGGCGTTACAGTCTCCCCGCCTTTAGGAAATTTCGTCCTGAAATTTAGAAAGAAGTAAAGAAAAGTTGCAGATACTTAGTCTTCATCTCACTCTCGAGTTCCCAAGTGAATTCAGCGCCACGTTTTCCTTCCCATCGAACCTTAACGATAGGAATTTGACTGCGCCTCAATCTCTTGACTCCTTGGTCCTTGATTTCGATGGGTTTTTCCACAAAATGTAAGGTCTCGTTGATTTGAAGATCTTCTAGTGGAACTTGAAGTCCTTCATCAGCTAGACACTTCTTTCGATTTGAAATGTGGAAGACAGGATGAACGTTGTTGAGTTCTTTAGGTAGGTCCAGTCTATATGCAACCTTGCCAATCCTTTCTAGAATATTGAAAGGACCAACGTAGCGAGGTGCAAGTTTCCCTTTCTTACCGAATCAAACCACACCCTTCCAAGGGGATACCTTGAGAAGTACATAGTCACCTATCTCGAATTCCAAAGGCTTGCGTCGCTTGTCGGCGTAAATCTTTTGTCGGCTCTTGGCTTTCAGTAAGTTGTCTTGAACCTGTAAAATCTTGTCCGTTGTCTCTTGTATAAGCTCAGGACCAATGAATTGAGATTCACCAATATCGTGCCAACAAATAGGCGAATGGCACTTGCGACCATACAATACTTCGAAGGGTGCCATTTGAATACTCGCGTGATAACTATTGTTGTACGAGAATTCGATCAAAGGCAAGTGTGAATCCCAGTTGCCACCAAAATTGATTACGCATGGACGAAGCATATCCTCTAAGGTTTTGATAGTACGCTCGGTTTGACCGTCTGACTGAGGATGGAAAGCGGTGCTAAGGTTTAGAACAGTACCCATAGCAGATTGAAAGGTTTGCCAAAGAAAGGACGTAAAGCGACCATCACGATCGGAAATGATGTCAATGGGGATACCATGACGACAAATGATCTCATCAGTGTAGATTCTAGCCAATTTCTCGACTTTGAAATCTTCACGAATGGGAAGAAAATGAGCTGATTTGGTCAATCGATCAACGATTACCCAAATACTGTCATGACCAGAAGAAGTACGAGGGAGCTTAGTGATAAAATCCATAGCGATGCTCTCCCATTTCCAGACAGGGATTTCTGGCTGTTCGAGTAAGCCAAAGGGACGTTGGTGTTCAACTTTAAGCTTCGAACAAGTGAGACATTTCGCAACGAAGGTGGCGATATATTTCTTCATTCCACCAATAGGACATACGCATATCTTGGTACATGTTGCTAGCACCAAGATGAATAGAATATTTCGATTTGTGTGCCTCCTTCATCAGAAAGTCTCGAAGGTTATCACGATTAGGAATCCAGATTCGATTGAGATAGTATAGAATGCCATTGGATTTAGACTAAAGATCTTCTTCAACACCACCTCGTATCTCGAGGGAGAGACTTCCCTCGTTAGCGGAGGCATATTGAGCTTCACGAATGCGGTTTTGAAGATCATTAACGAGTTGGAGACAACGAAAACCATTTACATGAGTTTTACGACAAAGCGCATCAGCCACTACATTCGCTTTACCTGGATGGTAGCGAATTTCGCAGTCGTAGTCGTTTTACAAATCCACCCAACGACGTTGACGCATGTTCAGTTCTTTTTGGTTGAAGATATGTTGAAGGCTCTTATGGTCGATGAAGACCACACACTTGGTACCATAAAGGTAGTGTCGCCAAATCTTCAAGGCAAAAACAACTGCGCCAAGTTCAAGGTCATGAGTAGTGTAGTTTTTCTCATGTATTTGGAGTTGCCTCGATGCGTAAGCGATAACCTTGTCTCGTTGCATGAGGACACAACCAAGACCAAGGTTCAAAGCATCACAATACATGACAAAGTCGTCGCTACCATCGGGAAGCGCAGGAATATGAGCATTACAAAGCATGTCCTTAAGAGTTTAAAAAGATTCCTCTTGTTCGGGACCCCAAACAAAAGGTTTCTCTTTTTGAGTTAAAGAGGTTAAAGGGACGGAGATTTTAGAGAAGTTGGAGACAAAACGACGATATTAACCAGCAAGACAAAGGAAAGAACGAATTTCAGACGGAGACTTAGGTGCGATCCAATTCTTCACAACTTCGATTTTAGCGGGATCAACGTGAATACCAAGTTCGTTGACAGTATGACCAAGGAATTAAACTTCTTTTAACCAAAATTCACATTTAGAGAATTTGGCGAAAATACGTTCAGTATGAGAAAATTCACATTTAGAGAATTTAGAGAATTCTTGAGTCTTGGAGTAGATTAGAATATCGTCGATGAAGACGATCACGAAACGGTCTAAGTACGCTTTGCACACGCGATTCATCAAATCCAAGTAAACAGCAGGTGCGTTGGTCAAACCAAAAGGCATGACCACAAACTCGTAGTGACCATATTGTGTACGAAAGGCGGTCTTAGGTATATCTTCTTCGAGAACTCAAAGTTGTTGATACCCAGAACGAAGGTCGATCTTTGAAAAGCAGGTCGCGCCTTGCAATTGATCGAAGAGATCGTCAATGCGAGGAAGAGGGTATTGGTTTTTGACAGTAAGCATGTTGAGCTCACGATAGTCAATACACATACGGAATGACCCATCTTTCTTTTTGACGAATAGAATGGGAGCGCCCCAAGGAGAAGTACTAGGGTATATAAAGCCTTTATCAAGAAGCTCTTGAAGTTGGCTCGAGAGCTCTTGCAGCTCAGAGGGTGCTAAACGGTATGGAGACTTAGCGACATGCGTAGCACCAGGC